>CM077645.1:60855849-62055849 GCA_039707465.1 Rhabdophis nuchalis
TCTAGTGAAGCTAGGAATGAAAGGCTCCCCCTTCTTTTTCCTAGCTGTCTACGAGCAGTAAAGCAGGTGGCTCCCCGTGGCTGACTTTTCATGACAACATGCCATTAGAAATTGTGGTCCTGTTGATCAATCCACTCGACATGACAGCTTTGCCGCAAGGCCTAGCTCTTTGAGCACCAGCGCTGTGGCTTTTCCCTCCTTTTTTCCTGCACTAATTGGTGAAAGTTTTTACTGTGCTTGTGGCATAGGAAATTCTTTTGAACAGTGTCACAATCAAGTGTTGACTTCTTTAGAATTGCAAGTAGGTTAAGTGAGTATCAACATAGCAATATCTTTTAAGAGTTATTCCCCCCTCCCCGCCAAATAAAATCTTTAATCAAAATTTTGTTAGAGATGAATTTCAGAAAAATAGACTGAATGTTCAGCAATAGTATTTGGGTGGTAATGTTAACTATTCTTATTTCACATTTACGAATATATATTTATTTTTTTCTTAATAAATATATTTAGTGAAATGTCAAAAAAATAACGACAAAAGGATTTTTTTAAACAAAATAGTTACTATAAAGTTATTTATGTAATTCATTATATTAAAAGAACTTTTCTCAAGTTTTTTCCAAAAACCTGACCTAATATTTGTATTATGCTCTCAGTTAAATATTAAGGAATGTTTCTCTTTACAATGCAGAGAAGTAGTTGTTGAATCATATATGAGAAAGATAATATTCTTTATATAAATATTTGCTGCATTTATAGAAATGTTTAAATATGTATACATGAATTGAAAGGTTTTATATAAAGAGAGGAAACTAAGAAAAATTGTGTGTATGCATTTGTAGTACTTATATATTTATGCTTTAGGATTCAACCAGCAAGTTTCTGTACATTTTTCATGCAATATTGCCTTTTCATCTCGTAACTGCCACAAATTCTTTTGTTGTGCATAAGGCATATATTTCCTAAGGACTGTATATATTCTATAAAGCTAATGTCATTTAATGTAATTATAAAGCATATATACACAGATTTTTATTATAATGATTGATCATTGAAGCAAATAGCAAGCATGAAGGGGGGGAAAGGAAATGCAGAGATCACAAATAGCTTTCAATGCATATCCAGCTATAGAAAGCTGAAATTATTGCATAACTTTTACACCTGAATACGCAGGAAATAATAGATATTTCAATCTGGCATAGCCATTGCAAATATAAAAACAGTTTTTTTTAAAAAAAAGTAAAGCATTAACAGGATTTACGGTATCATTTCCCCTCCTATAAATGATGCCGTAATTCTTTTTGTTGTCCTCTTTGAAAGGAGCATAAATTCATATCGTAATTTTGCCCAGAAAAAGAAATTGCTAAAAATTTGCATTATTAACATTATCAAGTCACTGGTTGGTAAGACATCAGACATGACGAGCAAGAAGGGCAGCTTAGGGAGAATTGGGCTTTAAACCCTCAGCAGATCGGAGTTAGGATCAAAGGCGCTTGTTTTATGTGGCTGTGTGAGACTTTGAAGTCTTGACTGCACCTACAGCACTCATTTCATCAGGTTCACTGGTGTCTTAATAGCAGATCAATAAGTTTCAAAGTCGGAGAGTTAATTTGATACTAGTGCTGATGCAGTCGTGCTGGGGACGCAGAGAGAGGCAGGAGAAAGCAACCTATTAAGATCTGGGATACGGAGAAGTGCTTGATGTTGTTGATTCTATCCACAAAATTCCAAACTGAATGTTACAGCTCAAAATTTCCAAGCTCTAACATATTATTAAGAGGAAAATTAGATGTTTGCTTTGTTGAAGGAGATGATAAATTAGTGGTTTTCTGTTATGACCAAGATTTGGTTCAGAAATACAGGCAACATTTTAATGGGTTTAATGTAAAATAAAAGGCCTGAACAAAACACAAAATTTTATATCTCTCGAAGATGATATTCCTCCCTAAAGAAGAATGGCATATGAATTGCTTTGTTGCATATTTTTCATGGATTCCTCCCCCCCCCCTCTTTTTTATGCTTTTATACCTAAAAAAATGCTTTAAGGCAAAGTGAAGTTATCAAAACAAATGATAGCTGGAGGAAATATACTATGATTTTAATTCTACTTTGCTTTAGTTATTTGTGTTTGGTTGTATGTACAATTAATATTTCACCCTAAAATCCATCCTTTTTTCCGTATATTGCAAAACCTTAATAAGAACCCATTTGAATATTGTTTATTTTGCATTAATTTTCTTTTAGACTGCAAAGAAAACAAGGTAGTTTCAATTTTTTGGCAATATTATTAAAGAAAAATTTAAAAATTACACTGATATAAAATGCTAGATTATTTATTCTTGTATCGGTGCAACATTCATCCTGACATAGTTGATGGTAACCCAAATAGTTTTCACAAACTGAGAGACACAGACATGCGTAAATGCATAATCCCTCTTAAAAAGAAATTTCTTTTTTAGAAATCATAAGAACTTTTCCATCTGTATGTATGGTAGAGGTTTCCTTGCACCAGAGGTCAACTTCACACCCTTTTGGAACAAAACTCTAATTTAGAATGTTCATCTAAGGGTTGATAATGGCATTAGGGGGCCAGGAGGCTGGTCAGTGGGAGCCGTAGATTAGCGCAGTAGCCACAGCAGCTTTACTTAGACCCCCATGATTCATTGGACAGATTAACTATCACATCTGTCATTTTTATCCCTTTTAATTCTTCCCCTTTTGCCACATTTAAAATAATAAACAATTTTTCCTTGAAAAAAGGCAGAAGGGCAGGATTAATAAAAATTGCCAAAAAGCAAGACCTATGAAAGAAGCCACCAAAGGTATGTTCCAAAATGCCTCTGTAAAAATTGCATTATTAAGCAACTGATTTCTGGATATTTCTGTTAGGGGGAATGTTTGTGTGCAGATATGTATACTGAGTGTAGATCTTGATAAATTGATCAGAAAAAGCAAGTTTTGAAACATTTCATTTATTTAACAGCATTGATTGTTCAAGTGGTTCGGAAATGAGCTTTGTATGAAGAATTCACATCTTTTCTCCAGTATTTGTTTCCTTCGCAATTTGTTTCTTTTGATTTCATAATTCTATTAATTAGAAATTATCATAAAGGTTGATTTGATGTTCAAAAATTTGGACCTGATTGAATGAAAATTAATGTTTGATCTTTTCCAAGCCCAAGGGGAGACTACTGTCTGGTTGCTGATTGCTTAATAATTATTGTTGAGTTCCACAAGTGCAGTTTCCAATGTTTATTACAGAAAGATGTCAGTGTTAAAAGGGAATTTAAGAGTTTCTATAAATGGAATTGTTGATAAAGTGAGTGAGACAGTTCTTGGGAACTGGGGAATTGGTGCAGAAAGAATTTGTAGGAGATGAAGGTGTCTTCAAATTTGGATAGGAATTATTTACTGTGCTGGGCTTTTTTGAGTTGCTGAAGTAAAAGTGAAGACATGGAAAATTATTCGAGATGGTATGAATTGCTTCTTCTTTTTTCTTTTCTTTAAATAACAAAGATTAAGGGGGGGGGAAATCTCATTTTTCTTAAAATACTATGAATTAAAAACTGTCAATTGGTTGGTATTTTTAATTTTTTTTTTCAAATCTTACAATGAATACAACTAAGTATCATGGATAGTCTATCCCCACCCAATAATGATCTGAACTTCATTAAAAGAGTATTAATTTGGCTCCTGATCTCTTGGGAAGCACCTTAAGATGATGTTTGGGTGGGTGGGGGTTCCCCCCGAATTGTTTTTAAAAAAAAAATTCTAGCAGATTTGGTCCCTGTCAGTCAGAAATAATTGTGTTCTTAATCTTGTCCCTGATGGATGACTCGGAGTTCAGCAACGGGCCAGCTCCAATGACAAATACAATATTAATATTCATTAACTGCTTTGACAATGCTAATTTTGATGCAGTAGTAAAGGGCCTTCCAAAGTTAGCGGCCAAAGCATCAGAGCTACGCAAGGTGGCAAGATAATTTGTGCTGGTTTGCTGAGCTGAAGCCTTTTAAAGTCTATGGCAAAAAGCTAGGTACCACAAACAAAAAAGAGAAAGGGAAAAAGTTCTGAAGCATTGGAAAGCAGGGCGGCGGAAGTAATACGATCACACTCCGCTCAAAAATTTGACACCTCTGATGCAGTTTCTTTGAGTGAAATTTCTACAAAGTTGCAACAAAAAAAGCATAGCATGGTAAGTCAGCACATTTGTGATTTTGTTTAATCTTTTTGATCTTTTCAATTATCACTATTTGAAGATCAATAGTCATTTTTTCCTATTCTGCTTAGGAGACACGCAGCGGTGGTTTAATATGTGTTAGGACCATTCTCTTTAGAGACAGGCATCTGCAACTTCGTGTGATTTTTCTATTTAAGCTTTTCAGAAAAACTATATATGGAATACTTCTGATTTTTTTTGCTAGTCCCATTTTTAGGCATATATGTTAATTTCTTTAAAGGTCTTTATAAAATAATATATCATTTACTTTTTCCTGTCGATAAGAATTGGGGAAGGAAGACTTTTTTTTCCAAGGGAGAAGAAAAAGAGCAAAACAATCTCCATCTTTTACTGAAATCGAACCTCCTCTTCCCCCTTCCCCAATTGACTGGCATCAAATAGGCATTAAAGCTTCATTTCCCTGATGAGCAGTGAAGCAGTGTTTTCACCAAGTTAGGTGAACTTTGGAGAACGGAGATTTCCATTATATTTGCCAAGTCGGCAAACAAAATATCAGCTTTTGTTCTTTTGACTGACTATATGGGAGTTTGAGGGGAGGTGGAGAGGGAGACAGAGAAATGAGAAGTTATCCCCCCCCACACACACTTTTTGTGTGGTTTGGTATTGAATCAGAGGGAGAAGCAGGCATTGTTCGTTTTCCTACCAAGCGAAATAATTCTATGAATGGAACTGGACTTGAGCATCTTTTCTGAAGAGCTGGCGTTGCAGAGCTGTTCCCGTGTGTTTATCTGTTCAGTGCAGCTCCGTGGTGAATGGCTTAGGTAGGGTGCTGCCCTCCAGTGGATCAACCAACTGCAGTCTTAATACACATCATGTAGGTATGTTAATATAACAAGCAGCAGCATGCTTGAAACCAGGCAGCGTGAAGCATCCTGATTAAAACTGTTGTAAATGGTAAGCTATACCTTTTCCTCCTTTCACACAGGGGCTAGCAGATTGAGACTTTGCATTTTATGTATCAGCACGGGTAGTTGCATTTTTGTTGCATGTTTATGTTGCATGTTAATTTTTTTGTCAGTTTAGAAAATTGGAGGACACTTTTGCCATGAGAAAAATGCTTTGGAGTTTGGGAACTTTTTATTAGATTAGCATCTGCCATTATGACTGAAGAATCCTTTTGTTAATGTTTTGTTTTAACTGAAGGTGTACCTTATTCTTTATGGCTTATTCAGCTCTTGACAGTTGGGTTAAGTAAGGCCGTTGCCTTCCTTTCATCAGCATAAAGTTGAATTAGGGAAGGAGAATGCTTGGGAGTTTTTCTTCCCTAGGTAGAAAAACTCACAGCACCCTTTTTCTCTAAGTTCTATAAATAGTGAAGTTTTTTTTAAAAAAAACACACCTATATATTGGATCTAAGAGGAATCTGTGATTGAACAGAAGTTCAATTTCCCCTATCCCATGCATAACTTCACTGCAATGTGAGAGGGGGTCTAAAACTTCACGGAGAGATAGATAGATGATAGATAGATAGATAGATAGATAGATAGATAGATAGATAGATAGATAGATAGATAGATAGATAGATAGATAGAATAATTCAGTCCTTGGACATTGCATTAAGTAAATGACTTTCCTGCAATGAGTTCAGAAGAATTCTCCTAGGGAGAGGAAAAAAGATTGGAAGAATGTTGGTAGCTTGACATCGTTCTCTTAAAAAAAAAATACAGGACGAAATCTGTTCTCTTTCTTTATCACCTCCTATTTTGGGGACAACCAAGAAGGAAACCTTGTGTTTAAGGGAATCCATCCTGTTTGCTGTATTTTATAAGTTATTGTTGCTAAATGATTGGGAACTGTCCATCACCAGCCAGAGAACTTGAAGTTTATTTAAGAAATTGCACGTGGGACAAAAGCAACTGATGGAGTGTGGTGGCCGCTGTGAATAGAGGGAGGGAATGCAATTAGTTGCCGTGCTGTTGGAGCTTTTTACTTGTCAAACTGGAGCCTCATTGCTTTTGTTATTACCATGTAAAGGGAAATTGCAGGGTTTTGTTTTGGTATTAAGGGCCTTAACGGTTGCTGGCTGACACTTTATTTGCAAAGGCTGGATAAGTGCGGGAAAAGGATGGTGGTGAGAAAATCAAACAGAAGAACTCTTTCTCTTTTGGGGAGAAGTTCTTCCAGACCCTTAGGATTTTATATCCTCTTCTGAATATAATGTAGCCAATGCACCTGTAAAATAAGGGTAATCAATGCATAAAAGTTGCAGAGATTTTTGCCGTATGTTTTGCCTAAAAAGTTTTTCCTTTTTATCAAAAATGTATTCTGGGGTTAATTTACTACATACATGTCAAAAGTATGAGTGACAGGTCTTTAAGGATTTAACAAGATTTCTTTATTGGGAATATATATTGGGAATTTACTTTCTTGGTAAAATAAGTTATGCTTTTGTGTATGAACATTATTTGCACTGCTTTTGTATTAATAACTAATAATGTTCTTTTGTGGTAAAAATTGCTTAACCATCACATTGGTCTTTTCTTCTGCACTAGTTATTTTTAGATTTGTAGTGAATTCGACGGTAGAAATTAGAATGCTGTCTTGGCAACTTTTCTCTCTTAAATCAATAATGATCAAAAAAAGTAGCTGACATGAATAACTTGTAAGACACAGAGAAAATAAGTTAGCATTGTTCAAATCATTGAGCAAACTGAAGCAATATTTCTCTTTCTGTTCATCCATGGAAACTTTTAATAAAAGTTGCTGCAGCAGAATATACATTTTCTATTGAAAAAAAAATCATGAAAACATACTAAGGTGATTTTGTCTCACATTTGTACAAAATGATCCAATTTTACCCAAAGGGACAGTTTCTTATACTAGCAAAAGTTAAGACGTGGAACATTGATCTGAAAGCAGACGACCTGCTAAAGACTTTATTTGCGTCAGAGTGACAAGGAAATCAACTTATTCCTCCTGTAGGTCGATCACTAAAAAATGGTTTGGTGCTATCTGACAGTTGCTCATATAAAGTGAATTGCTTGCTTCACTTAGGTGCTTATGTTTTCTTATGATTCTCGTTGCCTTGTTTCACAGCTAAATGTTATCTATGCTATATGAATTGTTGTATTGTTGTCATTGATTTCCAAGGTAACTGTTGTTGTTTTTAAATTATCCTTAACAGACAAAGAGGTGGGGGTGAGAATTTGAGTATTGGAATCTAGAAATGATTACTCTGAGTTTTGCTATCCACAGTCGAACTTTTAGAAAACGAGACACTTCTCTCAGCCAACATTCGATGTCATAATGGATGCTGAACGTTCAGAGAACTCCAGGCCTCAAAACTGGAAACATCTTGATCTTTTAGGACCATACTTTAAGTGAAAACATGGGTAAAGGAAAGGGAAGGAAACAGAAACAGAAAGGGAAAAGCAGACAGGGAAAATTATAGAACAATTTCATTTGGTTGTGAAGAAACAAAATCTTTTAGGATTAAGAGTGGGGAAAACAAAGCTGTAATGTACCCAAGAGATGCACTTTTAATGGGAATGGAAGATTTGAATGATAAAGGAGGAACACTCGCCTCTGGCTTCTCTCTGTTCCAGCATTTTGGCTGTTGGCATCTCAATTTGAATTGTTGGGTGAGTAGCATTTGTATGTATGTGAGTATGAATTTTGGTGTATGTAGTGTGCATGTGCAACTTTCTAGTAATGAACACTGAATTAGTTGTGTAATGTGTTTTCATTAGTGCCAGAGGTAACATTGAAAACAGAAAACCGAAGATAATCTTTTTTCTTAAGTGAGAATCATTTTTGGAAAAGGGAATAGAGAGAGTAATTTGCCAATGACAGCTCTTAATATGCTTAACATTGCATAACAACCCAAAACATATTTTTCCCACATGCAAAGATGTGGGACTATTAAAATGGATTTTTCTTGTTTTGGAAGAGAAGTCCTTTTCTTTTTGTAGTGTTGTCATAGAAAAGAGGATTTCAAAATTTGCAGCTGGTTACATTTATTGAAATAAAGCTGCTGAATAAAGCTTGCCAATGAAAACAAATGTATGTGGAGGGGAGGATATATTACTTATGTAAAATATTTACAAAAAAGCATAAAGCATGCTGAAATATAACCTTTTCATTTATTTTATAGTGCAACATCTTTTGTTATGCATGTTTCACCTTTCCCCATTTTAGAACAAATTATTTAGAAGATAATTATTGAGATTACTGAAATAGGTTGTATGTGTGGCTTTTCAGAAGTAAATTTCATTGATTTCAGGCATGCTTATTTGAGTTACATGGATATGGGTCTTTCATTTTAATATTTTAAAACTAATTTTGCCACTTAAGAGCTTACCCTTTTGCATACTTATAGTAGTAATCCATATGGATTCCAGAAAAAATGATTTTAAGTATGTTAAGTATGTTTCAGATTCTTTACATCGCCTTGTTTGTCTACTGTCTTAGTTAAAGGTTTCGTCTGTAAATAATATTAATTATTTGGGAGGGAATGTTTATTTTGTTGCATCAAAAATGGTGATACAAATTCTTCAAATTATTTGGTTAATAATATCTTTAAAATATATCATTTTAAATGAAATAAATACATATTTTAAATGCTTCAAACCGCATCTAGGGGACTGCAAAATATACCTCTTTGTATATAATTTACAAGATATCTTTTGCTGAAATTTAGGCCTACTTATGAATTACCTTCTTTCAGTCTGATTTTTTAAAAAACTTTGTTGAAAAATTAGTCGTTATTTTATTTAACGGTAATTTAAAAATATTAGTTGGCTAATACTACAATCCAAAGCATATTATTTCAGAAATAAACTCCATGAAACTAGGAGATCTTCTCTGAAATACATATGCTTAGTTCTATAGCTGCTAACACAAGATTTTACCCTCAGAAGGATTCTATAGTATTTAAAAATTAAAGTCATTGAACTCAATGAAAGTTATTATGAAATAGTGTGAAGTAAATTATCCTGTTATAATTTCTTCCCGAAAATTGATAAAACAAATATCATTTATTTGATGGTTCTGGGTATATCTACAACTATTACTTTTATACTGTTA
The DNA here is from genome assembly GCA_039707465.1 of Rhabdophis nuchalis. Classification (NCBI taxonomy): domain Eukaryota; kingdom Metazoa; phylum Chordata; class Lepidosauria; order Squamata; family Natricidae; genus Rhabdophis; species Rhabdophis nuchalis. The sequence continues at coordinate 60,865,112 of CM077645.1, forward strand.
TGTGATTTAAGCAGAATAAGTTTTATAAGTATATAGGATAAGTATATAGGATAAGTTCTATTGCAGAATTAATTATATATATATATTTCCCAATATATTAGAAAATTTGTAGCAGTTTTTTAAATTTGTAATTCTTGATAATCTCTTACAAAAAGAGAAGCTTTATAAAATGATAAATCTATCAAAACTTTAGATATTAGTAATTTAAAACATTTTGCTTCCAAATTCTCCTTTTACTGGAAACCGTGCTGTTTTTCTCTAGTATAAATACTGTGTACTATTTAATATATATACACTAAATAAAGACTGTTTTTGGAAGTATTAGTCAGTCCGGCTCATAATATATGGATTGCCATCCTGCAGTGACTGTGAAAAATCAAAAACAATATTTTTGAGTAAAGCAATGTATGACTTCTTTCTGATTTTGCAAAGCCTAGCTATTTGCATCCTTGACTTCTGGAAATATGTTGTGATATTTTTGGGACCCATCTTCACTTTCAGGAGTTATATTCTTTATTTGTATTAAATACAAATGCAATGTATAACGACAAAGTATGGTTTAGGGAAAATTTAAATGTTACAAAGAATGTTTGAATTTACTAAATATTGGTTTTGCCATTAAAACTTCCTATGTCAGACATTTTTTTGAACATAAATGGTTAATCTTTTATGATGGCAGCAAAACAAAATGTGGCTGATGACTAATAGCAAGTTAAATAATAACCCAGTGCAGTATTTCCTTATTAATAATGAAAACCTAATTTTCAAGCAAGACATCAATTTCTACAATTTTTTTACCTAATCAGTTGAACATTATTTAAGAGTTACATTTTTAGTAGTCAATCTTTCTGTCTCTCTCTTCATAAATCTTTCACATTTTATTAGAATTTGGAATTTTGCTTGTAAGCCATACAGAATCAGTTTTTGTGAGTTAGGCAGGATATATAAATTTGCTAAATAAATGTGTAATCCATTTAAAGTATATGCTTAATTTTTTTCCCTTTGGAATTGTTCAATTTTCTGGATTTCCTTCTCCTTTTTCTGCCAGAGAAATTAATGCTCCTGATTTCACCTTTACCATTCCTAGTAATTTTCTTGAGTTTATTCAAACTTCTTTGTTGCTAGTTATGATCAGAAAAAAGACTGACAACTCAATAATTCATTTTTTTGTTCTTGAAAATCAATTAAGGAAAATATATATGAACCATCAAAAATGGTTTTCTCTAATGTTTTAATTTATCAGACATGTACAGAACCTGGATATAAGACTATTGGGGCTTTGAACATTCCCAATTTTTATTTATTTAAATATCATATTCCAAAATTCTGAAGCAAGAAATTGATCCCTGTGTTATCTTATTAACCCTTCAGATAATAATTTGGAGCTTGATTAGCTTTTGAGGAAGTTGGTAACCCTTATTTAATAGGGACAATTCTCCAATCAGGAAACAGCCAGAGAAAGAAAAACAGAATAGAAGTGGTAGTAGTATTCAGGTCACCCCTTCTTTTAAGGGGTTTGTGGGTATAGGGGTTAGGATTTTTTTTTTTAAAGTCTGGTTAGGAAAGTATTGTCCATACACATGGCTGTCAATGCTCTGCCATCATTTACGTGAGGGAAGAAAATGAGTCCTTTTAACATAAGGAGCTATGTTTATCAATGGAAGCCTTGTCCTTAGCTACAATAGGGAATGAGCTTAGGGCAAGACCTTAGGCAGAAATGAGCTACGTTAAAGTTTGAAAGGATTCAGAGCACTGTATCAGTGACAATAGACTAAGGAGAAGTAGATTCCTGGAGAAAATGCTTAGTCAGGTGTGAAAGTATTCTTTATGTCGATAAAATGTATGTTGAGTCAGTAAATATAATGGTTCTTAATTTGCTCAAGAGTAACAAGGAGAAGAAATTGATTAGTTTGTATTTGTTGTGTTTAAAAAGTATTTAAAGTGACATTTGAAAAAAAGATTAAATGTAACTATGGCATTAAAATACCCGTTTGTGTATTTTGTATAAAATATTAGAAAATAGTTAGATATTTTTAATAACTCCAAAATGCTTTTGTTGATTAATTCTACCTAAGATTTTTTCTATGCTGGAGATTTTTATGCTGGAGATAAATAAGACTGAATATAATATCTATGAGAGTAAACAACTGATACCAGATTTAAAAGAGAAAAATGTTATACCTTGGATTAGTTATTAAAAGTTACTGATGCAGATAGTATAAAACAGCGTTCTGACATAAAATATAGAAAGCCTACAAGACCTACTGTAATTGCTTTTGATCTTTGTCTATCAGATTTGTAAAGTCAGTTTAAAGTTTATAGTCCAATTTTTATTTTGCAATATTTTACACTTGAAGACTAGTGTAAAAGAGGAGGCCAGGGCAGAAAAATCATAATAGAAAGCAGAGATGCAGTGTAATTTGTGTTTCAGTTTTACAGCTGAATTTAACTTTTGTTTCTCTTACAATTTTGTCCAACATCTTAGAGTAAGAATTAAAATACACAGGTCTAAAACGCAGTGCTTAGTAACACGTCTAAAGATAATGAAAGTAATCTGTAGATTAGAATCCCCGACTGCTAATTTTGTTAGCATAAATTTACAATTCAGGTAGGTGTACAATACAAGAGTTTCATTCCTGGATGTAGCCTAATGGAATACATATCATGGACCCAATTTATTTCCATTTGTCCTTATTCCTCTTTTTAATGTAACCTTCTTGTACTAGTATATTTATTGCTGTTGCATTTACGTATCTTTGATATTACTCCTTCACATACATAATAATTGAGATAAAATACCAACATTGTACAAACAAACTTGTACAAACTTCTTCCCTTTAGTCACACCTTCCTGAGTAGATTTTGAGAATGAGGACATTTTGCTGGTGAACTGGAGAAAGAGGGAGTTATTTCTTCTACCTTCTTTTTGCCGGACAGAAACTGTTCCATCAGCAGAAGGAGTTAATTGTATACCACTCCTAAGGTTTTTCACCTTTCTCTTGGAGAAATTTATAGGACCTTATGCAAAGAACCGCTACATTTTTAATACACGGTGGCTGAAATATCTAATAATAAGAACTCGTATATGTTATCTTCATTTATGCATGTACTAAACCATTTTAAATTTTTGTCCAGTAATTTCATAGTATTGATTCCATGTCTGTAACGCAATCTGCTTTACTTCAGGCAATGATTTACCGACAATAAGAAAAATGGGGGGAAAGCCTAACTTTTCCAACTATTTGTATTTTAATTTGCTTTTTCATAAAGCCAAAAGTTAAATACCAAGTTTACCGAAAGTGGAATCCTTTTCACATTTTTCAGCCAACCTATTTTTGTGTTTGTTGGTATTCTGTTAACTATAGTAAGAAAACTCTTGTTCTATTATTCATTAATGGCATTTTAAAAGATATACTTTCAGATAATTTCAGTGTTGTAAGAATAGTGGTTTAATTTTATTATAATGTAAGCAAAACAAAACTAATAGGGAAATATATTCTAGAAAACAATAATCTATGTGCGAAACCAAGATGATATAATAGTACTTTTTATCTACTTTCAGTGTATTACCTTTTATACTCATCTGATTGTATCAGAATGCTTTGGCGGGGGGGGGGGGAGAGGAATCAGGTAATTCCTCTGTTTGTTTCAAAGAAAGAAAGAAATTGAATATTAATTCTAACATTGTTACTAGTCTTACCCTGAGATTCCCCACCCAAAAAGTTTATTTAATGCAGTTCCATAATTCTACTTGCAAAATCAGCTTCCTTTATTATAAACCAGAAGTACATCCAAAATTACCTTTGCTTTCTTAATTAAATTGCTGGCCATCTTTGCCCTAACCCTTTTCAGTAAACGTGCCTAACATATTGGAGCCATTAAACATTTAATAAAACTAAATTGTAGCGGACAGGCACTGTTCAGTTTTATCTCTGTCTAGATGTAGTATAAAAGTCTCTGCAAGCATGTTTCCACAACATAAAATTATATTTTAACATATCTGTCAACAAATTAAGTTGCAAAAAAAACACCATATAACTCCCAACATGATGATGTTCAACCCCTATTTGCTGTATGTGTGTGTCTGTGTGTGTGTATGTGTGTGTGATATCATATGTCTTCTGGAAGCACGTGTTTCTTTTTTTCAGGCCCTTTATTATTTGTAATTATAAGTCAGTCAGATTTATGCCAAGTTTGATAGTCTCTAAATAGTAATGGATATCATCATATGATCTTTAATATTTTATATAAGAGATCCTCAATAAGATATTTATCTTCATGAAAAAAAGAAAGCTAAGTAAGAGTTTGGAATGAGAATGGCATAATAGAGAACCTTCACATTAAGTCTGTATGCTGTTTTGTATTAAACATTGCATAAAAATAACAAAACATCAAAAGAATGTAGGCTCTTTCATAACATCCATTACAGATTTGATGATGATTCATAAGCATAGACCTTCTAAATTTCAGTATCAGAATGCTGTGCTTGAATACTGAAAGAGTGTGCAAAATATGAACAAACTATGTAAAAAAATAAACAGAATTTCAGAGATCTATCTGACATAGAACTATGAATAAAATAATAGGTTTAATTTCTCAAACTATTTGGTTGTTTATATTGTTCTCAATGATTATTCATAAAAGCCATCAGTATATATTGTCTCTCTAGCTAGAATAATATTTGGGAAAATCAGAATGTGTTTGATTTCCTAAGAATGAATAAGTATGTTCACCTTGCCAGAGAGATAGCAAAACGAATTCTATAACAGTTATACAGTTGAAAATGTAGCTTACAATGAACAGGTTAAAATTGTGTAGGATTTCTGAATATAGACTGATAAATTTTGGCTCATAATGCACCAGAGATAACTGTAATTGAAAAGAAGCAAGTGCCGGTAATTGATGTGGCAATTACAGGGGATAGTAGAAAAGAAGACAAAGAATTGGAGAACATCACAATGCATGAAGATCTGAAAATGAAAATTTAAAGATTATAAACCAGACATGGTGGTCTCTGTGGTTATCCGCACATTGGGTAGCAATCCAAAAAATATTTAACAGATGTAAAAAATCTGCGCATTGACAGAATTTCCATCTGTCAATTGCAAAACTACTTTGTTTGAGTTCACATATATTATTGCACCAATATAGTATGACATCCTAGTTTCTCGAGACGTATGAAAGCCAACACCAGCTAAAGAACTGGCAGCTGTGACTTCATATTGTTGTGAACAGATAACCTTCTGAATGTGAAGCGAGTGTCTTCACCATTAGGCCACCATCTACAGTTCAGATTACAACTACTATTAGTATTTTCACTATTTTTCAAACTAGTGAATTAAGCTAATTTATATTTATTACAATTACCATTTATCTTCCTTATCGTAGAGTGTGCTTATTCCATGATTACATGCAATGTAGCCCTCCACATGTTTACTAAGTCCCTAAGCTTTCAGTGATTCTGTCTAATTATGTTTTTAATCATTGTAGCATTATGAAGGAGTCCTGAAATATACTTAAAAATAAGTTTTATAAGAGTTTTGAAAATTACTACTTCTTTTTTAAGTGTATAGTAGTTAAATAAATAGTTTTGGTACAATTTTAATATTTATCACACACACACACACACACACGCATTACTGATTTTTTTCCCAGTTCAACTGAAAAATCATAAAGCAATTTTGATATAGCATACTAAAGCATGCATTGAAAGACTGAAGTATTTCAAAGGAAATTCAAGTAATTTTAAAAGAAGAAATCTAGTTTTCTTGCATCTTTTGAAAGTATTCATCCATCTCTTTTTGGAATGGCAATTGCTAATCTAGATTGAGGATAATGGTAAACACTATGACAGCTTCTGGACTAAGGTGGCGCTTGTAGACACTACTCACTGCCCCTATTCTTTTAATGTAATTCCTTTTACTTGATGTTAATGCAAATTGTTCCTTACTGAAAGTAATAAAAGGAAATGAAGACACATTTGAAAATGAAAGTTGACGCTAATCCATTCTTCATCTAATACTAGACTCTTTATCTTTGCTGCTACCTAATCTGGTTAAATGTCCCTCTTGTAGGATTTTAGTGTAAGTCCTCTGTAGGGAATAGGGTTTCCCCCCCTTTCTCCTTCTCTCTTGTGAGTGTGTATGAATCTGTGTGAATTGCAATTGGATTGTTTGCAGAAAAAATGGCTCACCAGTCTGCTTGTTTCATTTGTATGTGATTGTGTGTGTGCATGCGCGTGCATTTCACTGTGCATTAAAAATGAAAACAGATTCCCCCCTTTCCATTTAATTTTTTTCTTCTTTCTTCTATCTTTACTGTGGAGAAATAATCAACTATAATACAAAATTTGGTATTTGATATCTTATTTCTGAGAGTGGTGATATGGTTTTAAGCATGTCCTTCTTGCTACCTCCCTCCTCTAAATTGTATTCACTGCCAATGAGAAAGTGCATATTAATATCTTATGTTATTTAAAAATTGGGACCCTGGCCTACATGCCTATTTAGAAGAAGTTTCTCTGGAATTCAATAGTCCCATTCAATTCCCTGATGTTTGCCTATTACTTAGGCTTTACCACCTCGAGACAATCAGATAAATTTTGCTTGCTTGCTTTGTTTTTTGTTTAATGAACTAAAATTCCAAATTATTATTTTTTCGTTCTTTAGGACATACTTCTAAAATTAAAAGAAATATATGGTGGGCCAGTAGTAAATTTTAATTTAAGAAAGACATGGAGCTGAACATGAACCTATCTTGAGGATAAAGTTTAAAAAGTATTCAGAGAAAAGCTGTATAATAGCTGCATTTGAAAAAGCCTACCTTTTCTTTTAAATACTGTGGAGCCCATGCTAATTTGTTTCTAGATGGATCAGCTGCATGATTGGCTCAGGTTGGTTCCTGTCCACCAACAGCACAATTGCTGACACATGGATTTTATGTGTGACCAGAGCTATGTGCCCTGAAATGAACTCTGCAGCGTACAGAGTAAAATTGACTGTGAGTAAAATCTCTGTGTCAGCAATTTTAGAGTTACTTAATTGTGAAAGGGTGAAAAGTATTTTAATACTCAGAAGAGTTCAGTACACAACTGCTTTTCAAGACTTTTTGTCACACCCTCAGAATTCAAGTGCAAACATCATGTCTTAATTTAAACAAAGGAAGCAAACAAAAAAACCCTTAGTTCTACAACAGCAATTTTGCTCCAAATAATAAGATGTTTCCTTATATAGCAATAAAAATCTTTAAAATCTTTGAAATATATCACAGTTTAGAGAGAGTAAACAAAATGAATCCTAGGCTCTTTCATGTATGGCATTTGTTACATTCCCTTACCATATAAGACCTCTTCTAACTCAAAAACAGTGGAAAAGGAAAGACACAAGCACTATTTGCTGGACTAATGCTGGGACTTCAAAATGGGTGGTTTCCCATTGGCTGGAACCCTTAGCTTGCCCCACCTTCTTGGCTCTCCATTCCTTTTAAAGACATGGCATCCCATCATTTCACTATGCAGCAAAAGCAAGTGTACTGTATGTGATTAGGGACAGGGGGCACTGGAAGCTAATTTTTTCATTGGTCTACTGAAGGGAACACTAGCTGGTTCATGACTTGTCCTGAGTGTTTTGTGATAGCCATGGTAAGGACATGATAGGTCACTGAAAAAACATTTTAACCATTGAAACAGTGGCTTTCAAAAGTGACTGTGAAGAAGTCCCTAAAAGAGAGTAAAGAGACTTCATTTTACAGGTTAGGAAATTTCATTCCAAAAATTTCATTTTAACAATATTGAGTTTATTTCAGTTTACTTCCTAGTAAATAAACTTAAGAATCCCAAAGCATTAGAGAGAGGAATAAAGAGCACTACTGAAGATATTCTCACAATCTGAAAATGAAGAGTCATAATAGCTAAAAACACCTGTGACTGTGTGTATGATTTTGTGTGGGTGTGGGTATGCATGTGTGTGTGCGTGTATGCATGTGGGCACATGTGCATATGTATAAACAGCTTCTTTAGTATATCTACTTGGAACATATTAATGCAACATCTTCCTACACTTTTTATTTTCTATTTTTACAGTCTAACAAAGTCCCAGTTGTGCAGCACCCACATCATGTACATCCTCTTACACCGCTTATCACATACAGCAATGAGCACTTCACGCCAGGGAATCCTCCTCCACACTTACCTGCCGACGTAGATCCCAAAACAGGTAGGTTGCAAGACTTACTACAGAGGGATATTTGAGAAGATGCTAGACATTAAATCAATTGTTTAAATGGGATAGTGATTGATTAAAGAAGAAAAATATTGGTAAAATATAACAAAAACAATTTCAAAATGAAGAATGTGAAGAAAATTCAAAAGTTATGTAAGTTGTAGTTTCCTTTATGCATCACTTTGAAATTATGTGATATGTCATTCAATGCACTCTAATTATAATGCAGTCCATTTCTAATGTCTAGTTTTGGGTAAGATTCATTGATGCCATCCTGAAATTAAACCTATGGTTTAAAGAAAAATACCAAGATCTTACTCAACTGTTTCTAAAGCTGTTCAAAATAAATACATTTCTTTAAACAATGTTATCCTTTCCAAAGCTATATGAGCAAATTTATGTATTTGTGCATGTGTGTCTGTGTATATATCCTATTTAATATTCTAGAAGTCCATTGATTTTTTGTTTGTTAATGTATTATATATTTTATCTGTCACCTAGTCAATCAATTCCAGTAACGTACCAGTTTCACATGAGTAAAATTAGTTAACAAAAATGCAACATAAAAGATCATAAAATGGGACAAAACAAAACTTAACAACCCTCTTACTTAGCAAGAGAAATTTGGGGCTTAGTTGTGGTCATAGGTTGAGGACTACCAGGATAAATCATGAGAAAATATTCACTTTTACAATGTTTATATTTTCCCCACTGGAATTTTTAACCATCTATTTACATCACAAAGGTGCTTTTTTTTCAAGAGGCAGTTGGACTTTCTGTTTTTTTCTTTGAAGACATTTCACTTCTCATCCAAGAGCTGAAGAAGCTTCTTGGATAAGAAGTGAAACGTCTTCAAAGAAAAACCAGAAAGTCCAGTTGCCTCTTGACAAAAGCATCTTTGGGACAACCATTACCTGATGACTGAGAATCTCCGTAGACATCTATAAACATCTATTTACATCAGTATGAACACTTGGTATTACATTTACAGAAAGGAAATATTATTGAAGCAATTATTCCTATATATTTAAATGTATTCAAATACCAGGTAAATCCCCAATCTGTACAAATCATCTGATACTGATATTGTTATACTATGCATCTGATATTGTTGTGCTGTATCTATATATTGTGTTGTATGATAGTCATATTTAGTCATAAAACATAATAGTTTTGTGTTCAGCTGAATATAGACACATTTCTAAATGTGTACAAAACAGGCCAATTGTGCTATTATTAAATTAAAGAAGTACAGGGAGTACTTGTTTAGTGACTCCCTTGTTTAGCAACTGTTCCAGTTATGAGGATGATGAAAAAGTAGCTTCGTGGCTGATCTTTGAATTTACGACCTTCACAGGTCTGTAAAGTAAAACTAAGATAAAATAAGATCATAAGCAGAGTTGCAGTTTCATTAGTGGACATTTCATTTAACAACCAAGTTAATCCTGGCCAAAGGATTTTAAAAAATCACATTTTAATCAAAGTATTTGAAAAAGAAGGAAATCCAGACTTGACCTAAACTTCTTTCAAAAAGTTTCATTGTAGCTACTCAAGGCATTCTCATGGTCAGATCAACTTTTTATGAATTGTTTAAGAATGTTTTGATTCAAAACTGACCAGTATGAGCTCTAGTATAATATGAACAAAATGCCATGGTGGTTTTTGAAATTTTTAAATCAAAATTTAATAAAGAAACGGGGCAATGCTTTTAGTGATTGTAAGCTTCCTAGAGTCACCTCTAGGAAAGCTGAGTGGCATATAGGTTTAATTAATAAATAACATTCAGTCTTTACCAGTCTTCAAAGCCATTTATTATTGTTTTTATTTAAAAATTAGTTTAAGAATAATACATTTCAAGCACTTTGGGGTATTAAAGAGCATTATTTAAAAAGTTTGGTACTATCTGCAATATATTCCCTTTACCTTTTAAATAATGATTATTGCATTGTATTCTCTTTGCTCTTTAAATCACATAAAAATTTTAAGAGGCCTTGCAAGGTAGGGGTTAATCCAATCAAATTTGAAAATAAATTAAAAACTAAACTTGATAATCTGAATATATGTCAAATGTAGTTAAAGATTTCTCATGTTTCAAATAACATATTTAGATAATGTGTCCAGAAATGCATGAATTGATGCATTGCATTTTTTCTACATGCCACCATTGTCTGTTCTGCATTTCACTTAATTCTAACTTTAAAAGGAATATCATGCATCCATCTATGAATGCTGCAAATATCTGACAGTTAGTTACCATTTAAAGAATGGTTATATATGGAATAATTTTTAAATATGTAGATATCCTTATGTACTTCGCTCTGTGAAACATTATTTCCAGGTTTTAAACTATCTTTAAAGCCTAATTAATCTGTTCAGGTAATGAAAAAGAAAGAAACCTGTCATTACCTGAAAATATCCCACAGGAAGATTTAATTTATATTCATGACTTTCTGAACAACTTAAACATAGTTTTTGAGTTGTGAATATTGTGCCTCTTCATTTCAATGTTTTCTCTTCTGAATCTTGCTTTTATGCACCGAAAAGCATCAAGCCACTTTAAAATACTAACCAACTGTTACTCTTCTGAGAAAGCATTATAGGATAAAAATTCGAACCTATCTTTCTTCAATCTACTCTCTGTAGACATGTTTAAATTTCCTAGTCTAAATCTATGGCCAAAGAGTTGCGATCATAACACATTTGAAGGATACAAGTTTAGGAAATATCATTATGAACAGCTACACATTTTGGACAATTACAAATAAACTCTTTCCAGGCATTCATTTACCTTAGCCAAAAACTTAAAAACCCAACCAACAACACAAAACTGGGAGGTGAGGAATTTTTTTAAATTTCAAGTTAATCATGTGTTTTTAAAAAAGTATTGTTAAATTCAAATAGGGTAAATACATAGTTCAAATATATTTAATCATTAAAAAACAGGATTAGTTGCTATTCTCTATTGCATGTAAGTGATAAAACTGGATTCAGTGCAGCATGCATTTTATAAAAATCAAACTGCATCTACCCAATCCATCCAAATCTATCCAAAAGCAGTATTACCTATAGTGTACCGAATTCTCACCATATAAATGCCAAACTATGTAACATCCCTATCCTTAGCAATTACATCTGTTTCTTTTCCCCTTACAAATGTAAAACATGGGATTCAGATTATGCTGAGATAAGCATAAAAAGAGTTTGCTTGTCTTAGACATCTCTTATTTAGATACTCCTGCAAGTTTGCTTAGAGGAAAAGTACATTTCCAATTAAATGAATGGCAATGATTTTGTTGTTTGTAAAAACTGTAAAAAATGTAACTTTCTCCTTTGACTTTTATTCTAATGTGGCATAATACAGACTAACCAGAAATCCTACAGCTATTTCTGATTTTAGTGAATCACATCAATTTCATAAGTTTAGGTCTAGGTTCTAGAGGTTGTTTTAAGTTTTCGGTTACTTGAATATAATGGTAAAATGATATAAAATAAATGTATGCATTCTGTGTTGAATATTGCCAGACCCACAACTGCTTGTTCATAGCAACTATGACAGGAGATAGGAAGCATCTTTTTGTGTTTATTTTAATAACTTGATTTGTAAAGGAACAGAACAGTTTTAAGGTCAAACCCTAAATGCTCTCTCTTTTGGTTTTCTATTGGGTTATGCCAATGGCAGAGCTACTGAATTTAGACATTTTTTATAGCTGCCCTTCTTGCAATTATAACTCTGATAGCAAATTGAAGATTTTTTTAAAAAAAGAAACTAAAACTATTGCATTAAATGAATAACACAATGATAACATAATGGTGCCTGAGGGCAATCTAACCCAGTCCATATAATAGCCATACTAAAAAAAAAAATCACATTGATGATATAGCCAAACCTCTAAATCCTATGCCTAAGGAAACATTGTCATTTTAAATTTCTTAGGAAATGACAGCAGGGTTGAGGACAAATGAATCTGAAGGACCTGGTGTTCCAAAAGATAGGTGCTTTGACAGAGAAGGCATGCTTCTTGCCACCCATTCCTCCAAGATAGCACATGTTTGATGAATCATGCCTACCCTGTCAATTCTACTAGAATGGACAGAAACAATTAGAAAAATACACCATTCTTTTGGGCACAGTGGAAGACTACCAACCCTGGTTGCATTCCTCTTTGCTATCAACTCATTATTTCTATTCATATTGCACATGTGTGAACAGGGATTATAAATAGGTCATTTCATTCCTTAATTAATATTGTAGTAAACTTAAATTTGTTTTAAACATTTTAAAAGTTTATAGTACACAGGAAAGATACTCAAGTAATCAAAAGGAAGTATTAGTATGCATCAAATAACAGATGACACCATCCCACCCCCTTGAAGATGGTTGAAGATTGGTTCATCTTCTTGTCATCAAGGTTGTAAAGCTTTAAAACAAACAAAAACTGGAACAAATTTATCCATGTAACATGAGAAAGAAACTTTAGGGAGAAAATAGAAAGAAAAAGACGTCACATCATACGATGATCTTATTTTAGAAAAATAACTCTTCAGTTATTAAAGGTGTTGATAAAAGGAGCAACACACCTGATGGCACAAAATGGAGGTAGAGTGGGAGCTTTATCCTTGCAAGGTTTGCACAACAAAGACCTCTATGGTCTTTGAATGTGGAGAAGATGACAGATCAATTGTTCTACTTTTGTAATACCATACTAAACAGGTTATTCTTGGGAAGAAGGCCAGTAGGCCTTGCCCTTGAAAATGGGTAGTACTCCCGGCATAGAAATTTCGATTGTGTGCTACCTCCTTCATTTTTCTCTTTTTATGCTTTGCCCTGACCCAATTTTATGATGTTTCCTTGTCCTTTTTCCTAGGAATTCCACGGCCTCCACACCCTCCAGATATATCTCCTTATTATCCGCTATCGCCGGGCACTGTAGGGCAAATTCCCCATCCGCTAGGATGGTTAGTACCACAGTAAGGAGTTCCATTTTCTTATTTTTTATTTTTTATTTTGTATGTATAAGTGTATTTGTGGATATATACATAAAAGGGGATATTTATTATGGTTATTTCCTTTGCCTGAAATGTGCATTTGTAAGTAAACATGTTTGCCAGCTGCCAATTTATGACACTGAGAAATCAATAATTTGGTCAATAAAGATTAAACATAGACATAGAATATTGAATAATAATGATGTGCAGCTTTTAATTTGTTTTAATTTCTGATTATTCATGAAATGTTTATTTCAAATGTTAGTACAAAGTATTGAAAATAAAATTTCCAGGATAGTTTAATGTTAGCAGTTTTCTCATTTTAATAGTTCTTTTTATGATTCTTAATACTTGTTTGTATTCATCCCTAAAGATAAATTATTTTCATGTCTTGAACTATTTTTTTATTTTTATAAAACATGTTTCAAACTTTAAGAGGGAGCTACATGACTGGGTAGGGCATCTATTGATGAAAAAAAAACTGTTTTTAAAATGTGTTAATAGAGTGAAAATTAATCAATGATTCCAATTTTAATAAGTGTTTATTACCTTTTTAAAACTATGTAATAACAACTTTACAATAGTTCATGAACCTGCCATGACATACGACATGTGAATCACACAAGAATTATTCAAGCAAAATTTTCAGTGTCTTACTTGGCAATAAACAAAACAAAAAAGGAGGTTATCAAACATATTTTTTTTAAAAAACAAATGTGTTTGGCATGTAAATAGTCTAACATATTTAGTGTAATTGTCTCCATAGCATATAATTCTTAGCACGTACTTATTCCATTCCACTTACTGCAACATGCTCAAAATAAGAGCGTCTCAATAAAATGTGCAAATCTTTACATAATTTAGCTGATCAAATGCACTCTACCAGAGGTCTGCAAAGTTGGCTCTGTTAAGACGGGTGGACTTCAACTCCCAGAATTCCCCAGCCAGCATAGCTTGCTGGGGGATTCTGGGAGTTGAAGTCCACCCGTCTTAACAGAGCCAACTTTGCAGACCCCTGCACTATACTATTTCAACATTTTTAGCAAGTTTGACTTTTGCTCATAAATTTTTAGCTTTAAATGATCTTCATAGCAAACATGTATTGCATATCTATGTACATACATTCCTTTGCATATTAATAATGCCAATTATGCAAATTGTTGCATAAAATTATACAAATTATTATTAATGTGTTTTATTTTCAATAAGTAGAATGTTGTCAGCTGCTTTGCACAACAAATGGCTTTCACCAGGCATACCTCCATAAAGTTACTTATTATTTTATTTAGTGAAAGCCTTCTTCTTGTCATTACGCAAGTTATTTTTATTTTATAGATGAAAAGTACGGTCCAGAGACTGAAGGAAATTAATGATTTTTAGGCCAGAGAAAATTAACGAATGAAAAAAGCTATACATTTCTATTACAGTAGCAAGATTTTACAGTGTTCTTTCATTAGCTACCTTTATCTGCATGAATCACTTTTGCAGAAAAAAAGAAATAAATTAATATTTAACAGCTTTATCTCTGGTTCTATTTACATAAACCATATTATTATATTTCTACAACATTCATTGCAAAAAATCCTCAATACCAAATGCTTTAAATATATAATTATTCTACTTATCTCTTTATGCTTTTTTTGACCAATTTACATTTAACAAACATAGGACCCACTCCTTGCCAAAAACAAGTTGGATGTATTTAGGATATTAATAGTACCAACAACAATACATTCCAGAATCTTTTCCATTCAGTTTAAACATTTGAAATACAGATTAAAAAATAAAATAGCATAGACAAATAAACCTTAGTCAGAAAAATCTATGAAGCTTTCATAAGAATGCTGTTTGGTTATGTTGCTGTATTTTTTAATTATTGTAATGAGGTATGATTGTCTATTGGTTACCCACAATACTTCTTGGGGACTCTCCCCTGGTAACTCTTGTCAACACTTGTTAATCTGACAAAAGGCTACAAATTAAGCTCTGTTAATTTAATGTTTTCTCACCGAGATCTAAATACCAAAAGAGGCCCAAAGCGCAACTGAAGTCCTTTGATTCACTGTACTTTATTTTGGTATAAATTTACATTCATTATTGTTTTCCTTTGGATGTGTAGCCCTCAATTAGTGTGATGGCTCCATTAAAGCAAGCAAGACTTCGCCTTTAATTATTACAACAAAACACCTAGTTTCAGCTTAGGGAGAGGGTCTCTATTGACATAAGCAGAGGTTATAAAATTTAATTAGCCATTCGTATCAGATTTATGGCATTCAAATTGTTCTGAGTTTCTTTCCTTTGATCTGTTGCTTTACAATCCCCAAGATTTTTGTTCCAATCAAATGAGAATAAAACTTACTGGGCAGAGAACTTTATTTTTATTGTGTTTTTTTTTAAATCCCCTATAATTGTTATTTTTTAAACTCATTCCCTTCCCTATCTTTCTAGGCAAGGTCAGCCAGTCTATCCAATCACAACTGGAGGATTCCGACATCCCTATCCCACTGCTTTAACCGTCAATGCTTCTATGTCAAGGTGAGTTCAAAATACTTGGGTCTAAGATATGGGTCAACTGCTACTTCCATTTATTATTCATTTTGAATGACAAAGCTTTGCTAAATCATAGGCCTTAATTATTATACTCCCCAATTATTAATCTCCCCAATTAATATGAAAAACGATCCTCCTATTGTTTTCCATTTTAAAAAACCCTATCATATATAATGAAATACTATGATTAGAAGTGAATGTTTTTAACTGATAGCTACAGTAACTGGAAGAAAGCAGTTTAGTAATCCTAGGATATTAAGAAGCCAGGAGCCTATGCTCTTACACATTTTGTTTTCCCAATGGCCTCTTCCTTCTAACATGAGCAATCTACTTATTGTGCTGTTAGAGGGGTGTTAAAATTTCTCCTCATTCCCAAATATTTTTACTTCAGATAAAAAGACCCACCTGATCTGATGATTAAGAGATACATATTTATTTTCTTTTCCCCAAACTCCAATTAATTCCACATAATTTTCCAAGAGATGATAGTTTATTTACAAACTGCTTGGCAGGACTATGTTTAAGTAATCACTAATTGCTCCTAATGATAGTTTTATTTTCTGTTCATCTGATTTTCAGTCCAGTTAATTAAATCGGTGGAGGTTTAGACTTTCCTGATGGGCTGAATCAGCTAATCCATTTTGTTGATGGCTCATAATTGAATGAGCATGTATTACATAGCAAGGATCTAGATTCAACCTCATGTCTCTGAAGGCTAGGCAGTAGAAGTATTAAAAATAGCAGGGATTTGAAGAAGTAGAAAGGAAGCTTCTTGGCCAATGGAAAAAGTCAAATAAACAAATTCTATCTGCAAACACATTATTAAAATAACATGCTCTGCTGTTATTTTGCTATTAATTTTGTATATGTGTAAAAAATAAGCAGGGTCTGAAAAGATGTCATCGACTTCAGTTTAATTGTTATCAGTGAGGTTGTTCTATTTATTTTGTTTAGTTTTTTGCAAGAGAAGGAAACGTGAGAGAAAGGGGGACAATACATTCCTCAGCTACGCCTTTATGAAAGAGAGTTAGTTAGAAGGGGTATACAGCAAACCAAATACATTATTGTGATAAGGGGATGACAGAAGTACAAGTCTATTATACTTACAACAGTTATAAGAATTGTATGCTCCTTGCCCTACTCTGGCACATCCTTTGATATTCATTCTATTCAGCAGCAGGGCCAGGACTTCTCAGAATTAAGTGATGGGTCATTATACTTTAAACACCACGGAGAAGCCTAGATTGGCAATTAAACAGCACTTGCTGACACTCGCTTGTGCCACTCCGTGACCCCCTTTAGATTGAGATGTTGAAGCTCGGGGCCCTCAGCCTGCTAAATTGGTCGTAGGCACTTCTCCTGACGAGGGCTGGCTCTGAAATCTGCCGGCTTCAAAGGGAGCAAGATCATGTATAAAGCATAATGTGGGTGCACCATGGTTCAAGAAAAAAAATAAAAATAAAATGAGGCAGGAATAGATGAAATGTTACAAGTGCAAGGGGAAAATGAGAGGATAATGACAAACCCAATGCAACTCAAAGCAGAATAGTTGCATGGAAAAATGCATCCCACTGCTTGTGCATAAAATCAAGGCAGGCAGATGACATCCAGTTAACAGAAACATGTCAACAGTGAAATAAAGTGAGAGTGAATAAGAGAGATAAGCCCCTGAGACAGCCGGGAACAAAAAATTAGTTGTCCTTAACAAGTTACAGCTCATCATTATATTCTGGCTTGGAGCCATAAAAGCAGACAGGGTATATAATGAGCTACTTAGAATTTTTACAGTGTTTATTGCAATTCGGATAGATGCTGGCCTACCAGAAGAGAGTCAAAGACATAGGATCTCACTCTGTCTTATGTCCTTATATAATGTATAGAGTACTAGTCCTTATATACGGAGGAATTCAAAGAGATATAAAGCAAAAATCCATATGTACATAGTCGCAGGTGTATCAGATATACAGAGAAGATGTTTAAAAAATAACTTTTGATACTTTTAATATGGCAATTTAAAAAAAACTGTGGTCCAGTCACAAAAATGTCTTTTGTGTGGACCGGGTCATATTTTTGAAAAATGTGACTTTAACAATTAATGGGGCTTTTATTATATTTCCATGTTGTAATGAATACAGGTAGTCCTTGACTTACAACAGTTTGTTTAGTGGCTGTTCAAAGTTATAAAGCATTGAAAAATGTGACTTATGACTGTTTTTCACACTTAACTACTATTGCAATGAGATCATGTGATTCAAATTCAGATTTCTTTTTTTGCAACAGTTTGCATTTATGACAGTTGCAATGTCCCAGGGTCATGTGATCCTCTTTTACAACCTTCTGCAAGCAAAGTCAATAGGAAAGCCAGAATAACTTAAGCATTTAACTAACTTAAAAACTGCAATGATTCACTTAACAAGTATGGCAAAAAAAGTCATAAAATGTGGCAAACTCACTTAACAAATGTTTCATTTAGCAACAAAAATGTTGGGCTTGATTGTGATTGAAGGTTGAGGACAGTGATGGGTTGCAGGCAGTACACCCGGTACAGGCTTACCGGAGCACCAGATACCATTCCGGAGGGCCCACCCACCTACCTGAGCTCCTTACCAGTGTTTTAAAGATTTCGGCACTTCTGTGCATGCGCATGGTGCACTTAGCGCCTGCATGACGCTCCGCCGAGCAGCTGGAGCATCGTGGAGGCTTGCGAAAGTGTCATTTGCAGCTACAACGCATGCCCGCATACGTGCATGTGCGCCACGCACCTCCATGTGGGCGACGTCAAGCCCGCTCCAACCGTACTGGTTGTAATGGGATCCGGAACCCACCAGTGGTTGAGGACTACCTGTAACTCTTTGGGTTAATATTTGATACTTTTGACACCGTGCCCTCTCATTTCAATGAAAAGAAGAAAGTAAAGTATAGTTTCCCTTCCTGACATTGGGATGCATATACATACATCTTTCAAAATCAACTCTCTTTTTTTCATCCAAAGTAAAACTATCATTGGGGAATAACATTAAAATCAGAAACTGAGTCTGAAGCTTTTAAAATTCAAACAGATTTTAGTTTTGAAGTTGGGAATCATCATTGTTTTTCATAACTTTGGAAACCCTTCCCCCTTCACTTCTTTGCTTTATCAATGGTCTTTATTGTTTTTCCCATCATTTAAGCATTTTACTAAATTTAGACTTTTTCAAAGCTTTAAATATATTGTTTTTCCAAGGTTAAGTTTTACAAGGTTTAGCTTCATCTCATCATGACTTTACCTCAGATGTTCCCGGAGTGAATTAGGAAAGAAGTTATAGGTAGAGAATTGTGTGGATTTTTCCTTTTCATTCACATTAGAAAAAAATCTTGTCCTAATGACACTAAGATAAAGAATTCAATGTATTATTACAGTCAGAGTTTCAAGTACACAGTTTAATACAGGGTCATTTTTGTGTGCTGAAAGCTCAGTTCCAAAATTCCCAAAGGCCACATTCCCGGGGAACAATTCTGAAAGATTCCAGGTTGGAGAAAGGCGTATTTCTACATAGATGATAATAATAATACACAATTTCTCTTTACACAGCAAAATGTAATTGCAACATCATCTGTTTTTAGCACTAGTATAGCTAGTTCTTCCCACTCTTATCAAAAATCAGACAGAAATGAATTAAATAGCTACTTTTTTTTGTTATTACCTTGTTTTAGGATATGTCTGATATCTCTTCATCACCTTTTATTTTTCTTCCTTGTTCAACAAGTTTGCCATAATTTGACTTTCCAAACTTGCTTTTAAAGTTAACACATCTGTCTTATTGCTTATCCTTTTGTCTACCAGCTTTTTAAAAGTTAACTATTTAAGATAATACAACCTTCATAAAAATAGGTTAGGTTTAGTACCATGTTTTTTCCTTGTGCGTCCCTTAGGTTTTGACATTCAACTCAAGAGAATCTACTGCTTATCCATATTGTTGAAGGAACACAATTGAAAAAAACAAGCAAATATTTTTATAAGGTATCAATAAAGCTACACCCAATTTGCCATAGTCAACCATGATCCAAAAGAAATTGGATAACCATTTGTCTGAAATGGTATAGGATTTCCTGCCTAAGCAGGGACTTGGATTAGAAGACCTCCAAGGTGCCTTCCAACTCTGTTATTCTGTTAGTCTTTAATCTGGAATTGAAAGCTTTTCATTCTGTGTTTTCTGTCCTCTTTCAATCTCTTCTTCCTATCCCATTTGTTTTTATATATATGTCAAAGAATGTGAATCTTTTCTGAAGTAATGACTTGTTAGGTGATGAGGTATATGAAGCACTGAAATAAGGTCTTAGATTTTTTCATCATTTTCCACAAGAGTTTTACCCATGGAAAATGGATTTTCCATTTTCAAGGTGGAGATAGTTTTTGCTCTATTCAGTAATACAATGAGTTTTGTTTCCATGAATTGTTATGGTGGGTTGCACATTCAGCCAGATATTTTGGGCTGGATTTGGTAATTTTATCTCCCTTTTTAGCCTTTCCAAAGGGCCTGGGATAGGAAGATTTTCTTGTTTTATGGTGTTAAAAATATTGTTACATGATGTAACCTGTTCCAAGTAAAGCTGTCTTTTACAACTTTTTCTTTTTACATTGTCAATGTCAATGATGTTCAAGTGATGCTCCAAATATTGACGAGTATATGCACAGATCCAAGCAGTGTAGCCTTTTATAATTTACAGATGGAAATGTTGTCAATGTGCCATCCCACATTTTTTGGTATGGCACCTAGTGTGGTAATAACCAATGGCACACCATGGCTACTTAATGCCATAATCTTTAAATTTCAATTTTCAGATCTTGATATCTGCTGCAATTCTTTGTCTTCTATTTTAATATTCGTTGGCATTACCACCTCAGTTATCCATATTTTCTTCTTTCCAACCATAATAAAATTTAGTGTGTTATGAGCCAAGACTTTATCAGTTTCTACTTGGAATCCTACAATATATTAACCTGTTTATTTTCTACTACATTTAAAACTATATTTCCCATCATTTTTATTAGTGACATGTGATTTTTACCGATATTCCAGTGAATTATTTAAGTAATTGTGTTATGTCACTGTTTATAGTCAGTATGTGGAATCTTCTTCAATAAGTTGAGTTGAGATGATCTACTGTTTCTTCTGATTATTATTTTTTTGCACAATTTGCACTTTGAATCATTTGACAGTATTTCAATTCTGGCCTTGATTGCATAAGTTTGAATAGCTTGCTCGTGAGCAGACAAAACAAAGACTTTGGTTTCTTTTCTTCTTCTTTTCTGTTTGTAAGCCTGGTTTAATCTTTATCATCTTCTTTCTCCATCTTTTATAGAAATTGATCATGCAATTGATCATGCTTTTTTTTGCCAGCATTTTGTTCTAGTTTTTATTATATCTCTTTGATATTCATGTTTTATTTTCTGCACATTTGCTAAGTATTTACAGTTCAGTACATTTTTAATTTGCATCAATGTTTCTTCTTGGCCAATCTCCCTGAGATTTAAATTCCATTACTATACAGGATTTTATCCACTTTATTATTACATGAACACATGTCTATAGTCTCAACTCCCTTTGCAAAATCTGTACAAAAAATTCTTACCATATTTGTCAAGGACAGAATTTCTATTTCTGATTTTTTTTAGAAGGCTTCAGATCATCCTGATAAAGCAAATGTCAGATTTTATTATCAGTTTTGGCTGCTTGGTAGCCAAGAATTGTTTTCTTTAATATTAATAAAAATGAGATCATAGCAGTGACAAGTAATAAAATGATAATTAATGTCAGGAAAGATATTTATCCTAATGTTGGCAAGGCATAATTTATTATTATGTTTGTCAAATTGTCAGTCAGATGTTCAGACTGGATTTTGCATTTTGATCCATCTATTGAGTCCTTCCTCAGGAGGGAGACGATGTTGTTTGTTGGTATTAGAAGTAACATTGCAGGATGTAAGCTGTTCCAAAAATTATTATTATGGTTGGTGGCATAGTCAATTAGATGTTTAGATTTGACATTTTTATCCACCTAAAGTCCTTTCCAAGAACCTGGGATAGGCAGATGTAATGGTATTAAAGATATTTTTAAGAAATATGAGCTGTTGAAAGTAAATTTGTAATTAACTTACGTTGATTTTGGTGTTCAAGTGGTGCTCCAAATGTTATCTGTTCACAACAATGTGATATCACAACTTCCAGTTATTTCGTTGGTTTGGTTTTCATGCACATAAAGCTTCCCAAGAAACTGGGATGCTGTATTAGCATAATATGTCTACAGTTCCAAGCAATATTGCCTTTTGCAATTGATAGATGAAAATTTGCAAATTTTCTAAGTGGAAAAAATTATAAATACCTGGACTTGGAGATCAAAGTTGAAATGAAAAACTTGTAATAACAATAGAGGTAGAGGTGAAAAGAGCAAGCAAAATCAAGAATTGTTCAGCACTCATTGAATGTGAAATGCATATTTTTTGGCTATAACTCATTCATTGCCTAGCCATTTAACAACATACCAAAAGGAAGTGAAATTGAAGAAATTAACATCTGGTAAAACCTACTTGATAATGAAAGATCCAGCAAGAAGGGCAGCACCAGGCAACTACAGGCCAATTACCTGCTTGCCAACAAATTCTAAATTGCTAATAGGTAGGCTGATGTAGTCCATTATCCAGTTGAAAACAAGCTTTTTCCATCTAAGTAGAAAGGAAATTGCTCAAAAGATCAGTGCAAGAGAAGAAAGACCAACTTGAATGTACAGGTAGCGCTCAACTTACAATGCTTAACAGTCACAATATTTGTGTAACAAAAAGATTGTAAAATTGAGCATGGTCACCTGACTGTCATGAGTTATAACTATAATTGTGGGCTCTATTATGGTCAGAAAGTGAAAACTACCTTAATTTGGATTGATTACAAGAAGGTATTTGACTCTGATATATAATTAGATAATCAGGTACCTAGAAATATCAAGTCAATAGAAACTTTGGAAGCTTTGTGCAAAATTTAATTGCAGAATGGAAGACACAGTTTCTAATCAATGTTGTTAGATGGAAGAAGTTAATATCAAGAGATGAAACTTTTAAGCATGCTCACAATTACTGTTACTATTTATTAATGCACTGATTCATCTATGTACAATACTGAACAAGGCAGGCCATGGCTATAAAATATCAAAGTATTTTGTCAGGTAGCAGAGGATTTATATATCTATAAATGAGTTTATAGACAATGGACTGAGGTATGGAATGAAGATGTATTTGGTTGTGTTTTAAAGGACAGTGATAAGTTGCTAGTGTTGAATAGTTGTGATTAAGGAGGAAATTTCTTAACACTGCAATAGAGGTGAGACTGGACAAATATACCACCCTTACTATCAACAGGGAAAAATACCAAAAACTGAAATAATCCAAATGCCCTCTGGAAATAACATCAAGAGTATGAATGAAGATGATCACTAAAAATACCTGGGCATCTTTCAAGTTAACAGCATCAAGCATGCTGAAGTCAAGAAGAAGATAAGTAGTGAATATCTCAGAAGAATGAAGAAGATCTTTAAGTCTAACCCCACTGGTGGAACACTATCAAGGCAATTAACAGCTGGCCAACACCACTCATTAGATATACATCTGGATTAGTAGATTGAGGTTGAATTGAAATAAAACCCTGAATAGGAAGACCAGAAAAATAATGATAATGAATCATGTCCTTCATCCATGAAGTGATATTGACAGTTTCTAATTACCAAGGAAATAGGTGTCCTTGAAAAAAAGGTATTGGAAGAATATCTGAAGGACAGTGAAAAAAATGCACTGAACCATAAAGACTTACTGAATTCTAAAAAGATCAATGATCTATAAGAAAGACCAAATGAATATTATAAAAGATACATGGGAAGATAAAGTATTAGATGTCTGATACATTTAAAAATAATTAGCAGGGAAAGCAGATAACAATGATGGTTGAGAACGGGAAATGGATAAGAGCAGGAAAATGGAAGGTTAATCCTGGCTGTACAAAACCAAGGCTTAAGAATAAAAATATATACAAGGTCAGAATTGAGAAGACAGCAAATGCTGTCTCTGTTAAGAAGCAGGAGAAACACAGAACCACCTAGTTAGTTGCTGCAAGATCACACAGATCAACTACAAAAAATGGCACGACAAAGTAGCAACAATGCTATAGTGGAATATATGCGGGAAATACCTATTATTTACTTATTCTTACTTACTTACCACACCTCTTGTGATCCATAGTGATATTTGCCTGCATGCAAGAACTTACATAGAAAATGAAGAACCTAAAGTACCTTAGGACTGTATAATTCAAGCATTACAAACATCTGCCAGACTAAACAATTGTGGATAAGAAAGACAAGAAAGTAGACATTGAAATACCCGGAGACAGCAGAATAAGAGAGAAATAACTGAGGGACGGGTGTGGGGGAGAACCAAAATAGAAAGACCTACAAAGGGAAGTAGGACGACTGTGGCAAAAATAAACAAAGTTAGTATCAACATAGTTAATCAATATTCTGTAGCAATATACTGGCTTTGGTGCAATTCCAAAACACCCAGAGCATCACTTGAACACCATCAGCATTGACAAATCATCCTCAGTCAATTGTAAAAGGCATTTTTACTTGGAATGGTCTGCATCCTGTGAGAATATCTTTAATATTATTAAACAATAATATCTATCTATCTGGGGTCCTTAGGAAGGACTTGATAAATGGACAAAAATGCCCAACCTAAACAACTGAGTGATTGTGCAACCAAGCATAATAATAATAGTGTCAACTTACTATAGTCCCATGGTTCCTTAAGGATCAATTTTGGCCACTTCAGGGAACTCTGCCATATAGATAAAAGCACTGTAATGCTATATACTCTGTGACATAAGAGTATCGGAAATATTTCTTTTTTCTACACAAGTCAGGATGATCCAGGACAAAAGCAGCCTTTATATCACCCAGCATCCCAACCACAAATGCAGAATTCTACTCCTATACTTTCAAGTGCCATCCATGTTGCAGTAGTTTTGTATTTTGACTCTGATTTTTTTTTTAAACTATCAACAGTTGGAGTTTTATTTTATGATTTAAGGCCATGAAATTTAATGAGCTTTTGGGAAACAATCTTCCTTTGTCAGGTGAAAAGGTGTTGCTTAAGTAAGGTAGTTATTTTGCTCTATTTTGATTGGTACTAGATTAATTGAACTATTTCTCTGAGATTTAAGTATTTATAAACTGACATATCCAATTAGCTTATTTATTAATGTAGTTATTCTCCCCCCCCTCCCTCCCTCCCTCCCTCCCTCTCTCTCGCTCTTTCTCTCTCTCAGAGAAAAGGGGGAAGAAAACAACCACCCTAGCTTTTTGGATATAGATTTTGTTAGGTTTTTAAGTAAACACTAATCAGTTATGTGCTTGCAGTTATTTATTTTAAATACTAGAAACATGAGATATTAATTTTCAGTCTTCTGAACTGTTAAACTACAATAGCTATCATCTCCAATAATCTTGATAATGCTGTATGCAACATATAATCCAATATTATGGATTTCACCAATTTGTTGCTTAATTTTAAAAAATTAAAAATTGTTCTGTATGAATTTTTTTATTTCCCACTTATTCAAAATTGTCCTGCATTAATTCATTATTTAAGTCTGGTTGTACTATTCATGTAATATTAGATTGCCAATTATAAATAATATAACTTATCTTTGTAATGCTTATTCAAATGTAGTTACATAGAAATACCCACTAAATTTCCTTGTAAAACAAATGCACAAAATTTATTTTCCCTATGATGATAAGTACTAATATAGTGTCTAAAATAATATATATATAAATTAAGTATATGAATACATAATATAATATAAAAATTTCACATTTTTTAAATATTGCGTTACCATTGTACTGTTAACATTTTATTATGTGTTAATATATATAACAAAACAGCCACCTTTAATCTTCCATTTGATTTGATATTCTGGCTGGAGCATTAAATTTCTAATGCTTTATTTTTTATAATTTGCTGCAAATTAAGATGTGTGCTTTATATTCAAATGAATGAGCTGTAATTTCATTGTGTTTTCATGAATTAAAATTGTTACTTATATGTGTTAGATTAAAAAATCAGTGATTTTTACTAAATGAATTCTTCAATTTAATGACCAGAGATATATCATTTTGGGTAAAAATAATATTTTGAATAATGGGACCAAGTTTCATATGCTTTAACATATATTCTTGTATTGTGTCTTTTATGATATGTGTGTACACACCTGTCCCCATTCATTCATTATTCTGACGAATTACACAGCTTTATCTCCTCTAGGTTCCCTCCACACATGGTCCCTCCACATCATAGTTTACATACAACTGGGATTCCTCATCCAGCAATAGTCACCCCAACAGTCAAACAAGAATCGTCCCAGAATGATGTTGGCTCACTCCATAGCTCGTAAGTTGTTGTTATTGTTGCTTACATTTACATTGTTTACATTTAAATTTAGTTTCAAATAGCAGTCTAATTTGTAGCAAGTGATGTTGGAAATCATTTCTGTATACCATTGGGGTTGACATTTTAGAACATAGGAAACTAGCTTAGACTGAGTTTGATCATTGGACCAATTTGCTCAGTGATTTACAGTGGTTTTCCAGGGTTTCCAGCATGAGTCTTTTAATATCCTATTGGAAACTGACAGGGATCAAAGGATCAACCTTTTCCTGTAAGGTTACGTTCAACCACTGACCATTTGTTTTAAATTTGTTTACATAAGCATTTAAGCTTTAATTAAGATCTCTGTTGACTCATGAATCAGTGTTTTGTTCATAGTGAATGGATGTCATGTTTATTTAGACAAAGTAGTTTCGTTGCTTGGGGAGTACCTGTGAAAAGCATATTTATGCTTTCACGTGTGAAATTATACATCAAACATTCATATAGTAATTGAGTCGAGATCATAAACTGCAGTTGGAACAATCTGGAATCTCATTTGTGTAGTTATGGAGTTTACAGCCTTAAATATTCTTTACAATATTATTCTCGTGTGTTTAATCCCAATCTATCTTTTGATCCTATAATGATTCATATACATTTGCTATAAAATCAGTGTATTTTTTGGTCAACTTTAGAATAATCAAGTGAACATTTCATATATTTCCACCAAGCATGACTTGTATATAGCATGTTCTGTTTCCATCCTGTATGGCTGAGGATTTTCTTTTCAGTTACTGATTCCTGAGACTATCCTACAATGCCTTTTAGTTGTACCACCTTAAAAAAAACTTTCTCTGCTTTGAGCCATTATTGCAGCATATTCACCACCCATTCTGCTGAAATAAATGAAAAGGCAATAATGTAGAGCACCATTCTTGTCTATAGTCTTGTGAAATAATAGTACCATGCTATTTTTCAGGATCCCCATTCATTGTATATCATATTTTTCGAAGTATAAGACTCACCTTTTTTCCTCAAAAAAGAGGATGAAAATCTGGCTGTGTCTTATGCACTGAATACAGTGTATTTTGCCTCCTGAAGCCCCGTCCCTTCACCAAAATGGCTGAGGATATCCTGATGGAGGCTTTGCAGAGAACTCCTGCAAAGGGGGGCTGGGGAGGGCAGAAATGTGCAAAAACGGGCCTTTTATGCCCCCCCAGCCCCCAGCAGCAGTCTATAAGCCTCCATAAGACTATGCATACACTTTTTTTTTTGCAAAAAGGACCCATTTTTTCAAAAAAGAGAGAGATTGTTTCTGCCCCCCACCCCCACCCCCAGGAGCACTCTGCAAGTCCCCCCAATGCTATTCATGCCTTTTTGGGTGGAAAAAATGGGCCCATTTTTGCGAAAATGTGCGGGAAAAAATTTCCTTTTGGAAAACTGTTTAACTGATTGATGAGAATTACATTGATCAAGTGCTGTGACAGCAGAAACATCTACCTATCTACTGTATACTCTCTCTCTCTTTCTTTCTATCCTTCTACCTACCTACCTACCTACCCTCTCTCTCTCCCTATCTACCTACTGTATTTCTCTATCACTCTATTTCTCTCTCTCTTTATCCCTTTATCTACATACCTAACTACTCTCTGTCTCTCCCTACCTACTGTATTTCTCTCTCTATTTCTTTCTCTATCATTCTACCTACCTACCTACCCCCTCTCTCTCTCCCTACCTATCTTTATCCCTTTATCTACCTACCTAACTACTCTCCCCCCCACCCTATCTACTGTTATTTCCCCCTCTCTCTATTTCTCTCTCTCTATCCCTCTACCTACCAACCTATCTACTCTCTCTCCCTATCTATCTACTGTATTTCTCTATCTTTCTATCTCTCTCTATTTTTCTTTCTCTATCCCTTTATCTACCTACCTACCTACCTACCTACTCTCTCTCTCTCCCTACCTACTATTGTATTTCTCTCTCACTCCCTCTCTATCCCTCTTTCTACCTACCTACTTTTTTTTTTAATTTGCCTCTTCAAAACCTTGGTGCATCTTATACTCCAAAAATGATTTATATATTAAATGAGAAGATAGATAAAAACATAGCTAGCTAGATGATAGATAGATAGATAGATAGATAGATAGATAGATAGATAGATAGATAGATAGATAGATAGATAGATAGATAGATAGACTTTAAGCAGATTTTAGCCCTGCACAATGGGATATAAATTGTACTAAAAATTAAATAGAACTATTTACTGTATTTTATAAAATGTCCCATTTTTATACCTTGTTGAATGATTCTCAAATGTAGGAATTTTTTATAAAAACCTTCTACTTGTTGCTATGGTTTTATTTGAGAAGAGGTTAAAATATAGAATATATAATGTCATGCAAATTCTGTTTTTTTTTAAATTTGTTATCAACTGTCTAGAAAACATCAAGACTCCAAAAAAGAAGAGGAGAAAAAGAAACCACACATAAAGAAACCTCTTAATGCATTTATGTTGTACATGAAGGAAATGAGAGCGAAAGTTGTAGCAGAATGCACGCTGAAAGAGAGTGCTGCCATCAATCAGATTCTTGGTCGAAGGGTAGGTAACTAGTCAGAGTATGTATACAAAGCTTGTTAGATGAAACAAGCAAGGTGGCTAAAATGAAAAGACACAATCCATAAACATACTTCAGGGGAGATTATGCCTATCCCACGGAATGTGTAGCCTTTTTCTGACTTTGTTGCTCTAACATGATGGGCTTTTGTAATTTCCTTATGTTTTAGGGTAACATATAGATGATTATTACATCTATATGTAGTTACGCTTCTACAGCATAACTAATTGCTATCTAATGTCAATAGATGTGTTTCCTATTTCCCTTGATTTTTATATTTGAATGTAATCACTGTCTTCTCATCTTCATTTGCTAACCAAATCTGGTGCCTCCGTTCTCAAAAATATTTGGTGTGCTTTTTCTTTCTCTTGGTTTTTAAAAGTACTTTAGTGGATGGATTCAATTTCTGATCCATATTTGCAGTCTTTTGGAACAGCAGCATTCCATCCACAAAGTTTTAGACATCAATGCTGGAATCTCTGAATGCAAGAACCCTAAATATCTGAGAAGTAGATATCTAAGAACCATCATTTAGAAACGGAACTAATAACAATGTAAAATTACTATTAATAGATAATACTACTACTACTACTACTGTTTTTGTGACATTTAGCAAGCAATGGCCCCTAGCAACTTCAAGACAAAACCACACAATCTTATTGGCAGTGTTTTAGGAACTTTCTTCTAGGGTTGAGACTGACTGACTGGTAAAAAGTTATGTTTTACCATGTTGAAGATTAAACAGTTTGCTGTGCCAGCAAACCATACATCATGGAAAGTGTGATAGGAAAGGCTACAAAATAATTTTGTTTCACACTCAAAATACAGCTTAGTACAAACATAATCATCCTTGAGGTATTACACCTTTCATTTTTCCTAAATGGTGATTAATTGAATCTTGACTGAAGTAATAATAAAATAGATTTTTTTAGCAACAACAATGTATCATCCAGGGAGGCAGAATTAGAATTAAAACAATTGCAGAGGCCGAGGCCTTTCTTAAAAAACATTCCTCAATCCTGGGCGATGAAGAAGAAGGGACAGGAGGAGCCATGGCCCCGCCCTCTGAGGGGAGGGAGAAAGAAGGTGCGATAGCAAAAAGGCTCAGATCTCAAAAATAATTAATTTTGAACTATTGTAATTCTTGAAACGGATGAAAATGTAAAACTAAAGATTGAATGTATGAATCTTAAAAATGTGCCAAATGTATATATCTCCTAACACTACTTGTTTAACATGATATTGTATGAGGACCCGATCGCAGTCACCATCTCTGGTATGGAGGCTCTAAAATGTATAATATAAACCCTAATTACCCTTCCCTAATATTATAAAATTGTAAAATCAATAAAAACTTTTATTAAAAAAAAACACAATGTATCATCCAGGTCTATTGATATGTTATGTAGCTTTTTAAGAAGTACTGAATACTCTTTTGATTGTGTCTCTGCTTTCTTTTTCTTTACAGTGGCATGCACTATCTAGAGAAGAACAAGCAAAATATTATGAATTAGCCAGAAAGGAACGACAACTTCACATGCAGCTTTACCCCGGCTGGTCCGCACGGGATAACTATGTAGGTGGCTATGTAGGTAGAATTCTTTTCAGTAGTAGAGATTGTAGACAAGTACTGCTGTAATCTGCTGAAGTACGCCCACACACGAAAGACAAGGACTACCAATCCGGTAATTATAGCGGATGTTTCCGTTCTGTCACCAACTCAATTGGATACAATTGGCACCCATATTCAATAGAGGTGTGTCAGTAAAGTTTTGGTGAGAACAAATTTCTTGCAGAATTTATATTCTATTAGAACTTCAATTACCAAAATGATAGTAACAATAATTATATAGTTCTCTTTCTATTCTCACCTTCATCTCTGTCTCCAACCCCCAAAATTGAGTGCCTTGTTGCATACCTGTGTGAGAGTATGGTGGAAAGTGGAAGAATGGCTTACCCTAGCTTCAGAGAAGGCAAAGATTTGTTGGAAGTCTTGCTCTCAAGTGGGGCTAAATATATTATTCCACCCTCTACTGTTTTATATTTTACTTCATTGTACAATTGTCTGTCATGATCACAGTTTGTTTAAAATGATATTGGCTTACCAGTTACCTTGCACTGGCTTTTGTTATTTAGCCCCTTTCTTATCTAAGTTTCCCTTTGAAAGGTCCTGAATTGGGAGCTTGGCTGAAGAGCGCATCATACACAATCCTGGCTATTTGTTAACTTTGCTGATACATTATGAATGAACATTTTATTTTCTAGTATTCATTTAAGCTTGGCTGAAATGGCTGGATGTGAATTTTGATGTAGAGGGAGGATTTGAAGATCTATATCTGATCCATCAGTCTGCATGCATGATTGTTGATTTTCATATATTTGTGACTGAAATATGAATTTATTTCATAAGGTGTAATAGGAATCTCCCAGTGAAGGTATTGCATCAGTGTGGACCATTTCCAATTTGAACCAATCACTGAATAAAACCAAACCATAACCAAACCAATCGCACCACTTAAACACTCCAATAAGTGTTAACATACATTTTAATCAGAGCCCAAATATTTTCACTAGCAATTGATAGAATATAAGTCAAAAAGTGAGGAAAATAAGTTCATTCTGTTTATTATAAAACTCTATCCTATTTTTATCACAAAAAAATGACTAAATTGCGGGGTAGATTTGCATCTGTATTGGGCAGCTCTAAAAACCATTTTAAATTTAAAAAACCCAAAGGATTATATTGCCTTGTAAAGACAGTAAAAATAAAATGATAATCTGCCTAAATTCTGAAAGCAAAGAAATGAAAACGTGGGGTAAACATCCTATCGTTTCATCATATGTGACCTGATTAAATAAAATACTTTACACATTTTCTGCAGAGTCTGATATGCTGTTTAAGCAACTGGGCTTTAAAAAAGATAATTCAGAAGGTTCTGGTTCATAACTTTTAAGATAGCCAACTGCCAAATAGAGGGAAAGAGGAATTTTAGAATGACATGCTATTCAAACATAAACAATTATACAACTTAAATTGCTTGCTCTATGTATTTGCAATAAATGGAGGATGCCTGACTTCTTTTGGTTTTTGATAGATTTTTAGTTTTTACCTCCCTTAAACAAGAAGATACTTAGTTTATATATTATATTAGCCAATTTTGCAAAATCAAATTCACTCATTCTTATTTCAATAACTTAACAATATTCCTTAAATTCATTTTTATGAATCTGTTTGAGACTCATTTTTATGAATCTGTTTGATACTGCTGAGTGTTTCTACTTAGATTATCTTAACAAGTTTCTACATAGAAACAAATAGATTATCTATTTATATATTTATTTAAACATATCATACCTATCATGGTACATGATGCATACATATCATGGTTAAACATACCACCCAATTGTATCAAGCATAGGCATCAAGGAACGTACAAGGAGTTCTGTTTCTGAGACTAGCATAGATGAAGGTTTATACTATATATGGTATAAAATGTTCACCTTATCCTTTTCAAATCCATGCCTGTCCCATTTATTAAAGTATTTTCCTGCTTCTAAGCAGATAGCAGTGCTTATGACCTTCTTTCAGATAATTTCCTTTGCAACCCAAGAGTATATTAATTACAAGTTCAAAGTTGTTCCTAGGAGTTAAACTGAAATTCCTTCTGCTACTTTACAGTCTGATTTCGGGAGGCCATGCTGCAAAACTTGAAAAATTTTCAGGAAACATATTCTCCTCCTACATCCCTATCATATTGACATATGAGCATGTTCACTGTCTTAAGCATTTGGACCTTTATAGATGTCCTTCATGTGGAACCACTGAAAATATATTTCTAACTGAAGCTCAAAAGGCTAGGCAAAGAAAGCTCAACATTTCACAGCAACTTCAAGTTCTATTCCATCTGACATTCAAGGGGAACTTTCCTACATGTTAGGGATAGGATAGCTCCACTAACTTTTGCCATCTGAAATAAGAAGAGACATGATAGCAGTGTTCCAATATCTCAGGGGTTGCCACAAAGAAGAGGGAGTCAAACTATTCTCCAAAGCACCTGACAGCAGAACAAGAAGCAATGGGTTGAAACTAATCAAGGAGAGAAGCAACTTAGAACCAAGCAGAAATTTCTTGACAGTTAGAACAATTAATCAGTGGAACAGCTTGCCACCAGAAGTGAATGCCCCAACGCTGCAAGTCTTTAAGAAGACTTTGGATAGCCATTTGTCTGAAATGGTATAGGGCTTCCTGCCTAGGCAGCGAGTTGGACTAGATGACCTCCAAGGTCCCTTCCAACTCTGCTATTATATTGTATTATTAAGAATTATATGAAGAGGTATCATTGGTTTGTTGCCCCCACCCCACAATGTATGCTATTAGCAATTTTTATTTCCCTAACGTAATGCATAAAATTCAATGAAATTCATAGTGAGATAACAATGGAATGTTCCTGAAGACTCATACAATATAAGGACATTTTTATATTCCAAATAACAGTAAGATGCTTAAAATCAATGGAACAGCATAGTAGACATTATACAATGATCAGTATTTAGGCATTTCAATTTATTCATATTTGTTAAAGGAATAATGGATTCAAGGTAAAGTACTCATTAAAAATTATTGCTTGGTATTTGTATAAGTAAAGAAATAAAATTTACTGTGAAGAAATATGAATAAAGGGACAGAAGATAAAAATTTATAAAATGGAATGCCAGTATTTGTTTCTGGTTTCCTGTTTTAAAAGGACACAAGAAACTAGAAAAAAGAAATATAAAATGATCAAAGAAACCGTCTTTGCAAAAATAGCTTTCAGAGGTTATGGTTTTAGGTTAAGAAATATAACAAAAGGATTAATAAGAAAGAAATTTATAAAATTATGACAATAATGGAAGGAGAAAAAAAGATGTTTATACTATAAGGAATTCTTATAGTACAATATTAACATATATCATTTTGTTTTCTACTAGTTAAAACAGTAGAACCTTAATTTAGAAGTCATCCATTTAATGGATTTTAAATTAATTGGACAAAAATTGAGTTCATACTTCACCATTGTTTTGCAGACAATCACTCAGGCTTAATGGATAACTCTAAAATTTGTCTGGACAATTTACATATATTATAATTATGCAAACTATGAATATTTCAGCATTAATGGACATTTGTGTTTAACACAAATATCCTTTCTGTCAAATGGGCCATTAAATAGAGGATATATTATACAGGTAGTCCTTAACTTACGACCATACTTGAACTTAAAACTTCAATGACGTTGTAACTTTGAAATTGTTGCAAGTTGTGGACTCCCTATATTGTTTTTTAAAATTGATCTATATTTTGGATAACACATTAATGGCTGCCATGAACCTCTGAACACTGGAAAGCAAGAACACAGAAATTGAAAATCCACCCTTTGTAATTATGAATTTGGAGGACTATGATTGAACAGAAAAAGTAAAAAGCAGAGATTTATCTAATCATGTAAATCAGTTCTTTTAAGTTACATATTTCTTATAAGTCTCTAGTATATAGTGTAGAAATATATTTTTATTTCCAATGTTCCATGTGCTCTTGATGTAATATATCCAATTAATATACTATGATATATTTAATAGCATATCATATTAATTTAATATAATGTAATTAAAGTATACTATACTACACACACTATAATAAACTTAGATGTGTCTAATACTAAGTAGGAAATAGCTGCAAATTATAAAATTGTTCATAAGATTACATCTTCACATTCCTACCATGTTTGGAAGGACATGTCCACAACATTCCTTCTCCTATTGGCATGAGAACAATTGAAATGGTGGGACATTTATATCAATATTCGCCTCGTTATGGAGATTGCCATCTCATATACTATATGCTGTGCCTATTTTAATAAAAATATCAAAGTTGGATTCATTTCAGAATCCTCTCAGATTAGAATGTAGCTGTTCTTGATTTCATGACCAAATCATGTGCAACTGCTATTATAGATGGTCAGCATTTGGCCAAATTGAGTTTTATTGCTGTTGCTTTGCTATTTTTATTTAAAATTGATGTAAATGACTTAGTGTATTTTGTAGTTGCCAGTCAAAAACACTAGGCAGTCCAATTTTATTCATTAGATGTTGCAAATTAAGAATTGCAACAAAATGTGGCAGACTGCAAGTATGCTGTTCAGAGTCCTGTCTGCTTTTGTTATTCTATTTACTTGATTTGTTATTTGCCCCTCTTTCATATCAACTCATATGGGTCCTGACTTCTATTTCTGGCCCTCCTTTATCTAGTATTTTCCTCCCGAAATACTGTATGTCAAGAAAATTGTTCATTACTTACTTACAGTGTCTTATTACGAGCTCTAAACTTTCTTTTCAATAGGCTCTTTTATTATATGATTATAATGAAGGAAGTCATTTTAGTAAGAAATATATTTCCTTGATTTCTCCTCTAGAGGAGGAGAAATATTTTGTTATATTTCACTGCTGTCCTATTCTTCCAAACTAATAAATGATATATTATGCATCAATAAAATTTGTTATGACATCCAGTTCTGTTTTAAAGACACTATCCTGTTTTTGTATTTAATATTCTAAAGCACTTAACTATTTCCCTAGTAATTGATGTAAAATTTAGCTTGCTACCAATACAACTGAGTTTTTAGCACAGGAACCTCTGAGATATTAGACTCCAGGGATGAAAATATATCCCAGTTCCACCCCACAAATCACCTCATGAAAGATATAAGTGAAACTGGGCCTTTGCTACAGTCAATCCTTATTCAATTGTTAGAGTATCCCCAGTAGTGCATTAAATTTTAACAAAACAAGGATCCAAATACACAGCCTTCCCCCTGTCACCAAAAATTCTCCCGAACAAGACTTTGTCTGTTACATCCAAAACAGCAGGGTTGCAGTTTACCACCTGAATGAGGAAAGAGAAGCAAGTTCAAAGGCCTTGTGCCTGGATACCTGTAGGAGCTGTATCTTCAAAAGAAACATTCATATCTCCTGCTCTTGTTGGTACATTCCAGGTAGCATAAACTTCATAGTGGACATGCCGAGTAGAAACCCAAAATGAATTGTTGAAGTGGCAATTACACCAGAGCTATTGAAAAGAAGACATGACAGATATAGGAAAAATCTCTGCCAACCATTATCATACTTTCTTATGTTTCATTAAGGAGAAACTCTCACTCTGACAGTATGATGTCCATTCACAATTGACAGAATATTTGAGCTGTGTCACTTCCTTGTAAATTTCCATTATTATTTTGGTTTTGATGCAAAGGTTTAATGGGCCTCGTTGTGTCTAGCTTAGGCCAATAAAAGATTAATATATCTTATTTATTTACTGCTTATAGAAAAAAAAGTTTATTTATTATCAAAGCTACAAAACGTTCCTTTTCATACACAATGAAAGTTTTTGAAGTCATTTTATAAAGTTACATGAATACCAATACAATTTCCTGACGTTCAATAGCAAAACATAGTTTTCTACACAGAGCATTTTCATCCTTTTGTATCTAATTTATAATGTTTTGGAAAATGGCCCATACTTAGCACCGTTTTGAAATTCATTCTTATTCTTGGTTGATATTATTTATGAGAACTTTCTAAAATCTTAAATTCTCTGCAAATGAGGTTGGAAAGAAGAGTTGAATGTGGACGAACATGATAATCCTTATGTATGTTTAAATCTTAAAGTTTTCAATGAAACCCCAGTTTATTTAACCATGATAACATGCTGATTTAGAGTATAATTATGCAGAATGGGAAGCGCTTGAAATTTTAAGGATCAAACTAAATGCTAACATTTAGTTTGATCCTTAAAATTTCAAGCTCTTTCCATCCTGCATAATTTATCCATCTATATTCTTGAGTGTACACCATTTCCCTATTATTTACTATCATCAATTACACTACTACTTGTTTACACATTATAGTTTTTAAACAGTTATAGTGAGAAATGATCTATTGTATGCTTAATATGTTTCACTGTTTTGTTTTTTCATTCTGTTTGCAAGACCAGCTTGAATTTACATGATTTAGATCGTGCATTTGTGTGTCACAACTGTTTCATCAATCCTTAGCCATACTTTTTTTTTTAGACTATATCAGTCATTGGGTTAAGCTATCTATTTTGGATATGGCTACATTATCCTTATTAATGGAATGAAATGTTCAAAAGAAGGAGTATAAATTAAATTATTATTATATCATTTAATTGTGTGTATTTTAGTGGTTTACAGCATTGTTCCTTTTCCCTCATCTCCTTTTGTAAGATGCTTTTGTAACAATCTTTTTGTGTATTTATATTTCATTCAGGGAAAGAAGAAGAAGAGGAAAAGGGACAAGCAGCCAGGAGAAGCTAATGGTAAGTAAAACTAGTATTTCTTCCTTATAGAAACAAGGAAGGCCATAATTTCCTAATCAGAAAGTTAGAAAGTTTGTAGCCTTATTTCTTAGAAGTCTATTAGTCCATCCAGCTTTTTCTTGCTGTGTTTTAAATATTACTAAAATTAATTTCATACTGCTTGCCTTTTAAAACATGTAGCCAAAGAAGTGCATGGATATTACCACAATAGTAGTCACATTTTTCTTTAATAACTACAAAGCCATTCACCATAGTGCCATAGTTTGTTAATGCATATGGCATTTTTATCTAAGATATTTGCTGTGTCTGTGTGTATCTGTGTATGTGTGTGTGTGTGAGTGTGCATCTGTGAGTTTGACATTAATTTCAGCTGTACCTGTGTGGTCTGATGCATGCCTTTACAGTGGTAAATTACAGCCATTGTTGTTGTTTTTTAAATTAAGGAGGTTTGCCATTCTTTCTAGAAAATTAGAAATACTGCATAGGCAATCTCATAACCAATTTTGGAAAAATCCTGATTAATTTTTTCCTTTGAAGACTTTGTATAATTTGTTCTTTTTTTTCAGAGCACAGCGAATGTTTCCTAAATCCTTGCCTTTCACTTCCTCCGATTACAGGTGCTAATGTCATTTTCAGCCATTTAAAAGTAGTTGCGTAAATTGCTTTACATTTTTTTTCCTTTTGCCATTTTAGATTTTATTAACATTTAAACCCGGACATAACAATAATCATTCACACATCTGTAGCATACATGTATATTTATAATGTGCTATGACTGGTAGTTTTATTTTGTTTCTGATTTGTTATTCATTGCAATGGCAATTAAACAGTAATGCAGTAAAAGTAACTCAGTTGTACTAACTGTGCAAATTGAATATGCAGTATTTCTTTAAAGAGACTGATCTAAACTGGAAAAACCCTTAATAACGAACCTCCTTAATCTAATGGCATTTCACGCAGCACCCACTAAGTCTTCTCATGCCAGCATGCAACCACATTTTTTAAAAAAATTATTTTCCATTTCTACTCCAACATATCCATGGCTATTCTCTGCTTTACTTGCATACTGCTTGCCTCCATGCTTTTGATCATTTTTTATTTCTGGCTGAAACTAACATATCCATTTTGCTATCTGCTTATTCTGAACCATTGTTTAAAAGAATAAAAGAACAATAAATGGAATGTTTCCTCCAAAGCTGCATTATCCCCCCCTCCCATCTGCGTCCTCCAAAAGAAACTTTTCTTTTATTCCATTTTGTTTCATTTAAAAAAGAAAGCATGTTGTAGATCTTCATATTGAACTGCTCCTCCCTATGCTTATTTTGGTGTTTAATACCTAGCCCAACTGTGCAGTCCATCAAGCCTTGTTCTCATTTAGCTCCTTTGGAATCTGGAGCTAATGAAGGGACAGTTGATGGTTGCCTTATCAGTGCCTCTTAACTGATTAAAGTTTATTTTTTTAATAGACAGTCCTTTCTAGGGATACTGCAGCTTTAATTGCAACAGCTAATCTCAATAGTTTGATAAATGCGATAATCACTATTTTAAAAAAAGAAAAAGAAAAAAGAAATGAACAATCAAACGTTTATATTATACAGTTAATAATGAGGTCATTGATTTTATTTCCTTCTTATTTTTATTTTTATTTCTTGTTTTTTTTCTTCTTTTTTTTCTTATCTTCTTTTTTTTTCTTTTTCTCTTTCTCTCTCTTTCTGCTCGCTTCTTTCTTGACCTCATTCAGACCTGAGCGCTCCTAAGAAATGCCGAGCGCGCTTTGGCCTTGATCAACAGAATAACTGGTGCGGTCCCTGCAGGTGTGTATAGTCTCCCCCCCTCAACTTGCAATGGCTGGTTTTGCAGCTGGTTTATTTGGTACTTTCCCTGCCCTTCCCTTTTCTCCTGCTTCGTTGCTTTGTAGCTCTGTGTTGTGATCTAGAACACATAAGGGAGTGGAATGCTGCTGTGAATGATCCTCTCTTTCTGTTTAAAGGATTTTGCTCTCCTTCACCCATTTTGTTTTCTTCCCCCTCCTTGTCACTGCCGCTAGCTGAAAGAAATTCCCACTGTAAGACAGCGTCAGCCTAGACTTGCACACACAGTTCCATCATCCTCTCTGGAAAGTTGCATACATTGTTAGAAAACATTGCCAAACATCCTTTGATATCACAGTGCAGCAGTTCAGCAGAGAAGACACAGGGCTAAGTCAAGGAATGCACAGCAGGTGTAGGCATTGTAGGTGTGTGTCACCTTGCAGAGATCCTCTTTCTTTCATGCCCTTTGGTCTGAGAGATTGGCAGTGAACAGAGTGAAATGTTAGCTGTAGCTGAGATTTCGCATCCAACTGAGCTTTATCCACCATTGTGTTGTTGTTGTTGTTTTTTATGTTTACCTTGTGCTAACAGATGCAAATACTCCCAAGAAGTGTCGGGCATTGTTCGGGCTTGACCGACAGACTTTATGGTGCAAACCGTGCAGGTATATAACCCATTAGGCCTTTTGGGAAGTAAATGAACTTTGTCATCTTAGTGTTACATGTGTGGTTTATTTTTTAACCCTTTCCTCTTCCTGCTCTCTTCCTTGCTTCTGTGAGATCAGATTGCTAATAAATTTTGATCTTCGACATTCTTTGCTGATTCAATACAAATTGAATTTTCTTCCTTGAACAATATATCTTTTGGTACCTGAACTGGATTGGTTATGCACACATACTCATCTGTGGAGAAGTAACACATATTTTTTTTATTCCAAGCAAGAAACTTTAGTATTTCTTGTGTTAAATAAGCATTTACCTAAGGATCTCTGTGTATGTCTAGAATCTCCAAAGGATATTAGAAGGTGTTATCATTTGCAACGAGATATACTCAGATCTGAGCAAAGAAGATGCAAATTGGAATTTTACAGCTCACAATATTGAATCATTGAAATGAAAAATGGCTTTTTACTAATGGAATGGTTTTATGCCTTCTCCAATGCTCTGCACCTCTTTTGGCATGTCATTTATGCAATAGAAAGGGGGCACAATTATGAGAAAGGAATTCATCACTCGATCTGATGTTCATCTTATTACTAAAATGTAAAGTTGGCACACACAGAAGTCACCTCGAAGAAATATTTATATTAGTGCATTCGTTAATTCAAGTTGAGAATTAAAGGCACGCAAAACTACAACTGAAACATCTTTCCACAGGTTTAAGCTCCCTTGGTAAATTCTGTAGGCACGTGGTGAAGGGAAGCAAACTATCTTTCTTTCTGCATTTTTCCCCTAATTATGGTTAAATTTGTTATTTCTCTGTTCTGATCCAAGCAGTCTTTGAATTTGGACTATTATGATGGTAGGTATTTTAATCTGACACACACTCTTTTCTGTATGTAGTGCTTCCCTCTTCACCTTCCTCTCTGATTCACACCCTTATCATATGCTTCATTCCTTTTTTTAGAAAGTAGAGCAGTTATTCATGTTATATGCATGCCAGCTCTATTAGTTTTGTGATGCTAAGATATACACATGGATTGAAAATGATACATCTAATTAATAGATAAAGTTCATGCATAGTCCTGGGGGAGGGGTGTTGAATTCCACATATACCCTGTAATTTTCCATGCATGCTTAAGAA
The DNA here is from genome assembly GCA_039707465.1 of Rhabdophis nuchalis. Lineage (NCBI taxonomy): Eukaryota > Metazoa > Chordata > Lepidosauria > Squamata > Natricidae > Rhabdophis > Rhabdophis nuchalis. The sequence goes on from CM077645.1 coordinate 60,905,922, forward strand.
CTATGATTTGTGTGAGAGAAGCAATAATAATAGCAAATGCTGTTGTCAAGTCATATATTAAATTCCTAAATTTTATAGCTAAAACCTATGTGACCAAAGGCATCTATTCTTGTATTAATCAAACATGGTATATTGAGGTAGTGTTCCAAATTTGTACTCAGTAAAACCACATGTTTTGAACTGGGAAAGACCAACAGTGTTGATTCCACCCATTTGGCTGTAGCCACAAAAGCAGCAGGAAAAAAAAGATCCCCTTATTTAAGTAATAGAAGATTTTGGCATAGGCATTTCCAATAGACATTACATCTGTGCATTGACATATTTACTCTATCCTGGCCTGAAAAAAGGGCATAGATAATAGAATATAATTTCTGATCCAGTGCAAGGCCTTTCAAAAACCCTTGGAGTGGGCCATATCTTGAGAGAAGAGCGGAAAGGGATGGCACTGATTATCAGATGTAATTTCCAGCTTACTATCATTACTCTAAATTACAGTAGCATCTTTCATTAATCATGTGTTGTAACTGGAATTTCCAGTTTTGAAATTTCTTGTTATTGATGTGGAATGCTTTTAGTATACTATCCTTGAGTTGTGCACATTAAAAATGACATGTTTCTTTTAGTAGAACATAATTTCATTAGGATGAATAAACATTGTTCTGACTAGGACTTGGAAGCTCTACTGTGTGTAAATTTAGTCTTGTAGGTTTTTTTAAAAAATTGCAATAAATAATGCTACATTACAGCCCTTAAACACCATGTGACTTTATTAATATACTGCAAGTTTATTAATGCGGTAGATTTCAAACAGACAAATAATATTGTTAATTTTGAAAAATCAGCTTCGTAATCAGTAAGACCAAACAGCTACTCTCATGTCACTATTTATAGAAAACTTAGTAGTCCACCTCTTTATTGATTTCTTGCACTCAGAAGGAATAGTGGTCTATTCTTCATAGTCCCATTTGGCTACAACATTGAAATTAAAGGTTTGTTTGAATTTTATTTTTAATACCACTTCTACTGCAGATAAGCAAGTAATTGTAGAATGATAGCAAAGTATCCTCAGTTTTCATTTGAGCTAGATTTTCTATGTGGGGTGAAATACCTTTTATTGAACATTAAATACTTTGTTCAAAGCTATATTGATTGTTAAATGAACATGATTTTAAGCTAAATATTTTGCCCAAATGTCAGTAATTTAAAAATAAAAAAGGAATACATACATTATCTATCTGGTAGTATATATCCAATGAAACACCCTAAGTATGTTTTTGTGTGTTTTTAAATGAAGCAAGTTACTAATACTTGAATATATGAATAAAATATTGAAGATAATACATGCATTCTGAATAATTAAATACTGAGGTGGCCTGATTGGAATATCCAGTGGTCAAACTTCTTTTTTCACCTCATAATATTGATTCAAATAGCATCAACTAGAAAATAAGAAAATACCTATTTTATAATTTGAATGATAATAGCACAGGTTTTCCTAAAGAACAATATGCATATAATCTAAGCTTACCATTTGTTCTGAAAAAGTTTATGGGTAGAGAAAGTATAAGTATGCTTCAGAGAAATGAAATAATAAAAAGAGAAAAAGCATTTTTCATTGAAGACACAACAGCCTCTAGAATCCTCTCAGAATTCAAAGCTCATTAATCCAATTGTAAATGTATAGCTAATGTATTTCATCTGGGTCTGCAACAGTAATTGCACATGTCCTAAGGCACATTAATACCTGCTGTCTTTCAGTATGTAGAGATAACTTTGCTCTAATTATACTGGATAAGAGACTGATTTTAATTTGAAGTGATTTTTAGAAACAGTTGGCAGTAACCAAACTCATAACATCAGCAAAGAATATGGCAATAAAGTTTTTGGATTACACTACATTTTGGCTTAATGTTGTTTTATTTCCTTGGTTAAGTATTGCAATACATTTAAATTGAACAAGGGAAAATTGGGTGGTAGAGAGTGAAGGAAACTAAATTTTGAACACTCATCCCAGCCCTACTGCATATGAAATGTTCAATGTAGGAATATATCACTATCGTTGTCATCAGGACAAGAACATGTCTACTTCTGTTCCTTTTCCTATTCGCTGATCCTTATAAGTTATATCTTTGGCAACCAGGACCGCAAAGAGAGGCATGTGTAAGATTGATGATGGAAGGAAGGGGGCTATATTTTGAAAAAAGTACCCATTTGCCCATAAACAAGTATACACCTATGCTTTGTGCTGCATGGCCTGCCAGAACTTTCTACCAATAGCATGGGAAATTATTCACATGGTCCCTATTGCATTTACTTGTAGGGACTTCTGTACTACTTGGAAAACTGCTTTGTTCAGGCAAGACTTTGCATGCCAAAAGCTAAATGTCTTCATAGAATGAATTTTTCAAATATGAATAGCATTATGTCAGCATAATATTGCACATTTCCCTTGGGTTGGTTAAAAAAACCAAAATGCTGCTTTAAACACTTATTCAGTAGCATTGCCTTTTTTCTGCCCATGGGGACTAATTAAAGAGTAAGGCATAAAGGACATGATATCAGAACATTGAACCACATTAATTTAAGCCTAATATAGTTGCGATTATTGTATAGGAGATGTTTAGTAAGGTTTTGTTTACAGCCCACCAAACTGCTCTTTCTGTCTTTTTCTTGCCTTAATACAGCATGATTTGCTATTGCCTGCCATCTCAACCTTTTCTGTTATTTTCTTATCTTTGTTACAACTCACTTTTAATGGTTTCATTCTTAAATTTTACATGCATGGCTCTCTTAATTTCTAGCATGGATCAGTACATTAGTGTGATAAAAATTCTCCATTCCCATAACAATTGAATGTGCTTCGGGCAGAAAATTCTAACTATTGAGGAGAGAGAAAAAAATGTTTATTTCCAAATATATATGAAAACTCTATGGAACAAATGTTTTGAGATGCCAAGATTTATTTATTCAATGTTTTTTAAACATGGCCTGTTGGCTTTTTTATACACCGAACGATTGGTCTATCATCTTCAGTATTGTCTATATACCAATGGTTGTGGTTTTATATGAGAGGGAGTGTAAAGAAATGAATCTGGGTCTTGAGAACGAAAACAAACCTCTAACTCACATATATTTTGTGATCAAAGCTGCAAAGGCCTGCACCCAAACAGACATCACTGCAATGAAAGGAAAGTTATGAAATGAAAAGCAGCAACAATAAACTGCATATTCCTTTATTGGATTTTACACTAATAACTTTCTGGTAACAGGAACCTGTCTTCTGTACAGGTTTTTTTCCCCTCAGAATACTGCTTAACTGCAACCTATGGCAGTATCCATTGTTCTTTTTTACATTTTTTGAAAATATTAGCTAATACTTTCATCATGACAACAGATGCGCAAGTTATTTTCAGCTGGTTAGTTTATTATACCCTCATGAATACATTTAGCAAAGAAAAGCCAGTATTTTCTATGACCGGTTTATATTTGGTCTACAAGTTACATTCATTGTTAGTGTCCTATTTTTGTTCTCCCTATAGACATATCTGCTGAATACGATGCTGCATTGTGCATTGGACAGGTGTCATCTTTATATAAGTTTGATAAGTGGGGCATGGACTATGGCTTGACATAATAGGGCTGATTTACTCTTTTAAGATGATACTGTTGCTTAATGTGTGCACTGCACCAACCATTTAGACTTTCTTTAAGTTGCTAAAATGAATTCAAATGACATTCCTCTAAATCAAAGTAGAAACTGAATCCTCCCACCCGATCATTAGAAAAAAAAAGAATATATATGATAACTTAAACCCTGCAGGTAATACAACCAGTTATTCTTGTTAACTTGGATGATACTTATGTTAATCTTTCTTTTTCTTCATTCCCCACTTTTATTTTTCCTGTTACTTTCTCTTTTTCTGTTTTGTCTCTGACACTGTTTTTTCCCCCACTCAACATGGTGTGGTTCTAAACAGAAACATTCAGAAGTGATAAATCTTCACCTACTTTTGATTCATAAGAGGCAGGACTCAATTAAAGAAGATTCCTGAATTAATATATAATCTAATTATAGAAGTAATTTTTAAATGAAATTTAAAATATTGATTTGGTATCAGTCAGACAGAATCAGCAACTTGGTAGTTGCTTAATGGAATGAGAATATACAAAGTACAGAATTAAACAATAAAATGCATTCATTTAATGAAAAAGTAACATGAAATTTTGTGTTAAAACAGGCTAAACAACAAATTGCTCTAGATAGCAGAGACAGATTTCTGAAATAATGATTGTCCAGTAGTAACTAGTACTATGTTGGTAAGCCCATTGGACATGATTAAGAAATCCAGCATCATTTGTTGGTCTTTTAAAAAAAATTCTTATTATGATTACAGTTGAATAGCATATTTTCTTGTACTTACAGGAGATATATTTTTTCTGTTTCTAGGAGAAAAAAAAAGTGCGTTCGCTACATACAAGGTGAAGGCAGCTGCGTCAGCCCACCCTCTTCAGATGGAAGCCTACTAGATTCTCCTCCATCTTCTCCTAACATGGTAGCCTCCCCCACAAGAGACTCAAAACCACAGACTGAACAGACCCAGCCTCTCTCGCTTACATTGAAACCTGATCCATTGGCACACCTTTCAATGATGCCACCTCAGACATCCTCCATAATCCTGACTGAAAGCTCTACTGGCAAATCCAATGGTCTGCCTGCTAGTAATTGTCAGAATGGGGCACTGGACCATCAGTCAGCCACTCTACAGCAATCAGCACCGGCCTCTTCGTTAGCTCAACCATCAACATCCTCTTTGCATTCCCATAATTCTTTGGCTGGGACACAACCTCAACCCCTGTCACTTGTAACTAAGTCTTTAGAATAGCTTTAGCTTCTGAGTGTTCTTTTTATTTTCATTTTTGTGTCAGAATATTTTTTTTCCTCTCATTTGTATTTTTTTTAAAAAAATGGTGCCATATGGCTGGCTACATTAGTTAATGTCAATCAAGTTCATTGGTCAATATTTGACCCATTGTTATTTCATTTCTTTTTTTTTTTTAATATGTAGATGGAAAGAAAGCCTCATGATTCTGCCAAAATTTTTATCAACAGCTGTTTAAAGTCTTTGTAGCGTTTAAAATATTATATATATATATATATACATATAAATATATATATACATAACTGTTATGTAGTTCCAATAGTTTAATTTCAAAGAACTGATTTTAAAAATGAAAAAAAGAAGCAATTTTGAAGCAGCCTTTGTTGAAGGCGTTGGTTCTTTATTATTTGTATTAAATACGAGCTTGCGAACCAATCATTTTACATCTGGTTTTTAAAAATTTTTAAAGGCACAACGAATGCAGTGCCACTAATTTTTTCCCATTTTTTTTTCTTTGTGCGATAAACTTTTTCTTGTGATGTTCCTTGTTATTGTTTAAATGTACAGAAACAAAGGTTAAAATGTGTTAATATGCATTGTTCCATGGTGTTGTCCTTTTTGGGGGAGGGAATGCTACTCAATTAAAAAGTATCACAACGCTATTGGACCAGTAGTATTTATTGCTTTAGAAATTGCTTGTTGTTGCCTGTATGTTGTCCATTTTTAAAATGTTTTCCTTTCCCCCCCATTCAGATGTTTTGTAAAGGTTTTTTCCCCCTTTTAGTGTACACACCATATATATATAACAACTCATTTGTACAAGGTTTTTAAGTTTATGTATAAATGTTATATATATTTTTGTTTATTACTTTTTGTTTTATATACTTTAATTCTTTATTTTGTTTTCTATCACGCAGTTGCCACCAAATGGACATTTGCAGATGGATCAATAGTATGTATGTGTGTGTATATAAAGCTTATATATAAGCTTTAAAGCCATTACATGAAATAAGACTTGAAAAATTAGCACAGAACTTTTTTGTGATGCTGTTGGAAATGCAGCAGTGTCTCCTTTTGGAATACAAATAAATTTCCCTGCCAGTTGTAGGCTGTGAGCAAAACTTTATGTGCCAAAATTCTCAGTGATTTTTGTCTTTCCACAACAACTTTTTTACACTGTATTTTTTTTCTTCATCCTGTTTTGCTGTGATGTTACATAGGTAGATATGTATGTAGTTTTTAATGTCACCTATTACAGATGTGTTTGGTAGCAGATTGTCCAGAAAGCATTTAAAAATGAAGAGGTATAAACCCTAAAGGGCCAAATTCTGTATATTAGACTGTTCATAAAAGGAAAAATCAGACTGCCACTTCTATGTACACTTAACTACATACAGGTAGGTAGCAAAGTTTAAAAAAAAATCCTAGGCATGTTGATGTTGCAAAAGAATTTTTTTTAAAGATAAAATGCTGTATAAAGCTGAAAAAAATGTTCATCTGTTCATCCAGTGCCATTGTAGTTGACATGAAGCTATTGTAAAACTGTCTCCAGTTTTCTTCTCTGGTTTATTAAAGATGCTAACTATGACATATTTTTTTGGCGGGGGGAGGGATCCTTTGAATGTTTTCTAACAGTTGTGATGTTACTGTTCCGTTTTATTGCTCTTATTCCAATTTTTCATTTTAATGGTTTGGAAGCCATTTTTGTAATGAATAAATGTCCATGCTGTACAGTATCTGTAGCATGCAGTTCTGGATTAATAAAAGCAACTTAGTATGTGCAGATGAAAAGTTTCAGCTCATTTACCATAGGCTTCCTTTAATCCTTGGTCTACACCACAGCCAAAAAAATCTTTCAACATTGTACTTTTTGCCTCCATCTTATATAACAGCTACATAATCCCTGTGTTTATAGTAATAAATTGTCAACAACTATGGTATGGATAGTTATTAAATATTTATTAATTGCTAATCTAAAGGCTGTGTAGCAAGTTTTCTATTCGGAACAATATGCAATAAACTCAGAACAATAAGAGATGGGACAGGTAAATTATTGCTAGGAATTGCAGCACAGTATGTACTAAATTTGAACCTCATGATCTAATAATTTAAGACAATCCTTGGGACTGTTGTTGGGGGGTTTATAAAAAAAAAAAGCTAGGGCTTCCTTTCAAAGAGCTAAAACATTCTGAGTCCGTTGGAGAAGGGTGGGGTATAAATTGAATAAATAAATAAATAAAATTCTAGTATTTCAAGAAGCAATTAAAAGAAGAAGCACATAAGTCTCCGTGCTTCTGCTTTCCATGACTTCTTGCAGTAAGCAAAAGATGATAGCTTTCCTCATTCTACATTATTTTTTTGTTAGATTTTTATTCCACACTTTCTCCAGAAGCTCAAGATGCTTGGTTGGAGATTTCCCTTCAATATTGGAAGATTACAGACTTCTTTCCTTGCCTAATCCTGTGACTGGAATTTACTGTAAAAGTCCCATGTCAAATACTAGAAGAAGGAAGAATTTCTCTTTTACGTTAAATCCTATGGTTGTCTCAACACCTTCTATTCTGGATTTTCAATAAGCGCAAACAAATTGCTTCCTGTACTAGAGAACAGATGCAACATCTGCATTTGACTGCAATGATAAAATGCATCTGTAACACATAAAATGCTGAAATGACTGTTACTGCCAAAGACTTCCAATTACTTACTTGTTAAATTCAGTTTTAGGCATTTCTGCTTTAATGGTCCATGGTAAACTTTACAAGATTAATCAGTTCCAAGAGTTTTATAGGTCAGTTTCAGACATTGTAGAAAATACTTATTCCATCAATGTATGAATCCTGTATTTGGCAGCAAATTTTGTTCTTGTTTCCATTATTATTATTATTTTCCCTGTCCAGCATTATTTTTTCACAAGGGAAATTCATCATACCTTTTAAGAAGTGATAGAAAAGTATATCACTACAAAGAAAAATGTCTCTGAAACATTTGATTTAGAATTTATGCCCAAAGCTATATAAGAGAAATTTGTACAGTTTGGAATGGTTAAGGGGAGTTTTTCTTTTTGAAGATTCTTAGAATCTAATCATATGCTAAATTTAATGGGTATTTTTCACCTAAAAATGAATAGAGTTAACAATTACAACATATCCATATTTTGTATGTATATTTACAAAATGTAGATTGATGGACAATAATACCATGAACATAGGCATAGTTTTGCAGCATTCTTCCACTTGCATCTATATAGGTAGTCCTCAACTAACAGTCATTAATTTGACAAGCATTTGAAGTTATGGCAGCCCTGAAAAAAGTAACTTACACCTGGTCTTTACACTGACACTTTACCAAGTCTCCACCATCACATGATCACACTCCAGATGTTTGTCAATCAGGTTGTATTCACAATGGTTACTGTATCCCAGAGACATGTGATTGACACGATCTTACCAGAGGGCTTCCAACAAGCAAAGTCAATGGAAGAAGCTAGATTCACTTAACAATTGTGATTCTCCTAACACCATACAACAATTGTGATTTTCTTAACCACCATGCTTAATGACTTTGGTAAAAAAAAAAGTAATACAGTTGGGTGCATCTCAGTGATGGCATCACTTAGCAATGGAAGCTCTATCCCAGTTGTGCCTGTAAATTGAAGATGACTTGCATTGGAGGTCATAAAGCGTAATAGTCTAGAACAGGGGTTCTCAAACTTGGCAACTTGAAGACTTGTGGACTTCAACTCTCTGCTGGCTGGAGAATTCTGGGAGTTGAAGTCCACAAGTCTTCAAGTTGCCAAGTTTGGGAACCCCTGGTCTAGAAGATGATATAATGGATAAAATAAAATAAAAATAGGAATAAATATTGTTTGTATTTCTTTTTCCCCTGTAAGATATGGAGATACTTAACCAGAAGGGATCACATCCTGTATTTCTTTTTCTACTGTCCTATATGGTGACTGAAGATAAGATGCCTAGGCAGGGAGTTGGACTAGATGACCTCCAAGGTCCCTTCCAACTCTGCTATTGTATTGTATATTCCAGTAATATTTAAAAAAATATTATGAAGTTTACAAAAAAGATGATATTAAATAATCTTGTATAATGTGGAGGTAGTATTAGGTCCACCATTTTAGTTTTATTCAATTTGAACTATTTATAAGTTATAGTTATAATACCAATAATTTAATTTGTACTACCTATAACTGAAATAAGAAACCATGTTGTGACCGGGACAAAGTTTCTAATTACTTTATCCAACTAACTTTGATTGTGCAATGATATAGTGATGACACCAGGGTTTGCCTCCACACTTAATGGTAAAAAAAATCATATGTACAACACTGGGAACTTAACATTGTATTTCAACAAGATGATCTTTCAGGACATAAAACTGATATAAAACTAAGGCAGAACAGCCTTAGTTGTTTCTTACCCATTCGTGTCCTTTAATTATTTTAAAAAGCATATTTGCAGCCATTAGTACAAATTCACCATATATTTTGAAGAAAAGGTGGGACACAATGCCAAAAATACTTTTAAAAACTAAAAAAGTTTTTCTTCAAAATCTTGCATATATTTAACATAAGCATCCAATCAAGTGAAACTACAACAGTGTGTAATACTATAAAGCTCAATAAAGACATCCTCTTTGCAATGGGACTATAGTTGCATAAATATCTTCTACTAAAATGTAAGAAAGTGGTGAAAGACCTACATTGGTGAAATTCTGGTCTTAGCAGCTCTTAAAAGGATAGGAAAACAACTAAGACATATATGCAGCCATGTCGTTATTTCATTTAGGCTTATTAATTGAATATAGTTTTCACCTTCCAGCATTGGAGACAGTGCTATTATGCTAATATGCTATGACTAGATTCTTTCTGGACTTCTCTAACTGTTGAAGGATAGAATTGAAGAAGTGTAACGACAAAAGACAGACCCAAATGTACATTTTCCAAAAGGTAGTGGACAAACCTAAGAAAGTCCAGTTGCCTTTTGGAAAAAGCACCTTCAGGACAACTGTGACTTGGATGATCGAGAATGCAAAAGACAGAATTCAATGGATGTGGTCTCGGGACCATTGTCCCAGTCCAATATTTTAAATCTTTATTTGGTCTGTTTCCCCAACATCAATTCAGCACTGCCGTTTCTTAGGTTGCTGTGGTTTCCCCCCTCTCCCCAGTTTTTTATATTCCAAAATTTGAGAAAAGCATTAGGGGAAGGATTTTCTTCTGCTGTGTGTTTATTCCTTATTTGTCTTAATAGTTGCCAAAATCAGCATTCATCCATGCAGAGAGCAAAGTACGCTAGAACTTTTTCACTTTATGGTCTTCTCTCTTTTCATCTCCTTCATCTGAATTTTGTTCAGATTCAACGTCTTGCTTTCTATCAGCATTATTTCTCTTAGCTTATTTTTTGTTCAATTTTCACAAAGCCAGTTGAACTTGCTTGATACAAGTTGGAAATGTTTCTTCTTCCTGGGAATTTAAAATGCTCAAGAACCCTGCATGCCATAACATCAGAACAGCCAGGATCACAGTGAACAGTACCATGTCACTTTCATATGCTGTTCCTATCGCCTTTCCTACTCAATAAATATTCATCTTAATAATATTTTCATCTCAGGACTCATTCAGTAAACATCTAAAATATATTAAATTCAGTTACAAACTTTCTCAATTTCTTTTGTATTCAAACATAAAAAGAATAATTAATCTTAAATGTACGATGATTGCATAAGTAATTATTTAACAACTTCCTTATTTCCAAAAGTACTGTTTCAGATAGATAGTAAAATAGGTTAACAGTTTAAATCTGATTTTTTTAATGCTGAATTAGCAAACAGGTAAGGAGAAAGAAATAGCTTTCCCAACTGGAATTAATTTATTTTAGGAAAGGGATCTTTTTAATGCCAGTTAAATAGGTTTGGTATAATAGTAACAATTGTTTTATATTGATTTAATTTAATATATTCATTATCTAAAACATTTGCTCTACTTTCAAAATATTGTTTTACTGATATATACTACATTCATGCATATTTAATCAATTAAAATTACTTTAACAACTCTCTCAAAATCAGCATGTGTTTACCTATTGTAAAATATCCTAATGTGTTTTAACCCATTTGATATAATGGATTCTGAATGTGGACTATAGTTCTGACAACATGTTAAAGACAACAATTCAGTTTTAAATATAATTTTATTTTACTTTTTCATTAATTGCTAATCCTGGAGGAAGAAAATTACAGCTACACAATTCAGTTTTGCTACATTTTTGTTTACCTAAGAATGGTGGCAGCTAGATACTAGATGACTTTAGAAAATCTCAGCAGGTCAAGCTTGATTAATAGTTACAGAAAAATGTCTACTACTAAGATATGTCAAAGCTATACACTAGGCTGGTAAGTCCCTCCCAAAACACTGGAAAAACAACTATAGCCAGTCCATATTGGTGCTATTTGTCCAAAAAAGAGAAAATAAATTATACGGTCATGTCTATGTAGTCACAGAGATCAAATCAAATCATGTTCTTCAAATCAAGAAAATATTTTTTTGCAGAAAGTGGGAGGCAATTTTGGTCTAACATGCTTGGATTTAGAAGCAAAGGAACAACACATCCTTGCCTAGGACTTCATGGAATATTACATAACATTCCTAAATTGTAGGTTAAAGTTGAAAAACTGCCTAGAAGAAGGTAATGACAAATAACTTCTCTATTTTTGCCAATCCAAGTTGATGGTTATTCTATGAGATATAATCTATGAGTCCAGGCAGGATTGTCTTTACTTTTTATGAATATGTTGAATAGTGCCATACGAGCAGGGGTGGGTTTCTGCAGGTTCGCACCTACTCGCGAGAACCGGTTGGTGAAATTTAGAGAAGCGGTGAGAGGGGGTTCCACCGGTGTACCTGGAAGTAAATCTGGCCCGCCGCTGCCAGTGACCCAACGGGAAGGAAAGGAAAGGAAGGACAAAGGGAAGGAAGAAAGGAAAGAAGAAAGAAAGAAAGAAAGAAAGAAAGAAAAATTTATCATCACAATTGAGTCCAAAATTTTGGTTGCTAAGCAAGAGCGTTGTTAAATGAGTTTCACCACATTTTAAAAGGTGGCCACTCCCACCTGTCACATGACTGCCAAGCCACGCCCACAAAATAGGCCACACCTACAGAGTAGGTTCTAAAAAATTTGAAACCCACCCCTGCATACAAGCCATGATACAAGCAATAGGAAAGGATATCTTTTCTATGCCTGGAAGAAATAGAGAGGGAAAAGAAAGATTAAATGTGCAGACAAGCCCTGAAAATATTATTTTTCCATCTCTGACATCATTTAAATGTGCAACCCTTAAAAGAAGTAATTGACCAGCATAATATACTGGTTTCTTTGAGTTGGGCAACTGTGTGAATCATGGGAAGACATGCTGATCAAGTCTTAAAATGATAAAACTTTCCCCAAGCAGGTTTCAATTGATAGTTGGCTGATTTTTGGCAGGTAATAAAAACCAAGGGGCCTCAGAGTTCACCTTTAGAATCAGATGCATGCTTTTGTGTCTGTGTTCCTTTACATTGCTCTTTATGTCATATTAGGTTGGTGAAAAGAAGCATGGTCCAAAACAACTTCTCAATTGAAAGGGAACAAAAGGTCCCCACAGAACCCCTTTATTATTAAGGTCTTTTACTGACACCTCCTTTCTGTCATTCACTCCCCTCATTCTCAAGTGCTCTTATCCCAATGAAAGAAAAGCGAGTCTCAGGAATAGAATGAAGTACAGGACTAAAAGTTAAAATTCAGAAGAGAGAAAGCTTTCTAACATTTTGGGATTGAAGACAGCTGGAAAGAGGAGAGTAGCCCTTATAATAGGTTTATGTGAGAAAGGAAAGAAAAACATAATCCTATTCAAGCATTCATATCAGGCACCCACTCCCTGAAGTCTTCATCCCCACCATATTTGACAAGTCTAACCTCAGTTACCAAATGATTCTCCATGCCTGCAATGCATATTGGAAAGCAATCTGTAAGTTGTTGCTACAATTATTGTGTTCACACAGGCTACTACTATAGTCTTTTTAAAAATGATTTACAATATATCAGGGGTCTGCAAAGTCGGCTCTTTTAAGACTGGTGGACTTCAATTCCCAGAATTCCCCAGCCATGCTGGCTGGGGAATTCTGGGAGTTGAAGTCCACCAGTCTTAAAAGAGCCGACTTTGCAGACCCCTGCAATAAACCATACAATAACATTAGACATTTGTGTTTATGTATAATATTTATGTTTACATAAAGAAGGGGGGGGGGATCCATTTCCCAAAAATCCAAAAAGCTACAAATGTAAACCTGTCCATTTAGAAACCAACAGCAATTGAATCAGGAGGCAGAAGGTTTCCTCTCAGGTGAGTTCTTTTAAAAAGGAAGGACAGGGGGGAAAACCCCTCATAGATTGATCTATTTATTTATTTTACTTAGTTTGTCACTCATGTACCTGTAAAAGGTGATTGGAATAAGGATAAACGTGAATAAGAACAGAGGAAATGGGTACAAATAAACGGGGACAGTAGAACAGGCACACTGGTGCGCTTATGCACAGCCCTACTAAATATGACTATGATCTAAATCAGATCATAGTCATACTTTGTTCTATCTGTCTTGCACAGGGTGGATATGTATTCCTTCCTGAAGACTTTCATGAGTTAAAACTGCTTGCGTAATTTGAGCTGCACACATGTGCACGCCACCCTACTGTTTGCACATCTCAGTTCTGATTAGGCCATGGCCTGATAGTGGACCACAACCCATTGCAGATCGTTCGCCTCCCATGCATCTCAGCCATGCTGCTAGCTGCAAAAATGGCAAAAAAAAAAAAAACTGAGAACAGGACATTTCTCACACATTTCCTCTAAGTAAATACACAAGAGTAATATTCTTTATAAAATAGTGGATGGTATCAGGTCTTCTCAGGATTGGGCTGAGATGCAATAGTATGGAAGAAGGATGTTGTGAACCTAGCAAAGAAGAATATTTTTTCAATTCAACAGGGAATGCATTCCAGAGCCTAGAAATACATACCATTTGGATCTAAAATTAAAAGCCTATACATTTCAATATAGTTACAAAGCTGAGAATCGGCAGTAGAATATGGAAATAGAAATCAGTGTGTAGTTTTACACACACCACACCAAATCTCTCTCTCTATATATAATTGTGGAACAGTATGTCTCCTCCCTTAATTGGGGCCCTAACAGGGTGTTGTGGAATAATTATATATATATATATATATATATATATATATATATATATATATATATATATATATATATATATATATATATATATATATATATATATATATATATATATATATATATTGATCCGCTCATAAAAACTAACATATATATATGTGTGTGTGTGTGTGTGTGTGTGTGTGTGTGTGTGTATAATTGTTTTCACAACACCCTGTAAGGGCCCCAATTAAGGGAGGAAGCATACTGTTTCCTTTTCTGCCTTTCGGCTCATCACCAGAGACCATCTAGACAGAAAGCCATGAATTCCGTTGTGTAAATTTTTTATATGTGTGTTACGTTTTTGAGCTGATCAATAAATAAGTCAGGGAGACTAGGATAGATCTATTTTGAGCTTTTGAGCTCTCATCAGCTAGCCATAATTGTTTTTGTTTTTTATATGTGTGTTACGTTTTTTTATTGATCAGCTCAAAATGTTAAGATAACAAAAAATGTTCTCAACCCTGTTTGTAACAGCTAAAAAGAATTTCTTTGGTAGATTCCCTGAGGCTGATGACAGGTTCTTAAGTATAAAGGTAGGGATGGTTTGAATGACTCGCTTCACTGTACACCTCTATTTATGTGGCTTCCCATGCTTCAGTTAAATCCCAAGGGACACCATCATTAGGCAACTCCACTAGGGATTTTTGTTTTGTTTTGCTTTTTATAAGGAAGTAGGATCAGCCAGGAAGCTTGCAGAGTGATGGAGAGATGTGTAACTGAAAACAGAGCTGGCTCTTTTCTACATCTCGGAACAATAAGATTTTTCAAAACTCAGAATCATTGAGGATAAGGTGGCAAAAAGTTGGGGGAATTTTTTTCTCCCACATGGTTTAGAGAATTGGAAACAGATTTTGAGCATAACATTTTATCAGGCTGAGGCTACAATGGACTACAGGAAGAAACCTGAGAAACAGTGCAGCTCAAAAATGAAGACACTTTTTTATCAGACAAAGATAAAATTAAGGATGACAATCTGAAAATGGTTAGTGTTTTTGACACTGAAATATATATGACCACATTTTTTGAACTACTTGAGGCTAAAGGGAGGAGTTTCTGGCTGTGTGCAGGGGGGGAAGAAAGGTAAAGACTTCCCCATTTTGAACTACTTGAGGCTAAAGGGAGGAGTTTCTGGCTGTGTGCAGGGGGGGAAGAAAGGTAAAGACTTCCCCATTTTGAACTACTTGAGGCTAAAGGGAGGAGTTTCTGGCTGTGTGCAGGGGGAGAAGAAAGGTAAAGATTTCCCCATTTTGAACTACTTGAGGCTAAAGGGAGGAGTTTCTGGCTGTGTGCAGGGGGGAAAGAAAGGTAAAGACTTCCCCATTTTGAACTACTTGAGGCTAAAGGGAGGAGTTTCTGGCTGTGTGGAGGGGGGAAAGAGAAAGGTAAAAGAAATAATACATTCTAGATTTGTGCGCTTAAGACTGTGATTGTATTTTATTTCAAAATGACTGGCTTAGTTCAATGTAATAACTGTTTTGCACCTGTCTTCCGCAGTACTCTTTTCAAATTTGGATACTGTCCCCCTTGCAGACAAATTAATAGATTACATAGACACATAACATATCTTGAATCTGTAATTTGTGATCTCCAGGCAGAAATTAAGTGTCCAATTCGGCCACTCCACCCTGTGGAGATGCCACACTACCAGCCTCCCCTACCGCAAAGATCCCACAGAAGAAGAGCAGCCTGGACAACTGTGGGATCTGGCAGGGTGAGAGCTGTGACCCACAAACACAAAACTTTTGCTGTGTCCCAGCATAACAGATATAGCGCCCTTGCTGATCTTAATGGGGACACTAAAGTGACAGGTCAAGGTAATAATGACGACTCAAATAAGCAGCGGATTGTGGTCCAAAGTGAAGAACCTACTTCAGAAATGCAAAAGTGTGAACCAGGGATCATGCATCAGTCACACAACAAGAGCAAGGTACCCAAAAAGAGAAGTCACCTCCTGATTGGTGACTCAATCGTAAGAGATGTAAACTTAGGTAAGGATATGGAGGTTTTGAAAGATGTCAGATGTTTACCGGGTGCTACAGCCAGCAGAGACAAGAGGCGTATTCTTAAGATAGTCAAGAATGCAAGTAAGGACTGTAAAGTTGATGCTATTATACATCTTGGCACAAATGATCTGTCCCATAAAGATGTAGCTTCTGTGCAGAATGATTTCCAGAGTTTGGGGTACGAACTTAGTAGTACAGGTTGTAGGCTTATCTTCTCAGAGGTTATACCAGTATACAAGGAACAAAAAGGAAAGGGCCAGCGCATAGCAGAGTTTAATGTGTGGCTAAAGGAGTGGTGTAAAAAGGAAGGCTTTGGTCTTATTAGTCATGATGCCTGCAGCTGGTCCAATGATAAACTGTACAAAAGAGATGGTTTGCACCCATCCAAGAAAGGGACTGAGTTACTTGGCACTAAATTCACAGATTTCCTGGCTAAACATTTAAACTGAATAGTGGGGACAGAGAATCAATAGATAAAGAATATTTCTGTCCCCAGCAAACTAAAATTCATAGGGTTATCAGTGCGTGTAACATAGATAATTGTGCAGGTAATATTATCAACACTGCTGTCAAGCAAAACCAAACAATTAACAGTGGGTGCCATACCATGTACATGAACCATACAAGTGGCAAAGAAATAGGGGCAAAGAGAACCATAGTCAGGCATAACACAGGTTTCGTAGACAGAAAACACAGGGTCAATCAAAATGGACTCAAATGTCTATACACCAATGCACAGAGTATGAGGAATAAACAGGGTGAATTAGAAATTCAAGTAAATGAGGGCAGATACGATATTGTTGCCATTACAGAAACTTGGTGGGATGAAACCCACAAATGCAACATACAGCTAGAAGGATTTAAATTATTTAAAAGAAATAGACCAAATAAAAGAGGAGGTGGAGTTGCACTATATATAAGAAATAATTACATCTCTACAGAAATAGAGCACAACAATGATGAGAACTATCTTGAATGTATTTGGGTCAATATTAAAGGTTGGGGGGGGAATGATATTGTCATAGGTCTATACTACAGGCCACCCAACCAAGCAGAGGAAGTGGATGTACTTTTTGCTAACCAGCTAACTAAGGTATGTAGGAAGCACACTGCAATAGTAATGGGAGATTTTAACTACCCTGACATCAATTGGGAAACAAACTCTGCACCAAGTGGAAGATCCAACAGGTTCCTAACAAATCTAGCAGACAACTTTGTTTCCCAAAAGGTAGAGAAGGGAACAAGGGGATCAGCAATATTGGACTTAATTCTCACTAACAGAGAGGAAATGATAGAAGGTGTAGAAGCTACAGGAACTTTGGGGGCAAGCGATCATGAAATACTGGAATTCAACATTATGCAAACAAAAGTAGTTGAACAAAGTCAAACTAGAGTCTTAGACTTCAAGAGAGCTAATTTCAATAAACTCAGAGAGAGCTTGGGAAGGATTCCATGGATGAGAATCCTCAAGGGGAAAACAACTCAAGAAGCTTGGGAAATTTTGAAAAATGAGATTATAAAAGCCCAGACCAGCGCAATACCAATGAAGAAGAAGAAAAATAACAGTTCCCAAAAGAAACCAGCATGGCTGCATAAAGAACTCTCTGACAAATTGAAAGACAAAAAGGATAAATATAAAAAGTGGAAAAAGGGGGACATAACCAAGGCAAAATATCAGCAAATAGCCCGAGCCTGTAAAGATGAAGTGAGGAAAGCTAAGGCTCACAATGAAGAAAGGCTTGCCAAAAAAGTAAAAAATAACAAAACAAGCTTCTTCCAACATGTTAAAAATAAGAAAAAAGTTAAGGAAACAATTGGTCCACTGCTGGGAGAAAATGGCAAGAAGATGATAAGCAACAGGGAGAAAGCAGAACTATTTAACTCTTTTTTTGCATCTGTCTTTACACAAAGGGATAAAACAGTCCAATCAATCAAAAACAGCACCACAAATATCAGATTAGGAACACAAGTTGAAATAGGGAAGAAAATGGTAAGTGAGCACCTATCTGCCCTGGACGAGTTCAAATCACCAGGACCGGATGGATTACACCCCAGGGTTCTGAAGGAACTGGCAGACGAGATCTCAGAACCACTGAACTATATCTTTCAGAGATCCTGGAGCACCGGGGAACTGCCAGAAGACTGGAAAAGAGCAGATGTGGTTCCCATCTTCAAAAAAGGAAAAAAAACAGATCCAGGAAACTATAGACCCATCAGCCTGACCTCAATACCAGGAAAGATTCTGGAAAAGATAATTAAACAACAAATAAGTGAACACCTAGAAGCAAACAAAGTAATAGCCAAAAGCCAACATGGGTTTGTCAAAAACAGATCATGCCAGACGAATCTAATTGCATTCTTTGACAAAGTAACAAAATCAGTGGACCAGAGGAATGCTGTTGATATAATTTACCTGGACTTCAGTAAGGCATTTGATAAAGTAGACCATAACCTACTATTAGATAAAGTAGAAAATTGTGGGTTAGACAGCAGCACCACCAAATGGATTCGTAACTGGCTGACCAACCGCACTCAACGTGTAGTCCTCAATGGAACTGCATCTACATGGAAGGAAGTATGCAGTGGAGTCCCCCAAGGCTCTGTTTTAGGCCCAGTACTCTTTAACATCTTCATCAACGATTTGGATGAGGGGATAAATGGGGAACTCATCAAATTCGCAGACGACACCAAGCTGGCAGGAATAGCCAACACTCCAGAAGATAGGCTTAAGATACAGAAGGATCTAGACAAACTTGAACATTGGGCACTGTCTAATAAAATGAAATTCAATTGTGAAAAAAGTAAGGTCCTACATATAGGCAAGAAAAACCAAATGCACAAGTACAGTATAGGTGGTACCTTGCTCAATAGTAGCAACTGTGAGAGGGATCTCGGAATCCTAGTGGACAACCATTTAAATATGAGCCAGCAGTGTGCAGCAGCTGCCAAAAAAGCCAACACAGTTCTAGGCTGCATCAACAGAGGGATAGAATCTAGATCGCGTGAAGTGTTAATGCCACTGTATAGTGCCTTGGTAAGGCCACACTTGGAATACTGCATACAGTTTTGGTCGCCACGATGTAGAAAAGACGTGGAGACTCTGGAAAGAGTGCAAAGAAGAGCAACCAAGATGATTAGAGGACTGGAGACTAAGACATATGAAGAACGGCTGCAGGAGCTGGGTATGTCTAGTTTGATGAAGAGAAGGACCAGGGGAGACATGATAGCAGTGTTCCGATATCTCAGAGGGTGCCACAAAGAAGAGGGAGTCAAACTTTTCTCCAAGGCACCTGGGGGCAGGACAAGGAGCAATGGGTGGAAACTAACCAAGGAGAGAAGCAACTTAGAACTAAGGAGAAATTTCCTAACAGTAAGAACAATTAACCTCTGGAACAGCTTGCCTCCAGCAGTTGTGAATGCCCCAACCCTGGAAGTCTTTAAAAAGATGTTAGACAGCCATTTGTCTGAAATGGTATAAGGTTCCTGCCCATGCAGGGGGTTGGACTAGAAGACCTACAAGGTCCCTTCCAACTCTGCTATTGTATTGTATTGTATTGTACATTGTGTTTAAAAAAACCATGCAAAAATGTTTTAAAGAGAGATTTTAATAATAGAAACAAAGATGTTTAACGAACAGGACCACTTTGGAAAAATATCAGTAGAAATGTAAAATAACACTAAACTTCTTAAAATCATTTGTAATCTGAACTGCATTTGGTTAGATGAAGTGACACTAGCTTACTGATGTGCCATCAGCAACAAAAAGCATGCTTGGCTATGCTCCATTATAGCCCGATCTATAAAAATGAATTTTATAATAATGTATGTTTAGGAATATTTTACTAAAGAAAAACTAATGTGCCAAAGTCAAAACATAGGATCTGCAAAGTTCCCTTGGGTTTGTATGTACCAATTTCACATCAATAGATGGCTCAGAGTAATGAAAATGAAAAAGTGCTTTCACTTTATAAATTAAACAAATATAGGTTAAGAATTTTAAATTAGAATGGACACCAACTAGTAATCAGGACAATGACATTCTGTACCAATCTCAGGTTCAAAGGCACCATCATACAGAATGCAATAGTGCTCTTAAAGAGATGCAAATCACAGTGTCAAAGCTTTTCAGTGCAAAAAGGACCACAACGGACACACCACCATTTATCAGCATATTGATGATACTCTAACTCAAACCAACATATGGACTCTCTAAGTATCTAGTTAGGAAAATTGTAAAATTGTGCCTTCCATTCCCAGTCCTCATGAATGGTTGGAAGGAAGTCCAGCAGACACACAGAATTCTCATTTTGACACATTTCAGTTCCCATCTGACTACTAACAGAGAAGTAAGTTCACAGGACTTCCCTCAGGACTCCAAGTCAGTTCTCTGATTCCTATTTAGACTCCATTCTGGTTCAGATTGATTATAAATATATTTTCCTTCCATCTTTTTTACGAGAAGTCAGGAACGTGATTAGGAAAAAGATGTATTATATCTGCCAATTACTAAAGCCTTCTTGAATTATCCTTGCTTCCATTGAAATAAATTACTATCATGCTTTATTATTGGATTTTAAAAAATCAGAATATTTTGCTTTTTTACTGAAGCAAATCTCAGCAGAACTTTTCTTTTGCTATGACAATAGAAAGCTAGGGCATAATAGTGAATTTACTTCTTTCATACTTTTGCTGTTTTTTTATTGGCCATGCTTTAGGGAGTAGAAAACAAGTGAGAAGTTGACATACCTTGGGTTGAGATGAGACTGTCATGGGAAGAAGAGTAAAACTGGGGCTGTCAAGCCATTTCAATGATTCTACAAATAACTAAAGATCAGCTTTTTAGCTCAAGGTACCATATTGATCATTGTGTTTACAAGAATTTTATTCATCAATAAGGGAAGTAAATTCCCATTCCATAGTATTATGATCTTATAAAATGTGTATTTTTATTAATAGCAAATTGATCAAAGGTACTGATCAGAAGACCATTATATTATACAACAAGAAAAAACAACTATATTTCTTAAATCAAAATATAGGCATTAATGTTAACTAGGAGAGGCAAATTGCTATCAGACCATTAAAGGTCCCATAATTACTTTTATGTAATAAAAATGCATTTGAGACAGAAATCCAACAAATGAAGATTATTTCTGGCTTTTTATGGTATCCCATACAACTTTTATTGTGATGATTTGGCTTTATCCAACAATTTCATTTCAAAATAACGTGGGTTTTGTTCTTTTGAGAAGGAAAACTTGTTCCAAAAATGGCAAAGGTCCATTCTTAAATCTAAGTACATGTACAGCTTATCTCCAAAGTAGACACTATAAGTAATAATGTGTATTGATATCAGTCAGTTGTAATAACAAGCAAACTTTTGTATTGCATTAAGAGTGAACTTATTTTTGGGGTGGCTCTGACAATAAATTCCTTTAAGAAATGTACTGGCAGGAACAATCAGAAATATATTTGAAGTGAAAACAAATGAGAAACTACAAGCTGGAAGACTGAAACAGAATGTTCTTGCATTAAAATGAAATATTTTTTATCAACAGACCGATTTTCACCTCTTGGCTTTTAATACTATGAATAATGAAGTACAACGTGATGATGAGAGGAAAAGTTCAGATGCTCCTTTTTCCAAAATTGAAAGAATATACAAGGAGGCTATAAATTACTGAAGCTGGTCAAGGTCTACCTTTCAAATCCTAAGCATCACCAGTCTTGAATGCAATCTGCTACTCACCCAGAAGCCATTCCTGCATTCTTGAAGAGTATAATCCTTGATACATTATTTCAATATTTGTGGGCATTATTTCAATATTTCTCGGTCTTAAGAATAAGGACATAATAGAACAACATAGTGATTTTGATGTGTGATTTAGGCTGTAGTTGCTCCAAGGGATACAGCTATATAAATAAAAATGTAAAATAGTTTGTACGAATCCACTAATCTCAAAAACTACTGAACCGATCTGCCTCAAATTTTGACACAATGTAGCCAAGGACTTCCGATAATAGAATAGCTACTCATTTTGTGCCTATCACACGTGTGTTATGTGCAAGCTAAACACAAATAAAATGTACTCACTGAAAATGTGAGAATTCCCTGTAGCCACGCCCATCAGGCTTCTTTTCAACTGTCAGTGTTGGAAGAGGCCTCATACGGCGGCCTCTTGGGGCCAAAAAGGCACTGGGATTGCAAACTCCCAGGTGGCCCATAGAGAGAGGGGGGAGAAATACTGCTCAGGACTGTTCTCTGAGATAAAAAAATGGAGGCAGGCAGCTGCTTTAAACTGTTGAATACGAACTGAACCAAACTGTAACAAAGAACAACCCATCTGACAGCAAATACAGTTTAATAAAAGAGGGACTAGGGGAGACATGATAGCAGCCTTCCGATATCTCAGGGGTTGCCCCAAAGAAGAGGGAGTCCAGCTATTTTCCAAAGCACCTGAGGGCAGAACAAGAAGCAATGGGTGGAAACTAATCCAGGAAAGAAGCAACTTAGAACTGAGGGGAAATTTCCTTGCAGTAAGAACTTTTAACCAGTGGAACAGCTTGCCACCAGAAGTTATGGATGCCCCAACACTGGATGTGTTTTTAAGAAGAGACTGGAAAACCATTTGTCTGACGTGGTATAGGGGCTCCTGCTTGAGCAGCGGGGTTGGACTAGATGACCTCCAAGGTCCCTTCCAACTCTGCTATTGTATTATTGTATTACAGTAGGTAGATAGATAGGGGAATAGAGAGACAGGGAGAAATACAGTTTAATAAAAGAGGGACTAGAGGAGACAGGATAGCAGCCTTCCAATATCTCAGAGGTTGCCACAAAGAAGAGGGAGTCAAGCTATTCTCCAAAGCACCTGAGGGCAGAACAAGAAGCAATGGGTGGAAACTAATCAAGGAGAGAAGCAACTTAGAACTGAGGAGAAATTTCCTGACAGTTAGAGCAATTAATCAGTGGAACAGCTTGCCTCCAGAAGTTGTGAATGCCCCAACACTGGAAGTCTTCAAGAAGATGTTGGATAGCCATTAGTCTGAAATGGCACAGGGCAGTGATGGCTAACCTTTTTTGGCTCACGTGCCAAAAGCAGGGGGAGTGCAGGGTCGATGTGCACAGGTGTGCCACATCCATAATGCTATGTGCATGACCCCCTGCATTTGGCATGCTTTTTACGTCATCCCCAGGCTCCAGAGGGTTTATAGGAGCCTGGGGAGGGTGAAAACAGCCTTGCCCCACCTCCAGAGGGCAAAAAATGGCCTCAAAAGAAGGCCTAAATCAGCTGGCCAGGGCACACATACAAACTGAAGCTGACAGGGCAATGCCTCGCGTGACCTAAGAAATGGTTCCGTGTGCCACCTGTGGCACCCGTGCCATAGGTTCACCATCATGGGTATAGGGCTTCCTGCCTAGCAGTGATTTGGACTAGATGACCCCCAAGGGATAGATAGAGAGGGAGAAATAAGGTAGGTAGGTAGGTGGATAGATAGATAGATACAAAGAAAGAAAGAAAGAAAGAAAGAAAGAAAGAAAGAAAGAAAGAAAGAAAGAAAGAAAGAAAGAAAGAAAGAGACAGTAGGTAGGTAGGTAGGTAGGTAGGTAGGTAGGTAGGTAGATAGGTAGAGGGAGAAAGGAAGAAATATAGTAGGTAGGTAGGTAGGTAGGTACGTAGGTAGGGGGATGGATAGATAGATAGAGAGAAATACAGTAGATAGGTAGGTAGAGGGATAGACAGAGAGGGAGAAATACAGTAGGTAGGCAGGTAAGGCAATGGGATAGATAGAGAGGGAGAAATACAGTAGGTAGGTAGGTAGATAGAGGGAGAAAGCAAGAAATACAATAGGTAGGTAAGTAGAGGGATAGACAGAGAGGGAGAAATACCGTAGGTAGGTAGGTAGGTGTATAGATAGATAGTGAGAAATACAGTAGGTAGGTAGGTAGAGGGACAGAGAGGGGGAAATACAGTAGGTAGGTAGGTAGATAGAGGGAGAAAGAAAGAAATACAGTAGGTAGGTAGGTAGAGGGATAGAGAGAGGGAGAAATACAGTAGGTAGGCAGGTAGGTAGATAGGGGAATAGATAGAGGGAGAAATACAGTAGGTAGGTAGGTAGAGGGGGAAAGCAAGAAATACAATAGATAGGTAAGTAGAGGGATAGACAGAGAGGGAGAAATACTATAAATAGGTAGGTAGGTAGGTGTATAGATAGATAGCGAGAAATACAGTAGGTAGGTAGGTAGGTAGGTAGGTAGGTAGGTAGGTAGAGGAATAGAGAAAGAAGGAGAAATACAGTAGGTAGGTAGGTAGAGGAATAGAGGGGGAAATACAGTAGGTAGGTAGGTAGGTAAGTAGGTAGGTAGGTAGGTAGGTAGGTAGGTAGAGGGAGAAAGAAAGAAATACAGTAGGTTGGTAGGTAGAGGGATAGATAGATAGAGAGGGAGAAATACAGTAGGTAGGTAGGTAGGTTGGGGCTTATATGGTGGTTGTGTGTATGTGTGCAGGTGTAGATCTACACACAGATTGATTGGCCATTTAACCAGACTGGGCCACAGCAACGCGTGGCCGGGTATAGCTAGTATTAGTATAAAAGTTGCAAGTCATTTGAGCGACACGTTAAAATAGGGGTCTGCAAAGTTGGCTCTTTTAAGACTGGTGGACTTCAACTCCCAGAATTCTGGGAGTTGAAGCCCACCAGTCTTAAAAGAGCCAACTTTGCAGACCCCTGCGTTAAAACAAAGGTATATTTTTTCAGTCTCACATGGAAGTCAGTTATTTCAAAGTCAGGCTGCTTTAATGAAGAGGAGAGAAATGATGGACTCTCACTGCCACAAGGTCCAAACGGTGTCTTCCAAATTGTTCTCGAAGCATGGCGAATCATAATGTTTTGCCTAGAAGAAATTCAGAATGACATGTTAGTGGCTACAACTTTTGCTTCAGTAGCTCCATATCAATCTACTTACAGATGAGTGAAAAGAGGAAGTAATTCTGTCTTCCAAAATGGTAAACTGATCAGGAAAACAGTGATTCAGGTCTTCTCCTTACCTGTCATTCTCCCAGTTTACCACCTGAAATAATTATTTTGTTCTGCCCAATAATTAGGGCCATGCCCTAACCATTGTCTATCTGGTAAAATCATCCACTAAATTACTACTTTTGAAAAGTGAAATATTATATTGCAGGAAAATTTTAAATTGGACTGTGGCCCAAGCAAAAGTGATTACTAAGCATGAGGTAACTGTTACATAAGAAACCCAGCTTTATGTGGAAAAGAAAAATAATTCCACTTGTGGACATCTGTGAACTGGAAGTTAAAAGTGGACAGCATTCAAAATCAAAACATATAGAAATGAATTGCAATTGTATCTTATTTTGAGCTGCTTATCTTAGTTCTTAAATGAAAAGGAATACTGGATTTAATAAAGAAGGCAACCTAAAATGTCAGACTTTTATTTTAGGTGAATGAGTAAATTTAACAGGTATTTTTTTTCTTACATAGTGTTTTCTCACAAGTACAGGATTTAAATTTAACATGGTCTATTATATAAAATGATTTACAAGAAATAGAATTTTAATTAAATGGGATAGATTGGTAGGACTACCAATTCTGAAAATAATAATTCATTATTTCACTACTAACAGATTGCCCCCCCCCCCGCCAAAAAAGATTTGTTGTTCAGTCGTTCCCATGGACTACACCATGTCAGATTCTCCTGTCTTCCAGTTTGTTCAAATTCATGTTCGTTACATCTATGACACTAACCATCTCATTCTCGGTCTTTTTCTTTTGCCTTCAAGGGTATTTGAGTCCTCAATTGTTACTTGGTTGGCAAAGTGTCTGAGCTTTAGGTTCAGGATAGTCTTCTTTGCCTATGCCTTAACTCCAAATAGTTAAGTTTATGTGGAAAAAAAACCCCATTCCTATTCTTAGCAGGAAAGAAATTGAGTGAATTGGCAAGGACTAAGTATTTCAATACTTTAGATGCCTAATATGGATTTTGGCAGATGCATCTCAGAAAACTCAACACATGATTATGCAGTTCTATTTGTCTTTGGGGAGATAATTTTTACTTTGCTGTTAGGTTTTGAAGTTCATTAAAGTTTTTCTATGAAACTGCAAATAATTATGGAGGGCAGCAAAAATGGAAGAGTGAGATGGGTGGTCTCTAAATTTGATAAATGGAATGCAATTTACAGAATCGGTTCTGCAATCCTCCTTCAGATAGTGGCTTGGGAATAATTTCCCTCAGAAATGGGCATCAGGCATATCAGAGAATTTTTCCACCACTTTTCCAGCCCAATGTCGCATTCTACAAAATATTTTCTCAGAGGAACTACTGAAGATAAAGACAGTAGAAAATAATGGTTTGGACAATGCATCAACTTCAGGAAGAACATAAACAGAAACTTTCATGTCTTTAGAAAAAGTTCCTGCTGCAACTCTTAAACGCAGAGTTTGATTTCTAAATATAAATAAATGATATATTATTACGGCAAAACCTTCTTCAGTCTGCTTCCTTTTGGTTCAAGTTTATAAGCGGCTAGCCTATAATATTTCTCGGAAATGGTAGAATTTCCTGCTTGAGCAGGGGTTTGGCCTAGAAGATATCTAGGGTCCCTTATTCTGTTAATATAGTGAGAAAATACACTAGGCAAACTTCTGAAAGTAAGATGTGCTGCTGGTGAAACCAATGTGAAGATGATGGTAGAAATTAACATAGACCAGCAGTCAGCAACCTGCAGCTCTGGAGCTGCATGTGGCTCTTTCATCCCTCTGCTGAAGCTCCCTGTTGCCAGTTAGCGCCACAATTGATAGGGCTTTTGATTAGGACAGTTAGAGGAAAAAGGATGCTGCACGAGGAGGAGACTCTATGGTGGGGGAACTGGACTTCTGGTAACAAAAGGAATAGAAATAATTAGTCCAAAAAGCACACATTTTAGTTTTGCATACTCACCCACCAGCTTCCATTTTATAGAAAAGCAGAATAATATATTCTTAATTTTGTACAGTAGACTACATCCAAACTGACAGGCCTTCTATTGAGATAAAAGGAAGGGACATTCCTATATACATATTGAACGCTTGGGGAGTATTTGAGATTTAAACATACAAAATAAATATATAAATATTCCAGGTTCATTCACAGGTTCCAATTATCCTCATTTTCTCTGGCTGTTTCCTGTATAACAAAACTTTCAGTATTCTAATTTTTTTTTACTGTGACTAAATATAATGTTCTATTTCTTATTTATTTTTACTGTGAGTTCCAGCTCTTACCCCAAAGTCAGGCCCACAGCTTAAGCTCTCACTTTTAGATCAATACTGGATTGTTGCTTTTTAATATATATTTAGGAGCTTTGTTTATTTTTTAGAAACAAATATAATACAACATAAATTTATTGACAGTTTGAGATTGCCTGCACATCTGATCAATGCTCTTCTGTCTGTCTTCCATCTTTAATGCTGTTCATTATAGGTACTTTACAGCATGACTTCTCAGAACCATTACTACAAACTGAGCACCTAGTTTGTCTGATTCCACAGTAAGGCACATATCATGACAAACTGTAGTTTAATTTGGCTTCTTTTAAAAGTGAAATCTGTTCATGCATTTTCATTGACTTTCCTGGTGTAAATAAAATGTATTCTTTTATTGGCATGCAAGAGTTTCAGAATGTCTGCTATGGCCTAGATCAGGCATGTTGAATCTGTGGCCTGGAGGCCGCATGTAGTCCTGAATAGCTAATAATATAGCCCCACAAATGCATAAACGTTTAATAGTATTATGTGATTTATATACATATAAATAAACTATATTATATATTTTATGTGCGACCCAAGAAATTCCTCTTCACTCAGTGACCCAGGTAAGTCAGAAAGTTGGACAAAATGACCTAAGTCATTTTGCCACTTTAAGACATGAATTTATTTATTTTATTTATTTTATTAAATTTATACCCCGCCCTTCTCCTTGTTAGGACCCAGGGCGGCGCACAGGCATTTTAAAAAACACAAAATACAATAAATATCAATTAAAATCTAATTAAATTCATCAACCCGTGCTAAAAACCCAATATTAAAAACCCTTACCAAATTATAAATTTTTCTT
Organism: Rhabdophis nuchalis; assembly: GCA_039707465.1. Classification (NCBI taxonomy): domain Eukaryota; kingdom Metazoa; phylum Chordata; class Lepidosauria; order Squamata; family Natricidae; genus Rhabdophis; species Rhabdophis nuchalis. The sequence goes on from CM077645.1 coordinate 60,934,196, forward strand.
TAAAAAGTCAGAAACGGGGGGCTATTCTAGGCCGGCTTGTTGGAATAAGTACGTCTTAAGACGTTGGCGGAAGAGGCGGAGGTCCGAGATAGTGCGAAGGTCGGGGGGTAGGTCGTTCCAGAGGGCCGGGCCCGCCACAGAGAAGGTCCTTCCTCTGGGTGTCGCCAACCGGCATTGCCCGGCCGACGGCACCCGAAGAAGACCCTCTCTGTGGGAGCGGATCGGGCGAAAGGATGTAAGGGGCAGGAGGCGGTCTCGTATATAGCTAGGCCCCGAGCCATGGAGCGATTTAAAGATGAAAAATAGATAATGATGCAGAAATATTATATCATACCTTAATAAAACTTTGGTGTACTGAAAAATTTGGGGGGGTTTTCCTCGAAAAACTTGCATTTTCTTCCCTTGTAGTTATTCGGTGGACCACTGCTTAAATTACCAACTGCTTTTGGCTGACATGTCAAACATAAATTTACAAATGATCTATTATAACAAGCTTTCGTTTGTCCTTGTTTCTGCAATAACATTAAAAGCCCATTCTCTACTTCTCTTTGGTATTCACTCATATATATTTTTTGCCAAAACATTAATTCCCCATACTATATTCTTACTGCATAATGCCAAAGACCCATATAGTCCACTGTTCTAAGATAAAGATGAACATTTAACATATGTTACTTAGGATTAATGACATAGCTTGACTATTAATAGCCAATAATAAAACATCCTGCAGATGTTTCTAGTTTCTTTTTAAATTAATGGTCATCATCTGCATACCTGATGGCAACAAATCCTACAGTTATGAATTATGGTGAGGCAACAAGGAAAAAAGATCTGTGTTTACAATTTGTATATCAGTTTGGTGTCGTGTTTTTGTAATATGCTAGAAGCCAGGATTCCGTAAGTTCTAGTTCCACTTTAGGTTCAAAGCTAACTGGGTGACCTTGTGCCATTCACTTTTCCCCACCCCTAAGAAGGAACAGCCAATGGCAAACCACTTCTGAAATTTTGCCAAGAAAAATGCCAGGACTGGTTCAGGCAATTGTTAGAAGTCAATACTGACTCAAAGGTACACAGATAAACACATTCTCCCCACCTGCAGCCAATGACTTTCTGTACTTGGTCTTCTTTGCCTTCGTGCTTAATGAAAAATCTCCAAACTATTTTGATGGTTGGATTCTATAAAATGGCTTGGATATTGTTCTGTAAGCCCCCCCCAATCACTATAACAGTGTGTGTAAATCAGTGGTGGAGTTCAAATTGTTTTACTAGCAGTTCTGTGGGCATAGCTTGTTGGTGTGGCATGGCTTGGTGGGTGTGGCATGACATGGTGGGCGGGGTAGGGGAAGGATACTGTAAAACGTCTGTTTGCTCCCCATTCCAGGGGAAGGTTACTGAAAAATCCCCATTCCTTCCTGATCAGCTGGGACTCGGGAGGCAGAGAATAGATGGGGGTGGGGCCAGTCAGAGGTAATACTTACCAGTTCTCTGAACTACTCAAAACTTTTGCTATCGGTTCTCCAGAAGTGGTCAAAACCTGCTGAATATCACCTCTGGCATAAATGTAATAGATAAATAATACCTGGTACATGTAAATGAACAACATGTAATCAAATACAATTAAAATAGAGACCATGTGGAAAACCCAGTGAATATGTGTGTGTTTCAAACTTTATTGCTTAATTACTCTTGAACCTTAACTTGTTAAAATTCCTCTCTAATATATTTAGGATCTTGGGCTAGTAAATTCTTTAGATGTGTTCATTTGGAGCAAGGCCAATTTTTTTTTTTTTTTTGCAGTAAAGCCCCAAAACTTTTCACAGTTCTACAGCAAAGTCAATAATGCTGCTTGAGGTCCTCTTCATATGCCTGAGCAATCTGAACTTAAATACACATTCTCCTGTGTGGGGTAATGTAGAGAGACCATTCATATTTGTGGAATACTTACAATGTGCAGCTTTGTGAATGCTACGTCTTGCTTGGCCGCCATCCTTTTTCATATATTCTACAGGAGTATATGGGCGAGAGAGGAAGAAAACTTGGAGAAAATATTGCAATCTTATTTGCAAACAAGCCCATTTATTGCTACCAATTGCCAGGTTTCTCTAGAACCCTTCATGATCTTCTGTGACAAGGTAACTGCTTTCCTCTTGATTCCCAGCTGCGTGTTTCTTGTCACTTTCAAAAATGTCAACTACAAAAGAGCCAAGCAGGTGGTCGTTTGAAAACATGGTGAGTTGGCATTTTTAGGTAGGTGGGGACTAAATTTGGAGTGGAAACACACAGCTTCTGAGCCTCTCTGCTGCTGCTCTCAATGAATAGCAGCCGTTGTTTTGTGCTGATTTAGCACAGCTTCGGGACCACCTCCAGCCAATCAGCCCTCTGGTATTTAATTATAACAACATTCTTAGCCTTTTTTTTTGTTGCTGCTGCTGCTGCTGCTGCTGCATGGGTGAGGAGAGTGGGGGTAGGGATGCTGGATCAACTTTTGGAGCCGGGCAGGCCTGCCAACAATAATTTGTCTTTTCCCAGAGGGCTTACGAAGGTTGGAGCAGGTTCCAAGTTCCTTCTAAAATGGCTGTTCAATTTAGCTTTTCTACTAGAGGGCTTGAAAAGGGTTATAGAAAGGCAGATAAATGCATGTCTTGTTGCAAGCTTCCCTGACAAACCGAGCCCTCAACAGCAGTGATCTCATTTCTGTCTCATTATTAGTGAGGCCAAGTTTTTTTCCCCATTCATAGGTCATTGAATATGAACTAAAATAAGCAAAGTTTGGTTTATTCCGAGCACTTTTTAGCCCACATTGCAAATGTTACACTTTGTAGAAGAATTTGTTCAGAGAAACTACTTGTCCTCTAGTTTATCTTTTCCTTGTGTGCAATTAATCAGCTGTAAGAATTGAATTTCTTGCTTATGCCTTGAATAAACTGTTCTTCCATAAGTTAATGAAATTATGGTTATAACATGAGCCTTTCTATTTTACATACAGTATACATTCAACAACAACACACACAAATACAGCATTGTAAAGAATGTGAGGAATTATTTTTATGATTCAGAAGAACTAAAACCAGAAACAGTTTGAGTACAGGTAGTTGACTTACAACTACAATTGAGACCAAAATTTCTGCTAAGCAAGACATTTGTTAAGTGAGTTTTACCCCATTTTATAACTTATAATTTTATAACAACTGCCACAATTGTTAAGCAAAGCACTGCATTTCTTAACCAGTAACCTGGTTGTTAAATAAATGTGTTCTCCCCATTGAATTTGCTTTGTTACCTTGTTACAAAAGATGGTCACATGATCCCAGAACACGGTAATTGTCATAAATAAGGATCAGTTGCAAAGTGTCTGAATTTTGATCACATGACCATGAGGATGGTCACTTTTTTCAGTGCTGTTGTAATTTTGAACGGTCACTAAATGAACTGTTCTAAGTCAAGGACTATCTGTATTCCTTCAAATCCCCAAAAGTGCTGAAAGTTGAAGTTCTGACTTTCTCTGAGTTTATCTAGGTTTTTCAGGAGTTTTAAGGATTCGTAGTGAGGTAACATTGTTAATTCCCTGGCATGAGGAGAACTTGGGTTGGTCACATCACTAGCTCTTTCCTGTTAAAGAAATGGACTTCTGAATCTAATACTATGGTAATGCCTTTCACTGACTCCGTTCAATTAAATATAAAGATTTCCAAAAGATACACTACAGCAGAGATTAGGACAGGACATTTTGGTAACATGAAAGTTTATATTCAAAATATCTAGTGGGCAGCAGGTTGGCTACTCCTTTTGGTCTATTCAGAATCAGTTCTCAATTAAATCCTAAATTCTTGGAAATTTGGTTCCTTATGGTAGGATATCTGCTTATAGCTTCATATCAAAATGATTCTTACTTTGCCAGGCTTTTTTCCACAGCCCAGAGCATGTACAAAGGATGGCAACTACATTCTTAGTTGACTCCTGGGAAATACATTCCATTAGGGTACAGAGCAGAAGAACATGAAGGATAACCTCTGACAAAGAGCTGAGATGCTTTGTCCAAAAATTTATTGGAATGTAATTTCTTGCCCAAAATGCATTTTTAGGCAGAGAAATGTATGGCAAAAAACAGAAGTGCAGTATTTGCAAATAGTTTTTGGTTGCTTTTATAGGGATTTTAAATATATACTACTTAAGCATTTATTATCGGGGGTGGGGGGAATCTATTTATGTGGTGGCTAAGAGTCCACAATGACTTGATGGCACATAATCAATGAACCAGCTTCAATATTTTATAGGTATTTTTTCATTAGCGATTTTGTTTTCTTCTTTTGTAAACATAAATAATCCAGTAATTCACTGCTGGAAATGGAGTACTGGCTTCAATATTTCCAGAATTGCTCATTATTTATCTTCTGCTCAGCAATGACATGCTATAGCTCAGTTCTGATCTTTCATGCACATTTCAAACACCTGCATATAGCATTTAAAAAACTGTATCAAAATGTGAGAATGGTACAAATTTGTCAGCTTTCCAGTTCAGAGAAGAAGAGACCAAAATCAGCATGTAGTCAATCAATCTGAAAACAAGTTTTTATTTTAAAAAAATATTCTTGTTTTTCTTTATAACAAGGCTGAGTCTGTAGAGGAGAAAAAAACATTGGAAAAAGCAATCACAATCCTTCTTGTAGTTAATGCCTGAAGTATGCTTCTCTAGGGATACTTCTTTTGCACACTAATCTGCCTGAGCTGATCTCATGAACATGTGATTAAAGATTTCATTGCAAATCACCGCTTCTTTCATTGACTGCAACATGGGAATAGTCCGATTATGACATTACAAGAAGACAATTGAGCAAGGGATGCTAAACAGCTTGAGCATTTTGAAATTCTGGAAATCTGTTTATTTTATTCCCCTTTTTATTTTTTATAAATAGTAATTTATAAAAATGAATTATTACCAATGTGCATCCTTAAACTACCACCACATTTGGGGAATTAAATAATACAAGAGGTATTAGGAATCCAAGAACTAACCCCTCGTTGTCCGTTAGGAATCTCTACCTTTTTTTACAATTACAGAAATGGTGTGGGTACCACAATAAAATGGTGCAAGTAGAAAAATTCTGAAAAAGGAACCCTCAAAGCATCAAAAAATGATTTATTTATTTATTTATTATTACTGTTTTAATGGAAGAAATAAAGCAATCTTCAGGGAATTTGGAAAACTTCCTTTAACAATGATCATTTCATTAGTTATTTGAGAAACAACACGAAGAATGGAAGACATTATGTACATATGAATCAAAGAAATCTTGGATAAGGAGATAGAAAGTATATGGTGCTAATAATTTTATTAGAGACCTTTTCTTCAGAAGCCATAAGAAACAGAAGCAATGGAGGAATATGACCTAAGGCAAAATAGTTGCAAAGGGGCGAAACAAACTGTTCCTACCATTTCTGACATTAGTATAATGTAAGATGTCCCAAATCATCTGCAATAATAAAATAATTGTTAGCACCATTTCAAAGTATGGTAGGAAAAGAAGAATCTGGAATGTAGCAAAAAAAAGTGATAAGATTTAGATTGTAGAAAGATAAATTAGAAATATGAAATATATATATTTGATTTGATATATTTGATCAAGCAGAATAAAGTGATTCTAGAGAGAACACCATGACTTATTTTATTATTCTATTGGACCTTTCCAGTATTTCTATTTTATATGTATGAATATATTTAGTAATCCCAGATGAAGACTGTTAGCAGTTAGTTATCTGATAATGACATCAAATTTAGTTCTAACAATATACCTCTTCTTAGTCCACACCTTGAGCCGATTAGTGTGGCCTAAGGTCTCCTATGTATAAATCACACAGTAGACAATATGCTTCCAGGCAGAGCTTCCTGTAGGACCTGATGACTTTGCTTTCTACTTTTCTATATGTATGGTATCGTTGATCTTATGCATAGAAAAAGTCATGAGACAAAGTAAATTACAGAAGTAAAAGACGTTTATTACTTTTTCAGTGAGAACCACTTAAAAAGAATTATAAATACTCTAATAAAATAAAATAAAGCAATAATGGAAAATATAGAAGTTTGCAAGCTTGATACTACATACCAATTTATAAATTTTAAGCCTCAAGGGTTAATAATAATATATAACCCCAAACCACTGTATGCATATTCTTGACCACTTTAGAGCACCGCTAGGAGAGGAAGGGAAAAGGGAGATGTTATCTTCCTCCCTCTTGGTTTGAGTTGGTGATTTTCCTGTAAGAGCATATGTCACTTCATCACGTCTGCTGTAGGAATACTCCCTGTTATTAAGAAACAACCCTGAAAAACATATTTGGGAGATTACCATAAGGAACCTGCTCAAGTGCTATTCACCTTTTGAATTTATGGCTTGAGCTATCTGATCTCTTCAGGATTTCGCCCTGAATTTCTTCCATTTCTAACTTTAGAGCTTGTCCATTAATGGTTTGTTTAATTGCCCAGGAATTGTGACAAAATCTGCAGACAGTCTACATTCATCTTTCTTTTCCTGGAAAATTAACATGCAGATCTGATTGGCCAATCAACATCAAAATGGCTGATGGTTTTTTCCCCCCAATATGATCTACTGACAATGGCAGGAGTTGTGAGACAAAAGCTGATTTTGTTGCTGCATTAAATGAGTGTCAGAGCTTCTGCTTACTTCAATGTTCTCCTAGTTTTAATATCTGAGAACAACAGGACTATTACAAAAGATTGAAACAAATATTTCCTTGATTGCACTGTTTTGTTGAACTGATTAATAGTATGCAGCAGCATAAGGGGTGTGGATAACTATTGTAAAGAAAACGTAATAATAAAATGATCAGATTTCAGGGTTAATGTACAAGATTAAACATCTAAGATGTTTTTATTGGTTAGAAGGCTCCTTTGCAGGAGCTGGGTATGTCTAGTTTGATGAAGAGAAGGACCAGGGGAGACATGATAGCAGTGTTCCGATATCTCAGAGGGTGCCACAAAGAAGAGGGAGCCAAACTATTCTCCAAGGCACCTGGGGGCAGGACAAGAAGCAATGAGTGGAAACTAATCAAGGAGAGAAGCAACTTGGAACTAAGGAGAAATTTCCTGACAGTTAGAACAATTAACCTCTGGAACAGCTTGCCTCCAGAAGTTGTGAATGCCCCAACCCTGGAAGTCTTTAAGAAGATGTTGGATAGCCATTTGTCTGAAATGGTATAGGGTTCCTGCCCACGCAGGGGGTTGGACTAGAAGACCTACAAGGTCCCTTCCAACTCTGCTATTGTATTGTATCTAAGAACAGTAAAATGATAACACACAATACAAGAAAAAACTTAAGATACATGTGTAGCCAGCTTGTCTTCTGCTTCTCTTATATTAATCTTTATTTTATACAATATATATCTTATTTATAATTTCTAGCACTATTATTGTCCAGGCATAGTAGTACTTAAGCATTGCCCTAACGCTTTGCAGTCTGGCTCCTTCTAAACAAATTGTTTGGTTAATTTGTTCTTTGCATTCTACTGAAACTGTATATGTATGTATATGCAGCTTTCCTTTCACAACACAGATCAGTTAACATAGATGACATTTTTAAACTTTAATACATTTCCTCTCTATAAAATACCAGTCAGCTTCCATGTAGGTAGGCTTCCATTGTTAGTTGTCAAAGTCTACTTGAGTGGATTTCCCACTGTGTCACTTTTGTGTGAGTCAAATCAAGATTATAGGTAACAGAGAAGAAGAAGAAAAAGAAGAGAAGGTTAGACCCTCATTTTAGAGTTTAAGAAAAATCTGCCAGCAGGTTGCAGTTTGAGTTGGTAATATACATGAAAGGAAGAGTCCAAGCTGTGTCACCAGTGTCACTATATTAAGCTTCCAGGAAAAAGCAATACAAAACACATTTTGTAGCGGTCACACACAGAGACATAAATTTAGGAACAAGATCTGCCTTAGTCTGAATGCAGCTTGTTCTGATAATGAGGAACAATGAGCTAAGGCTATTATGAAATCCGGGTCCTTGAACGGACTTAGCTTTGAGTTGAGTTCTTCCTGCAAAGAAAAAACACACCTCATTCTATCTATCTTTCTTCTTTTTTTTTTTGTAGATAGGATTTTGCCCTCATTTCTTCTGCTAATTTTCCTACCTCTAGATTTAAAAGGTTGTAGTCTCCACTGATGGATCAGTTTTTTGTTAAATGAAAAAAATGCTGTAGGGAAAAATATATCTTGCTAGTTGTTTAGGTGTGATTTGTTTTCATTATTAGGATGGGGGTGATGTTGCTATTTATTTCCTATTAAAAATGTCCCTATGTGTAATCATTATCACCTATCTTAAAATATAAGTGGGCAGGTTTGGATAAAAGGATTAATGTCCTCCTTTACAGTATGTGTAGGGGTTGCCATCATGTTGTTAAAACATGTAGGAAAATAACCTTAAGCAACTTCCAGCAAGGAATGTTTTTATTGATTAATCAATGAATACATAAAATAAGCAGCTAGTTGCTTTAAACTTAAATTCTCACATCAGCCATAATGTTAAATAATGCAGCAGAAATGATTTTATGTATCCTTGTAAACTTAGCCATGCAACGAAGAGAATTCTCTTTTCATTTGCACAGCACAGAACATTCTTAGTAGCTAAACTTAATACTAAAGTATAGTATATAGTTTTAGCATATAAATATGAAATTTTACATATGCCACAGTAAAGTAAAGCAGTGTTGTATATAATTTAGTACAATATTACAAATAACATTCTACAACTATGGCTATGGGTTGAGTGTCTTAACAATGGAATTGGCATTGACAGTGTTGACTATCACTGCCTTGCACAGTGATGCAGTTATCCAGCTGTAGGAATTGCATGAACAAATGCTTAGAAGAGCAGTATTACCAAATAGTCTGAAGTAGAAGTGAATAAGGAGCTAAGAGAGCCCTAAATGAAATTGAAACAAAATAGTGCAAAAAGTCCAGGAGTCCCAGATACCAGTTCATTCCCATTTGGGATGAAAGGTAGAGTTCCTTAAAACAATAAGAGCTGCAATTGATGGAGTTATGATGAAGAACAGGAGATGAAATTTAAGGGAAGTAGGTTGTAACAATACAACAGAGAAATTGCTTTTAATAGTTGTATTCTGTTGAGTTATGGAATAAAATGAATAAAATTGCCCCTCGAATGGAGAATGTAAGTAGTCTAGACCAAAAAAATTATGAGCAAGGCTTACATTTTAAAGCAAGCTGTATTACATTACTGAACATAATTTGTTTTGGGATTACAAACAGAAAGAAGCAATAGTAAGGTTTCTGATCTGGTCTGACATAGCCAGAAGCTAATAGAATTTTTGCTATCACTTTGCTGTGACCGCTTGGTGCTCTGGATTTTTAGAACTGGATCAAACTCTTTTGGTTTAAGTTATATAAAAGATACATGCAGCCTTATATGCAGTGCTCCCATTGCCAAAACAGTGCAAACAAATGTTGAAAATGAGGTAAAAAATTATATATTTGTAATTTCAATGGAGCAAAGGTAAACATTTAAGACACACAGTTCTGTTGCCTTAAGATCTTGGAAAATGGATAATCCTGTTATTTCTCCTGCCCCTCTCTCTGGTAAGTATTCTCAAAACTTTTGTCAAGTATCCCATCCAGGTGGACTAAAAAGTATCTCAGAGATACCTGTAGGGTTAGTAAGCATTTCATCAGACTTGCAGCCATTTTACAGCCTCCTCACTCTAGTTCACATTCATTTCTCTGAGCTCATCGTTATACTATTGTGGCTCCAAACGATAATGAGATGAAGGGTAGCATTTCCACAGCAGGAGCAATGCGGGAACATCATTAGGAATGTTCTTTCAGAGTTTTGCTTCTCTACAGGACATCTCCATATCTAAGACCTAGTCTCCTGCTAGATAGAGAGATTCCCAACAGGGCAAAAGCACTTAATGGAATGCCTGCTCTTTAAATTGCTCTTATTATTTAAGGTACAAAGTATATGAGGATATATGCAGGGCATGCCTCTATGTTACCTGGAGATTAGCTGTTTCCATTTTTTTAAGTGAATATATTGACTTGGAAAACTGTTTTTTTTTTTTTTTTACAAAGCATGAACTGAGGTATAAAGTTTATATACTCAATTATGGCATCAGAATAGCCTTCTGCAGAGAGCAAAGTGATTTGATACAAACTCTAACATCATCTTTATTTATTTTATTTATTTATTTTAATCACATTTGTATACCACCCTATCTCCCCAGAGGGACTCAGGGCGGTGCACAGAAAGGATAAAAAAGGCAGTACACACAATCTGTCTTCTATCATCTATCTATCTATCTATCTATCTATCTATCTATCTATCTATCTATCTATCTATCTATCTATCTATCTATCTATCTATCTATCAATCATCCATCCATCCATCCATCCATCCATCCATCCATCCATCCATCCATCCATCCATCTATCTATCTATCTATCTATCTATCTATCTATCTATCTATCTATCTATCTCTATCATCTATCTATCTATCTATCTATCTATCTATCTATCTATCTATCTATCTATCTATCTATCTATCATCTATTTATCGATCTTCTCTTAGATACCTTTTTCATTTGTAAGAGAAAGAAAAAAAATCTTTTAAAAGAACAATGGAAAAAGTGAAAGATGATTTTTATCAAAACATATTTGAAAAATACCTTCGAAAATACTTTTGTTGATTTTGCTCTACAAGCAAGGCAAATTCATCTACCAGGTTGCAGTTTTACTATATATGCCAGTATTAGAAAAATATTCTGGTGCTAGTTTTCATCTTTAAAGCGCTCCATGGCTCGGGACCTAGCTATCTGCGGGATCGGATTCTGCCCCATACATCTTCCCGGCCGATTCGCTCCCACAGAGAGGGACTTCTCTGGGTGCCGTCCACTAGACTTTGTCAGCGGGCGACGCCCAGGGGAAGGGCCTTCTCTGTGGCGGGCCCAGCCCTCTGGAACGACCTTCCCCCCGACATTAGAACAACTACGGACCTCCGCTCCTTCCGTCAGAAATTAAAAACTCACCTCTTCTGCTTGGCCGGCCTAGGTTAGTCTCTACCTCAGGGGTTAGGGAATGTTAATTTTAAAAATGGGGATTTTAGTGCAGGGACAGTTGATTTAATCTGTTTTTATTGTATTTATTCATGTATATATTTTATGTCGTTTTAATTTTTCCCTGTGCACCGCTCCGAGTCCCCTTGGGGAGAGGACGCGGTATATAAATTAAATTATTGATTATTGATTGATTGATGCTTAAGAAACAATTAACATTGACATGAGTGAAATAACTTGTTTTATTTAAAAGGATGAGATACTGATTTAGATTGTGTGGAAGAAAAGAACAAATATGTAGTGTCTTAACTCTTGCCTATACCTCTCTGTTGCTGCTGCTCTACCAAAGATATGTTGTTGAAGAATGACTGAGCAGAACTCACAAACTTTGATGATTATAAGCATAGAATTTCTTTGTGTTACTTCAAGAAACAGGACAACTCCTTTGGAGGGAGGTTCTATAGAAATAATTGGGAGTATTCAGAGAAGGAGATTGGTAAATGTTGGCTGAACAGAATACAAAGTTAAAAGCTTATACGTAGCTAGAGCAGTTTTTGGAAGAAAGGAATTATGGCAAAGCTGGGAAAACGTGAACTTCAGTAAGTGGTCTTGTACACACATTCGTTTGCTGGGTTTTCTCTCTGCATATCTGCAGTTACTGTTTAAGCTGGTCTGGAACTGTGCTCATGCCAGTTCTGTCTTTAAATAAATCCTCTCTGGATTGAGAAACTTTACCAATAGCATTTGAAGATATCCAATCTTGGTAAAGTATCAAGTCCTTCTATTGGACAATTTCCTTGCTACTGTACACACCCACATTTCTGTCGCAGGAAAACAAAAGCCAATTCACTTGTTTCCTGTGTGGGATTGTTACTAAACATATATAAATACACACATGTAAAATAAAATGTGATTTATCTATACAAAAATCAAAGCATCAAAATGCACATAATGCAAATTGTTTTCTCACTATCCTGTTCATTTATAATACCGTATTTTTCAGAGTATAAGATGCACCGGAGTATAAGACGCACCCAGGTTTTGAAGAGGCTAATTTTTTAAAAAAGTAGGTAGGTAGCTAGAGTGATAGAGTGGGAGAGAAAGAGAGAGAAATACAGCAAGTAGGGAGAGAGAGAGTATAGTTATGTAGGTAGGTAGATAAAGGGATAGAGGGAGAGAGAGAAAGAGAAAGAGAAATACAGTAGGTAGGTAAGTAGGGAGAAAGACAGTGTAGATAGGCAGGTAGGTGGCTTCTCTGGCGCCATTTCTTTTACCAACTTAGAGCTTAGAACTGAGACAATGGCTTCTAAAAAGCCGCCAACGGGAAAGTCAACTTCCGCCCCATCCTCAGCTGTCTCCAGTCCAACTACACCGCCGAAGATTTCTTCACTATTACAGAAAGAATCTGCTGGAGAGAGCTCACAGGAACTGTCAGTTAAAGAAATGTTTTGGGAAATTATGAAAAACATGAACGAATTGCGGAAAGAAATGACAGATTTAAAAATAGAACTCAGGGAAACACAACGAAGCACAATGGAAAATAAACAAAAAATTGAGACGCTGGGGGGGGGGGGGGAACGGCTGAGATGGGGGAAGAGGTTAAGGAGATCCGGAAGGGGAATATAGAATTAGGAGATAACATGACTAAAATTGAATTTGAAAGAATGTCTTTTTTTCTCAGGTTCCAGAACATACCAGAGTCAGAAAATGAAGATCTTAAAGATGTTATGAGTACAATGTTAGCAGAATACCTTAAAAGAGATAAAGAACAACTCTGGTGGGATATGGACCTGGTTTATAGAATTAATTCAGCGTATGCTAGAATGCATAATGTACCAAGAGAAGTTCATGTTAAATTTCTTAGGAGATCCACAAGGAATGAGATATTGAGGGCCCAAAGGGATGGAATTTTAAAGTACCAAGATAAAGAAATAATCATTTTGAAACAAATTCCGAAAAAAAATGGAGAAATAAGAAGGAAGTATTCCTTCTTGTCTAAGAAATTCTACAAAAAAGGAATTTGGTTCAAGTGGTTATTGCCAGAGGGAATGCTGATCTTCTGGGAGGAGGGTAGAGTAAGAGTTAAAACAGTAAGTGAGGCAGAGGCCTTTATTCAAAAACATTCTTCCCTTCTAGGGGACGAAGATGGGGGAACAAAGGGGGTGACGGCCCCGCCCGATGACGGGGAAGAAGAGTCAATATCGAAAAGACTTAGATCTCAAAAATGATTTTATTTGAAAGTCTATTGTAATTGTCGATACAAGATAAAATGGCAAAGAAAAAGATGATTGAATGTATGGACTGCACAATGTAATCTTTGTATATGCTTATCCTTTATATTTATATTTAAAATTGTAAATTTATGAAGCTTTTGGGAGGGCCACCACCACCAGCATGGGAGCTACCAAAATGTTATATTCACCTCATACCTTTTCCCTATGTATATTTTGAAAACCAATAAAAAAATTCTTTAAAAAAAAGAGAGAAATACAGTAGGTAGGTAAGTAGGGAGAAAGACAGTGTAGATAGGTAGGTAGGTAGAGGGATAGAGAGAAATAGAGAGAGAAATACATAGATAGGTAGGGGGAGAGAAAGTAGGTAGGTATATAGGTAGATAGAGGGGAGAGAGATAGAAATACAATAGGGAGGGAGGGAGGGAGTGTGTGGATAGGTAGGTAGAGGGATAGAGAGAGAGAGGGATAGAGAGAGAGAAATAGAGATAGAGAGAAATATGGTAGATAGGTAGGTAGGTAGAGAGAGAGAGAGAGAAATATGGCAAATAGGTAGGTAGGTAGAGAGAGAGTAGGTAAGTAGGTAGGTAGGTTTGTGTTTCCAGGTGTATTTACCCATGTGCTGGAGAAGGAAATCACTGACCACCTTTGGAGCAAATCTTTGTTTCTGCAGGCACAGTACTTGACCAACATAATTCTCATCAATCACTTTAACTAAACAGCTTTTCAAACAGGGGGGAAAAAACCCTTTTTGCAGTCTGCAAACCTCCCCCAAACGGCCCGTTTTTCGCGAAAATGGGGCTGATTTTTTCAATTAAAAAGCATGACTAGCCTTGGGGGGGGGGCTTGCAGAGTGCTCTGGGGGTGTGTGGAGGGGCCAAAAAGGGGGGGGAATGGCCTGTTTTTTCGTGTAAACTGACCTTTTTTAGTAAAAAAAAAATCGCATGCATAGTTTTATGGATGCTTATATAGTGCTGCTGGGGTGTGGGGGGGGGGGGCAAAACCGCCCTGTTTTTTCCTCATTTCTGCCCTCCCCAGCCCCCAGGAGCTCTCTGGAAGCCTCCTTAAGGGTATGTGTGTGGCCATTTTGGTGAAGGGGCGGGGTTTCAGGAGGCAAAAAATGCTGTATTCGATGTATAAGATGCACCCAGATTTTCAGCCTCTTTTTGGAAGAAAAAAGGTGCGTCTTATACTCCGAAAAATACAGTACCTTTTAGAAATAATCTAACTATGAATGCTGTAATAGACTATTATCAAAGGACATTCTTTATAAATTGAAGGTTGCTGATTTAAAACAGGTTGCTGGCAGCAATTACTATTTTTTCTTTTCCTATCTTCCCTTGCTTTCATTTTAAAGTAAGTCTAGTAGTGCATTATTGCATGTTTTTCCAGTCATTCAAGTTTCCTCCAGCACTTAAACTGGTCAAATAACATTTTGGAGATTGAATGAAACTGTTTTACATTAGGACACCGGGGGGGGGGGGGGGGGGGGGGTGAAATAATGCTATGTTGGACTTTAAAAAACCAGGATACAGAATGAAAATTAGGAAAGGAAAAAATTACTTAAGAAAACTTCTTCCAAGTGTGTTTTTCTGTTATCCTATGCTTGTGCATTTTATATTTGTTTCATAAGATATTTGCCTGGCATTCTGTTAAATTTAATTTTGTTACCTTCAGCCCATTTCCCTAACTTATCAAGATCATCCTTAATTTTGTTTTTCACTTTCAGCTATTGCAACCAGTTTAATAAACATTCTCTCCAGCTCTTTATCTAAATAAGTAATAGAAAATATTGAAAGGCAGATGACCTATCCTAGTGGCATCAGAGTCACCATGTCTCCTTTTTTATGAGGAAACCGTTAATGAACATTATCTGATTTTTTAACAATATTATATTTATGTGTCAATTCTCACCCTATAATCTAAATTTTACAGGTGACGTTGGGATTGGAAGCTAAAACTTAGTTATTTGTTATTTGTTCAAGGCAGCAAAAATGTTCTAAGGTTTTCTATAAAGATAATGTCTCTTCAGGGCAGAAGACAATTGGTTTCATTTTTCTTTTGGCAGGTGTGTGTGTGTGTGTTAAAAATACATTTTGCCTGTTTTGACAAAATTTGCAAATGGCTTTCATTAATTGAGCTCCACATTTCTGTAACAATGGCTTCTTTTCTTTGCCACTGACTCTTTTGCCTTAGCTTCTTTGGCTTTTAGGAGTCACTAAGGTTCTATTTATGGAGATTCCAGGGCAAACACCTGTAATAAAGGTTCTTTTTCACTGATTTCTTGGCCATTTTTCTATGTAGAAAAGGAAACTTATCTGATAGAATCCATTTACCTCAAACAATCTCACAGATCTTTCCTTCATTGCCTTTTACACTTGGGATAGGCTTCCATTTAAAGATATGTTCAGCCATGGCCTAGTCTTTCATTTATCAAGAATATTTTATTCTGAAGTCTTTACAGTGCCTTGCGGAGCAAGGAACATCTTCTACCTTTGCAATGTCATCATTATGTCAAGATTGAGACAAAAATAACACAGTTCCAGGATGGTGATATTTAAATCTCTGAGCATTTAAAAATAAAACGAAGAAACCTGCCCATTCTTTTCCTCAGATTATAAGAACCCAGCAAAAAAAAATCATCATAGTTTGCCATGCAGTTCAACATGCTGACAGTGACAGTAAGTCTTTTATTCATTCTCTTAGCCCAGTTTAGTATAAAGCAGTCACTGGGGCTGATTTTTCATTTTGATATGGTGCACTGAGCCTATAGATCCTTAAAAAACACATGCTGTAGTAAAAGAACATAGGAAATATTAGGAAGAAGAAAAGGCTCTATTCACCATACTGATGCCTGTCTCGTGTAATATAGCATTTCCCCCAGGATAACATCTAATTGCTTCTTGAACAAACCCACTGCCTTTTCCTCAACAACCTTGCCCAGTAGGCTATTCCAAACATTTATTATTCTTTGACTGACAAGGTATTTCCTTCTGTTTTCTCTGAATTTATTTTTTGAACTTCAATTCATGCCCTAATCCTACATCTGTCTACATGATATCAAAAGTACCTAATGTGAGTTGATTTTATGCACTCACCTATGATTTTTATATACTTTTAATCTTTCCTAGACAACTCTGCTTTTTCTTCTCCCTAAGTTAACTTTAAAAAAAAAGATTCTTCTATGTTATACTCAAAACAAATTAAGGAAAAGAAAACACATTGTTGATTCTGAAATTACAAGCAAACAGATCTGAATCAAAGTATTAAACACACTTTGTGTGGCAGTTTAAACCAACACTTGGGAGCAGAGCGAAACACAATAATTTGCCTTGTATAAAAGCTAGCAGAAGTTGAGGGCATTGAGATTAGAACTGTCGTCCTGAAGAAGTATATCTGATAAAAAAGAAGTATGAATAAAACTGAATTCTGGGATTTAATTCACATAGAAAATTAATATTTTGGAGAAATTAAATGGATACTGATTTATTTATTTTTTTAAAATAAATCTAAATGAATGAGGCTACATATGTTATATATGATTGTTTTGTATTTTGCATTAGTAGTGGTTGAGTTTAGTTACAGACTGACTATAATCCATAAAATTATATAAAATAGATTTTAATAAAAATTACATTTGGGGCAATAAAGTTGAATGCACAACAATAAAATTAATGCAAAATAATAACACAATGGAATAATAATATGGATACAAAATTGCAATGCTAATTACAAAGAATTATACAAAATTCTTAGACAACATTGTTAATTGGGTTGCTAGAAGGAAGCAAACAGAATCTTTTGTATCTCTTCAATAGTTGAACAAAAATGGCAGGGTTTTAGCCTTATGCCAGAATGAACAGAAGACACACTGCAAAAGAATATGGTCAATTAATTCAATTTTGCCAAGGGAACAGAAATAGAATATCCCCAAACCTTTCATTCAATAATGCTAATGTCAACATGTAATACTTAGCTAGAGTGAAAACTGAGCATCGGATGTTAATGATATAGGGAACAGCTGAAAAAAATCTTGTTACATAACAATGCATTTTGGAGTTAGAATTTGAGCCTATATCAAATACCCACCTTTTCATTTCTAGTGACAGTCTTTAAGATCCTAATTGAGTGGAAAGTCTACATAATTTTACATTTTAACCAGGAAGCTAGAAAGCTATCTCGGGAAGTAAGGAGTGTAAGGGACATCACAAATTATATTAATTTAAGCCACTATTTTAGGTGAAAAGTGCACATAAATATCAGACAAGATCAGAACAGACTCAATCTTTTTTTTTATATTGAAAAAGTTTTATTGGTTTTACAGTTTTTCAATAGGGTGGGGTAAGGGATACAAAGAAATTTTGAGAGCATTCACGTCAAAGTCGTCGGCCCTTCCGGGACTTCAAAATAGATCATTAACAAAAAACATTTTTCATACACTACAAAGTGAAAGCAAGTACATATTTCTAAGTTCTCAGTTCTATGCTGTCAGTCATTTACAAAAATCCATGTTATACAATATTACTCAAAAAATCAAAGCAAAGTTATTTTTTAGATCTAAGTCTCTTGGCAATTGTATCTTCTATCTCTCCTTCCAGGCCCCCAGCGGGCGGGGCCGTGGCCCCCCTGCCCCCCCTGGATCTTCCCCCAGGACAGAGGAATGTTTTTTAAGAAAGGCTTCCGCCTCAACAACTGTTTTGATCCTCACTCTTCCTCCTTCCCAGAACACCAGCATCCCTTCGGGCGTCACCCACCTGAACCAGATCCCGTGATCAAACAATTTTTTGGACAAGAAGGAAAATTTCCTTCTCGCTTCTCTAATCTTTCTTGGGATCTGCTTCAGGATGGCAACCTCCTTTTGTTGGTAAATTAACGGACCTCCTCTTTGCGCTTTCAAGATTTCCTCTCTGGTTGACCTTCTAACAAATTTAACATGTATCTCTCTGGGTACTTCATTTATCCTGGCATATGCAGAGTTTATTCTGTAGGCTAGGTCAATGTCCCCCCTGATTTCATCCTTAGGTTTATGTAAATAGTCTGCTATAATTGTGCTCATGAGTTCAGGGAGACATTCACCAGGTTCCTCAGAAACATTCTGAAATCTCAAAAAATATGTCATCCTTTCCATATCAATCCTAGACACATGCCCGTTTATTTCCACAACCTCATTGGTAACATTTTTAATCTCTCCCTTAGCCCCTGCCAGCCCCCCTTCCAACTCTTCATTCCTCTGTGTGTTCTCCAGCACTCCGTGTGTCCAATAGCTCCTTTTTAAAGTTGATATTTTCTTCTCTCTGGGCCTTGATTTCTTGTACCAAAGTTTGTATAACAGATTCAAGAGAAGCCATCCTTAATTCTAAGCTTGCCAGTGCTGATTCTTGTGCCATGATTAGCTGTTAAAGTCAATGCCATTAAAATGGCGTTTTTTGGGTGGGGCTGTTGAGGCAAATCAGGAGCCAAAAGTTCAAAACAGGATTGTAAAGTTCAGGAACCAAGAGAGAAACAGTTTTCCAGATCAATAATTATAATAACGAAGGCACTCCAGAAAAGAGATCACAAATCCCAAAAAAATTTTCTTCTTCTTTAGTAACAAGAGGAAATCCAAATCACAAAGAGATGCTAGGAATTTTCCATAAGTAAAATAGTCATTCAGGGACAAAGGGCAGCCATCTTCCACCGCCCAAGCTCAAGGCCAGAAGGAGAGAGTGGAAAAAAAAATTGTTTCAAGCCAGCCAGACCTAGAAACTTTGTTGCAATAGAAGCCGCAGATCACTTTCCCTTGTTGCAAACAATCCAGATTGAAGATATCCGCTTCCTCGCAGCGAGGAGCCATTTTCAAGTGCCGCTTTAAATACGAGGGGGGGTTTAACAAGCAAGCACCCCCCTCCAAGTTCTTTCAGCCAGGCTGACAGCAAAGAAAAAAAAAGTTTTAAATCACTCACTCTCCCCCTCGCAGCCGAAGCCCCGGGAAGGCTTCCGACTCATCTGATCAGCTCTCTCCATGTTAGTGAACGAAGCCGTCTTCCTTTGGCGAAGGGAAAAACCCCCGCAGCATGTCCTCCTCCACCTGAGCCGAAGACAAGGGTCGCTTCCCCACTGCCGTGGGGGGGAGCAACCCAGGCAAGCCGGCCCTATGGGAAACCCCCAAGAAACGGGGCATCTCGCCCCCGTGGGGGGGGGGCAGGAAAAGAAACAAAGCGGCGGACGAACCCTAGGCTCGCCCGTCGCCGCTGGAGCCGGAACCGGAAGTCAGAACAGACTCAATCTTAATAGGGAATTGGATATACAGTTGTGTGTAGTTTGCAAAACTCTTAATGGCTTTGTCAGGACAACTTCAATGAAATAAAATAAAATAAAATCCTTGGTATAGTATGGTATTTCTTAATAAGTGCTAAGTTCTGTTTGCTACCATTGCAATTTAACACAACATTATCCAGCAGCACTAAAATCAGACTGGCCCAGACCATGATGCCCTTCTTGGCATAAAGACGTGTTTTTGCCAACTGGTGCAAGAATCAGAGAGTGATGTGGAACCTATAAAATATTATTTTCAGGAAGCTTAGTCACTGAAAGAATCCCCAAGATACTTTAAAATGTATCCTGATTTATATTGATGCTATTAGATTTGTAAGAGCGATGGCTTAAAATAGAACACCTTCGGAAGATAACTACTTTAGTTTTGTGTGATTGACAAAGACATTTCTCTAAGCTAAGAGGCAAAAGCCTTGAAACACCTCCCTGACCTAACTCCAGTTTCATCTGCACAAAAGAAAACCGAAATCAGTCTGTTGACTAATGAGAGTGTGTGTGAGAGAAAAAACTTGGGTCTTGACAAGTCTTGTATCCATAATTTATGTAAATTGAATATCCAGTTACTAATGATAAATTAATACTAGTATGTTAATATCAAGAAAGCACTGCTAACTTCTATACAAGTCTCATGGTGGAGGCTTAGGAAAGTTTTAAAATTATAGTGTTAAAAAACTTGAATTTAATTTACTCTAGATGGTAAGTCGCCTCCACGTCATATTTTTGGATGTCTTCAGAGCCCACCCTGATTGCAGTGGCAAAAAAAGTTTGTAATGTGGCAACATAATAGTTCAATGTGATATTTCCAAAAAGCAGACGAAAAAAGGGTGTGAAAAGCTTCCAAAGGTTTCACATTAGTCACATTTTAAAAATCCCAAATATTAAAAAGCGAGGGTTTTTTTTAAAACCTCCTCCTGCAACACTGTCTCCATCAGGGCTTGCCATTCTTATTCTTTTTGTTTAACATCTATCACTTGGGTGAGGTCATCTGTTAATTCAGGATCTGGTATCATCAATATGTGGATGGTATCCAGCTGTACAGCTTAACCCTGGGCTGACTCATTGCCTGCAGGTTGTGTACAGCTGGGGAAGAACAGATTGGACTGAATTCTGAAAAGACTATATGCGGTTGTTTGGGGCCTCTTTAGATCTGTAGATTTCCATCTTTGGGTTTTGGATGGGGTGTAATACCTTTCCACTCGGGACTATGCGAACTGTAGTGATATAAGCTGTGATGGGTATGCCATGTTATGTTCATGTTTCAATGTAGCTCACAAAGCAGTTCTCTCATTATTTTGTGAGCCACTTTGATTGCCAGTTGGTTTCTGGTTTCTTTTAAGGACACCTGCAAAATCATGCATGGCATAAGGCCTGGTTATTTGAGGAAATGCCAGTTCCCAGTAGTTTCTGCCTATCCAGTGATATCAAAGAGAGTGGGCACAATCCATGACGGACAATATGATCTACTGGCATCTAGGAAGTGTGCCTTTTCTGTTGTCAACCTATTCTCTATAACATCATTCCATCTCTCCCCACATTCCCACACAAATTCTGTATGACTCCCACTCTCCAGTTGTTCCAAAAAGTCTTTGAAAATCCAGCTTTCCACCCAGGCCTGGGTTTGAGTGCTTGTCAAGCTCCTGGCAGTTCTTTATGTCAGTTTATGTTTATTTTATTTTATTTATATTATTGTTTCTTCCTTTTGAGATATAAGCCTCACAGACCAATTGGGAATCGGGTGGCCTCCATATCCAATGAAATGCATGGATAAATTAATAATGACCCCTATAATGAACCAATTTCATTGTAATTTTATTACAATATTATTACAATGACAATAAAGATTATTATTATTATTAAACTCTAATGGTTTGATGTTCAAAATCCATTTTTTTAAAAACAGAATAACTGTATTGTCACTTTTCAGGACAATACAAATGATGTGCAATCTGTCTCTTTTTAGGATTCATAATACTTTTTTAGAAAGTAAAAATAGAACATAAATATCCTAAAGCCAAACAGTGCCATGTACTTCAAAAGAAAGCATAGGTATATAAAGTATAATCACAGACTAAATCCACTGCAATGTCCAATTTCTCTGTCTTGTCAACATCTGTTTACTAACTCCATCTCATACTGTTCTGGGAAATTTCCCTGTGTACATTTGAGTGAGTGATGGTTGTGTCAACAGACTTCAGGATCTCCAGGAAATAATAGATTAGTAAGGTGGATGCATTGTCTATAACACCAAACCATCTTCTCCTCTGATATTTTTAATAGTAGAATTCTTTTTTTAATATTATTGACTTTATATTTTGTTTTTATTGTACATCACCCAGAATCCTATTTTGTGAGATGGGCGGCTACACAAATATGATGAAATAAACAAGTAAATGAATAAATAAAATACTGTAATGCATTATAAAATAAATTGATTGTGTAGTTCTTCTGACATACCCAAATCATCTTTCACAAGGTAACACACATCCCCACACCTTCTGCATCTATTTTTAGTAGTGACCACAAAAAAGAAAAGGGGGAAAAGGAAGAAAACAGAGACTATACAATACAATACAATAGCAGAGTTGGAAGGGACCTTGTAGGTCTTCTAGTCCAACCCCCTGCATGGGCAGGAATCTTATACCATTTCAGTCAAATGGCTGTCTAACATCTTTTTAAAGACTTCCAGGGTTGGGGCATTCACAACTGCTGGAGGCAAGCTGTTCCAGAGGTTAATTGTTCTTACTGTTAGGAAATTTCTCCTTAGTTCTAAGTTGCTTCTCTCCTTGGTTAGTTTCCACCCATTGCTTCTTGTCCTGCCCCCGGGTGCCTTGGAGAATAGTTTGACTCCCTCTTCTTTGTGGCACCCTCTGAGATATCGGAACACTGCTATCATGTCTCCCCTGGTCCTTCTCTTCATCAAACTAGACATACCCAGCTCCTGCAGCCGTTCTTCATATGTCTTAGTCTCCAGTCCTCTAATCATCTTGGTTGCTCTTCTTTGCACTCTTTCCAGAGTCTCCACGTCTTTTCTACATCGTGGCGACCAAAACTGTATGCAGTATTCCAAGTGTGGCCTTACCAAGGCACTATACAGTGGCATTAACACTTCACGTGATCTAGATTCTATCCCTCTGTTGATGCAGCCTAGAACTGTGTTGGCTTTTTTGGCAGCTGCTGCACACTGCTGGCTCATATTTAAATGGTTGTCCACTAGGATTCCGAGATCCCTCTCACAGTTGCTACTATTGAGCAAGGTATCACCTATACTGTACTTGTGCATTTGGTTTTTCTTGCCTATATGTAGGACCTTACTTTTTTCACAATTGAATTTCATTTTATTAGACAGTGCCCAATGTTCAAGTTTGTCTAGATCCTTCTGTATCTTAAGCCTATCTTCTGGAGTGTTGGCTATTCCTGCCAGCTTGGTGTCGTCTGCAAATTTGATGAGTTCCCCATTTATCCCCTCATCCAAATCATTGATGAAGATGTTAAAGAGTACTGGGCCTAAAACAGAGCCTTGGGGGACTCCACTGCATACTTCCTTCCATGTAGATGCAGTTCCATTGAGGACTACACGTTGAGTGCGGTTGGTCAGCCAGTTACGAATCCATTTGGTGGTGCTGCTGTCTAACCCACAATTTTCTACTTTATCTAATAGTAGGTTATGGTCTACTTTATCAAATGCCTTACTGAAGTCCAGGTAAATTATATCAACAGCATTCCTCTGGTCCACTGATTTTGTTACTTTGTCAAAGAATGCAATTAGATTCGTCTGGCATGATCTGTTTTTGACAAACCCATGTTGGCTTTTGGCTATTACTTTGTTTGCTTCTAGGTGTTCACTTATTTGTTGTTTAATTATCTTTTCCAGAATCTTTCCTGGTATTGAGGTCAGGCTGATGGGTCTATAGTTTCCTGGATCTGTTTTTTTTCCTTTTTTGAAGATGGGAACCACATCTGCTCTTTTCCAGTCTTCTGGCAGTTCCCCGGTGCTCCAGGATCTCTGAAAGATATAGTTCAGTGGTTCTGAGATCTCGTCTGCCAGTTCCTTCAGAACCCTGGGGTGTAATCCATCCGGTCCTGGTGATTTGAACTCGTCCAGGGCAGACAGGTGCTCACTTACCAAATTTTGGGAAGGGGGGTTGTATTAGGAAAGGAGGGGAAAAGTGGGGAAATTCCACAGAGATAAGAGGGGGTAAATAACTGGAGACAGGAGAAAGAGAAACAAAGTGGAAAACTTTAAGGGCATTGTTCAAAAGACCCCACTCCTTTCAATACAACTATTTCATGCTCCATTCATTCTCTTGTTTACAACATCTTCTAAGAGACTGAAAGACAATTGCCCTTCCATAGTTAATTATGAAAGACAAAAAGTTGCCTTCTTACAGTAAAACTATAAAGTAAAAATATATACGCAAAAGTGATATTTCAGTACACTGCCTTTGCTAAATCTCATTGAAACAAGGGTCAGTCAAATCAAATTTTCATATCAGAAAATGTGTGGATTCTTAAGAGAGATGTCACAAGGGAATTTTCAGAAATTTGACTTTGATTCTTGCATATTCTGTAGAATAGGAAGCCCAAATACTTTTATTTGATTACATGATATAAAAATAACTTGAATCATTTAAATTTACATTCATATATCATTACAGATTTGCTTGTCACTGAGATAAATCTTTTTAAAGGTTTTATAGATTTCTTACCTGAAATCATTGTTTTGTTTGATGCATGATTATGAGAGTTGGGAAGCTATATAGGTCTAAATAAATAAAATATTTTTTCATAGACACAGGAAAATTGGTTGTTAGTATTCAGTTATTAACATAACAGACCTATGGAACCTCTAATAGTTTTCTTCCTAACAATATTTTTCAATCATGTGACCATATGAAGATAAGAAGATACTGCAACGCTGGCAAATAATTTGGCTTTATTAACTAATAAAACTTATTTTCCATTCTAGATATATGACAATATGGCTAAACTTTTAGTTAATTTGCCTATTTATTTCTCTGACTGATTTTGCAAGTCTTTCATCTTCCAGAATTAAAAAAAAAATCCAGACATATTATTATATTTATGTGTGTGAGTCATTAAATTAAGGAACATCATTTTTTGGTTAGGTATGATTATATGGCTTATCAAATAAACGGATGAACTAATTATGCAAACATGAAACTGGGAGGTTCAACAATGCACTGAAAAATAGTTCAACATATATTATCCTTAAGAAGATTTGCATTTAGTTTTCATTTGAATGGATTAATAGACTGTATCTGAAGAAGTCATAATACTTGAATACACTGAGACTAGGGTTGGAAAACTCTGTCTTAATACTGTCTATTTCAGGGGTGCCAAACTGGTAGCCCTTGGGCCTAATGCGTTGCGTGCAGGCCACGCCCACCCCATCTCCATGAATGGGATAAACATCATGAAACATCATGTGACAGCAATGTGACATAGTGAGTTGGATCCCTGTGATCTATTTCAACATGTTGCATATTCAAGTATTAATTATTCTGTCAAACTTTCTTCTGTTTTTTTAAACATGTAAAATAAATACATACCTGCTTTACATAACATTATGCTTGTACTGTATATTTATATTTCCCTAAGGCATATTTTAAAACTTGTTTTGCATATAGACATTTTTCCCAATATGCATGAGTTAGAAATATTTCAAGATGTACATTAGTAAGCTACATCTTCATTTATGCCACAGTAGATATGTTTTTCTCAAATCATGCTATTTTTCTCAAATAAAAATAAATCTCTGATATATTTCTTTTAATCCCTAGCTGAGTCACTAAATTATTTTCAGTGATCCTTTGAGGCCCTGCTCTTCCTTAATCATATGGTGAGTAATTTAACAGGAAACCATTATTAAGAAGGACTCAACGATGGTTGGCTCTGAGGCCACCACACTTGCCTAAAGTAATGTTTAAACCTTTCCGAAAACATGATGGAATTTAAAGTTGTTCAATTTATAACTTTTCAGATCAGAATAGGTGGTTTCAAGGATGCATAAAAAATAAAACCTACCTCAAATTGAACTTGACTTTTGTGAATGCATCCATGCTGTTTTCTTGGGAATAATGTGGAAGTGGTTTGCCACTATAATCTTCCAGGATAATTTAAAAATATCACTTATTTATTTTTGTTTCCCAAGGCTAGTTTTTACCATTGGTATTTTAAATACTCCCATTCAAATATTAACTAAGTTTAGTTAATTTTGTGACATAAATCAAGGTCAGCTATGCACTGTCATGTCGCTACAATATAATAATATATATGTTTGTAAAATGACTTAGTTGTTTCATATTGTTTATATAAATTTATTATGTAGAATGAATATCACAGTTTTGACTACTGAAACGTTCCTAGATTCACATTCTATGAACTACCAAGACTAATTTAAGGAAAATAGTCTAGTTCTTTTATATAATTAATACAATTAATTATTTATTAACTATACCCAGCTAAGGAAAAGTGACTGTCATCGTATCATAGAATTAGAAGGAATTTTGAAGACCATGTAATCCAGCCCCTTGCTAGTCTAGAATCCACTGGAAAATTTCTGACAAATATTCAGCCAGATTCTTTTTGAAGACTTTCAATGAAGGAGTGCTCACTATTTTGAAGTGCAGCTCATAGAATCCCCACCCACCCACCCTCAGATGACAAGCTTTCACCTTTAATTTTAATTAACTGCTTCTGATGCTGACCTCTTGGACCTACAGGATACATTCTTTTCTCCTTCCTGATAGCTGCTCTATATCTAAAGATATCGATGGTAACTCCTCTAAATAGTTTTCTGTAGGCTATACATAACCAGTTCCTTTAACCATTCCTCATAAATGCTGGTTCTCAAGCCATATGCAGTCTTAGTATCCCTTCCACAAACTTGTTCCAAACATTTTTTTCTGAACTGTGATACCAGAACTGTATTCGACACTCCAAAAGAGCTCTGTGGAGTAATTACTTCCCCTGATTTAGACTCTGTGCTCCAGTTTATGCACCCCATGTTAGCATTCGTCTTTTTAGCAGCACAATCACACTACTGGCTCAGATTTAACTTGTGGTAGTCAAAGACACCTAGATGTTTTTCACATATAGTACTCTCAAACTTGATCTCATCTTACCCATGTGCTTTATAGTTTCTCTACCAAGATACAGACATTTATATTTTTTCCTGTAAAATTTCATTCTATTCCTTTTATTCCACTGTATAGAGCTGTTTGAATGTTCTTTCTTTCATTTGAAATATTGTCCACCCTTTCCAGATTTGTGTCATCTGCAAACTATTTAAGTTTCCTCTCAAATCTCTTACATACAAATCACTAATGAACATACTGAACTCACAATGCCCAGGACACAATCCTGTGATTCTCCACTTGAGATTTGCCTCAAAGCTGAATTAAAGTCATTAATGAACTTGTTTATTTGTTACCCAAACATCCATACTATATCAATAGATATATGACCAAAAAAACCCAACCCACAGAATAAACGGACAAGACTACTCAGACAAAAAAAAAGGAAATAGTACATCCAACAAGGGCTTCTTCTACTTTAACCCAAGGCCTGGGAGAACAGCCAAGTCTTAAAGGCCTTCCAGAATTGCAACAGGGTTGGAGTCACATGGATCTTAGGAGAGATTTCATTCCACAAGACAGCTGTGTTGACAGAAAATGGGCATAGTAAACCAGCCAAATGTGCATCTGAGTAACAATGGTAAATAGTGAATGATTATTATATGTATAAAAGCTTTTATGGGAGGTTTCCCATTTAGGTACTCACCAGAGTACCTAACCCTTGTCTATCTTCATCGTACACTTGTGATGATGTTGTTGGAGCTGATGAGGATAGTGTCAGTGTTGGAACTTTGACAGATAGTTCTTTAAAAACAAGATAACACAGTACTGGGGATAGATGGATTAATATATGCAATCATTTATATCTAATTACATGCCTTTTACTTGTGAGGTATTGTTTTAGAACACTTTTGTATCTATTGCACAGATAGCATTGGCTAAAGTCTAAGCATTGTGTGGACCCATTTTACCTCATGTTGCATTCTCTCTTCTTGGCTCTGACAGGCCTTTATTTCAAAGAAACATTTTTATGAGTGTGTTGTTCATTTATCTTGTGGACCAAAGCCACAACAGAACGCTTTATCTACCCCATTTTCAAGTCAGTCAGCCATTTGATTTTAAATGATCCCACACCAAATGAATTAAAATGATCCCACACTAATCTGCTTGATCACAATTACATCTAAAGAAAGTAAGCGAGAACGGTTCAACATTATGTATTGGTAATATATTTCACTTCTTATTTTTTTCTTAGGGACAAAGTTGCATGAGAAAATTAGGCACATTAAGACTGAGAAAATAATGAGCCAAAAGACACATTTTATATTTATAACAAGAATTCTCTTGCTACCAATTAGAGACATTTTTAATTCAGGTATTTCAGCATTATCAGGCAGTTTTATATAATAGTGTACAAGACCATTTTTGATAGTAATTTAAGGCCATTATGTATATGCAAAAGATTAATACATTTTAATTTCCAATAATGCTACAGACTCCAGTTCTCAGAATGAGGATAACCAAGAGAAAAAAATGTTTGATGTTTTAATTATGCCCTAGAAAAATGCTGAATGTGATATAAAGTAAAGCTAAAGGAGGTGGGAGGATGTCACTTTCACAGAAAAAAAGTACATAGCATTAAAAATGTAAAATGGAATAATCAGAAGGTTGGTAATAACACTGTTAATCAAATAGTTGTTTTATGTTAAGAAGAATAAGAAAAAGTAACATGTATTGATTACAAGCCTTCCATGAGGAAAAAAAAGGATACAATTTTTAAGGTTTCATCCAGCTTGAAAGAATGGAAAATAGAAAAATGTTTTTAAAAAGTAAAGAAAGTCATGTAATGTCTTGAACATTATATTTAAGATTATCCAGATCACTACACTAAATCTCCTTGGATTTAAAACTTCCGGATTAATGCATTGACCTACGAGTCTCTGATGCAATATGCAATAATTTCAAAAGCCAGCTGAGTATTTTCAGTCCAGACGAGGCTCTGGAGACTAATCCTGATGGCCCAAGGACCATTTTCTTCAGTGGGATTGAGAGACGTTGTTTCTAAGGGAAACAAGAATGAGAACCTGAATGGTTTGAATGACCTGAGCCAGATGTATGGAACTACGGTAAAGTAACAAGAATAATGGTAAAGAAAGGAGTGGAGGAAGCAGATGGAATTCCCATCAGTCCTGTATGTCTGTCATACAGGGCAGAAGATACTAAAAGAAAATGAAAAGGAATCAGTCAAAGTTGCAAAGTTTTAGAAGGGAAAACCAGGCCAGAACTATTATGGAGAACTATGCCAGACAAAAAAAATGTTTTCCTTCTCCTAACACTATGATAAAATAAAGCAGAGATCAATATCTAATACTATATAATAAGTATGCACCATACAATATATGCATTAGTTAAAAATTAAAGTACTCCATTCACCAAGTGCAGGAATAGCAGTACTTAAAACAATTTGCACCAGCCAGTTCAAAATATCTAATCAAGCAAATAGGTCATATCTATTTTTAAGTGCTGTTGGCTCTGAAGATTAGGTAATTCTCTTTCAGTACTAGCAGAAGATGGAGCTTTCTTCTTATCAATTACTCATTCCTGCATTATTCCATGCCAAAAAAACATTAAATGGTACTACATTAGATGCTACTACAGTCATAAGTGGGAAAACTGGTCATAAATCATTTTTTTCAGTGACGTATCTTTGAATGGTCACTAAACAGACTATTGTAAATTGAGGATTACCTGTATTCCAAATGTCAGGTTATAAAGATAGAACACCTTCATGCTTGCAATCTAGGGCTTACACTGGTGGATGGTTACTGACACTTTCTGTTTCAAGACCCTAGTTACATTTGCTAAACTCTGCCCCATCCAAGTTGGAAAAGAGGGATTGGTAGATGTTTGTCAGGTGATGGTTGGCAGAATGGAAAACAGTGAATTTACCCATTGTTTTCTTTAATGTGTTTTTCTTTAACAGAAATAGAACAGCGCTATTCCTAGCATTTTCACTGTTACAAAACAAAATAAATCACTGCTTACAAGTTATCCCTTTCCGTGAGCAGTTTTCTCTTGTAAGCCAGCCAGTACTGGCAAAATAGGAATAGCATAGATTTATATTCTGTCCCATAGTCCTTTATAGTACTCTCTGAGCAGTTTACAATGTCAGCATGTTTCCCTCAACAATCTGGGGCCGCATTTTATTGACTTCGGAAAAATGGAAGGCTGAGTCATCCTTGAGCCAGTCAAGATCAAATGCTTACAATAGACTACCACAGCTCTTTTTAGCTACCAAAGCCTTTTTAGTGAATCAAAGTATATGTCCAAACCATAGCTTTTCTTATCATAGGGCAATAACTCTTTGTGTGTACACCCAATACACAGGGAAACCATTTTGTTACAGGGTCACGTTTCTCAGATTTCATCCAACATGCTAGCCATCACCCTTCCCAATCTAGATACAGTTTCAGCATCTGCACACTCTCAACCAAAAATACAACGGGACCTCATCAATGCATTTAGTCGCTTATGTACCTACCTACTTGCTTGTTTGTTAACTCATCCTACTTTTCAGTCACTCCTTGCCTCAAGAGCAGATCACTTATGTTAAAAAGAGAGAGAGTCCTTATACTAGGGTTAATAGGAAAGAAAGGAGAGATGCACAATGGGTGAAAGGGATGGAAAAGGACCCATTGAACAATATGCTGAAGTTTATATGCAACTGAGGCTAAGCCAATGTTCCCACCTTTGAAGACCAGTTTTCATTCTTGTTTCTTTGTCCAATGAAACAGGGATGACATCATCCCAGACAAATGCTGGAGCTTTTCATTTCTCCTAGTCCAGGAATTTCTCAGCAATAGCTGAGAAAGTGTTCATTACAGGTCTGCCATCTGTGCTGGTAAAAGGGCCAATAGGTTTCCCTCTTACATAATGATTTTGATGGGGAAAGGGGCCACTCAGTCTTCCAATGACTTTTGACCACTACCTAATTAATAGACAGAATATGCTGCGTTTCACTTCGCCAATTTCTGAACAAGCATAATAGGAGCTTAGAAGGGCAAAATAAGTTTCTGTTCCTGCTTCTTTCCTGACTGACACTCAGTGACTTTGCCCAGGGACTCTGTATAAATATTACATGGAGCTTTGCAACTAATCATCCATGTCCATTTCTACTAGGCTTGTTTTGATCATCTTGGACTACTTACGCCAAGAGCTAGATGAGGATGAGTACAACTCTTTAAAACCTCTTGCATTTCTTATTGGCTTTCATGATGGTTTTCAACTACCTGCAGAAATCCAGTTTTGGCATTGCTGCGCTACAGCAGTTCCAAACTTTCCTGAAGACCAAGTTTAAAAGATGGTACCATGACCTAGTGTTCAGCAATAAGACCATTGTTACTACATGTGGGTTTCAGTACTACTATTTAATATCTATATGAAATTGCTGGGAGAGATCATCTGGAGTAGTATGATGTATTAGAGTTATGACACTAGATTCTATTACTTTTGTTTTGTAACTCTAAAGGATATATCAATATCAGATCTATCATTGTCATTCATAATTATGTTGATGATGGAAACTAATGAAAACTAATCAAGGAGGGAACCAACCTAGAAGTAGAAGTAAGGAGAAATTTCCTGACAGTTAAAACAATTAATTAGTAGATTAATTGCGTCCAGAAGTTCTAAGTTACAACTTTTGGAGTCTTAAAAACACTAGAGATTTTTAAAGAAGATATTGTAAAATCATTTGTCTAAAATGGTATAGGGCAGTGATGGCGAAACTTTTTTGGTTCGCATGCCAAAAGCGGGGGGAAGCACAGAGGGGTCGTGTGTGGGCATGCCACACTCATAATGCTATGGACACAACCACAGTGTGCATGCACGCACGACCAGTGCTCCCCCCATTTTTGGAATTTATACAAGGGGGAAAGTATTTTAAAGCCAGTTTTTAATAGAATATATAAAGAAAATAGTAAAGGACTGCATTCTGAGATAACTGGGAGTAAAGCTTGAGATTTAATGTGTTTTTTTTCCCTGTAAGCCTTTTCCCCTTGCATCTAACTATAGAGCAAACATGTCCCAGAAACCTCTTTTCTGCAACATTTTCATGTTATTGTCATTTCATCCCTTCCCTATACTGAGACAGCCTTAAGTTATCGTTCTCATACTCATTTTATAAAGTGTATCCTTTGTTATCACACCACAGATTTTTCCACAGAAACAATTGGACTTGCTTCACTGACCTCTCAGCGTTTGGTGACCCTTGAGGTGACCTACAGGGTCAACACTATTGGCCACGTTAGAATGTTCAGATAGCTTTCTACCACTGCAATCTTTTGACACTACTCTTCCAAGGCCATTCTATTTTGTCAGCGGGAAAGTTCAGTTCATTGCAATTATCCCTCTGTATTCTACAGGTCACCAAAATGGCCCTCAACTTTGAAATACAGGTCCACTTGAATTGCATAGTGAAATGGGAGAGAGGATTCTTCATCTACTCTGTAACTTTCCCCATGCCTGCTTTGGAATATATGCTTAGCAATCTCTTGGAATAGTGCTAATTCATGTACAAAGGAGTCTAATTTTCTCTTATAATTGGGCTCCCTTTGACTGCACCTACACAAAACATTTGTGCAAGATTGATACACGTTTTGACAGATGGCTAAGCCCACTAGTCTACTTTTTTGTCAAAATTTTCCTCTTCCGCAACCCCAGCCCCATGGCATGGTAAGGAGAGCAATTGATATGGTTTCTCCCCCCCCCCCTCATAAATAAGGACAGCAACAGGAGCAGTGGCAGGGTAGGAACCACCACTAGGAAAAGAAGTGAAAATATAGCAGTAATTTTTTCTATCTCAAGGACGGGAGGGTAGTATTTAACTTGGTCACAAACAAAGCACAAATTGCCTTAGCTTTTGGAGCTTCACTGGCAAATGAATGAAAGCAAATGAACAAAAAACCACCAAAAACTGTACTGATGTTTGTCAACAAGAGGCATTATGAGGAAAAATACAGAGGCATCTAAAACATTCAGATAAAGTTGCTTGGGCCATCTTTTTGCGTTTGTTTGTTTTTGCAAAGGTTGCACTTCCATTAACTTGAATGCAAATGCAAGTGTAGTTTGATGTCTGTTTCAGTGATCATTCACCATGGAAATTTAGTATTTGATCACTGGTTTTCATATTTTTCACAGATATATTTAAGGACTATGCTAAGTTTATACGAGTGTTCCTCTTCTAGTCTTTTACAAATAGTCAAACAACAATTTTAGACCTTGCTTTCTAAAACATCAAAACTTTACTAGTTGTAAAAACAACTCTTCAAAAACTTGTGACTTTTGTTGCTTAGAGTAACTGGAATACAACAGTTGCTTCATATGTAATGCTCATTTAAACACTCATTTTAAATAAAAAGCAGATAAATAATTCTTTTTACAAAATTCCTTCAAAAATTACAAATTTCATCAAGCTCCTGATAATAGTATGTTTAAAACTTATTCCAGTTTATTGGGGGGAAATAATTTCATTTTTCTCTTTAGTAGTTGTTTTTGAATTTATTTCAAATATATTCCCTTTAACCTCCTTCTTCTTAAGCTGAATTTTCACAAGATAGCAGAGGATGCTGTCGGTAATTTATATCATGTATCTTCATTTCTGAGCATCCTTCCTGGCTGGTCACACTTCTGAATTGAAAAAAAGTTGGATGGAGCAGTTCATTCTCTTGGGATTTAACTGAAGTGTAAAAATCCAGAGAAGATGCAGACTTCTGGGGAAATGATATGATATACACATAAACCCTTTGGCTATATTATGATTAAGATAAATACAGATATACCCTACCTTACTCATGAAACTTTCTCAAAAGTTTTTTTTCTTGTGAAAAAAACCCAGTTTTTCTTTTACATTTAAGAAGAATGAATAAAAAGAGAAACTGACATTTTTTTCAGCAAAGTAAATTTAACACTCAGGATTGTACTTTTCTGAAATTGCCAGAAGCAGAAATACAGAGAAGAGTAGTTTCATAAAAATTTCCATCTTTTTATATTGCATCCATCCATACTCTATTACTGTTACCTAAAAGTAGAAGACTTTTAGCTTAAAATCGATCCCCAAATCATTTACGTTTTAATATAGAGAGAATTATTTTCCCCAAATATAACTCTTTTCTCCTGTAAAAGCAATTTACCTCAGAGAAGCTCAAGGTTTTTGCTTTGCTTGTTGCCTTAATCCTGATGACTAGGTGTTTTGTTTCCCATGTTATTTAGTGTTCAAATCCATTAGCTTGGCTTTTTCTTGCTGCAGCCAAGATGCTACTCACAATCTCTCACTTAAGTTATTCATGCAGCAGTTCATTCTTTTCTTTCCCAAGACAATTGTGACTTCAGTCAAATACCTCTTGACAAAAGGAAATGGGAGCCAGAGCATGAGTTGGCAAAATGCCGGAGAGTTCTTTCTGTACACCTGCAAAATATGACTGCCATTTCTTTTTAAATTATAATGCTAAAAGATTTTTTTTGTTTATATGTTTTTCCAGCTCACATCTATTTTTCATTGAACCTCTTGATTTCCCCCTCATCACTTCTCCCTTAAAACCATAATAGCAATTATTTCTTTTGTTGGTTGCATCCTGTATAATTATTTTGGCACAATAGAAATCCTGGGAAGATTTCTTTAACCTATCTGAAGCTTCCCTATGCATGGCAGTCAATTAAATTTAAAAGGCCGTCTTGTGAAATCTTTTCAGTATTGTTCAGTTTGGAGGCAAAGTTTCACGTTGTCTGTTGATTATTAGTGGAGAGTTGAGTAAAGAACAGAGACCGTATGTAATTTGCATCTTGCTTATATTTCTACTTTAGGGATTTCACACATATTTTATTTCTTTTAGTTTTGTTTATTTCATTACAATAACATTTCATTCCTTTTAGTTATTGTTCCTTTATAGTATATTTTGAGGTGCTTATGAATATGCATAAAACAGACATTTCTATCTAAGCTACTGTACCATATACATAAAACTTGATATTCCAATGATCCTATGTGTCCATTCAAATATTCTGTTTCTAGAACATATTAACAGTTATTATGCCTAATGAGCATGACTATTTCAGTGACCTAGCTACAGAAATCAAGTAGTGTTTTCATAATATTTCAAGCCATAGTATACTGTAATTTGTCATATATTCAAAGGTCATATACTGATAAACTAGGCTTACAATTAAGGGCAAATAACTAATTCACGGTAGCTTTATTAATTTTTTATAAAAAGAGTTAGCTCTTTACGGCTCATTTTATGAGAGCAGGAAAATATCTTCTCTAGGTAACCAAAAGTTTTTTGTTTTTTTTATCTCAGCAACTTATGTAGTTGCCTGGCTCACAACAGTGATTCTTGGTGGTGCACAAAGGATTAACTCTCTCCTCCCAATCCTCTCCACCCAGTATAATTTATAAAATAAATATCCAAAACAGTAATCTTAACACAACAAGATCTAAAAATCCTTCCGTTTTCATATAATAAAGACAAGAATAAGAGAAATCCACCAGCAGGGCTGCTTTAACTTCCTAGTCCAAATATCTGAAAGGACACTACAAAAGACCAAGAGAGTGGAGGTTATCTGGATTTCCACAGGAGGATACTATTTCATAGGGTTTTGGCAGAGAAAGCCGGACATTTCCTAATTATGACAGAGAAGACTGGTTAATTGAGGTGAACAGAAACAATCAGACAATCATAGTTTTGTAAGAAATATATGCTTTTGAAAGTGACAACCAGAACCTTGAACTGTACTCAGAAACCCACTAAGAGCCAGTGCATGGAATAGCAGGGGGTAACTAAGGCATGAGTGTAGGTCCTTTCAATACTGAATATATGGCATTTCAATCCATATACGGGTGCAATTGCTGCATAGGATGAACGTACAAAAACCCTGATTGTCATGGCTGTGTCAATCCTCTACAGTCTGTTGCATTTTCTTTAAACAGCTGCTATGAGTATATGAGGAGCTCCAACTTACGTACCAGCTATGCTGGGGAAGCAGTTTCCCATTAGAGATAGAGTTTGATAACCTCTAGAACCAAAAGGTTCCATAACCCATAGCCAGTTGGTCTTACCAGGGTTGAATTGAAGCCTGTTTTCCTCCATCCATATTCTCACAGCCTCCAGATACTAGAAAAGAATCTTGTTGACATCACTTGGTGAACCCAGATAAAAAAATGTGTAATTGTATATAATCAGCACATTGAGGACGTTGTGCTTTATGTTGCAGGTTACTTTACCCCCTGTCATCATATAAATGTTAAAAATGGAGTGGTTTTGCCTGCCTTGACAAACAGTGGTTTGTCCCCTCCTCAAGAGCTCAGCTTTGGACGTTACAGATTATTTTCTATTGGTCTCAATCTTTTCTTTTAGGAAAGGCTGTAAAGAGATGGTCTCATTTGTGAAAGCCTTTCGTGAAGCAAATTATCTGAACCCTTATCAGTTAAAATTCAAATCAGGTTATAGCACTGAAACAGCATTGGTTACACTTGTGCATTACCTCTGAGGGATTCATGATAGAGATGGATGTATTCATCTTGCCTTCCTGGATCTCTTGGCAGATTTTGATAGCATCATCCATGGTATCCTACTGGACCAGATCTATTGGGAAGCACCACTTTATTGCCAAGGTTTATAAATTGTTACTGAAATTGAATATGGAGAATGAATATGTGAAGCATTGAATGATCCAATGAGCAAACAATTTTAGGAATAATATAATACTCAAATAATGAGACAACATGGATTAAAATGTATATTAAATTATGATCTAAAATATTTTTTTTTAATGATGCATCATTGGTATTTAGCATGCAATAAATTCTCAAAGATATAAAGATATTTGAAATGTATGTTGGAAATGTAGATGTAAAAAGGGGTTGGGTTTTTTTTACCATATTTGGTGGACTTGTGATAAAGCAAAGAAGTACTGGGGTAAGATTCATGTTTTAATACAGAAAATTCTAAAAGTGAATACCAAAATTAAACCAAAGACATTTCTCTTTGGCTTAATGGACAAAGAACTGAAAAAAAAACCATCTTGAAGCTTGTTATATATGGTGATAGCAGCAAGAACAATGTATGCACAAAAATAAAAAGATACTGAAAAACCAATGGAACTAGCGAAGATGGCTAACTTAACAGCTTTAATCCAAGAATACATCCAACTTTGTTTCTACTTAGAAACCATGTTTGGACTTAGGGTTTGAGATGGAAAAAATGAAATGTTGACTTTGAGTTTACCTGATTAGATACGTTTATTGTTCTATT
Organism: Rhabdophis nuchalis; assembly: GCA_039707465.1. NCBI lineage: Eukaryota > Metazoa > Chordata > Lepidosauria > Squamata > Natricidae > Rhabdophis > Rhabdophis nuchalis. Next base: position 60,971,226 of record CM077645.1, read on the forward strand.
AATAATACATATTAAGTATATAAAAGTAGAAAGTTGAAGTTGTAATGTTGTTGTAATTTTATTCTACTGTGCTAAAAAGAATTGGAAGTCAATGGGTTTCCCCCCTTTACCCTAAACTTCTTTCACTTCACTTTTCTCTCCATTTTCTGAATATTTTCATTTTATTTTGTATTTTATATTTTGACAAGCGTAATAGCATTATTAATATAAAAAGAAGTAGCATTTTATTAGAATGGCCTTTCCTTTGTGGTCTGAACTTGACAATGTTAGTAGTGGAGAAAAAGTCCAGTCCTAGATCCCTATTGTGTTGGGTGCCTCATGGCTCAGGTCTCTCTTTTCTTAGTTAACATCTATTTGAAACCTCTGGGTTAGGTCATATACCATGAAATTCAGATATTTAATCAAGATACTGATGGTACCCAATAATACATCTGTGCCCCATGCTAGGTAAATGTATAATTTATGTAATTATTAAACAAATTTATGATACTAATTAGGTGCTTGCTTAGAGGGTATATGGTCTAGATGAGCAGAAACAAGGTACAGCTGAATCCCAGCAACATGGAGGGGTTGTGGTCCTTGCTTCCCCCTTCCCAAGATAAAGATATTGGTTCTTCTGCCAAGTATTGAGCTAGAATGGGTTGAGTCAGCAGGTTAACTGTTTAGGTCTGAAATCTAATGGGAAGTCTTGTTCCATTGTTATTCTACTGCTTTCTTTGGTATTTGTGAGTTGACTAGAATGACTATGTGAGTAGGTCGCCATAAAGTTCTTTACATAAATAAATAAAGTAATTAGTAGGAACAGTAGAATTCCAAGAGATTGCAGAAAGCAGGGGACTCGTATGTGATTTTTCCCACCTTCCAACAATGACTGAAAATTGTCGTTGGATAAAGGAGCATTATCATTTTGTGCCTTCTGCACCAAGTCCCTGAGCCATACCAGGATACCATAATCAATATATTAAAAGCCACTGAGATATCAAGTGGAGGATGTAGTACCTCTGCCTCAAATCTGACATTCAACAAGAACAACCAATGCTGTTTCAGTACTATAACAGGCCTTAATTCTGAGTGCAAAGGCTGCAGATAACCCACTGCTTCCAAAGCCAGTGCCATCTGTTCTCCATCTCAAGAAATTGTCCAGTTCTGCTGGATCTAGCAATGGTTCTTAAAGAGAGGGTACAAAACTTTTCTTTCAAAGCAAGTGGGACCATTTCCTCCTGCAAAGAAGCATTAACCATCAACTGGACCTAACCATATGTCACCTTCCTGGACACTTGTCTTCAGGAGGCTGAGCTCATAGCTTTAAGGCCCTGCACACTTCAAGAACCAGGTCCATAAGATTTATACAGTTAAAGTCCAACTCTGGGTAAATCTAAGAGACTTTATCTACTAGTTACCTAATATAGCCCTCAGAATAGCCTGAAATTATTCCTTGACCTTTTATTAACCAGGATAAGCTGGCTGGCACTCTGCAGATATAATATGGAGGCAGACTAATTATGTTTTGGTGCCCTTATTATAGTAAAATTACAGCTAAGAAAGTCTATTTCTCATGCACAGTACAGTTGTCTCCTTGTTTTTCCCAGCTGCATTCTAGGCACAGTATACCATTATAATTCGGACTTCTTTAAAAACTAAAAAATTCTCCAAGCTCCATGTGCGTAAAGTGGATGACTAAGTGGTGACTAAGACCTCCATTGAATTGTGCACTAGAAACTAGAATCTCTGTAAGCAGTCTATCTCCTGTATCCTACCCATCCTTTGCCCTTCACCACCATAACACCCTCATCTCCCTTATCATCCTAAGCTCCCTTGACCCATCTGTTTTCCCTTGCAGCATGAGGGGCCTATTTAAACTTCCATACATCTACCAGGCAGATGGTTCCAGCACTGAATATGCTGGATTCAAGAGATTATTGGAATAAATGCTAAAATTAATCTGCCAGATTTTGGAGACTGAGCAAACTAGCTAGAATGCTGCCAGATTATTTGCCCAATGCTAGCATTGTAGGATTCTTCAGACTCTGTATATAATTCTTTTTACCAGTTGTTCCTGTATTTCATTCATAATATATATTTTAAAAACCCACACACAAATGGTAGAATGACAATGGCAGGACAACCATTGAAAGGTCTGTTTTAGATAGTGAAGAAATTCTTTACTCATCCAACATTCAGGGACTTAGTTCTGTCTTGTGTTATAAATCAAGGGCACAATGAATTCCATCTCTTGTACTACACATACCTTTTCTTAAAAAACATTGTTTCTCCAATTTGTGACTTTTCAATCTTCCTTCCATTCTGCCTATTATTAATCACTATCTTGATTTCAAATACTGCTTGTCTCTGTCACTTTGTTTCTCCCAAATCCTTGCTCATAACTCTACCTGTTCTATACTACCAAGCACGCCAATTGAGGACCGGTTCCTCTTTCTCATCTTGGGGAAGAATTACACATATTAAATATACTTTTGAAACAATGTTTAACAATTCTGCTTTCGCAGGCACAGAAATTTCTTCCACAGTTTAAAATGTAGTCCCAAGTTGAGATCATTTCTGACAAATCATTCTAACATTGTTCTTGTGAAGAAGGGGAAAAAAATGTTTTGGAATATATTAATGTTTTTGTACTACCCCCAGCCTTTACACACAAAGGAAAAGAAAAAGAAAGAAAATTTTCTTGCTGTAAGAACAACTGCAGAAGTCAACTCACCTTTACTGCTTTGCTTCAGGTGGGTTGGGAATAGGGATCTATTAGAGCAATTCTTCACAGCATAATTAGAGGAAAATGGGGTTTCCTCCTACCTTCCTTCCTTAATTGTTTTTCTCACCTTAAATCTGTCCATGGACTGATAATTTATCTTGCCCCGATTTAGGAGCCTGGCATAAAAGTAACTCACTCACTAGGTGGTCTTTTCCCAAGCGTGTCCAGTTCTAATTTTAATAGGAATGCTTTGTACAGTACATATAATTATTAAACCAAGGGCTACTAACTGTAGCAATGGAGCAAAATCTCCACTGTTTTCTATTCTGTTTTAATTACTAAGCCTTAGAGCAACAAAAAGAAAAAGGAAAAAAAGTTTCAAAAGCAACTTGCTGTACAGGCCTCAATAGAGTTAAAGGAGAAACATTTTAAGCTGATGAGTTGACACTTGTAGAAGCAAATATATTAAATAAATCATGATTCGTTTGGGGGGTTAAGGCTGACTTGCATCAACTCTGGAAAAACCAGATCCTTAATGAGTGACAGTTTGGTGTTTTCTGTCACTTCCTACAGTAATGGCCCCAAGCTGACACTGCTCTGTGGGAGTTTAATACTTCTGAACAAAAGTTTTTTTGGAGTGAGATAGACAAGGAAGAAATCCCAAGGTGACTGAAAGGAATGTCTAATGACTGGAAAGACATATTTACCGGCAGTCTGTATGTAAGCTGTGACAGTTGACAGGGCTTGATTGTAATAAATATAGTTGATGAAGAGAGGGCTGACAGGTGAGGACAGCCAGTGAAAAAAGAGTCAAAAGAATCTGCGTTGGCTGAACCTTATTAATGTAAGTTGGTAACAAAGCCCAAAGTCATGAAAGTAGATTTGGGGAGGGGGGGGGGAGCCTAAACAGTGAAATACCTCCAATCTCTATAGTGCTGTAACAGGCAACAGTTCGCTGACCTTTTTTTGTGTGTGTTCCTTTAGCAGTTCTTATTTAAGGAATCATTCACACTAGGGTGGGAAGGAAACGTTACGGGTATATAGCCACATACACACAGAGAAATGTTACAATTTAATCCCTCTAATAGAGATTTCTCTGATCAAGATTGCAATTATTTCTTTAGTCTCTTTAACTGTTAGGAGCACTTTGATCAGAGGATATACTACATCCCACCAGGGCTCTGAACAATGAGATTCTGCTTCTGAAATCAGACTCTATCTTTCATTCTTCAAAAGGAAATTAGGCAAAGAGGCCAAGATGCATTTTTTAGAAGTGGAAAGAGTAATTGACTCCTAACATTGAAACTTCTATGGCATATGCCAGCATTTAAACCATAAGTTTGCCATGAGAATTGGACTTTATCTCTTTCTGGGGAAAATAAGGGTATAATGAAAATAAAGAGCCTCCTTTTTTAATATGTTGACTGTTCCTTATACATAGTATCTGACTTCATTAGACATTTATCACATTCACCATCCATGACCATATTGGCAAATTTGTATGTTGGGATGTGAGTGTGGTAATGCACACATACAGTACATATGTGTGCATGTCCTATGTGTCCACATGTGGAGGAAGAAAGTTCCTTTCCTATTAGGTGCTAACTGTTTACTCTTCAATGGAAGCAGAATCTCATACATATACATACCTATTCATTCTATGTTGCCTAAAGGAAATCAAAGAAAAATTAGAGGATTGTAATATGAAGGTTAATAAGGCACAAATGATCTTCACATTCATACTGGCTATTAAACATGGCATCTACCCTCTCCAAAGGTATATTCATCTAGGAAATCTGCATCTGATATAGTGGCAGGATTTACTTGTTTTATAAGTAAATCATTTTATATAATGTAACTTTTAAAGGAGCATTTCTGCTTTAGTGACATCCGTGAAATATCCATTAAAGATAGCAATTCACAATTTTGTGACTTGATAGCTTTTACTTTTTACTTTACTTTTATTAAATTTCTATCCCGCCCTATCTCCCACAAAGGGACTCAGGGCGGCGCATAGGAACTTAAAATCCAAAAATACAAACAATAAAAATCTACAAAATTTAAAACTAAAATTAAACAGTTTAACCCATGCTAAAAAGAGAAAACAATTAATTTAAAACCCAGCTCTAATAAATATGGTTGTAGCCGCTATGCCAGGCCGGCCATATGGAAGAAATAGATTTTTAAAGTCCGGCGGAAGAGGCGAAGGTCGGTGATAGTCCGGAGGTCTGGGGGGAGGTGATTCCAGAGGGCGGGGCCTGACACAGAGAAGGCTCTTCCCCTTGGCGTCGCCAGCCGGCATTGTCCAGCGGATGGCACCCTAAGGAGGCCCTCCCTGTGGGAGCGGACAGGTCGAATGGAGGTATGCAGTAGAAGGCGGTCCTGCAAGTAACCAGGCCCACTGCCATGGAGCGCTTTAAAGATGGTCACTAAAACCTTGAAACGCACCCGGAAGGCTACCGGCAGCCAGTGTAGCTCACGCAGGAGAGGTGTTAAATGGGAGTATTTTGAAACTCCCAAGATCCCCTGCGCGGCCGCATTCTGCACCAACCGGAGCCTCTGGGTGCATCTCAAGGGGAACCCCATGTAGAGAGCATTGCAGTAGTCCAGGCGAGAAATGACAAGAGCTTGAGTGACTGTCTGTAAGGCGCCACGATCCAGAAAGGGGCGCAACTGGCGTATCAGGTGCACCTGATAAAAGGCCCCCCTGGCCACGGCTGTCAGATGGTCATCTAAGGACAGCTGGGAATCCAGGAGGACACCCAAGTTGCGGACCCTTTCCACGGGGGCTAACAATTTCCCCCCGATAGCCAGAGATGGAACTAACTGGCTATGTCGCGGCGCCGGAAACCACAGCCACTCGGTCTTGGATGGGTTGAGTCGGAGCCCGTTCCTCCCCATCCAGACCCGCATTGCCTCCAAACACCGGGACATCACATTGGCAGCATCGTTGGGGTGGTTTGGGGTAGAAATGTACACAAAATGTATTGAAAGAAGTGTTCTTTTTTTAAAAAACCAAACGTAAAATGAACACATGACAAAGTCCCAAACAAAAACCACAATGTTTAACTTCACTCTTTTAAACATTTACTCTGCTTTGACTGCAACTCTTCTACAAGTCAGTTTCAAGCAACTTTTCTGAATACAACAACCTTCTAATAGTGCTTGAGTGCAAACGGTCAGTCTTCATCTTGGAAGACATGAAATAGGCATTGCCAGAATGCACACAGCCTGGTTTTGATTCCTAGTCCAATTCTACAGTCTCCTGTAGTATGTCATTGATTCAATCAGCCAAATATGTATTCTGATGCAGACTACAAGTCAATCCAGTTGACAGTATTTAACATATTCAGGGGCAAACGTACTCTTGTCTCTGATACGTCTTCTTGACCTGAATGCATGCAAGCATTTTCTGTCTTTGTTATGAAGAATAACGTCATCTTATTTATTTACAAAAGTATAAGCAGTTTCAATTTGAAAGATTCTAAGCAGTGTACAGGAGCAAAAGCAAATCCAATTTAACAATAAAATAAATACAAGAATATACAAGGACACTCTCCCATTACAAAATAGATAATTGTAGTGGAATAAGAATTACATTCCCCAAACGAGGAGCTCCAGTATAATCTATTCCTCAAGACTTTTTGGAAGAGCTAAATTGGTGCAAGTTTCTGGAAGACTTTGAGGGTTAAGATACATTTACTGGTCCAAAGAGGCAGAGCTCCCTACAAAGAGTAGCCTTTTTGCCTTTTCCCCTTGGATCTCTTTGTAGGGGGAGCTTTCAGCAAAAATGGGTTGAAAGCAGCATCTATGCTAGGTATGGAGGCATGATGAAACAAGTGTGATGCAAGCTCTGCCCCTTTTGTACAAAACTTGTGATGTCAGGGGGCAGAAGTTTATGATGTGATGGCGCAACACTCACTTAGTCATTTTAATGACAGCATTCTGATTCGTCTGCCCTGAACTAAATAAGACTTTATAGCTGCTAATCAGTTACATTCATTAATCTGAAATATAAATTCAGAGTATGATTAAATTATTATACTGGAAAGGACATACATACATACATACATAAGTATATACATATGTTCTAGCTTATGCATATATATATGCATATATATGTGTGTGTGTGTGTGTGTGTTACGTTTTTGAGCTGATCAAGAAATAAGTCAGGGAGACTAGTATAGATCTATTTCGAGCTTTTTAGCTTTCATCAGCTAGCCATACCCTTACTGGGATTCGAACCGGAGCTGTATTAACTGTTAGGCAAATGCCTTACCACTTGAGCCACCAGGTTCTCTTCTTGCTCAGCTCAAAAATGTAAAACACATATAAAAATAAATAAATAAAATTACACAACGGAACTCATGGCTTTTTGTCTAGATGGTCTCTGGTGATGAGCCGAAAGGCAGAAAAGGAAACAGTATGTCTCCTCCTTTAATTGGGGCCTAACAGGGTGTTGTGGAACAATTATATATACTTATCCTCCTCTCTCAGCTGAGCAGGAAGAGAACCTGGCTGGCTTAATGGCTAAGTCTCTCGCCTGGCATAGAATGCAGCCCCGGTTCGAATCCCAGTAAGGATATGGCTAGCTGATGAGAGCTAAAAAGCTCGAAATAGATCTATACTAGTCTCCCTGACTTATTTATTGATCAGCTCAAAAACGTAACACACACACACATATATATAGTATCTCTGCTTTTTATATATAAGTCATCAAATCTTCATTTGATTCTGTGCATGCTGTTGTATGTATTATATTATATTTCCCCCTTTCTGGGAAATCAGCAATCCTTTGAGAAACAGAAATAGCATGTTACTATTCCTATGGGCCACTCATGGATAAATAACACATAACTCTTTATATATCGATGAACTACCTTTACTTCTTTCGATTGTGTTGGTAGGAATCTCTAGAAAGCAAGTTAATGGCAAGCCACATGGTTTTCTTACCATAGAAAACCATTATTTTGTATGTAAAGAAAAATGTTCTACACCACCCAGAATATCTTTTTGTAAATTGGATGGCTATAGAAATTAGATATAGATGATAGATAGATAGATAGATAGATAGATAGATAGATAGATAGATAGATAGATAGATAGATAGATAGATAGATAGATAGATCTGCCTAGTTTATTTAAATATTTTTCCTTTGATTTTTCCTTTCTTATTTTTAGCTATCTAGGTGACTTCCTCTTCTTTCTACTGATCTTTGGAAGTGATAAAATGGCAATAGATATGCTGCTTATGTTGCTTCCGACAGCATTCCAATGTCTGTTTTAAATTTCAGCAGTAGTTCTATTCATTGATCTGTTTGTGTGAATGACCTACTTTGCTTTCCCCCTATGATTGCTTCTATCAAAGTTTTCCTATCCCAAACATTATTCTTCTGTCTGTTCTTTCTATTCTGTGAAAGAACAAATTCCACAGCTGATCCCTGGAACTTTGAGAAAAGGAAAGGTAAAGACTGAGGTGGTAGCATTGCTAAAATAGTTCTCTGATCAAAAGTTCCCTGAGACCGAATCTTAAAGTCCACTTAAATTGAGGCTACAGATGCCTGTAATTTGTGCCTTCCATTGTCATAGTTCTAGTTAATGGTTCATGGGGATGGATAATTCAGATATAGAATAATGGATAGGGCAGGTAAGCATGCATATATGTTTCTTGCACAGTATATTTCAGGTATATTTATCAGGTATATATTTATTAGATTTATAAACTACATTTTTGTTTGAATTCAAGATAGTTTACATAAGAAACTCTTCTAATTCTATCCTCATAGCATCCTGATCAAAATGACCCAATGCGCTTTCTTCGAATTGTACTTAAACAAAAAATTAAGGACTTGTTCTATATAACTGAAATTTAAGAACTAATTTTGAAAAGTGATAATCTTTTAAGAATTGGGGGTTAAGTAACTGAAGGATTATTTTTCTTTCCAGAGATAAATATTGTATAATGTTGCATGCTACTGAATTTGAATAATTGTGATTGACAAGCAACCTATTTAATAAGTCTTTATATCTGTATAATTTAATGGCGGGAATGCTTGATTTATGTATATCACATTCTGGGATTTAGATATTTAAACATGTAAGCAAGAAGGGGGGGGCAGAATCCTTCAGTGTTTGATGGAAGTTAATGCCCAAGGCCTCAGCTACATTACTACTATTATTATTATTATTATTATTTTGTTTGGTACAAGTCACTCATAAAAGCCTGCTAGCACCTAGGATTGCATTATATTTCCTGTCATTATAATAGCTCCATCAGAACACCCAAGTTGTGTTTCACTCCTGAGGACCGGTGAGAATTTTTGTTTCTTTATTTATTTGTTTGTATTTGAAAAAAGAGCAAAACAACATGCTTCTGAATAATGAATAGAAGGAAAGAGAATGATGTATAGGTCACCTATCACTGTAGTCAAAGACTGAAATATATCAGGTTATGCCTTAAGGGGGGGACCCTTAAATTGTAAGCTTGTATTATTACCCCTCATGTAAGATAGCTGAGCTCAACAGTTACTCCAAGGAGTAACTTGCCTCATTGCATTGCAAGCTTTTACACCAAATTTGATTACAGTGGTTACAGAGAATTGATTTCTGGGGCTTAGGACAGTTGGCAAACTTGACTAGACTTAAAATAAAGCTCTTTGATTCCATCTGCAAAATTAGAGCAGATTTGATAAAGTAAAGATGTATCCTTTGAAGTATTCCCTATCAACATAAGTGCTAAGAACACTTGAGTGAAGGAATTTTAACAGTTTTGAAAGCAGTAGCAAAGGAACATCAATAAGGATTGCAGCTGAGGGCATGCCCACAAGGCAGAAGACTAACTGCATCTATCCTGCAGGCAAGAAGCAATTGCTAAAGATTTCAGACTTTTTAAAGTTCAGAGTTCAACTCATAAAAACTTTATGCTTAACTTGTGATAGGCTTTTGCTACATGATTTAGATTTTGTGTAAGATAGTCAGGTAGAATAAGGACATTTAAGGGGAAATTCTTGCTTGCCTGACTGCAATGGAATGAATCAATACATTCTTTTTCTTTTGCATGAAAAGTGTTTGATAGTGAAGCACTCACTGGAGAAAGATGGCTTTATGGGAAGGAAATCGTCCCCCAGGTGAAAATCAAAAATGATGGTAAGGTAAAATCACAGAACATAGAATCATAGGGCTGGAAGTTTTATCTTATTGTATCTTACAGGGTCCCCTCAATTGCTGTGCATTTCTGACAGGGCTAGACCAGACAGCAGCCATCCCCAAATCTAGATCTTGAATGGGATTTGCTATTAACATTAACATTTAGGCATTTTCTTTATTCTGGAGCACTTTTTGCTTAGCAAAAAGCTTACCAAAGAAGACATTGTTAAAAATGCACTGACTTTACATGATATGTATGAAACTTCCTCCTCTTTTATTATTATGTTAGTTCTATCCACTTTCCCTTTTCTACATAAATGAACCTGGTGGAGAAAAGTGGAACGAGTATAATCCTAATGTATTTGCTCCCCAAGGTCTTAGTACATTTGCCTCATAGTACTAAAAGATGGTTGGAAGCTTATTTGATCAAATAAGCTAGCAATCTCCCATTTAGATCTTTATTCTAAATTGATAAATACCTTTATAACAGCAATTGGCTGTCATCCATCCGGAATCTTAGGCATGGGTTAAACCTGTATTATAAACTGATAACTAACAAGAAATCCCACTACCACCTCAGGATTTCCTTCTACAGCAGCTTGATATATGGTTTAGGTTTAGGTTTTATTGGATTTATATGCCACCTTCTCACAAAGGACACAGGGCAGCGTACAACATAAAAGCACATATTACAAAAGTTAAATAGGAAATCCAATAACCCAATTAACAATTAAATTAAAATTAACAATTACAATTAACAATTACAATTAACAATTAAAATTAACAATTAAAATTAATAATTTATTTTATTCATTTTTATTCAGGCTAGGTCGGTTTGCTGAAAAAGCCAACTTTTTAGGGTGCACCAGAAGGACCTGAAGTCAGGTATTATGTGAACATTATCCTGAACATCCCGAACCGGAGGTCGGGAAATATGCCAACATTATCCCTACATTCATAATTAAACAGGTAATGGTTTTCCTGTCAGATTTTAGTGAATGATCCTCATCTCTGTTTTTTTGGCCAAGGAACCCAGCATTGTCCAAAGACATTTTCCCTGGTCATTTGTCCAGCATGGCTGTACACCAAAGGCTCATGGAATGCTGTTACCTTTCCACCAAAGTGGTACCTATTAATCTACTCGCACTTGCATGCTTTTGAACTACTAGGTGGGCAGGAGATGGGGCAGCTAATGGGAGCTCACCAGACGTGGTATTAAGCCAGTTCTGACAGGTTCTGGAGAACCGGTAGCAGAAATTTTGAGTAGTTTGGAGAACTGGCAAATAGGCTGGGCCTGACCACGCTGCCTCCAGCCTCCTACCTGATCTTCTTTTGTTGCCTTGAACAGGAGAACAGAGCTGTAAAGCAGGTTAGTGGGTGGGAGGGAATGGGGATTTTGCAGTATCCTTCCCCTGCCATGCCAACCAAGCCACACCACGACCACCAAGCCACACCCATAGAACAAGTAGTAAAATTTTTTGAATCACCTTGTTGCACAGAGCTCGGGTCTCAAACCCAGGCTGTTAGCTTTCCAGCTGACAAGCCCAGTGGTTTTAACCACTGAAGCCATCACGGCTCTTCACATTCATAATTAAATAACTTTTATTCAGTAAAAACTTACACAGGCATTGGATTAAATATAATGAAGGCAGAGAAAAACAACCCTGCTTTGGAGATATCAGGCACAGGGTCAATGGGGTCTACTTTAGTGCCCACGTCTTGCTCCAAGTTTTCATCAAAAGTGATCACAGAGTATAGGGCTTCAAAGTGTTATTTCACTGTATCCATTTTCTGTCACACCTAGTGTTAGACTGTATCCTTGCATTATAAGCAAGGCAGCCCAAGGACAACATCCCAATAAGAATACAGCAGAAGAGCAATGCCATAAGATGAAAGGAAAAACAGGTAGAAAAAATACTTCCATCTTTTCTACTGCTGTTCTGTCAATTCAGTCTTTATCAGCAGCAACATGTACTGGAGGTGAATATCTTGGTCACCCTGGTAACTTTTCTGGTGATCACCTCTGACTGATTCCTTTCCCTCTTGGTTCTCATCCTTTCTGCTTGTAAAGGAACGAAAGAGGAGAAGATATGATACTATTTCTGGACTGCACAGATACAAACAATCCTAGATTCTTAAACAAACGCGCACACACTTAAAGTTGCCCAACTGAAAGCCTTGGTCCCATTCTACTTAAACTCTCAGGGGGAAAAATGACAAGGAGGACAGGTAAATCAATTTTATTGTAGAAGATTCTTTCTAATAGAACAATCAGAAGAAGAAACAGCTCTTAAATATCACAAGTACTAGCACCATATCTCCCTCTGCCTGTCACTAATGAAATAATTCACCTCCGGTAACCTCGCTGACTAGCAAAAATTACTAATTTAATAAATTGCGAATAGATAAGCAAAGGATGAAATAAGCCAATTAAAAACAGATGCAGCTAGAATTTACAACAAGCAACTCAAACTTCACTCTACAAAATCAAATAGAATAATCCTGACTGCAAAATTAAAGAAATGAAATGTTAAAACAATATGAAAACAATAACAGGGGAAAAGTAAAAAATACCGCAAATAATAGTGTTGATATTATTATTTGAATATGTTCTGATAGCAATAGAATTCTATAGCAATATACCTACTAGGCTGTGATTTCTTCTAGTTGCTTACCTTAAAACTGATATATTATTAATTCCCTTCTCAAGCTTGTACATACAGTGTACACATAATGATGACAAAATTTACCTTTATTTTTTGCTTTACCCAATGCTTTGAATCATGACCTTTCAAAGGACCTAGGATTGTCCCACATGAAGTCACAAAAAAACCATCCTCCAATCAATGCTAACACTAACACATCTGAGCATACTGTGATTATCATCTACTAGAACTTTATTTGACCCAGTTAAGCATGTTGGCTAAATGCAATCCTTGAGTTTTTGTATGAAGTATCTGCTACTGTTATTTACCCTTCCCTATACTTATACAGACTATGAAGCATCTGGAAAATCAAGTTTAATTATTGGAATAGACAGTATTGGTATAATTTAATTCCAGCCCTTTGCTAGGCCCTTGGGACAGATAAGAACTGAACAAGGAATGATAATCATCTTTCCTAGTTAGATTAGAAGCAATTCTATCAGAAGAAGGTTGGTTTGGGATTCTAAAGACATATTTCTTCATCTGTTCCAAATATTCAGTTCTCTTGAATAATATTTTAAGAGAAAGGAAGGTAAACAAAATCCATCTGGATCTTGGATTCTGATATATGAGATCTGCAGGCATGCTTTTTTTTAAATCAACACACACACAAAACCTGACAGCAAACATTTGAGATGCAAATTTCCTGACACTTCTTAAGATTTCTTAAGATTAAGAAATAATGCATCTCATACATGTCTCTAAAAGGGAGACCAGACACAGACACATTGCTGAGTTTGAATAGTTTTGTTACACTACAGGGTTAGTTTGCTTTAAATTACTATGCTATTTTATGAAAACTCAATCTTCCTACTGAAACTGATGCATAAGAGCATACAATAAGGTATACCCAATCGAACTCATTAGTGTAAGAACAGGAGAGGATGAATAATATGCTCATTTTGTTATTTAATGGTACAAAATGCTTTGGCGTATGATAAATTAGTTTCCTTTGCCATGTTGCTATTACATTTTAATTCATAGTGGGGTAGAACAAATTTTACTTTCTGTGTTATAAACAGATGAATATAGAATAGTAAACCTGCTGAATAAGAAATCTATGACAGTTATGTTTGTTAGATGCCATTCACAACACTTATTCTTTTATTTATGTACCATAGTGTTAGAATGGATGACAGATTTATAAAATATAAATAATGTGTTTATTTCAATGTTGGAAATAATGTTTTGAATTGAAAGTACAAATTGCAACAATACCAATGCACCTGCAGATGTGGGTAGAAGAAATGTAAGATGATTATTAAACTTTATGTCATCCTGACATTGGGAAATGCCAATAATGAGGGAACATATATGTTCCTCAAACATGTGATGAAGGCAGGTGGACAGTGAGGGAAGCCAGATCTCTGGTTGCATATATTTAGTTTTTCTCTCAATCAGTGGAAATGAAGTTGCAGTGAAGGAGTGACATCGGTGTCCACAGTTTTCCTTTTCTGTTCCAGTGGAGAATGCTGAAACTGGACTTGAATTTCATTGCAAATGAAGAATTTAAAAGGAACAATAAATATGAAGGGCATATTTGAAAAGGACATTAAAATTGGACAGCCAATTTTAACATTTATAATGTTTTCCCAAATTTTCATTTTACCCAGTGTGGCCTACGTTTAATGGCACTATAAAGTACCATCAAGAGAGGTGGTACACCAGAGATCATTTAAAAGTGTGGCCAATGTCTTTTCCATCTCATATAGAGATCTAAATCTTGACTGAAAGAAATCTAGATAATCCATTTCATCCAGAGCTCCATGAAGCTTCTGAACACCCATCTCCTTAACCCCTTTTCTCAAAAAGGGGAGGTGAGAAATTGGGCAAAACCTATCCAGTATGGTGGGATCCAGCAATAGTTTCTTGAGAAGAGAGACAACCAACTACTTTTTAAGAATTGGAGGAACAATGTCTTCACTTTAGGAAGAATTCGCCCTCACTAGGGCTCACCCACATGACATCACTTGGACAGTTTTAACTAGTCAGGAGGAACATGAATCTAAAGAGCAGGTAGCCAAGCTCACAGCCATAAAAAAACTGTCAGTTTTCTCAGGCCAAACAGTTTCACACCAATCCAAGACAAAAGGATAAAATAATCTTCCTGGTGACCTCCTTAAGACCTGCAATAAGATCGGCATCCAACTGCGAATACATTCAGGTAACATCAGAAATTCTGAGCAAATTTCTCCACATAGTCATCTAAGAGAATTGCTGAGCCTCATTAGTTTTTGCTTGGCAAATGGTATTTTTTGAAGATCTTCCAATATGCCATTTGTTGCTACTTTGTCATACTGTTGTTTGTGGTCATTCTGTGTGATTTTCTGGAAGAAGATAACTATTATTCTATAAATTATGTCTCACCATATTGTTTCTGGGAGAGAAACTCTTTATCAGACTCTTCTGATGAAGCCTGTCAGTATGGTTAAACCTCTGGCATAGCTCTTATCTTCCTCAGAGCACAAAACCACATCAAGCTAGTGCCTCATAGGGGATATTAATATAATTATGGTTGGTCACACAGTCAGTCATATGTTTATTGTATTTGGCATTGCTATCCTCTGTTGAGTCATTCCTAAAGTTGTGGAATAGACAGATGTTGTTGTTTGATTATGTTAAAGGTATGTAAACATTGCTAAGCAATATGCTTTTTATTATTATCATTGTTTAGTTTGGCATTATTTGGAAATTCAGAGTTAGACTTATTAATTTTTCAGATGACATCTTTATATATTTGTTCTGTAAAAATTATGTCATTGTTCGGTGCAAAAAAGTCATTCCTATGAGGTGTATGTTTTTTCCTGAATTCTGTGATAGCCAATAAATACCAGCTGAACGTGCAACCCCCAGGCGGCCCATTTAAATAATCATTAAGAACAATTATTATGGCTAGAAAGAGCTGTAAGTGGCTTCTGTTGGAATGCCTGCTTATAATTAGGCAATCCTTTTTCAGAATGAAAATGAATATGTAATCTGAGAACAAAACAAACAGTTTGAAATTCTAAGCTAGCTGTGCCAAGATCTAATGCATTAGACAGCCTCATAGTTAGTGTATAAAACAGAACCGATGCGTGAGGGAGGGAAGAATGTGGTCATGATATCAGAAGCATGGTTACTAATGCTAATGTGCTTCATTTTAAGAGGAGTAAAATGAAACTTAACTGATTTCTGAAGCAATTTGCTTAGATCATCTTCAAACATGTGGTTGTTTTGTTGTTTTCTCTAAAGACCAAGGCAGACAAAGCAGAAAATGATGCAATACATTCCATCTCCCTTAAACCTGGACTGATTATTTTTTTTATAATCATTACTTCACTGAGGTTAAAAAAAAACCCTAACAACAACAAAGTATGTAGTCAACGATTACAATTTGTTGATATTTAGTTAGTTGTAATGACAACCAATTCTTACTATTGGTTAGGATTGTGTTACACCTTCCTTCTAGGGATTCAGGCTGGCATACAAAACACTGTGGCGTTATTTCTTTCCATGCCATTAGGTGTTTTTATTATTTCTAATCTAGCTGACTTTTAGAAAGAAATTATAATAAATGGCTTTGGACTTTGTGTTTATCAACAAATTAACTCACTGAAAATAGAAGAGAGCAGAATAATCATTTCCCTTCAAGTGATCGGACACAGTGTGGAGCATCTGCAGTTGGATATGTGTGTATATCCAACTACATGCATGGAAACATTTGTCTGTGCTCCTAGTTCAACCAAAGTTGTAGCCTTTAGTGAAAAATATACAATATCTGTGCCATAGACTGATAAGATATGCGACCTACTACAGAAAGGTGCACCAGCTTCTTTATGTTTTGGGCTAAATAATTAATTTTGTACCATATCATGCAATGTGTTGTTCTAAAATCATATGTAGTTTAGGAATGTTGGTCTATGAAAGCTTGGCAAACTAACCAAGGATAAATTCTAAAAGACATCTGACTTCATCAACAAGGCCTAACTGAAACAAAAAACAAACTAATATATCGTACACAAAGAAAATGAGGCTTTTATGCCATGACATATGTTTTAGATTAGCATTATTTTTACGAAGTCATCAAGCAGTGAGACTGTGCCTAAATTAATTTTGGATTGTATTTCTATTAGTAAAACCCTGAATTTGTAACTAGGATGTAATCATTATACATCTGTATTTTCTTCTGATTTATTCTTTAATGTACTTGTTCTGATTTGAAAGGCCATGACACTGGAGGTTCCACCCTGCAGCACCTGCAAAATTTAGGCATAAAGCCATCTGGTTAACTGAGAGAATGCAAGACCTGATCCTGGGAAGATCAGATGGGGAGGGGAGTTGTTTATTTGGTTAAACACCTGCAGATATGTCGTCTGGGAGTTTAAATGTATTACAGTTTTTGTAATTGAGGCAAAAGATGATGCCGTTTGCATGAGGAGAATAGGAGCCCATGGTTAGATGACAGGAAATAATATTTCCCATAGAGTTTAGGGAGTACATTCTTTGTAATGGGGTTAGCTAATCCAGATAGTAATAAGAATAAGAAAGTCAGCAATCATAATCACATTTAATGGATTCCAGATGGAGATATATAATTGTTCTCATTATCATTGTATAAACTCCAAGGAAATACAATCCCAAGATACTTTCTCTTGACAATAAACCAAGTAGAAAAAAATGACAGTGGGTTGTGATTATACAGATAAAGTTGCTCAAGGACGATGATGATCTACCAAAACATCCAATTTCTAAATAAACACATGGTTACTCTAACTCATGGAAATATAAATAAAAACATGACTGAAACAAAATTTTATTTAACAGGATTTCTGCTGAATAAGATAGCAGCTTGCTAAAACATTGTGGATAAGTTAGAAAAGGAACATATGAAAAAGTGTAGACTTTATTTTGCTTTTGTGTATTGTACAACCCAGAATGAACCTAAGGAGAATTGGAACTTTATACTGTGCAGCTATGATTTTATGTTTGGGTTGCCCAGGCCAATACAATTGTAGACTGCCAAATCATGCCCTCTTGCGCCCCAAATATAACTCTTTATAAACATTCACTCCGCAAATACTTTCCCTATTACACACAAAATGGGCAAATTATGATCCCAATGTCGATAATAATTGTTTGGAACAAATGGAACAAATTTAACATTAATTAATTTTAATCTCTAGCTACATTAACTAATGCAATCACAATTGCAGATATAAAATACATTTTAAAATTGATTTTGCCTGCCTTTGGAAATTAAACAAAGCTTTAAAAGCACATATCTATATTGCTTAATAAAAGTTATCCATTCAGAACTTACTGCAAAAACTGGATGTTTCCATCTTGTACATTGGGTGACCCATAACAACATGGATTATATCATTCATCTTCATTCTAGGAATGATATGCATGATGAGAATTTATTCACCGAATATGAGCAGAAACAGATTTATTTGAAACAGACCAATCAGGTCAAAAATCCTAATATTTTTTCATAGCAAGTCTTCAGTGCACTGGGAGATTTATAACTATTTTAAGTAATCAGTTTACATCCAACTGTAGATTATTTTTTTAGTCTTGTGGGTTGGCCTGACTGGCTCCAGTCCACCTCGTTTTCATTTATTTAACATTTATTTTGATGGCTTGTTCCATTGAACATAATCAGCATATTTTAATGCTCACTGAGCATTAATGAGTACTGAACATATCTTAATTGTGTAAAAGAATGCAAAAGAATAACATGGGATACGGGGGGTTGAATATAATTTCTGGGACAGAACTAATTTATACATGTTAAGGTTTTCATAATATCTAATTTCATCTTGTAACTAGAAAATTATATATGGAAGGGATCTAAATTATGCATTATCTCCTTAAAATATTAGTTTGGCATGTATAAATTCCATATACAAATCTAAAAAGCAAGCAGTAATAAAAGAAAAAGGTCTCAATAAGAATTCATTTTTACTAAGAACTTTTTTTAAAATTTTGCGCTAAAATTCAGATTCTGGACGTTTTATAAAATTGTTGTTAAAAAGATATTCTTGAAAGCATTATTATGAGAACTTAGTTTGCCATAACAGGTTTTTTTTAAAAATCACTCATTAAGGTCTGATTATATTACCCTCTATAATGATGTTCATTTCTCAGTTATTTGCTGCAAATCTATTCCATGAAATGAGATGGAATCAGATGTTGAACTCTCCTTTTCTTCCCTCCCCATACAAAACCCACTCTGCTTTCTTCTTTCTTAACAGTTCTAAAGCGAAGAGGCAGTGGAAAGCATTAAAATATATGTGTCTGTATTCTGACTGGATCAGAATCTGTATTTTATAGGAAGTATCCCTTAGAGAGGTACACATCTCAATTACACTTCATATTCTAGTAAGACCGCCTGGAGTTAGAAGCTATCAGACTTACAGAATTACTTGATCCACAGCAGAGTTGAAGTATCGCTGTTGTACTTTTATAAAAACAAGAAAACCTCTTTTTAACGATGTTTGCCTTTCCTTTTTTTACCTACAGGCAGTGGAGAGAATAGATATCTACTTGGGAGCCTCTCAGTGGTCTAGAAAGCATTTTTTAATAATAAAAAAAAACCATTCAAGATGTAGCACAGTATTCAGTCCTCTTCACACTTTTAATTAAAATAGTTTTTTTTAATAGAAAAATAGCTATGTATACATACATAACCCACATTTCAACCGTGATACAAGGATAAAGAAAAATCTGCATGTAAGGAAAGATATATTTTATTTATGTAATTGCTGCCTGAATTGAAATCCCTAATTGGGAAAATGTAGGTTCATGACAGTTCCTTGTTTTCCAGGACAAGCTGCATTGCAATTTGGAGTATGTATGTATGTATGTATGTTTGTATGTATGTATGTATATTAGATTTATTCCTATAATTTTACAGTATTATAGCTGTAAATAAGTTCTTTTGTTCAATATTACTCTCAAAAATCCCAAATTCTTGTTGCATTGGTACATTCCCATAACTGGGGATCAGTCAAGAATAACATGTACATCCTAGACAAGCAACATTCACCCTAAAGAAGCTCTGGACATTTTATGCCTCCACCCCCCCTCCCCAAGCCACATCTGGCTTGTTGGTTGTCCCTATCTGATCCATGTGGATTGCATTTATTTTGAAGGTGACCCCTTTTAAAAAAAAAAATTATGTATGTTCATGCATGCATGCCTATGTACCTTAAAACACTTATTGATTTGGCTCCCCACAATAGCCCCAGTTTCTTATGTGGCCCGTTGGAAAAATTAATTGCCCACCCCCATGCCCTAAAGTGTTAAACTTCTGAGTTCCATTCCCCAATATGCAAACTTAAATTGCATTCCTTTAATTTGCCAGCACATTTGATTGAACTAGTTTGTTGCAAATACCCTCTTCTCTTTCTTTTCTTTTGCAATAAGGTCTTGCAAGGAGGTTCATATACACATGTCTCTTGTGATTCAGATAAAACTGGTGGGATGAGCTTTCTTGTTAGAAGGAAGTCACACTTTTTCACTACTTAGATAGATACTGTAGCCCACATTGTTTCAAGTTCTTCTGAGGCATCCCTTTCTTTATGCAACATTTTTAGTCGTAGCCCACAATGTTAGCTTCGTTTTATGTTTCCTTGATGGAACTTGGGAAGAGCAGACATCAGGTTTATTTTGCTGTAATGTTTATGTAGCTGAGGTCTGCCCTGTCCTCTCACAACTCTCTTCAGATTTTTTTTAAGGCTATGAGAAATGAAAACCATTTGAAATTTGAATGCATGTCATATCCTAATTGAAATTCTGGCAAAATTGTAGCTGAACTACTGAGTGCTCGCTGTTAAAGATCTAGAATTGAACAGCACCTGTCTTCCAAAGACTCAAAAACTTTCTCTAGGATAGGACCAGATAACTTTTTTTATAGTTGAGAGGCGCACTTGACATGCTGAGGATTTTGTTCTAAATGATCGGGAAATGATTTGATTAAATGAAATTTAAAATGAAATTAGAACCAGTTTGGGGTAGTGGTTAAAGCACAAGGCTAGAAACTGGGATCTGTGAGTTCTAGTTGTGCCTTAGGCACAAGGCCAACTGGGTGACCTTTGGCCAGTCACTCTCACTGAACCCTAAGTAGAAAGCAATGGCAAACTTCTGAAAATCTTGCCAAAAAAAATCAGGCATGAGTCCAGGTAATTGCTAAGAATCAATACTAATTTAAAGGCACAAAGCAAACAAAATGGAATTGCATCTTACTGATTTTAAAATTAAGTTGACTACTTAAAGATTTAAGAATTTTGCTTTTCATAACTTTGAAAATTATAATTTGGAAGCAACATTTAAAGAAGTTGTGGAAGCAGCAGTCTTCTGGTTGGCTATGAGATTGCAAAACTGATAAATTTTGCAGCTTCACAAATATTGAATTTTGTTGAGATCTTCTGGAATAGATTTTGTCACACATATTAGAAATTAAGGTTGGACGGTATATTAGAAATGAACTTTCCTAGGTTAATTTCTGGGTTAGAAGCTACAGTTGTGTTCAAAATTATTCAACCCCCACTGAAATTGAGTGTTTTGGCCAGTTTGACATTGATTTTGATCATTCAGTCATCTTGCTTACATTTAAATCAAATGTTTGTCTGACTGTAGGTCAGACAAATATAACATAACATTTATAATGAAATAACCACAAATGTCTTTTCTGTGCTCACATCATTATCAGTTTTATTCAACCCCCAAGTGACATTCAATCTTAGTACTTAGTACAACATCCTTTTACAGTTATAACAGCTTTTAAACGTGAAGCATAGCTTGACACAAGTGTCTTGCAGCGATCTACGGGTATCTTCGCCCATTCTTCATGGGCAAAAGCCTCCAGTTCAGTCACATTCTTAGGCTTGCGCACTGCAACTGCTTTCTTTAAGTCCCACCAGAGGTTCTCAATCGGATTTAAGTCTGGTGACTGCGATGGCCACTCCAAAATGTTCCAGCCTTTACTCTGCAACCATGCTCTAGTGGACTTGGAGGTATGCTTGGGATCATTGTCCTGTTGAAAGGTCCAACATCTCCCAAGCCTCAGGTTTGTGACGGACTGCATCACATTTTCATCCAATATCTCCTGGTACAGAAGAGAATTCATGGTACCTTGCACACGCTGAAGCTTCCCTGTACCTGCAGAAGCAAAACAGCCCCAAAGCATGATTGACCCTCCGCCATGCTTCACAGTAGGCAAGGTGTTCTTTTCTTCATAGGCCTTGTTCTTCCTCCTCCAAACATAGCGTTGATCCATGGGCCCAAACAGTTCTAATTTTGTTTCATCAGTCCACAGAACACTATCCCACAACTTTTGTGGTTTGTCCACATGACGTTTGGCATACTGCAGTGGACTGATGAAACAAAATTAGAACTGTTTGGGTCCATGGATCAACGCTAAAAGACATTTGTGGTTATTTCATTATAAATGTTATGTTATATTTGTCTGACCTACAGGTGCCTCTTTGATTTAAATGTAAGCAAGATGACTGAATGATCAAAATCAATGTCAAACTGGCCAAAACACTCAATTTCAGTGGGGGTTGAATAATTTTGAACACAACTGTATATAGAATAAATCAATATGGAATGTGTGTGTGTGTTTTGTTGCATTTTCTGGCCTGATGGTCTAAATATTTTGGAGTAGTTCTTAAGAAAGAAAACAAACTCACATATGCATGCTTATCAACTACTTGAATTATCTATTCAGTTGTTCATTCAAAAATTAAGATAAAATTAAGTTTAATAAAAATTTTAATTAAGATTATAATTAATGTATGCCTTTGACCATTCAGCTTTCTGTGTGTGGTTTATTCATCCTTGGTTTTATTATTATTATAAGACCTAAATCAGAATTATTTTTCCTTTAAGGGAAGGTTTTCACAGTATTTCCTTCATAGCTGCCTGAATAAACTTAGTGAAAGTTAAGTGAATGTGGTGGAGTGAAATATTATTTTAAGTTGTATTTATTTATAATGCTGAAATGACTGTAGGAGTTCTAATTCAGCTTTCACAATCCTTTGAAATTTCAAGACAGTAGGTTTAGAAACCAAATAGCACTTTTTTACTTTTACTTTTTTGGGTTCTTTATTCTTGTTTCTTTTTTGTTTCATTTTTTCATATGCACAAATAATAATAATGCAACGGGGATCTTAGAATTAAGTATTAAGCTTAAGTCAAAAAGCCTTATTATCACACAAATATTGGTCAATGACAAATAAAATTCTACTTAGCAAAAAAGTATTTTGCAGTTGCTTGTTAATGCCACAATTAGTTTTAGATACAAAGTTTAAATAACTTTATGCCTATAAACATTAATCTATCATAGATTAAATCATAGTTTGTACAAACATTTTATCTTTAAAGATTAAAGTTATCAAAACCAGAAACATATAGGTAGAATACTATCACTTTTCCTTCTCTAACCAACTATTTAACACTGGAGCTATTGAGATAAAATTTTAATAATTTTGAAATGTAGATAATTTCATTGGATAGTACTGAATCACCTTTAAAGGAATTAAAACATGCAGGATAAAACAAGTTACATTAACATAGCTTTGTTTTTAACTTGCATATAAAAATTTCTAACTAAAGATATATTTTTTTCTGTCAGTTGCATATAATTAATAGAGGCTGAACACAAATTTTGAAGACCAAAATTGTCTGTTATGAAGTCAGTTACATTCTCCCTTTTTAAAATCATATCATTATTATATTCAACCCATTTTACCATTATGACATTCCAAACAGCAGCAGTATAGCTAGCAAGGTCATTCTCTACCAGGGAAAAAATACATTCTATAAACAAGTTTCTAACTACAGATCCCATTTCAAAGAGTTTAAGTGCTATATAGCAGCCTATCTGGAGAGTAAGTAGGGTCAAAGTTACTTCCTGAAATTGTCATTTGATTTATTGCATATTTATCAATTTTCTGCTGTTTCAAAATCTTGGGTAGTGTTTGTGTTGTGGAGTGCCCACACTATCCTATCTGTATTTTGCTGAGTTGTTGCTAGAGTAGATAGATGACTTCCCAGTTAATACAGCTGATAAATAAATAAATAAAAAGTCTATAAAAATTAAAATAACAAGTTGAAAGGCAAAATAAAATGAAATAAAACAGGTAGCATGGATTCAGAGATGCTTACCCCATTGCCATCTTGAGGCTGCCTTGCAGCTATATAACCGCTCTTAAAAAGTATAGGTTGTTTAATGTTCATTTTCAAATGGTCTCTAAAGCATACTTTGAAACAAATGCATTAGGAAATTAATTAGCCATTTCATTGCAATTTTCATAGTTCTTAGCCACACAGGACTCTTTTAGAAAAGATGTAAACTACCATCCAGTGTGCAATAGTGAAGATGTTATGAATATAAAGTCTTCAAAGTGTTATGAATATAAAGTGTTCAAAAGAAAGCATGGTTGATAACAAATAGTAAGCTACAGCTGAAGCTTAACTGTGAGGGAAGATTCATGTCATAATTTATTCTGTCATACCATATGTCATAGAAACTTCAGTGCTACTAATTTCTACATCAACGTCTATAGAATAAATATTATAAAATAAGGCATAGATATGGTAGAGAATGTTGATATCTACCTTATTCAGAGATTGCCATGGCGTGGCATGGCTTGGTGGGCATGGCAGGGGAAGGATACTGTAAAATCCCCATCCCCCCAATCAGCTGGGACTCAGGAGGCAGAGAATAGATGGGGGTGGGGCCAGTCAGAGGTGGTGTTTACCGATTCTCTGAACTACTCAAAATTTCTGCTACTGGTTCTCCAGAACTGGTCAGAACCTGCTGAATACCACCTCTGTACTAATCACACAATAGCATTGTAGCTAACAGTCATTGGAACATATTTAGGAATAACCAGAGCAAATCACAATAAAACCCAAATGATGTCATGAACATGAGGGCATTATTTGTTTGTTTGTTTGTTTATATCCCACCTTTATTATTTTAGTAAATAACTTAAGGCATCAAACATATCCAACACACAAGAAGGTGAGGTAAGCTGAAAGAGAGTGTATGATTGGACCAAGGTCAGCCAGCTGACTTTCATTGCTAAGATAGGACAAGAACTCAAAGTCTTTTGGTTTCTAGCCAGGTGCCTTAACCACTAGACCAACTGGCTCTTCCAAATTTATAACACAAATGTTGTGGTTCAATATTTCCATCTCAATGTACAATCAAGGTATGTAAGATATTTTAGAGGTTTTACCAGTATATAAGGAACAAAAAGGGAAGGGCCAGTGTGTAGCAGAGTTTAATGTGTGGCTAAAGGAGTGGTGTAAAAGGGAAGACTTTGGTTTTATTAGTCATGATGCCTGTAGCTGGTCCAATGAAAAACTGTACAAAAGAGATGGTATTTCCTGACATTGAGAACAATTAATCAGTGGAACAGCTTGCCTCGTCTCCAGAAGTTGTGAATGCCCCAACACTGCAAGTCTTTAAGAAGATGTTGGATAGCCATTTGTCTGAAATGGCATAGGGCTCCTGCCTAGGCAGAGGGTTGACCTAGAAGACCTCCAAGGTCCCTTCCAACTCTGCTATTGTATTGTATTGTATTGTATTGTAAGACATATTTGAGCCCTTCTTTCTCTTCACTTGCAGAAGATCATGAATTTATGAAGTGCAAAAGTAATATTTTCAGTAACCAAAGATTTTGTGGGAAAATCATTTTCTTAGCAGCAAAACATTTCCTGTGAAATGAATTTATATTTACAAACAGGGCAGATAATGCTATTTATTGCTCAATTCACTATAGTACTTTCTGAACTGTTTTGCATTGTAATGTAGTCTCTTTTATAGACAATGCCTAAAGCAGCCACTTATTCCAAATTTTGGCCTTCTAATATAGCAATTAGTTATATCAACAGGACATTATATAGAAAACATCTGCTTGGAATCCAGAAATAGATATATTTCTTATTGAAATATGCTGATGCCTTTAATTTAGCATTTGCAGCTATTGGAAAATTTAACATTTGGCTTCAATACATATAGCTTTAGAATATTGTTAACTATCAACCAAATCAGTGGGTCTTAAATTATTATTATTTTATATAAATTATTATTTTTCAACATAAAAAAACAAGTAAAAACATTCAATCATTTTCAACTTTGTATAACATGTTGTTTGGTCATACGTTTTTGTGCATCGGTCTTTACAATTACAGATGTAATTATTAATTTTCCATCCAGTGTAACCCAATATATCATCATTATTAAGTTTAGATATATAAATATATATTTATGGAATTAAGACTATTTTTTCTTCATTTCATATCACCTTATTCTCTTAGATAATTAATTATCTGTATGGTAACAAGTAGTATTTATCAAAAACTAATCTTTTTCTGTAGTTCTTCAACAAGTAGAAAGAAAAGTTCTCCGTAAATTCCTGTTGTATAACATTGTTCTCAATTGTCATTAACAAATACAATACTAATATACAATATATCACTTAATCAAACGCCCACAATATTTTCTCTATATAAAGCCAAAAGGTTAGCCAGATTTTCCATTATATATGTATCTCGTTAACCTAATTAATATACAAAATATCTTTTTAAGATAACATAGTCTCAGCATATTACAATATCCACCATTCATAATAGACTTTTATTTCTTAAAATTCTTTTATGTATTATATCTCCTGATTTCTTTTGTCTAGCCATTGATAAAACAAATTCCATACCTTATAAAATTGTTCAGCCTCTTGTTCTCTAATTTCAAAAGTCAGTTTACTCATTTCAGCACAATCCATAATCTTATGGATAATTTCCTCCTGACAGGGTAATTTCTCATTTCTCCAATTTTTTGCAAATGCAATTCTAGCTGCTCTTAAAACATTCACAATCAGATATTTCAAATTTTTATCAAATGTTTCTGGCATGATTCCAAGTAGAAAAAGTTCATGTTTGAGATCTACATGCTTATGTGTCAGTGGGTCTTAAATTATTATCTTTGGCTAAAATGTTCTTAGTTTGATTTTGCTCAATGTTGAATTTTGTTCAGATGGCCTTGTTTATAAGTGACCTTGTTTACAAGTGATAAATATATAAATAATATGTTATATTCTCTAAGCACAGTGAAAATATAAGGTAAAAATTAGTTTATCTGTAATATGTAGAAAATGTCTTTATGTCAGAGAGAATTAATCATAATATTGATGAAAATAAATCATTTCCATTTGCAATTTATCTTAAATAATATAGAACAATGATGGCAAACCTTTTTTGCCTCGGGTGCCAAAAGCATGCATGTTTGCGCTATCGCTTGAGCTTGCGTGCCCACCCCCATAATTTAACGTCCCCCCACTCCATGCCCCTTGTGCATGTGCACATGACCACCACGCCGCTGCCCCGGAGGCCCTCTGGAGGCCAGAAACGGCCTGTTTTCCGACTTACGGTGGGCCCAGTAGGTCCATTTTTTGCCCTCCCCAGGCTCCAGAGGCTTTCTAGGAACCTGGGGAAGCTAAAAATGGGCAAACCAGGAGTGTGGGAATGGACTTCCGGATTGCCCATTGGGTGGTTTTTCACTCTCTGGAGGCTTTAGGAAAGCCTCCAGAGGGCGAAAGTTGGCTAAAATCAGCTGGCCTTGCGTGCCCTCAGAAATGGCTCCATGTGCTACCTATGGCACACGTGCCACAGGTTCGCCATCACAGATATAGAAACTTTTTGAATTGGCATAAATGTGTGTGCTGCAAAATTTTTACTGACAATAAGTTAGTTTCCGGCAACATTGTATTACAGCATACTTCTGGATGTTTTGCTGTGTTGAAGAAAATACTCATTTAGAGGAAACTATTTTATTCTAAAATGATCACTGTTAGAATTCAACTCACATGTTCTGAAAAAATGTGGGACTTTGTCGAAAGAAGGCAAGGATTCAGATTGGGCTACAGACATTTGTGTAGAATTTCCTCATAGAGTGTGCTATGGGGAAAGCACAAATTGAATTCCATAGGCTTCAGCAGATGGATTTGCTTTGCCCATTGTGACTTTGCATTGAATGCTTCTAAACAAGGATGTTTTCTGTATCACTGAAGCATTGTTGAAGCAAAACAATAGGCTCTTACAATGGGTGCACAAATGATCCTAGATCTGTTTCAAAGTGTGCAGTTTGTTTTCAATTTATTATTCAAAATTCAGATTGTCAGTAAAGTCAATTTATTATAGAATTATAGAATATATAGATAAAATTGTGAGTGTCCATGCACAAAATCAATTAAATCTTTTATCAGTTTGAAGACATATGATTTGTTTTGTCTTGTTGAATCATTAATCAGTTCATACTGAAACTTTGATTCAGTCAAAATTCCTTTGAAATGAAATTCCAAGTCAAAAATTTACACAACTTCAAATTCTTCTTATATTCTCAGTTTTGATTCTTAAACTTCACAGTTTCAGTTCTACTTTCATCCTGACTTCTGCTATCATCCTAGCTATTTAGTTTTGGCTCTATTTGTCTTCTAATTCTTCATATGGTATTTAATCCTGATTGAAAAACAGGCAAATCTATCACTTGCAGTTTTGTTCACTTTCTCATTTTCCAATGTATATGTTCATTTTCATTTGTCTGCATTGTTTATAGAATAAACAAAATAATATGCTGTGATGTTTATATGTTCATTTTTAGTGTATGCGTGTGTGCGTCTGTGTGTGTGCGTGTTTCCTTTGAGTCCCCCCTCCCCTTTTTGTGCTTTTTTCCCCACATGAATTTTATTCAGTTTGGACATTTATATGTGAATAATATGAATACATTCTCCCTGTCTCCCAATTTGACATGCATGTATGGAAATTACCTCCGACAGAGATATAGAGATAAAGATCTTTGTAATTAGTATCTCCCATCATCATAATTCTGAATCATGTATTGCTGACACAATTTTCATTTCTCCTTTCTGAATTTTCTAGCACCCTGATACTGATTTTACATGTCATCTCAACATTACTCTTCTGGATCAGTGCAGTTTGAAATAAGGCCTCATACAATCTAGCACCGTGATGGCAAACTTATGGCACGGGTGCCACAGGTGGCACGCAGAACCATTTCTTTGGGCACGCAAGGTGTTGCCCTGTAGCTCCAGCACGCTTGTGTGTGCTGGCCAGGTGATTTAGGCCTTCTTTTGAGGCCGTTTTTTGCCCTCTGAAGGCTTCAGGGAAGCTCCTGAGGCCTCTGGAGGTGGGGAGGGGAGGCTGTTTTCACCCTCCCCAGGCTGCTAGAAAGCCTCTGGAGCCTGGGGAGGGCAAAAAAAGCACACCAAAAGCAGCCTGGGGAGGGCGAAAAAAGCGCACCAAAAGCAGGGGATCTCGCACATAGCATTATGGGTGTGGCACGCCCATGCACAACCCCCCTGCACTCTCCCTGCTTTTGGCACACGAGCCAAAAAAGGTTAGCCATCACTTATCTAGCAGATATTCCTTCACGAAGATCATATTAACCGGCTAATTAGAGACATGATGGCATTGTTTGTCCAAAAACAGTATATCATATGCCATATTAACTTTCCATTCCTAATGAAGAGACAAATATTCACCACCACAATGCAAACAAAACTCTGGTGGCTTCACTGTCTCACATTTCACAATCAGCTTGATTCTCTACTCTTGAGCCATTTTTCTCTGTATTTCAACAAAACAAAAAAACCAATTGTGTCTTTTCAAGCAGATTAATGATTTTTTTTAACAGTACACAAAGTCTGGTTGCCAAAGAATGTGTCTGAAATCCATACAGAGAACCCACGGTGCACAACGTAAGGGTAATTATGAAGGGGAAAAAAGTGGCAGATTTGCCTGCAATCAGAGGGTTAGCATAAGGGTTGAGAAACTTAACTTTAAAATAGGAGTGGCAACACTTTATGATCAAGTAGTGAGCAACTTTTAGGATTCTGAATATTGAACCATTGAATATGCCAGTCTTGATGATAGAAATCAAGAGTCAAATTATTGCATTGGGGGCAGAAAACATGATTAGGGTAGGAAAATCTATTAGTAAAGCTTATTAATCTTCAATAGCATTACTCAATCATTTTGGAAAACATTGTATTGCTTTAGAAAAGCTGTGTGGGTCCAGCTTGGCCTTTTAATACCGTCTTAACTGGAACACTACTTAAAATGCAAAACAGATAGCCCAAAAGTGGCTCTTAAAGCATTTGTTTTGTAAGAACATGATACGTCAATAGCAATAAGAGAATTCTAGCATCTGCTATCCTCTTAGAGATACCAATCTTCCTTGAAACACTCCCCCTTCCCCAGTTTTTTTGGCTATTCACTGCTCAGAGTTTATGTAAGAGAAATCTGTTAAGTACAATAAAACTACTAGCCAATGGACTGAATTCCTGAAATGGTACGCCAATTTTTGTGGGGTGTGTCTCCTTCTGTGTGTGTGTTTTAAAACAAGGGAGTTTGGATTTGTGGTTGGAACATGGACATGAAGATAAGGACTAAGTTTATAAATTTTTAAAGTTCATTAAAAAAAATTTGTTTGGCTAATTTTTATAATTAAAAGTCTAGCCATCTAGGTTCTTTTTTATAGCCAACATTTCAATTTCTCATTTCTCCTATGTTATTCATTTAAACTCTACTCAAATTCCTTGTTATTCAAGAATGGCGAACTTCCAGTGTTCCAGATGTCAATAAATTACAACTACCAGTAGCATCAACAAGAAGTTGATGAGGGATGCTGAGACTTATAGATGAGATCTGGAGAGAGAGATACAGTATTTCTGCTTCAGTTTAAACAAACCTTTTTAAAAGACAGAGATCTTGTGAAAAGATTGTCCTTGTTTTCAGTGGCTGTTCATCGTAATTGTCTTTATTGATGCTGTTTAATTCTGCTTCTTGTCTCTTTTAACAGTCTGAAAAATCTGTTAAGTTTCTGGCTGATAGTCCTCTCCTCTCCCCTCCTGTCCTGTCCTCTCTTCTCTCCTCCCATCCTCTCTCCTCCCCTCTCCCCTCTCTTCTCCTCTTCCCTCTTACTTCGACCAATCTGTACTGATATGCAGTTTGACCATCTGTTTTCACATTCATCTTTAAAAACATCTTTATTTTCCCAATTCCTTTGGATCTTTATTAATGAGGTTAAGTGATTCCTGGTGTTCTATTTGTCAGCTGAGTGAAAGTCATATGCCAGAAAATAGTTGGCTTTGTTATTCCATTTTAGCTTCATTTGAAATTTGCAAATAAGCAGTTTCTGATTTGTTTCACAACCAGACCTGATCATGGTTTTGCTGTTATTACTGAACTCTTCTACTACCCAGAGTCAGGTGCCACATATATTTGATAAATAGATGATAGATAGGGAGGTGTGTGTGTGTGTGTGTGTGTGTGTGTGTGTGTGTGTGAGAGAGAGAGAGAGAGAGAGAGAGAGAGAGAGAGAGAGAGAGAGAGAGAGAGAGAGAGAGAGAGAGAGAGAGAGAGAGAGAGAGAGATCAAATTGTTTAGACATTATTATAATTGTTACTAATAATCAAGTGGGAAAAAACTGACAAGTAGTTCTCCTTCTCTCTGAGGCTGTAAATAGTCCAACTAACTTTTCTACTTTAACATTTGCAATCTTGATATTCCAGAATGC
Source organism: Rhabdophis nuchalis (assembly GCA_039707465.1). NCBI lineage: Eukaryota > Metazoa > Chordata > Lepidosauria > Squamata > Natricidae > Rhabdophis > Rhabdophis nuchalis. The sequence goes on from CM077645.1 coordinate 61,002,376, forward strand.
AACTATGACTAACACGTGGTGCTTCTATAGTCCACTAATTTCAGATTGAATTGAACACAACATTAATCAGTCTCTTCTTTTTCTGGACCAGGGACCAGACCATAAACTTGGCTAGCCATCATATCACAGGAGTGTTCACAAATACTACGGCACATTATAATCATTCGTTCCATTGTAACCAAGTACTGTCCTTTCCATATCCTTCCTGATTATGAAAGCAACATCATTTCTTCTTTGTTTTTCATGTCCTGAGTAGTAAACATGATCTTCTGAGTGAAAGTGTCTAATTCCAATCCATTTCATTTCACTGATACCTAAGAATGTTAGGCTGTTCATTTAATCTTTCTCTATGATAAGCTTTCTCACATTTATGACTCTATGGTCCGTATTTTACAGCGTTGAATTTTCCATATGTCTTTGCAACTTTGGATGTTCTTTTATTGAATGGCAATGCTATCAACTAGGTGAGAGGAAAGCTTTAATCTAGCTGTGGCATAAACATCTGTAATACTCTGAGTTCTTCCTTAGTAGCATGTTGCCTGCCATCTGACCTAAGGGGCCCATCATCCAGCACTACATCATCAATCACTTTATCTTGTTGGTCCATGTGGTTTTCTTGATAAAATATCAGGTCTATTTTACCATTGCTTTCTCCCACACAGTATGAAATTATTCCTTTGCTGTTATTTTCTGAGGCTGTAAATACATTCTGAGCTGAACTGCCTTTGTTGTTGATGCTAAAGTGATGCCTCCAGCATCTTCCTATATCTGTTTCGTGATATAGGTGCTTGTTTGGTTTAACTGAGCAGCTGATAAGTTCATACTTTGGGTTTATACACATATTCTCCCAATATATTCTTTGCTTATCCCTTCCAGAAACACAAATTTTCCTACCACCACCACCGCTTGCTAGGATGAGGCAGCACACCCGACATGAGCAGGGAAAGAAGGAATGAATGAATATAATTTGATTATCTTTGCCACTGTCATTATGCATTTTGAATTCACTGTCTGATGCTTTGTTTTATTCTTTTGATCATCTTTAGTACATTACTTGGGGGGGGGGGGAGAATTCAAGGTCCAATATTTCAGTAGTCAGTTGTGAATCCTAGAAATGCTTCTGAAAATTGGTAGCACAACTGAATAATGTTATTGATTTTTATTGTGTTTTACTGAAATAATCAGAAAAATTGGTACGTTAAGTCTATACTTTAGCACACCTATTTGACTTTGGCCCTTTTAAGCCATCCTGGGGGATCACTGCTACTATGAGGTCCTCTTAAAGTCTTGGCCATTGGAACCAAAAACAAGCAAAACTTTCTGCATGCAGATTGTTCTGGAAATGAAGCACAAGACTTACCAGAAATTCTTGCTTTTCCAAGTCCTAATTCTACATGTTTGTTTGTTAAAGTGTTTAAACCTTGGGGGTAGAGGGGGAATCCAGAAGAGAGTGTACAAATGGTATGTTCAAGTATAAAAATAGTATAGGTAAAGGTAAAGGTTCCCCTCGCACATATGTGCTAGTCATTCCCGACTCTAGGGGACAGTGCTCATCTCCGTTTCAAAGTCGAAGAGCCAGCACTGTCCGAAGATGTCTCTGTGGTCATATGTCCTGCATGACTAAATGCCAAAAGTGAATGGAATGCTCTTACCATCCCACCAAAGGTGGTCCCTATTTTTTTTCTACTTGCATTTTACATGCTTTTGAACTGCTAGGTTGGCAGAAGCTGGGACAAGTAATGGAAGCTCACTCTGTTATACGGCACTAGGGATTTGAAGTGCTGAACTGCTGACCTTTCTGATCAACAAGCTACTGCGTCCCTCTAAAAATAGTATATTCAATTATTTAAAATATCGTTAGCTACTTGCCAGTATATAAATGCAAGGAATAAAATTTTAATAAATAATAAATAAATACTGGTATTAGCCACTAATAATTTAATTACTCTATTCTGTAAAATAATGACATATGGTTCAGCTTTAATTCCTAATTTAAGAAGTTGCTATTCTGAACATTTCTCTTAAGAAAGCCATTCCCTGAAGACACATCTTTTACACAGCTTCATCATCCTCATTTAAAATATTTATTTTCAGTATTGTTTCTTTCTATCCTGTTGCACTATGGAATTGGTCCACTGGGATGTTGCCTGGCTTCATCTGTGAATGAAGACAGTGCCACAATGCAGTGCAAATAGAAACCTCACGCATTCAGTGAACACATGTCAGATCAAAGGGCCTGTTTCCATCCTATCTCTATCCAATCTTTGAATATTTAATTAGACTTTGGCACTTTGTTAGCCGTCTGTACATAGTTCAAATCTTCACTTCAATAAGGTGAATATCAGCAATGGGTCAGATTCTATTTTTTGTATTTAAAACTAATTATATAGAGATGTGAGACTCAAAGCTGAAACCAATATGGCCATGATTCAAAACTACAAAATATAAATATTGAGTATATTGAATATAAATTGAATAAATAAATACCTACAAAGATCTTGATCTTGATCCATCTTGCAAGTTGTACAAGTGACAAAACATGAATACAGACTCTGTTCCTTATGTAGCTGTGTGTGATATTGCAATGTAATATGACAGGGGGGAGTCTGTACTATTATGTCACAATGCACATATTTTCACTTTAATATCATCATGGCTAGAAACGGATGTTTATGGACTGTAGAAATGTATAATTGCTACACAATGCTTGATATATTACTTGCGAAGGAAAAATAAATAAATATATAACATTTTATGATGTTCTATTCCATTGTATATCATATTTGTCTTGTTGCTTTTTGTTGTCTGTTTGCCTATATTTGAAAAGATAGCCATGTATGTTTGGCTTACAATTTTCATCTGTTCAGAACAGAGATACTGTAAGGAACAACTTTAGAATACTGTTATTTTCAAATGTGATTTAAACCTAGCTCTTTAGATAATAACTTCTCAACAAATATCAATCACATTTAAAAGATTTGGTTTTCTCCTGAACCTGTGGTTCTTAAAAATGAAAAAGAAATATATTAAATCTATAAATTATTAGTTTTATTATTAGGTTGGCTTTAGCAGACAACTAGGTGATAAGATGGAAGATTATAAAAAGATACTATTTGCTCTAGGATCTACATACCTGCCCAAGAGTGATATTTACAAAGTCAGTATTACAATACAGGTATTTACTAACCTCATAATCTGTTTGAATGTCTTTCACAAAGAGGCCAATTCTTTAAAGAGTCATCTCATAATCAACAAATGAAACCATTCTGATAAAGTCAGGTACATGTTCAAGCAACAGTGAACTCACGTTACCAATCTGTCTACAAACAGGTCATGCTGCTATTGTTATAATGATTAGGCTGATAGAGACCAGCTGCTTGAGAGGTTTGTTGGGATTAACTGGTAGGAATAAATTAAAGATTGTTTCATCTTAAGTGTGCAGTTGGAACTTGGCAGGTTCAGAAAAATCAATTTGTCAATGGAGATTTTTGTTAAATCAATTATAATGGAGGGGATGAAAAATTCCATATATTTTTTTAACAACAAAGGGAATAAATTATTATGAAACTAACAATGTTACTTGGCTCTTAACTATTTCAATGTGTTGCTTTAAAATGACTTTGAAAGGACATTTCTACCACAATCTGAACAGCGGTTCATGCTGGCCTTGGCAATGAGAGAAAATAGTCTGTTTTTATTATTTGTCAGCAGCAGCTCACGTGCCCTATCGCTTGATCAGAAAGAAGTAGATATCTTTTATAATTGCATACAAATGTTCTGAGCCAAGAAAAGCTTGTGAAAAGATAATCTTATTCTTCAGCAAGAGTTTTCAGAAATGCTGATTTTAGGTAGAGACAAATGGTTCTTCTATGAGCATCATTTTTGGAAAAAGCAGATCTAGAGATAGGCAGCTTTTCAGGTGGAGTTCATAGGTCAATATTTAAAAGCAATTAACAGAAATATGTCATGATGTAGCAAAGAAATTTTATGAGAATTAATCCGTGACTACGTTCATAGCACACATTTAAATACATTATATTGAGTTGGAGAGTCAAACCATTTCCAGCAGAGATCTAAAACAGCATTAGATCAAGTCTCTTATAAGTGTGGAAAGTTTACTTATTCAGCATATTTTAATATTGGGACATTCTGGTAAATTCTTTGGCTTTTAGTTTTATAGTGGTTCGTTGCATTTGAGAGGGCTTTGGGTGAATTTGTATTGATTCTAATGAATACAAATAGCTTATGAGAGGAAACACCAGCCTGAAGATGGCAAGTGAGACCTCGCCGATACGTTGCCAAGACAATCTCAATCTTACATGGGAAAAGATCCGAATACAACAAGACCAGCATACCTACACCCGTTAAAATCTACATAATGATGAAGAAGATGATTTGTCTGCCTAGTTGCTTATCTGCTTGAATATAAAGGACAAAAGTATTAAATGTATCAGATAGAGCCCATTGAAACAACTATAGCAAGCTCACTCTGAAATATTGAATTTGTTTCAATGGGCTCTATCTGCTAGTACATTTAAAAGATACTTCTGTCCTTTGTATTCAAGCAGTTAAGCAACTTCACAGACAATTCATCATCATCATCATCATCATCATCATCATCACCATCATCTTCTCTTTTTCTCTCTCCCCCCTCCCTCCCTCCTTTAAATTATAACCAGAATAGTAAAACATGATAGTCTTGACATTGGCAGAAAATTATGACATCAAATACATCAATACATCCACTAATTGTGGGATATTGGTACTCACTAGCTGTGGAGTAGTCATTATACCGTATGTATTGCTTTCTACAACAGTCTGGTATTTAATCCAAAATACAACACAACATCATTTAAATAGGACCTTCATAGCATCATTAAATCTAAACGACAGTTATCTAATTGGATCTATCTAGAGATTCTATCAACAGGTTGGTGTAATTTACCCATGCCTCATTGGAAAGCTGATGCCCTAATTGAGCTTTTAATCCATCAAATATCTAATGCAAAAGAGGAGTTAAAGGGCCCTGTAAGAGTCTCATCTTTATAAGAAGAGAAACAGTTTGCTATCCACCTCACTGCTTATATTATAGGTTCTTATATTAAGATTCTCTCAGTAAACTCATTCTCCATGTACATGTAGAGACCGATTTCAAGTGTGTATTATGGCTTTCTTTCTGTTCTGTTCTGCCTCTAGACCAGGGGTCTGCAAAGTCGGCTCTTTTAAGACTGGTGGACTTCAACTCCCAGAGTTCCCTAGCCAGCATAGCTGGCTGGGGAATTCTGGGAGTTGAAGTCCACCAGTCTTAAAAGAGCCGACTTTGCAGACCGCTGCTCTAGACTAATGCAAAGAACAGGAAAATAACAAGGGGATAGAAGGATAGTCATGAATGCGCAGCATTTGGTCCTACTTTACAAATATTCATTTGTAGTTACTAGATATATGAACAAGCAAATGAGAACATGGACAATTGGAAAGGAAAACAAATAACGATTAAGAAGAACACACTATTAAACTTCCTTGGCATACCCAACAACAATTACAGTGCAAAAACAAACCCAAAAAAAGTGCTGAGATCCAAATGTATATAAAATTACTGTTTTCAATCGCAGAAATGTTGGTAATAATCAAGGTCACAGAGCATTGTTAGTTTGTGGTTAGTATTTATTAGGGAAGAACTCACTGCAGAGAAAAGGTAGTTAGGAAGCTAAGAGCTGCACATTTTTGCATTTTAAGGCTATACAGTGGTACCTCGGTTCACGAACGCCTCTGTTCACGACCAATTCGGTTTACGAACAGAAAAGTTCCTCAAAATGTGCTCCGGTTCACGAACTCCGTTTCGGTTCACGAACGGAAAAGTTCATAAAAAGATGATCTGGTTCACGAACTCCGCCTCGGTTCACGAGCTCCGCCTCGGTTCACGAACTCCGCCTCGGTTCACAACCAATTTGGTTCGCGAACAGAGTCAGTTCAAGAATTACGACCAAAAAAAAGGTCAGAACGGATTAACCGGATTTACATTAAACCCTATGGGAAATTGTGCCTCGGTTCACGACCAATTCGGTTCGCGACCAGAGTCATATCACGAATTAAGTTCGTGAACCGAGGTACCACTGTACTTGTTTGATGAGGATAAAAAGAAAAATGTCTCCTTCTTTTGCCAGATATATGGTATAATCCTATTTTAGCTTTCTAATATCTAGGCCCATGATAGTGAATCTATGGCATGCAAGTCACCTGCCATATGTACCCTAGCCCTTCCCAGGCTCTGGAGGCTTTCCTAGACCTGGAGAAAGCAAAAACAGCCTCCCTTGGCCCCCAAAGGAAATACCAATCTCAGCTTGGAGGCAAGCAGTGCAGCATGCAGGGAGAATGTGGGAGATTGTGCACGCATGTGGGAGAGCACTTTGCATTATGGGTGCTGGAATGCACGTGCGCTATTACACTCACGCTGTTGCATTTTTGGCACCCAACAACAAAATGGTTAGACATCACTGGTCTAGGTGCAACAGAAGGGAAACTAAAATATCTGTAGATCTATTAAGTTGAAGAACAAGTGCTGGAAGTAGAAGACAAAATTTTGCAAAATATCTCTTTCCATTGAAAGAAATGAAATTTCCACCTTGAAAGTAGGAATGTATGCATACAAATGGGCTAAGAGTTTTTTCTGCCTATATTTGTTGCTTCAGTGCAGAATTCTCCGACCCCAAGAATTAAAAAAGAAAGCAAATGACAAAAGTGAGTTTAAAGTAGCATTATTTATTGGATTTCCTTATTATGACCTTATCCTTTTGCATGCATGTAAACAGTGCCTGAGTTCTAGTCAGGAAGAATTCAAGAAATGAAACAAATGTTTTGGAAGATAAAGCATTGAAAGTAGAGAAGGCTATATATGTAGTTTGTTTTAAAGTTTGATTGCATCCTTTCCAAAATGGATCATTTACAGGTGAAACTCAAAAAATTAGAATATAGTGCAAAAGATCACTTATTCCAGTAATGCAACTTAAAAAGTGAAACTAATATATGAGATAAGACTCATTACATGCAAAGCAAGATGGTTCAAGCCGTGATTTGTCATAATTGTGATGATTATGGCGTACATCTCCTGAAAACCCCAAATCTACAATCTCAGAAAATTAGAATATTACATGCAATCAATAAAACAAGGATTGTACATAGAACAATATCAGACCTCTGAAAAGTATAAGCATGCATATGTACTCAGTACTTGGTTTGGGTCCCTTTTGCAGAAATTACTGCCTCAATGAGGCGTGGCATGGAAGCTATCAACCTGTGGAACTGCTGAGGTGTTATGGAAGACCAGGATGCTTCAATAGCGGCCTTCAGTTCTTCTGCATTATTCAGTCTCATGTCTCTCATCTTTCTCTTGGCAATACCCCATACATTCTCGATGGGGTTCAGGTCAGGTGAGTTTGCTGGCCAATCAAGCACTGTAATCCCATGTTCATTGAACCAGGTTTTGGTGCTTTTGGCAGTGTGGGCAGGTGCCAAGACTTGCTGGAAAATGAAGCCAGCATCCCCATAAAGCTCGTCTGTGGAAGGAAGCATAAAGTGCTCCAAAATCTCCTGGTAGACAGCTGCATTGACCCTGAACTTAATGAAGCACAGTGGTCCAAAGTCCTGTTGCTCAGTGGTCCAAAGTCCTCTTTTCTGATGAGAGCAACTTTTGCATCTTTATTTTATTTTATTTTTATTTTATTTATTTTATTTACACTTATATACCGCCCTATCTCCCGAAGGACTCAGGGTGGTGCACAGAGGAATAAAAAGTAGTAAAACACAATGACAATATAAAAATTAAAAATAGATTAAATACTAAATCTGTGCTAAAAATTTATGGTTAAAAGCAGATAAAAATTATAGAATTGTTATAAAATTGGGACTACATCGTTAAAAACTATGCTAGGCCAGCGCATGAAATAGATATGTTTTTAAGGTCCGGCAGAAGAGGAGTAGGTCTGTGATGGTACGAATGTCGGGGGGCAGGGCCTGCCACAGAGAGGGCTCTCCCCCTGGGGGTCGCCAGCCGGCATTGTCCAGCAGACGGCACTCTGAGGAGGCCCTCTCTGTGGGCGCGAACAGGTCGGAGGGAGTTATGTGGTAGGAGGCGGTCCCGCAAATAGCCAGGTCCCAAGCCATGGAGCGCTTTGAAGATGGTTACTAGCACCTTGAAGGGCACCCGAAAAGCCACAGGCAGCCAGTGCAGCTCACGCAGGAGAGGTGTTACATGGGAGTATTGAGAGACTCCCATAATCCCCTGCTCGGCCGCATTCTGTACTAGCTGGATCCTCCGGGTACACCTTAAGGGGAGCCCCATGTAGAAACCAAGGACCCAGAGTATGGAGGAAGAATGACGAGGCACACACTGCAAGATGCTTGCAGTCCAGTGTGAAGTTTCCACAGTCTATGTTGATTTGGGGAGCCATGTCATCTGTTGGTGTTGGTCCACTATGCTTCATTAAGTCCAAGGTCAATGCAGCCATCTACCAGGAGATATTGGAATACTTCATGCTTCCTTCTGCAATTTACATTGAACAGTGCATGTGTGTGCAGTGTTGTGCGCGGGTTGCGAACCGGTAGTAAAACCAGCTGCAACTCACCCATGATTTCCTAACTATCTGATAGTAACATAGAGAAATCAAGATTCTGTTAATTTTTATGATGTGGTGTCTTGAGTTATAGAAGCTTTCTCAAGACAGGACCTACTTACAGTTTTTATTCAATGTATTAAATTTTTGATTCGCTAGGCTCTGATTCACAAATACTTGTAAGACACTCTTCTGGAAGATGTTAGAAAGGTTAAATAGTAGATTTTATGTTTGAGAAGCAACATCCATCACTATATGTGGCAACCAACAAATAAGACTAAAAAAATTCCTATGATGAAACCAATAAGTATTTCTGGGAAAAGGAAATCACTCTCTCTACAAAGTCAATTATGAGCTCTGAGATAACATGCCTTTTAAAGCTTGAGTGCTTTTCCTGAGTTTCTTCATTTACTGTCATGGCTGATTAAAAAATGGATAATTCCACAAAGTGTATTTTTAAAAATAATAAGGAATAAAATCAGAATACATTTATGGTCAATTTTGATCAAAATAACTATGATTTACACAAGTAAACCGATAACAGAATTTGAATTTATGACAGTCATTGCCTAGCACCAAATGCAAAATAAGGATGGAAAGACCAAAAATCTCCTCAAACCCAAATCCACCCCTATAAGGAAATATTGTACAGCACCAAGACTTATTTTTTAATGTAGATTCCCTTTTGCAGTTTTATTTTATTTTATTTTATTTTATTTTATTTATTTTATTTTATTTTATTTTAATTTATTTTATTTTATTATTTTATTTTATTTTATTTTATTTTATTTTATTTTATTTTATTTTATTTTATTTTATTTTATTTTATTTTATTTTATTTTATTTTATTATTTTATTTATTTATTTATTTATTTATTTATTTATTTATTTATTTATTTATTTATTTATTTATTTATTTATTTATTTATTTATTTATTTATTTATTTATTTGGATTTATATACCGCCCTTTCTCCCTTACGGGACTCAGGGCGGTGAACAGGGGATAATAAAAACAACAATAAAACATCTGATACAGTAACTATACTAAAAATATACTAAAAATAAATTAAACACAGGCCTGTTCTAAAATACCCTCTAAAACGCCTAGTAAAATCAAATTAAAACTACGCCAGGCCGGCCGCACGAAATAGATGGGTTTTCAGGGCTCGACGGAAAAGGCGCAGGTCCACGGCTGTGCGAAGGTCAGGGGGTAGGTCATTCCAGAGGGCCGGAGCTGCCACAGAGAAGGCTCTCCCCCTAGGGGTCGCCAGCCGACATTGACTGGCTGACGGCACCCTGAGGAGGCCCTCTCTGTGGGAGCGGACTGGTCGGAGGGAGGTGTTTGGTAGGAGGCGGTCTTGCAAGTACCCAGGTCCCTTGCCATGGAGGGCTTTAAAGGTTGTTACTAGCACCTTGAAGCACACCCGGAAGTTTTTTTTGAAGTTTTTTGAAGTTTTTTTGAAGTTAGGCAATATAACTTCACAGAATTATATGTTAGTATATATTGTATTACATCTTACATAAAAGTCCTTGTTTGCAAGAAGGAAATAAACATAGAAGTCAATTTAACAGCCAAAGACTGATAACTGAACAGGAAAACTTGGGAACCTCGACAAAAAATAACACACAAGAACATCTTTTATAAATGTGATAAGTCGGTTGCCAGAATAAACTTCTGTGATATCATCACACAAACCTTTCCATAAATAAATATATTTGCAGTAAGTGACATTTGTTTGTAAATGTTGCACAATGTAGAACCAATCCAGTGAACACAGAACAATACTCAATTTGTATAGTGAAAGAATTGTAGTTTTCATTTAAATGTAATTTCATTAAAACTGTAATCATAGCAGAAGCAATTTTTTTGAAAAAGAATGAAACTCATGAGATTCTGGTACAAACAGCCTCTAAGTGTCAAATCAGAATGTATAGTTATTCACCAAAAATATCAATATTTCTTAAATATCAATATGGAAAAGTATTTTTATTTGCTGCTTCCATAATGCACTCCTTGATAAAGTAATATGGATCATTTGTCTCAGTGACTGGAAGACTCTAAGTCAGTGATGACTAACCTTTTTTAATTTTTTTAATTTTTTTTAAATTTAAATTTATATCCCGCCCTTCTCCACAGAGGACCCAGGGCAGCGCACAGGAAATTTAAAAAACATACAAAATACAATAAATATAATTTAAAATAACTATTAAATAATCCTATCCTATGCTAAAACCAAATTTTTAAAAGACCCAAATTTAAAACTTCCTAAAAAGTCCCCATGGGAGGTTAGGCTAGGCCGGCTTGTTGGAACAAATATGTCTTTAGACATTGGCGGAAGAGGCGGAGGTCGGTGATGGTACGTAATTCAGGGGGTAGGTCATTCCAGAGGGCTGGCCCCGCCACAGAGAAGGCTCTTCCCCTGGGTGTCGCCAGTCGGCATTGTCCGGCCGACGGCACCCTGAGAAGGCCCTCTCTGTGGGAGCGTATCGGTCTAAGGGATATATGGGGCAGGAGGCGGTCTCGCATATAACTAGGCCCCGAGCCATGGAGCGCTTTAAAGATGGTCATCAGAACCTTGGCTCGTGTGCCAAATATGGGGGGAGCGCAGGGGAGTCGTCTGTGGGTGTGGCACACGCATAATGTTATATGCATGTCCCCCTGCTTTTGGTGTGCTTTTTTTGCCCTCCCCAAGCTCCAGATGCTTTCTAGGAGCCTGGGGAGGGTGAAAACAGCTTCCCCCCCACCTCCAGAGGCTTCAGGAGCTTCCCTGAAGCCTCCAGAGGGAATAAAACAGCCTCAAAAGAAGGCCTAAATCAGCTGGCCAGCACACACAACCGCGCTGGAGCTGACAGGGCAACACCTTGCGTGCCCTCACAAATGGTTCCGTGTGCCACCTGTGGCGCCCGTGCCATAGGTTCGCCATCACTGCTCTAAGTCATCTACAGTTTGCTGGTCTCACAGTGGTGTTCAATATCAAACACTATATTCCTCTTGATTGCTTAATAAAAATAAGCATAGGAAGTATCATTTTACAATGCTTTAAGTCCTTTTGTAGAGATTGGGTCCAGAAAGTTATTCTGGAGAACTTAAAGAGTTCAGCATTTTGGACAATGGAATATAGTACATGTCGCCAACCCTGGGCCGTGGCCTACTAGCAGGCCTTGAGTCTTGCAGAACCTAGGTCACTGTTGGCAAGTGTGGCAAGTGTGCACGCGTGTGCATCCCCACTCACATGAGCAGCGGATGAACATGCGTGTGTCAGCTGCATGTGGCCTCTCCCCCACCACCAGTCCACAAAGTCAAAAAGATTGGGGAACTCTGGCATATGGTGTTTATTTTTATCTTTCTCTGGATGATAGGTTATATTTATTCAAACATGGTCAAGGGTTGATTTAAAAAGGAGACCAGAGTAAAATTGCTTCTTCGCCTACTAAATAGCTTTAGGGTCAATATTTTCCTCTGATTGAAAACAAAAACAAAAACTTTCTTTCAGTACATAAAGACTTTGTCAAATGTCAGGGCCCTGACTGATATATTACACTCCCTCCTAGAGTAACTCATGTTATACCTCTGCTCCATGAACTGCATTCAAAGCCCTTCATGACATAGGACCTGGTGATCTGAGGGACTGTCTCTACTCAATATCATCATTCTACCCCACCCCACTACATCTGCAGAACAGGCATGTTGCAGGTAAAAGGGTATTAGTGTTCCTTCAGAATCTCAGAAAAAAGAGGTGAAATGGCTATGCAGTTTGAAGCTTTGATTATGCAGTCCATACCATTCACCATATTGCATATTCTAATGGTCTTAGTTTCACTTTTTCCATGAAGGGGATTTCGTATTTTCATAGCATCACTGGTCTTTATTACAATGGTCTAAAACATGTCTTTATTACTATTATTGTTGTACCTGACACTCTAAGTTAGTGCTAGGGAAATAATTGTTGGCATGTGACAACATCTGGTTAATGAATATGGAACATTGTGGTTGACCTTCAGTGAACGATATAACTATATGAAGTCATTCTGTGATTTTAAAGTAGTGGAATTGTGGTTCCTAAAGCTGTAGAGTATTAAATTGAAGGAAAAGGATTTTGGTAGAAGTATTAGGCTTGATATGTGTGGCATGTTACATCCCTTGGCTGGTTCTTATTGTGCATAGCATAAAACCAGTCTGTAAGAACCATCCAAAATCATGATAGACTCCTTTGGCATGATGAATGAAAATAAGGAAATATCTTTTGGGTCTGTTCTGCTTGAATGTAGTCTGTTTCTCATGTATTTCTTTGTGCAATATTGTTGAAATATTATAGAAATCCCAAAATATAATCAAATATCCTGAAAGAGTGCTGCAGTTAAATTGATGATATTGAAATGTGATGTAGGCTTTTCTTTGTGCTGATTAAAGAGATAAATAAGTGGAAGATGGGAGATTTTGTTTTTAAAAATTAGAGTTAAAATGTCTTAAGGCTGCTGGTAATGGACCCAGTGATCTTTTTACAGTTGTTAATGGATATCTAATTGGGATTTATTTCAATGGAGTTTGGGGGCCTTCAGATCATTTAAGCACCGAGGGAATGTTTTAGCCCAGGGGATCAACATGATCTCTCTAAAGGTCATGTTTGAAGAATAAAATTAAAAGATATGACTTATAGTCAAAATTCATTGCTATTTAGGAACACCTACAGAAACAAGGCAATTTCTTTTTAACTTAAAGAACAGCATTTCTAATATCACACATACACCCTCCCAAAAAAGAGAGAGGTAAATGAATAATATTTGATACGGTTAGGATTCAGACATTTTATATGCTGAGTTTTTCCGTGTAGTAATAATCAGTCCTATGCATATCAAGTAAAAGACCTACGGTTCAAGGAGGTCTCAGTTTTCTAGTTGGCAGTTTTCAGAAAGTGATTAGAATGTGGTATTGTAGGCTAATTCTGCTCACAGCCAGGAGTTCAATTCTGACTACGTCAAGGTTGACTCAACCTTTCATCCTTCCGAGGTTGATAAAATGAGAACCCAGATTGTTGGGGGCTGATTGATGTTGACTCTTAGAGAGGGCTGTGAGGCATTGTGAAGCAGTACTGTGTTTCCCTGAAAATAAGACAGGGTCTTATTTTCTTTTGACCTCCAAAATAAGCACTTGGTCTTATTTTCAGAGAGGTCTTATTATTTTTGAGGTGCAGGGAATGGTGAGTGTGGTCACCTCATGGCTGATGCTGTGTTGCAATACTTATTTTCAGGGGAGGGGTTATTTTAGCGCATATCTGATTGGGCTTATTATCCAGGAAGGTCTTATTTTGGGGGAAACAGGGTACATAAGTCTAAGTGCTATTGCTATGAAGCTATAATCCCAGGCAACAATGCAGAGAAACAAAGCAAGGAGTTCTCCATTACTCTTGTTGCATTCCTGGCACTTCTTTTATTGGAGGTCAGCATTTTATATGCCGCATGGCCATTTCAGTTGCACTATTACTCTGCCTGTTTATTAAATGTATATGCCACCAATATTCCTGATAAGGTAACTCTAGGTGTTTTATAGCTCATAAAAAGATAAATAGAAAAGCAAAGTTTCTAAACTTTTTAAAACTACAAAGATTAATTTAAAAATGATGCAAAAAAACCAGAAGCAAGAGACAAATTTATGTTATATGGCTATGCATATGACTAAATGATTCCAAGCAAACAAATTTAATGTAAATTAAAAACAAATTTCCACCATAAATACAGAATTAAAAATACACTGCAACTGAGTATGATATATAGCTAGGATTGCCCTTATTCCATATCCCCACTTAAGTGCTTGATGAAACCTATGAGTTCATGACTCCTAAATGAACAAAAGGGAAAGTACTATAGTTTTTTACAATATAAAACAGGAAAAGAGGATGTGCTCTTTCAAACTCCTTAATACTGTATACTGATTTGACGAAAGACATTGGCAACTATCCAATTAGTATATGAGAAGTATAATCTGTACAGAGAAATACACAATAAAAGTATTTTTTATAAACAACAACAGCTTAATTGCTTCTATGACTAAAATTAAAGTCTTTTTATGGGCTAAAATGGTTTTTTTAAAAAAATAATAATAAAAGCGTTCTATTTATAATTGCGCAACTACCTATTTTGTAATTGAATAACTTATACGGTAATGACCGACAGGGGCCTTTTAATGTCTGGCATACAATTGCTGTTTTCTTTTGACTTGGATGTATTTCAGCTTCAGTGTTATATAACCGTCCTTTAAAAAAATTTACACACAAGCTGCATTTTAACTCTCAGTTTGTTTCCTGATTAGTCACGTCTCGAGAGCATGGTAAATATTTCTTGCTGCCTTAGAGTTAAGCTGATCTGTTCATTCCACCTTCAGAGAATTAGCAAGCGTGACTAAAACAATTGTGCTATTGTAAAGCACAGTTTAAAGATGACCAATTCTGGAAGTGAAATCTAAAAAACTAGCTGATATATTGCGTTCTGTTTGTGTCAGAAACCTAGATCCAAGATGGGCTGAATTTTGAAGGGATTAAAAAATGTGAGAAAGAAAATCACAGAAATAGAAAAATAGGAATTTTATCTTATTTACCTCATCTTTCCTTCTCCTGTTTGAATCAAAAAAAGATCCTGTGAATGATGACAGACTTTTACTGTCTATTATCTAAGGGGTTTTTGTAGATTAGTCTGATGATAGTGAGATGTGCATTGTCTAAATTTAATAAATAAAATTAGGCTGCATCCTTTTAAATGCAGAATACACAACTCCAATGGAAAAGTATCAGTTTTGTTAGCATCATTCTTCCCATTAATTGTCTCTTATTTCTTGTCATGTATATTAGGTAGTCATATTGAAAAGTAAGAAAAACACCAGGACTAGATTATTACTATTTCACTAGTGACATTTAGCCTAAGTACAAAAAAGCAATTTGTTTCATAGATTTGCATGGGAGATGATGATGTTATAGTGGTACTTTCAGCCGCCAGTAGTATTTTGTGGCTTTCTTAAGGTAACAACTTTTAAATCCTTGAACTTGGCCATGGATAAAATCCTTTTCTGGTTATCAAAAGAGGCTGAAACTCAATTCATTTGGATAATTGTATATTTGAATTATTAAAAGTTTGACTACTTTTCGTTCATTATGGGTTCAAGTAAAATTTAATTTTCTTCTCTCACAAACCCTTTCTTCCCATCCTCCTTCCCAAATAATATTTTTTTTAAAAAAGCTATGTCCTTGAATAAGAATGTCCTTAATATATCCCAAATAAATATTCAGTGCTTTTTCTCTCAGCCCATTATCTAATGATCTAGGATGGTTTATTCCAAGATGTTGGATTTGTTTAGCTGCAAGCTAAAGTAGATTGGCCGCAAGTGGGGTTCTTCTTTTTTTTTAATGAATAATTGAACTCGTGAAATACCCCCTACAAGTTTCATAGTATTGTATGTGAGTAAATAAATAAATGTGGAAAAATATATTGGTAATTGTTGCAATTAACTATTCACCGTGTGTGTGTGTGTGTGTGTGTGTGTGTGTGTGCATATTAGAGAGAGATAGAGATAGAGAGACAGAGACAGAGAGAGAATAGAGGTTGTTTTATTTAATGTATCTCATTTTTGAAGAAGTATTTCAAACTAGGTGGCACCTGAATAAGAATAAGAGCTCAGAAGCAAAAGAATTCGGTGATAAAAGAGATGCTTTCATTTAATGCTCCAGGCATCAGCTGTAAAGAAGCCAAAGTGAATGTACAAGCATCAGAGTCTATCACTGAGGGTGGGAAGGCAACAGCTAATGCTGTGTGTGACTCTACATAAACATTTAAATCCAAGCAGCTGAATAACAATTTAGGACATAAAAGTAAGGTGAAATGAAATTCAGAGAAACAAATGTCCAGTTTAATCACAATTAAACAAGAGAGAGATATCATAAAACAGCAAATAAGGAAAACAAAGAAGGCAGGGGAGAAAATCACAGGGGCTCAGTACTTTGATTTGGTTAGATAACATAGCACTTTGTGGAATCAAGCTTACATTTTCAATCAAGTCCTTTGCTTTCTAAACCAACTGGGATTTTAAAAAATCTTTCCACATGATACCTTTTCCTACAAGACTTTTACAGTACTTGCCCACCCGATTGCCAATTGCAGTGTTATGCTTGAAAATGGATGATTGCCTGCTCTGCTACCTTTTCCTAACCTAGTTTTCCTCTGAAATGATAGATAATATTTATCAAGGCAACACAGCAATGGATGATGAGGTTGGGCCTAGCAGAAATTATAATCCAACATATTTGGTGGACACCAAATCAGTGAGGGATTTTAACAGTCCTAGTGATCCTTTTATTGTATGAAAATTTAAAATTGCTTAATGGATTGCTATTTCATAATCCACAAAATGTAATCTATATTTCCCCCAAAATTCTCTTCTGCTAAAATGTCAAAATGTGAAATATGCACAGATACTGTAGTTCCATTATTGGGTGTCAGTTAATAACTGAAAGCAATTTTAGGTGTGAGATTTCTCCTGATATAGTGAGCTGAACAGGAACAATGTCAAAGTTTCATAGATTAAGCTTTGTCTCCCGTCCATATCTTATTCAAACCACACTTATTGTGGGTGGTGGTGGTGTTCTATTTTATTCAATGATATTGCTTTGCTATATATAGTTTCTCTTGTTTTTGATGAACAGTTCTTATGTTTCTTCATGGTGCTTAAACACAAACCAGCTGCACTTTCTAGATTAGTTATAATTAAAATTCATATTGTAATGTGTCCTCAAAGCTGGCTCCCAATATACCAGGCATAGTGTAACAGACCATCTTCTACCCTGAAATTAAATAATTCCATCAAGCAATATTACTTTATTGTACTAACACTGTTTCATTTCAAATAAAGTATAGTTCCCTGTCAAAGCGAAAAAGAATAAGAAGGTACCTTTTAACAAGATTTCAATGTGGTGATCTCCAGATTGACCATTTTTTCCCCATTATAATAGTTAAAAATTACAATCTTAACAATCAAATTATACAAAGGTATAATAGCAAACTTTTTGTCTACAAAGGTATCTCCAATTTTCTGGATCATAAAGCCTAATGATATAATTGTGATTTATGAATAAATCTTTTGCTTTTCCCTTTATCAAGATTTCAAGAAAACAGATAATACCTCATGTCTTTCCTCTGTAAAAAATAGAGTCCTCTAGTATTCTAGTCTCAAATCATCATAAGTCATGGTGGCGCAGTGGTTAGAGTAAAGTACTGCAGACTACTTCTGCTGCCTGCCGGCTACCTGCAATTTAGCAGTTCAGATCTCACCAGGCTCAAGGTTGACCCAGCCTTCTATTCTTTCAGGGTGGTTAAAATGAGGACCCAGATTGTTGGGGGCAATATGCTAACTCTATAAAACCACTTAGAGAAGGCTGTAAAGCACTGTGAAGTATTATATGTCTAAGTGCTATTGCTATATACTATGGGATATTTTTATATGATTTTGATCAATGATAGGCAGTTTTGCTCGAAGATTAGAATTTCAGTCTCATGAACACAAGGTAGCATGTCCAACAGGAAGAATTCTGGGAGTTTAGATCCCAAATAGTTGGACTACATTAAATTCTTATCCTTCATTTAGATTTTATACACTTGATAATGGCTTTGTTAACTGATGACTTAACACAGGGGTAGTCAACCTTTTTATACCTACTGCCCACTTTTGTATCTCTGTTATTAGGAAAATTTTCTAACCACCCACCTGTTCCATAGTAGTGGTGATTTATAAAGTAGGGAAGTCAATGAAAAAAAAAAAAAAAGAAAGTACTTCAGTATTGGACAAAACCCCTACTGCCCACTATGAAAATTGGAACGCCCACTAGTGGGCGGTAGAGACCAGATTGACTACCACTGGCTTAACATTTGCAATTTGCTCCTGCATAGCGATTTATTTCTCTAAATATGTATAGCTTGTATAGTGAATAGGCTTGAATTACATAATGTTGTGAGAATACAAGGAATGTTTAACACACAGTTCAGTTCTATATGCATGAAAGTATGTCATACATTTAAGAAGGCAGTTTGTGCAATAAACAATAACTTTTATTTAACAAAATGTTGTTCTTTGATCACAGAGAATCTTTTATCATTGGGTATAAGGGGTGAAGTGGATCAGAGGTGGTATTCAGTCAGTTCTTACAAGTTTTGGTGAACCAGTAGTGGTGGCTACTGGTGGCTCCACCTACCCACCCTATGTAATGCATGACCTTCTGCACATCTGAGCATGCTCACATTTGTGAACCGGTAGCGAAGGTAAGTGAATCCCACCACTGAAGTGGATGTGTTGTCAATGGCTGGGTTTGCAGAGCGTAGTAACTCATAATCTATATAAATAAAAATGTAACAAGAGTTTGTTCAAAACCGCTAATCTCCGATCGCTGCACCGATCGCTTCCAAATTTTCACACAATGTTCCTTTCAAATACGGCACTAATGATATACAGAAATTGTGTAGATGTCACACCTGTGCCAGGTACATGCAACAGAAATGTAAAAAATTGTAAAAAAGGATACAGAGAGAGCAATGGGCCACAGGTATTATGTCATCCTTTATGACATAAAATACTCTGCCCATAAGATTCAAGGAGAAATACAATAGGTAGGTAGGAAGCTATAGGGATAGAGAGAGGGAGGGAGACATGCGGTAGGTAGGTAGGTAGGTAGGTAGGTAGGTAGCTAGAGGGATAGAGAGAGGGAGAAATGCGGTAGGTAGGTAGGTAGGTAGGTAGGTAGGTAGGTAGGTAGAGGGATAGAGAGAGGGAGAAATGCGGTAGGTAGGTAGGTAGGTAGGTAGGTAGGTAGGTAGGTAGGTAGGTAGGTAGGTAGGTAGGTAGCTAGAGGGATAGAGAGAGGGAGAAATGCGGTAGGTAGGTAGGTAGGTAGGTAGGTAGGTAGAGGGATAGAGAGAGGGAGAAATGCGGTAGGTAGGTAGGTAGGTAGCTAGAGGGAAGAGAGAGGGAGAAATGCGGTAGGTAGGTAGGTAGGTAGATAGGTAGGTAGGTAGGCAGGTAGGTAGAGGGATAGAGAATGGGAGAAATACAGTAGGTAGGGAGGGAGGGAGGTAGAGGGATAGAGAGAGGGGGAGAAATACAGTAGGTAGGTAGGTTGGAAGTTATTCAGTGGTTGTGTGTACGTGTTTGTGTGTGCAGGTGTAGATCTACACACAGATTGGTTGGCCATTTAACCCGACTGGGCCACAACAACGCATGGCCGGGAACAGCTAGTGTAGTTATAAAGTCAATTGTTGGTTTCTTTAGTATGGCAAGGTTTCTTGTTGTTGACCCATCTGGTTTATCGTTAGCAGCAAAAGCAGTCCTTTGCTGAGGCTATTCATGAAATCCTAAAGATTAAAGCTCACATTACAGCAACAAGGAAGCTAATAAATCAATCATAATTATGCTATCACATTTAAAAATAAAGGCATGAAAATGCTACCTCATTTAGGCTGTATGAAATCTAGTTGACTCACTAAGTAACACTGAAAGAAGTTTAGATTTAATCATGTGTTGCAAATCAAGTTTTCCGCCTTGTTAGCTGGAGATCATCCTTGCTTTTATTTAAACCTTGTACTTACCTCAGCTTCATTTAAGAATACCATGTGAACATTTTTGTTTAATGTGCCATCATGTTTCCTCTTTAGCTGAGTTGAAAATGAACGCATCTTGCAAGGTTTCTTTCTTTTTTCCCCCTCTAGTCACTTTTAGTCATGATTATCTTTTTATATTAAAGTGAACAGATGCTGTTGGTGGTGATGCTTAAACTGGGATGTTTTTCTCCTTTGGAGATTCTTCCTGCCAGTGATTAATTTACATTTTTTTTTGTTTTGAAATCTTGTAGAGAGTCCTTTGTTGATGCCTCTGTGTTCATTTTGTCTTATTCTCTTTTCAGGTCACATATGAGCAGGTTTTTCAAACAGCAACTTAAGAAGACAGAATAAAATTGGTGACATCTGCCAATCAGTTTCACACACCATCTTATTTATCTGAACCATTTTTGTAATCCTTATCTCCTCTATTCGGTGAACCAGATATGAGAGCCACTCTTTATGAGCCTCTTGTTAGACTAAAGAATACATTTGGAATTCTTTTGGGAGAAGATGAGATGGTGCCATGATAGCACCAAGCCATTCTTTCACATCCTGCCCTGACATTATTATGTGCTATACCTCCGGCTTCCGGCCACATCTTTCTCCTGCTCCTGAGAAAAATTTAGCCTTTTGAGTGATCTTTGACAGGCCAAAGTTCAGTATTAAACTGAAATCACAAAGACATGGAAAACTCTTGAGAGTCATCATTGAAAGGATGATGTCCATTTAGTTATGCATCTGCATGTCATTTCTTTATCCACCTGCATGCTTCCTTGATCCTTGTCAATTTGTATTCCAATTGACAGTTATAAAAACAACCTGTTTCAACTGGGTTCCTTTCTAGAATCCTCAGTTTGTTGAATTCAAAGTCAGATGCATAAATTTAAAGCTTTATATCCCACTAGACCAGGGGTCTCCAACCTTTGCAACTTTAAGTCTGAAGGACTTCAGCTCCCAGAATTCTCCAGCCAGCAAAGCTGGCTGGAGAATTCTGGGAGCTGAAGTCCTTCAGACTTAAAGTTGCAAAGGTTGGAGACCCCTGCACCAGACAACCCATGAGCCATTGGGTAATTGCTTCAGAGATATTTTCTGTTATGTAAACAGAAAAACAAAATGATAATAGGTGAGCAAAAAAGCAATGAGAGGAAGAGTAACGTCTGACCTCAATGGTTTTCCCATTGAGTTTCCTTGTTTGTTTGTTTGTTTGTTTGTTTATTCATTCAGGAGCATCACTATTAAAATAAGGCATATCATATGACATAAAATTTAAAATTTAAAATTGGATTTTGTACAATTGATATGGACTTTCTAACTTCTAGCATATTTGCAATTCACCTCCATAAAATATAAGATTAAAATATGTAAAAATTAAATAGATCTTTCCCAGAAACTAGCAACATTAATTAATCTATAATAATAATAATAATAATAATAATAATAATAATAATAATTTATTACATTTATAGACCGCCCCCTCTCCCCGAAGGGACTCGGGGCAGTGTACAGGAAAAATAAAAAACATCTAAAAACATACAATACATACATAATTAAAATCGAATTAACCCTGTACTAAAATTTGTAAACATTAAAAATTGTATCCCATTAAAACCAAATAAACAATTTAAATTACAGACTGGGGTGAGGAGCATAAATTAGGCCAAGCCGGCCTGATGGAACAGATAAGTTTTGACTTTTTGGCTGAAGGAGCGGAGGTCCGTGGTAGTTCTAATATCGGGGGATAGGTCATTCCAGAGGGTCGGGCCCATCACAGAGAAGGCCCTTCCCCTGGGCGTCACCTGCTGGCACTGCCTAGTGGACGGCACCCGGAGAAGTCCCTCTCTGTGGGAGCGAATCGGGATGTTTGGGACAGGATACGATCCCGCAAATAACTAGGTCCTGTGCCATGGAGCGCTTTAAAGATGATGATCAACACCTTCAAAGACCACAGGCAGCCAGTGCTGCCATGAAGTGCTCAAGTGTACACTGATTGGGACACAAAGGGCAGGTATACATATTATTGTTGTCTGCATGTCACCACAATTGCAAAGAACAGAAGCTGTGGGATAGCCTAATTTGTTCAGAGTGTCTCTGGATCTTGTTGAAGACTGAGCACAATCTATTCAACTATTTCCATACTTCCATACTTCTCAGTTTTCATCAGATTAGGTACCAGCTCTTATATTGGTTCCACTATTGGGTCGTTGTAACTTTCCATAGATCCACTCTGCTTTCAAATACTTCTGCCTTCAAAGACTTCCGTCAACCTAAGGAAGTTTTTCGTGGATATTAGTCTCTGCTGAACTGGTTCTAGGCCATAGAGAATGTCTAGATATAAGTTATTTGAGTCTTTCTTTGTATGCTTCTTCTCTGCAAACATCAAATGGGCAATGCCAGCTACATGGTAGATTTTATCTAGAGGGGTCGATTTAAGACATCTGAAAATAATTCTACTGGTTTCCTTGTGACAAGCTGACCGGAAGTATCAGAAATATCAGTATTCCTTCCTTCCTTCCTTCCACCCACCCACCCACCCACCCAACATTCCATCGTTCACCTTGCCACTTACCTTCTACCCTACCTTCTGTTTTTCTTCTTTTCTTCATTTTTCCCTTCCTAACCCCTTGTCTCACCCTTCCTTCCTTCTTTCCTGCCATTTTACTATAATCTTCTTTCCTTCCTTCCTTTCCTCCCTCCTTCCCAGTTAAAGGTCATGGCAAAGGGGATTTCAGTAGGATATAGATTACTGAATGTCCAGGTATATTCATAAATTGCTGAGATTATTTGATTTATGAACATTTGTAGTCTCAAAAAAACCTGGCTGAAGAATGAACTTGTAAAATTTTAATCAAATAGGTGCAAAGGTTTCAGTACAAAATCCTTTCAATTCTGGTGTAAAACAAAATCAAAAATTCTACATGTCTATGTATGCTTTTTCAGCAAATTTGATTTATGTTATATGCCAATTGTAGTCATACCTCTGTGCAAAGCAGAAGTAGATGGAGAATATTGCAAGGGAAAGGTTTCATTTTAAAACCAAAATGTCACTATATCAAACAAATCATAAAAAAATAGATGCAGAGAAGTGTAATGATATGATATAACCAGTGATGGGATTCAAATAATTTAACAACCGGTTCTCTGCTCTAATGATTTCTTCCAACAACCAGTTCACTAAACTGCTGAGAAAATTAACAACCAGTTATCCTGAAGTGCTACGAACTGGCTGAATCCCACCACTGGATATAACAATAATTTTAAAAAACTATAAAATGAGATAGTAAACAATCCTTCCATAGGTGTTCTTTTCTTTGTTCCTTAATTTAACAAAAGAAACAAATACCATCCCCCGTACACAGTAACATTTATTGATAGTATGATGTATTGACAGATTTGAATCCTGAGGACATACACAAAAGAGTACAATATTTACCATAATGACTTAAAATCATGTTAATAATTATAGATTTTGCAATCACCCTATATAAAAATGTAACCCAGGAAATGGATATTTACTTATAGTACATTGTTTTTGGAATATTGTACTTTTGGATCTGCAAAAGAAATCTTAAGAGTTTGAGAAGAAAATCTGTTTGAAACTTCTCTATTATTTTCTGGGACTTTTTAAAAGTATTATAAATGTTTGAGAAGTGATGCTTTGAGTTAGTGGTGAAGCTCCAAACAGACAAAGGAACCAGGTCAGAATATAGCCAGAGGGAATGTATTTAAGTAGGTTGATTCTCTAAAATTTAAAAGTAATAGTTAGCGCATAATTGAAATTGGACAGACAACAGGAGAAAAGGAGAAATATCAGAAGGAATGGGTGTAATTACTGCTGTGTGATCTGAGATGGAATGATTTTGACACTATCAACTATGGAGGAATGCTTGGTGAAATTGACGGATCTTGCTTAGATGAATAAACTAACTTCTTTGATTAGAAAAAATACATATATTAATGACTGGTAACCTATGAACTTTTTCCATAAATATAAAAAACCCTTGTTGTTTATGGCTTTTATGATTATAGAAATAAGAGTATTATAATGTAACTTTTAGAGAAGCAGCTTGGAATTTGCATTTTCACAGCTTCTACATATCTTTCATTTCAAGAAAACAAGATGTTCTAGGGTATGTTCCAGAGGACTGGTCTTGTAGCATTTTAACTTCTGTTAAAACAGCTGTGCATTTTCCAATGGTGGGCTCCCCTTATAATTGCCTCACAATACTGGAAATCAACAGAGTTAACTTAAGCATAGTTAATTATACGTGACCTTAATGTTCATATTACCAGATCATAAAATACAAGGTTTAGTGATATCACCAGTTATGGTGGGTAAATATAGTTTAAATACTGAAGTACCAGAACTGTTGCTGCAAAGGCTGACCCCCCTAATATTCTTTTCCCCCAAAAAGGAAACAAGAGAGGATTGACATACACTATAATAAATTCCAGCGATAGATTAAAAACAGCACTCCGCTGACAATGAAGAGAACGGATTCTTTTCAAAAAATGTTGCAGAGATGCTGGCATGGATTATTTGTTGCAGAGGGGAAATAAAAATGTTGGAAAGTTACTTTTACGAATGTGTGTGTTCCTGTGAGTGAGCTTGGATTCTGATCCCGGTAGATTTTTTTTCTTCAAGAAAGAGAGTGGTTAAAAGTATTGTATGGAAATATTTACAAAGGGAATACAAGATATTTTATTTACAAGAATTTATTGGGGTTGATCAATACTATACCTGCTGGGATCGTAATCTGAATTTCTTTGGTAGCTTAGTGAAGGAATGAAGAGTGAAGTCTGTGGCTATTCAACTTTTCATTAGGGCTGAGGAACCCTGTGGAGTGCTTGTTCAGAGATTCCTTTGGGTGACTAGCTGTATTGCTCCCTACCACTCCAACCCTAGTTTAGTGCAACACAAGGGCATTGGGTTATAAAAAGATTTCTCTCTGATGGAGATGAAAAAATATCTGACAAATTCCTGTCTTTGGTCAAATACAGAAAAGAAGGATATACAGCTCTTCCCCTAAAGCATCCACTTGACACTTGGATTATCCTTTAAATAGTATTTGGTTCCATACTAAATACTTAGTAAATAGTGAAGGGATGTGTGGCGACTCAGTGATTAAGATGCTGAGCTTGTTGATCAGAAGGTCGGCGTTTCAGTGGTTTGAATCCCTAGTGCCACATAATGGAGTGAGCTCCTGTTATTTGTCCCAGCTTCTGGCAACCTAACAGTTCAAAAGCAAGTAAGAAAGGCAAGTAGAAAAATAGGGACCACTTTGCTGGGAAGGTAATAGTGTCTCCATATGCCTTCAGCATTTATTTTATTTATTTATTTATTCAAATTTCTACCCCACCCTTCTCCTTGTTAGGACCCAGGGCGGCGCACAGGCATTATTTAAAACCATAAATACAATATACATCATTAAAATATATTAAATTATTTAAACCCGTGCTAAAACCCACATTAAAACCCTACCAAAATTATAATTTATGTATAAAAAGTCAGAAACGGGGGGCTATCCTAGGCCGGCTTGATGGAATAAATGCGTCTTAAGACGTTGGCGGAAGAGGCGGAGGTCCGAGGTAGTGCGAAGGTCAGGGAGTAGGTCGTTCCATTGGGCCGGGCCCACCACAGAGAAGGCCCTTCCCCTGGGTGTCGCCAACCGGCATTGCCCAGCCGACGGCACCCGGAGAAGACCCTCTCTGTGGGAGCGGATCAGACGAAAGGATGTATGGGGCAGGAGGCGGTCTCGTATATAGCTAGACCCCGAGCCATGGAGTGATTTAAAGATGGTCGTCAACACCTTGAAGCGCACTCGAGAGGCCACAGGCAGCCAATGCAGCTCGCGCAGGAGAGGTGTTACGTGGGCTTGCCTTGAGGCACCCATAATCACCCGCGCGGCCGCATTCTGTACTAACTATAGCCTTCGAGTGCATCTCAAGGGGAGCCCCATGTAGAGAGCGTTACATGCTGGCCACATGAGCGTTACATGCTGGCCACATGACCACGTTTTTGGACAGCGCTGATTTTTTGACTTAGAAATGTGGATGAGCACTGCCCCTAGAGCTGGAAACGACAAACATGCGTGTGTGGGGGGACCTTTACCTTTACCTTATTTACTTAGTAGCATTTATTTATCACTACCCAAAATCCTTAATATATATTACATGGATTTTAGTTCAATCAGTTTGACTAATTTTGTTTTCATGTCTCTAATAGTTATTCATCAAGTCTGTCTCTTAATCCAGTTCTGTTTTTGTTGCCCTGTTCTATAATTAAAGGCTGGATGATATCAGAGGTGGGAATTTGGGAATAGGAATTAGAATCCATTTCTCACATCCTTGTTCCCTTGTCAAATACCTTCCTTCTGCAATCCTAGAGAAAAGGAACTTTTTTAATATCCATCTATGGCATGGCAGGGAATGGCAAACTAGCAAATGAGAAATAAGATATCACTTCCTAAATGGACAGAATATATTTATCAGCTGTGAATAAATGAACTGTGAACATCATCTTACACAGAATGTCATGGCTAGTATTGGAACAATCCAATATCATCAGGACTACTAATAGTGGTAATAGTGAAAAGTAACAATTGAGCAGTTATGCTCCTAAACCACCTGGTGCAGCACTATTACATGTACCATATTTTGCAGCCCTTCTTTCAGATGACTGGATGAATTGTATAAACAACTGTATCATCTTACATCTAGGGAAATATTCATTCAAGAGCATAAGCATCTGGCTCAGGATACTTATACATTTGATGTAGACAACTGTTAGATCCGTAGGCACCCTCCTGCAGTCATTAGGGACATAAATATGAATATTTGGAGAAAAAGATATATGGCATGCAGAATGTAGAGTTATTCGGTGTACTTCTGGATTAGGCAATATTTGAAAAATCAACAAGCACAACTCTGCTTCTTGTCCTTTCTGAAGATTATTGACAGTTTTTGGTCAATTCTCTAGAAGGAGAAAGAGAGAAAAGTTTAAAAAACATCTCTGCCAAAATGTGGTGATCTGACTTCAGAAAAGTAGTGGTCTAGAAGCTGGGAGCCCATGACCTCCAAACATGCCTTGAATATGAAATTCAATTGGGTGACTTTGGGTCAATCACTTCTTTTCAGCCTAATAAGAGAGCAAGGACAACCCACTTCTGAAAAAGTTGCTAACTATATGGTTTTGATTTAAAGGCACACTGCCATAAAAACATCAGGATACAGGGAAATCACAACTGCTGTACTAAAGGATTTAGGGTGCTTCACATGCTTTGGGCTTTTCCTGTTCTAACTCTTTCCTTTTTAAAAAAAAATATGCATTTAAACTTTTATTAATACTTAAATTGTTCCTATATTTACAATGTTTTCTTTTAGTCCAGAAAGTTAGCAGGAACTAGCTAAATTGAGCTAAGCAAGGTTGGACTATTACTAGGTTAAGAGAACATCAGAAAATTGCAGCACTGTAAATAAATGTGGAAAATGGAAAGTCTTAGAAAAGGCTAACCACATCCATACTGTTGCCAAGAAAATTAGGAGAGTCTTTTCGTATAGTCACTAGGATTTTTGTGAGTATTTCCTTTTACCTTTCTTTTAGATTGCTGCTTTTTCAATTTTCAAATGCAAACTGATTTAACAAAAAAATAAGCCTAGAATCATTAGACATCATAATTTTATTGTTTAAAAACTGCTGCTGTTGCATATACAAACAAATGAAATGGAAGAAAGATGGTGTTAGGATAATTATCCTGATGTTGGGTTGACAATATATATAAGCCAGGATTCTTAAAGAGTATATGTAACTTTAAGGACTATGTGGAATCTGATTGGCTGTGCTTCCCAGCTCAATCATAAAAGCCAGCTGGAAACAATGTTCATTCCCTTTTTGCTTTCCTTTGCTTCCTGATTGCCACTGAGGAAGAAGATGAACACGAAGATGGAAGAAGTATCATTGTTTTGAATTACTGTAAGATAACTGTGGTTTTGGTGAAGGGGTGTTTATTGTTAGAGGAGTTAGTATCACTGTTTGGAAGAAGTATTTTAGTTACTACAAGAGTAAAGACTATTTATTTTTTCTACTATCAGTGTTTTAGAGTTTGTGTGTTGTTAAAGCAAATTATCTCTTGTTGTACGATGTATTGCACTATTCCACCTGTTTATTTTCCAACGGGGGTGTTTTTTATCCCTAACAGATGGTCTTTTCTCTGCACAACAGTTGGTGGCACAACAGTTTCCCCGTCACCTGGAGGAGATTGATTATCTGGACCCGCGCCAGTCCGGCTTCCGGCCCAGACACAGCACTGAGACGGCATTGGTCGCATTGGTAGATGATCTCTGGAGGGCCATAGATGGGGGTTGTTCCTCCATCCTGGTCCTATTAGACCTCTCGGCGGCTTTTGATACCATCGACCATGGTATCCTATTGCATCGACTGGAAGGGCTGGGGGTGAGGGGCACCATTTTACGGTGGTTCTCCTCCTACCTCTCCGGTCGATCGCAATTTGTGTTGGCAGGAGGGCAGAGGTCGACCTCGAGACCCCTCACATGTGGGGTGCCTCAGGGGTCGGTCCTCTCGCCGCTTCTGTTCAACACATACATGAAGCCGCTGGGCGAGATCATCCGTGGTTTTGGGGTAGAGTACCATCTCTACGCTGACGATACGCAGCTGTACATATCTACCCCGAACCACCCCAACGATGCCGTTGAAGTGATGTCCCGGTGCCTGGAAGCCGTGCCGGGCTGGATGGGAAGGAACAGACTCAGACTCAACCGGTCCAAGACCGAGTGGCTGTGGTTTCCGGCATCCCGGTACAACCAGTTTATTCCATCACTGGCCATAGGGGGTGAACATCTAGCCCCTGTGCATGGGGCACGCAACTTGGGCGTCCTCCTGGATACCCGGCTGTCTATGGAAGATCAAGTGACGGCCATGGCCAGGGGGGCGTTCTACCAGGTTCGCCTGGTACGCCAGTTGCGTCCCCTATTGGACCGGGACGCCCTTTGCACAGTCACTCATGCACTTGTGACATCCCGTCTAGACTACTGCAATGCTCTCTACATGGGGCTTCCCTTGAGGTGCACCCGAAGACTGCAGCTAGTCCAGAATGCGGCCGCACGGGCAATTCTGGGAGCCTCTAGGCATTTCCACGTGACACGGCTCCTGCGCAAGCTGCACTGGCTGCCTGTGGCCTTTCGGGTGCGCTTCAAGGTGTTGATTACCATCTTTAAAGCGCTCCATGGCACGGGACCTAGTTATCTGCGAGACTGCATCCTACCCCATACATCCCTTGGCCGATTCGCTCCCACAGAGAGGGACTTCTCCGGGTGCCGTCCACCAGGCAATGCCAGCGGGCGACGCCCAGGGGAAGGGCCTTCTCTGTGGTGGGCCCAACTCTCTGGAACGACCTACCCCCCCGAACTCAGAACAACCACGAACCTCCGCTCCTTCCGCCAAAAGCTAAAGACCCACTTCTTCCATCAGGCCGGCTTGGCCTAATCTACCTCGCCAGCCTTCAGTCTGAATATTTAAACTGTTTTAATTGGATTTTTAAGGGGTTTAGTTTTTAAGGATTTTAGGTTTTTAGCACAGGGTTATAGTTTGTTTAATTCGATTTTATATATTTATAATGGGTCTATGTTTATATGCTTTTTAATTTCCTGTGCACCGCCTTGAGTCCCTTCGGGGAGAGGGAGCGGTCTACAAATTAAACTGATTGATTGATTGATTGATTGATTGATTGATTGATTGATTGATTGATTGATTGCAAGAGTAACCTCATGTAACTAAAGCTACAATGAGTTTTGAAATAATTCGAGCAAAATTCAGTGTATAAAACTAACCAGTTTTGTTTTTACATGACAAGATAATATTCCCATAAAGTGGCACTACAGCTTGGAGTGTTAAAAAAAAAAGTCTTGGAAGTTTGCCCTTGAAATTTGATTCCTGCCTATTTCATTTGACTGTTTAATTAAATCTAACACCTAGCAAGCTTAACCATTTTCAGATCCAGTGCTTTATTTGATCCAACAGGTGGAAAGTTGGACATATTCTTTTTTCAATGTACATTAAAAACATATCTGTTGTTCTTTTTTGTTTTGGTAGAAATACAGGCTGCTAATTTCACCGGTAAACCTTTTTTTTAAAGGAAAAAAAATATGTTTTTCATTGCTCTGATAGTCAGTTACAAGGGATTACACTATTAAATGTTGGGCCTAATAAATCATTTAAAAACTCCTACCTAATAAATGCTAGTAATAACAGTGATTAACAATAAATTAAATTTGGAGAATGAGGAATGTAATACATTATTTTTAACTAGCCTGGCCCATCAGGATCTTATTATTCAGTTTCTTCTCTGCACCTGGAATATATTAGAGTGTAATACAATCTAAATACTCTCTTCCAGGGGGCCATTGAAAGGGCTTAGACTAAAACAATGTTCATGTTTAGTACAGTCATTGACCATTTATTCCCATCTAAAGCATATCTTTATAAAGTGAGCGTCAAGGAAATCACCGCTTTCTATGTAATCCTGATGGTTAATTGTAGGCTTTGGCTTAATTCAGGCCATTGAGTCCAGTGAACAAGAAGCAAGTTTTCATAACAAGTGTTTAAGAAACAACTAGGGGTTCTATCCATCTCTCTCCTAGTTTACACCCAGCTCCCAGAAAGGTATAGGCGGTATTCAAAGTTCAGTTCTCAATTCAAATGTCCTAGGGCTTTTTAAAAAAATTGAATTTCAGTGAGTTTAATCTGACATATTTTAAACCATAAGGGTCATTTAAAAACAAGCATAAATCTCAAATACTTTTAATATATAAAAGTAGCAGAAACTTTGCTGAGTCAAATATGCATAGAGTAGATTGGATCAGGATTCAAAATATCACCACGTATTTAACATTCTGTGCTGTTTTTTTATTCTTAGGACACATCTAGCTAATTAAAAATGGAAAAAGGCATTATTTAATCTCTGCAACAGATGACTTTTGATTTTTGGGGGGATATTTGATCCAATATGGAAGAAAATGTGCCATCAAGGTTCCTTTTCTTTCTTTTGTACACAAAAATAACTTGAAGACAAATTGGGCCATTGCCTTTGCCCCTTGATCTTTTTTGTGTGTCCAATATATTTTCATTGTTGAAATTACACTATCTAACAGACCACTATATATTTATATTTTGTACACACACATACACATATACCTGAATTAACCGCAACTGCAAAGGAGGTAAACAAAGTTACGAGTTCAAGTACAGAGTTTTTAATGTTCTCTTTGATTATTGTATTTCTTATTGGTTATAAACCACTTTATCACATTAGATGCATAGTGATATACAAATGTAAATGATCAATATCATCAACAACCATACTTTGACTAACATACTATGGGGAAGATAAGGAGGAGAGTTGCTTCACCTCCAAAGTAGGTTGCTCAATAGTTCATTTAAACAAATGTATTATGTATGTTCAGATATCTGTGTAGCATTTTTGAATGCAAACAACCGAGCAAAATTATTGTTTTTAAACATTCTTTTGTTCTCTAATTCCCAACTTTCTTCTTTGGGTTGTTTGTTTCTAAAATTACATTCTTTACTGGATTAATTTAGTTCCATCAATTGAAGGCAATTCAATACAGTTCAAAAGAAAACTTGATATTATGTATTTATCTATTGTTTTATTATTTCAGAAAGGAATTATTATAGCTTTTGTTATCCTATACATACCACCCTAAAACATATTTTTATCAGCCGGACTTACATTCTCATCCATAAATAGAGGGAAACAGAATGTGTGAGAGAAGGCATAAATTAAAGAAATAATACTCTTCTGGAATTTCCATCTCCCTTATCCATCCTTCACCTTGCAATGCTATCAAGCACTGATTTGATCCATATGATAAATTCCTAGGGAAATCAGGCAGTCTCTATGTAATGTTGCATTTTGACTGCACAGCAATATCAACAACAAAAGTCATCAGATAGCAGAAGTATAGATTTTTTGTATCAAAGGAACTAGCTTTCAATATAAGCCAAATAAAATTCAAATATTGTAGAAATGCATAGGCATAGGTAATGATAGCTTGGCGGGGGAGCTGCTCTTTTTCAATTGAATGCATTGAACATATAAACAAACATCAGTTTTTACATAACCATTTCTTTGGGGAGTCAAAACTCAATACATAATTAAATGAGTTCCTTTTCATCCAAATGCATACTGATGTGATGTATACTCTCCATACAAAATAATTGTCTGTTACTGTGTGTGAATCTCACAATCACTGCAGTTGTTTTCTTTTCTCAGTAGAGAAAGCTTGTAGAGAATTCTGTGCCTAAAGAACCCATTCTTGTTACATACTGTGGAATCCTGGGAATTTTATTAGCTCCTTACACAACAGAAAAGAGCACTAGAGAGAGACACTGAGAATAAAAGCAGTGCCTTGCCTTTCCCAGCTTAGGGCTACATCAAGAGTGACTACTCCAGAATTTCCAGGACAAAATATAATCCCAATACATCTTTAGAGTGATTCTAATCCTTTCAGTTAAGGCTCTGGAGATCAAATCATTATTTCCCCCCTTTTCTAGGAGTGAAACCATAAGGTGTTATACAGCTAGCATATTTCTGAGCAATATGGAGAAGTTGTACAATGGGGTGGAGTTGGCTGGGCTAGGCTGGGTTGGGCTGAGTGGACAAGCAAAGTATTCAACTGCACATATATATTAGATAGGAAAAGCAAATACAAGCTTGATAATCAGAACTGAAATATGAATCCCAGTCCTTCAATTATACCAAATCAACTTGGGTTTGACAGCCTTCTTATTCTATGTATATAGAAATAATGGCGATGCAAATATACCAAATAGCACAGCAGTGAATTGTCTACTAAACTGTTGTTTTGTAAAGTCCTTACTATTTGGCATTCAGTTATATCAATCCCTCTAGCCTAGTCTTCTGCCTCCCTTCCCTCCACCAAAGTTGGTTCTCCATGCTACTGAGCACACTAAGCACATTCGGTTTGTTCCTTTTTGATATCATTTTGGGCCCACAGGCAACAGGACTTTTTGCTTGAATATCATACATAAGAAGAACAAATGATATTCTGCACCAGAATGCTTCTTAGCATTCTTTCTGTCTGTGAATTATATGAGCCTGTAGCTGAGAAGAAAAGGTGGTTGGGGGGCGGGGGGGCAGAGGAATAACAAGACTCATATATGGAGCCTATTTTCATGCATGAGATGAAACAGTGTAGTGGAATAACTGCGGCCATATTATACTCAAGAATATAAAACATGAAGTTTCATAGTATATCCAAAGAGGTGATGAGCAATTTAATTATATTAGGTGATTTGTGCAGTTTGAGAGTTATAGGGGATTTATTTGTTAATTTCAATTTATACTGTTGCCCAACTCAAAATAATGACTGAGTATAGTTAACAATTAAAGAAACAGCAATACAGTAACAAATGCATAACTGATAGTTAAGATAAAACTTAACTCCCCTTCATTAAATCAACATCAACATAACCATTTCATGGTGTATGTCATACATTCTGACCTCTATGCATTGTGACATAGCTTGTCTTCAAGGCCTTAAAAAATGCCAAATTATCTGGGGCTAATCTTGTCTCTGACGGATGATGTTCCAACTAGTGTGTTCAATAACAGCACAGTCTGTCTTCCTGGAACCTGCTGAATAAGACCTTAGCAGACAGGATGTGGAACATATTTCTCCTGCTGGATATGATAGGCAGACAATTCGGCATGTATTTTTGACAGGCCATTTTATAGTATGCTACATTGCATTTGCTTTTTCTCAATACAACCTGTTGATAATATGTCTGTATCAGAGGTGAGTTGCCAATTTTTTTACTACCAGTTTCTGCACGCTCCCACATGTGCAGAAGCATCCAGGTGGGTGGGTAGAGCCTCCCACCATTGCTACTACTAGAGCCAAAACGGGAGCAACCCACCTGTCATCTGTATGCCCATTTTTTTGCCTAGACTATACAGTCTAGTCTGAGTTGAGACCATACAGATGGTCTTTGAATTAAGACCACAATTGAGTTCTGAATTTCTGTTGCTAAGCAAAAACAGTTCATAATTATGCCCTATTTTATGACCTTTCTTGCTAAAGGTGTAAATTGAATCAATGCAGTTGTTAAATTAGTAACAGGTTTGCTAGCTGAATCTGACTTCTCCATTGACTTTGCTTGTCAGACAGTCAGAAAAGGCAATCAAATTACTCCAGGACACTGCAACCGACCTAAATACATGTCTGTTGCTAAGCATCTAAAGTTTGATCATGTGATCATGTGGATGCTGCAATGGAAATAAGTGTGAAAAATGCCATGTCACTTTTTTTAGATCGACTGCAACTTCCAATAGTCACTGTAAGTCAAGAACTACCTGTATAGGAAAATGCATTTTATTCTTGGTAGAATTGTATTAATACTCACACTAGTCATGTCTTAGTGAATATTAATTAATGAATTTACAAATTAGGAAAGCAGAAAAATATTGTTTCACGATTAAGTACCATTAAGTATTGCTAAAATAAAATTCTATCTATACATTTTAATTCTCATTCACTGCCTAAAATGTGATATATTTTACTTTTCTTTGGGGGAAATGCAAAATGTTTAAGCTATACACAAAAATATTTGATTCCCATGTGACCTTTCTAACTTACTTTTAGTCAAACAAAGAATAAGTAATTGATCACTTAATTTGAACTTTAAAAAAATCATATTTTAGCTGATTGTGTGCAATAAACTAATTTATTTCCAAAACAAATCAATCAATTAGTTTGTTGCATACAAGGGACTGACAGCAACATTTTTTTTCTGGCTAATCAAACCTCATCCTTAAAACATGTTATAAGTTTGCTTTGGTTTAGTGGAATTTTGGCTGTAATTTGTTGAGAACATTGGAATGACATAGTTTGGAACAGTTTAGATTTTTCCTTTGTATGAGGGTGTCAATTGAAATGAAGATTAAATTATGTTCTTTCTTTAAGTAAGTGGAAATATAGGAAAGGAATGTTTTGTTCATGACAAAAGAACAAAGTTTTCAATTTAAGAATATTTAATAGTCTAACCTTTCTCCTCTTTTACCCTAAAGTTAAACGATTTCACTAATTGTGTAAAACTGCCACAGTAGTCTATCTGTATGCATGCACTTGGTGGAACATCAATTCCACAAAAAGAACATAGGTAGGAAACCTCCACTCTCTGAATAATTCAATTAACAGATATTAATTACAATTAATTGCAAGTAGAGCAAAATGCAGTACACATAGATAAAAACATTGAGAGTTCCTTCTTTAATCTGAGGCGAAACAGCTCTTCTAAAGAAAACAAAACAAAACCAGAATGGAGACAGAAATTAAAAAGGAAAGGGAAAGGTAGAGAAGGAGAGTACCAAATTGGATTGAAAACAGAAGTAAAGGAAAAAGAAGGGAGAAAAATGAAAAGAAAAATAGACTTAATAAGCATCCAAAAGCAGCTACTCTATTATTCAGACCATAAGATGCACTAATATTTTGAATAGGTAAATTTTAAAAAAAGTTTTTGCACTCTGCAGGCCTCCCAAATCCTCTGCATGCCTTATTTTTTGTGAAAAACAGGGCATGCACAGAGTTAGAGAGGAGTGCAAACTGCTCCTGGGGGCTGGGAAGGATAAAAACGAGCAAAAAAGGTCCCATTTTTCACAAAAATGGGTCCATTTAATGCAAAAAACAGGGGATGCATAGGTTTTGGGAGGCTTGTAGAGTGTTCCTGGGGATTTGTGGGGGAGGGGAGGATGAGCAAAAACATGGCCCATTTTTCGCTCATTTTTGCCCTCCTCAGCCCTCAGGAGCACTTTACAGGCCTTCCAAACTCTCTGCATGTCCATTTTTGCGAAGGGGGCGGGATTTCAGGAGGCCAAAAATGCTGCATTCAGTGTATAAGATGCACCCATATTTTCACCCTCTTTTTTGGGGGGAAAGTTGCATTTTATACTCTGAAAAATATAGTAATCCTCAAAGGTATCCATCTTTTGCAACATAGTGTCTATAGTCATTTGTACTTTTCCCTATTCCTCTGACTTCAACAATTCCTTCAATACTTAGCAGTAATTATTTCACAGTAAAACTCATATTTTCATTCACGAAAAAAATACCAGGTAGAGTTGTTTACACGTTTGCAAAAAAAAGTGTAATTACTTCTTAAAATGAGGCCACGGAAAACTGTTAAAATCAGTGCTTCCAGCCATTCAGATTGACAGCCATTAATTCTGTTCAAAGCCAGATGATTCACAAAAGTGTTTTAAAGTGCCCTTTTAAAGATAACTGGCTTTGCAATGTTTTGTTTGTAGATTCTAGCCTGAAAGCTGGGTAACAAATTTGCATTTGTGGGAAACGAGTTACTATGCAATTTTTGAAATCAAGTTGGGCCACTTAAAGTTTCCAGTTGGCAAGGTTAAATGCAAATTTAAAAAACAAGAAAGGAATTTCCTGTCATTTCCTATGAGTCAATAGCATGTATTTATAATTGTCGTAGTCAGAAAATATAGTCACATGTAGAACAGAATACAATAAAATAGAATAACAGAGTTGGAAGGGACCTTGGAGGTCTTCTAGTCCAACTCCCTGCCTAGGCAGGAAACCCTACACCACTTCAGACAACTAGTTATCCAGCATCTTCTGAAAAACTTGCAGTGTTGGAGCATTCACAACTTCTGTGGCAAGTTGGTCTATTGGTTCATTGTTCTAACTGTCATAAAATTTCTCCTTAGTTCTAAGTTGTTTCCCTCCTTGATTAATTTCCACCCATTGATTCTTGTTCTACCTTCAGGTTCTTTGGAGAATAGTTTGACTGACTCTTCTTTATGGCAGCCCCTGAGATATCGGAAAACTGCTATCAAGTCTCCCCTAGTGCTTCTTTTCATTAAACTAGACATACCAGTTTCTGCAATCGTTCTTCATATGTTTTATCTTCCAGTTGCCTAATCATCTGTGTTGCTCTTCTCTGCACTCTTTCTAGAGTCTCAACATCCTTTTTTACATTGTAGTGACCAAAACTGGATGCAGTATTCCAAGTGTGGTCTTACCAAGGTATTATAAAGTGGTATTAACTTTATAAATGTTAGCAAGCAGACTGAAGAAATGTTTCAGTTATTATAAGTAGTGACCAAACTGACTTTATTGTAAAGAGAAATATAAAAAAACAATAGTTTGGTTCGTAATTAATACAAGAGAACTTAAAAACAAAACAAAAAAAGAAATCTGCATTTATCTCTTTGGATGTAGAAAGGATTTTGTGGAAAGGAATATCTACTTAAATGTTATGAAAATGATAGTCATCAAGAAGGCAACAAAAATGAAAATTCCTTTGTTCAGTTTTGGAGAATATTCTGAGTACAAAACCAAAAATCTTTCAAGATTTTTAGAATAAGAAAAATCATTTTTCATAAGAAGAGTCTGGCTGTCACTTAGTGGAATAGCTTGGTTTGTACTTGAGAGACAACAATCAAGAAACATACCAAAATAATATTTATAGATCAAATGAGACCTTGAAATGTGGATTCATTCATTAAAGTATGTTGGTTAGGATTAACTGCAGTTATCAAAATGAATGTATACTCAAGATAAATTATCTATTTATTTATTTTATTTATTTATTTGTTGGATTTATATAACTGCACCCTCTCCCCAAAGGGACCCGGGGCGGTGCACAGGAAATTAAAACACATAATATCACAAATATAAATAATTAAAACCAAATTGAATAAATTATCCCTGTGCTAAAAATTTAAAAATATTAAAACATAACCCCCTCTAAGACCCAATTAAAACAATTTATGGTACAGGCTGTAGGCTAGGTAAATAGCTAGGCCAAACCGGCCTGATGAAACAAGAGTGTCTTTAATTTCTGGCAGAAGGTGCGGAGGTCCGTGGTTGTTCTAAGGTCGGGGGATAGGTCGTTCCAGAGGGTTGGGCCCACCACAGAGAAGGCCCTTCCCCTGGGCGTCGCCCGCTGCCATTGCCTGGTGGACGGCACCCGGAGAAGTCCCTCTCTGTGGGAGCGAATCGGCCAAAGGGATGTATGGGGTAGGATGCGGTCTCGCAGATAACTAGGTCCCGTGCCATGGAGCGCTTTAAAGATGGTAATCAACACCTTGAAGTGCACCCGAAAGACCACAGGTAGCCAGTACAGCTCGCGCAGGAGCGGTGTTACATGGGAATACCTGGACGTTCCCAAGATCGCCCGCGCGGCCGCGTTCTGGACCAGTTGTAGTCTTCGGGTGCACCCCAAGGGGAGCCCCATGTAGAGAGCATTACAGTAGTCTAGCCGGGATGTCACAAGCGCGTGAGTGACTGTGCGAAGGGCGTCCTGGTCCAATAAGGGACGCAACTGCCGCACCAGGCGTACCTGGTGGAATGCCCCCCTGGCCACGGCCGTCACATGATCTTGCATAGACAGCCGGGTATCCAGGAGGACGCCTAAGTTGCGTGCCCGATCCACGGGGGCCAGATGTTCGCCCCCTATGGCCAGTGATGGAATCAACTGGTTGTACCGGGACGCCGGAAACCACAGCCACTCGGTCTTGGATGGGTTGAGTAACTGGGACCAAGAACTAAGTAACATCATCATAAGATGGAATTCAGAATCTAAATACCAATATTCATACATACACTTTTCTCTAACCAATTTATTTCATTTTTTCTGTTACTAATTATACAAATAGTAATAAAAATAATAATTGATTTTGGTTTTGAGAACAATAAGATTGTATGTTTTGGATTTGGGTATGAAGGAAGGATAAAAAAATAAATTGATTGCAAATTAATATTTCATGCAGAAAAATTAGCATCATATGTTAAAAATCCAAATTAAAAGTTTTAGTAATTTTGACTACAATAAAACAAGGAACTAAAAATGCTTTATTAGATGAGAAGATTCTTTCACTTCCATACATAGCTAATAAGAAAAACAGATCCTTTCTTTTAGGAAATGTAAGGTATTTCAATCTTCTAAAATTTCAGGAAATATTTCTTATAGTAAGAAATGACAAGCAGGGAAAGGAGCAGAAAACATGCATATAAATAACATACATATCAGCATAACTACTTAGGTATGTGAACTATAAAAATGAAAAAGAAACCTCTGATTGTACTTTATCAATTACCGGTATTTATTTATCACACTTATTTTTCTATTCGTTCCTTAATGATATCATCTTTCTTTTTCTTTTTTTCTTTATAAAGTGTGTGTGCTGGATTTCTTTGATAATGAGTGGTTCTGCATAGACAAGGGATGTCAAACTCATAGCATCACATTGTTGTCATGTGACGTACTGCAACTTTCCCCCCCCCCCCTTTGCTTAACTGGGGGTTGGCAGTGTGTGACGCATCCAACCCGCGGGCCGTGAGTTTGACATCCCTGGTATAGACCAATCCTACTAAAAGATTTGCTTCTACGGGTTTTAGAGTCAGGTTTAAGTCAAAAGAGAATTGTCGTTAGCACTGAATCTAATCCACACTATACGGTAAATCCATTTGTAATATTTAATAATCTTGCACCTGCACCATGATCTAATGGTGGGCCAGGGATGCATTACATGAGATGACTAGAAAGAATTGCTGACTGCAACTGAGAGATAATTCTTTCCTTGTAATCATCAGAGATTATGGTTGAAACTGGATGGTTCAATAACAGTGTAGGAGCATGCAGATGATAATTGGCAATCAGTCTCTCACTGCAAATAAGCACATTTTTATAATCCAACCTTGAAGTTATCACCTGAGATGTCATGGTCAATTAGTGAGAGCTCTAGGAGTAATTGCAACATTATACTTCTGTCTCTCCTCTAACAGATAACAGGTAATCTATTAGGGCAACCAGGTGTCTTCTTCCAAATCAGAGTCTAAACCCTAAAGATTGAGATAACAGCGCTTGAAAGTTAAATATGTGGACATACTCTCCATAATGTATTCTCCCATTTTTTTAAGCTAATGATCAGTTTTAAAAACAGCTTCTTTCAGCTGTGGGAAAGACTGTAAAACTGAGTGAAATAAAGCTTCAGCTGTACCTCCGCATTAAGGTGCAGGTCTTTGAGGTTGGAGGATGGAATCAATTGCCGGGGACTTAACATATGGACTGTTAATATTTTTAGATTTACACTTATTCGTTTACACTTCTGGTCAGCAGAGCAGGAATTGTTATGTATTTAGCATCTTTCATTCTTTCTTCATTAACTGGTTTCTCCATTTTGTATAAAAGCAGCATCATGAATTCTGTCATCACGAAAAAAGAAGAGATAAATGTTTCTTTGTTAAACAGATGCACATCCATCCATGGGTAAAAGACAGAACTCCTGGTAACTCTATCATCTTATGATTTCCAGGCTCATCAGATGTTTTTCCTCTTTTTCAATGTTACGAGGTCTCTTGTAATCCCCAAACACGTGGCCTTCACATGGTGCAGGTTTTATTGCTGAATTTCATTCTGCTTTCATCATTGTAGATGTTGAGATCATCCCCATTCAGGCAAAATGTTTCTGGCTTCCTCTGTGACTTATCATCTCTTCAAGTGATTACATAATATTCCCAAAGTCATTAATAATGTTAATCATAACTAATCCAGGATTTTCCTAACAGTTCCTTAGAGATGGCTAAGAACAGCATTTCTCTTGTTTGGAGTTGCTACAACTTTTCAGTGTTAAAGTCAAACATGACAACATAAGCATGCATTTAAAGTGTCTGCATCAGTTGTTACAGTCTGGCCTTAAACTACTCTTGTCATCTTAAACCAGAGATATAAAACTGAAGGACAAAGAACTATGTTTGGGCTTCAGAAATCTTGTATGCAGTCCCAGAATCCTTCCAAAATTTGCTCCCAAATTCTAAATTCCTATGTGTAAGAGTAACAGGGGCCTTTGTGTTTGTCTTACCTGAAAAGAAACAGATTGAGAAGAAAGTGGTTGCACAAAACTACAATATGTTAGCAACAAAAACATAGAAAAAAACCCCATAAATCAATGTTTCATTTCTATTCTATTCTATTGTATTCTATATTCTATATTCTGTTCTGTTCTATTCTATTCTATTCTATTCTTAGATTACAATACTGTAGTATAGTATAGTAATCTATTACTATATAGATTACTATACTTAGATTACAGTACTTACATTAACACACACACACACACACACACATATACTTGTGTCACAACACCCTGTTAATCCCCAATTAAGGGAGGAAGCATACTGCTCTCCTTTTCTGCCTTTCGGTTCATCACCAGAGACCATCTAAACAGAAAGCAAAAACGTAACACACATATAAAAAAAATACACAACGGAACTCATAGCTTTCTGTCTAGATGGTCTCTGGTGATGAGGCAAAAGGGGCTGTATTGCATGCTCCTGCCTAGCATGCAATACAGTCCCGGTTCAAATCCCAGTAAGGGTATGGCTAGCTGATGAGAGCTAAAAAGCTCAAAATAGATCTATCCTAGTCTCCCTGACTTATTTATTGATCAACTCAAAAACGAAACACACACACACATACACACACACACACATATATATGCAGGTCTTGACGTATTCGGGGTTTTTTTCCCATGTAAGATTGAGAGTATATTGGCGATGTTTCGATGAGGTCCTAGTCGCCATTTTCAGGCTGGAGCCTTCAGCTTCATGCTTGTGCGAGCAAAGTGTGATCGGAGCTGCCGTCTCTCTATAAATATTGGTGGAAAGGTGTAGAGGGCTGGCTTTGTTGCTGTAAGCAGGTTGGTTGGTTATGTTGTTACATCTTGATTGGTTGATGGAGTTGATGTTTGCAGATTAGCCGGCTGTTTTGTAACATCCTGTGTGGTTGAGGTACTGGCTGTGTGCCCATTAGTCTTTTGGGCTGTGTGATAACATCCTGAGTTCTAGTGCAGGGGTCTGCAAAGTCGGCTCTTTTAAGACTGGTGGACTTCAACTCCCAGAGTTCCCCAGCCAGCATAGCTGGCTGGGGAATTCTGGGAGTTGAAGTCCACCAGTCTTAAAAGAGCCGACTTTGCAGACCCCTGTTCTAGTGTAATGACATCCTGAGTCCTGGGCTGCACCTTCCTAGGTAGTTGGCTGTGTTGTAGCATCCTGGACTTTCCTGTTGTAACCTCCTGAGTTCTGTGATGTAACGTCTTGAGCAGATGGCTGTGATGTAAAATCCTGGGATTGGTTTGGCTCTGAGTTTGAGGTCTGGCAATGGCGTATGTCAGTTTGCTTTGTGTGGGGGTCTGGAGGGAGTGCAGCAGTTGGTGATGCTGCCGTGGTTTGGCTTCTGGATGGTGGTTGCATTTCATTTGTGGGATGGGTTTGGGGTTGAGTCTGGTGAGGGTGATTGGTGGTGATGCCATGTTTAAGTTTAAGTTTATTTTGATTTGTATACCACCCTTTCTCCCTTGTGAGACTCAGGGCAGTGAACAGGCAAAAATAAAACAACAATAAAAACATCAAATACAATAAATATGCTAAAACTGAATTAAACCACTAAGCCTGTTCTAAAATCCCCAATAGAAACCCCTAATAAAAACAGATTAAAAGATTACGCCAGGCCAGCCACACGAAATAGATGGGTTTTCAAGGTCCGGAGGAAGAGACGCAGGTCCGTGGTTGTACGTAGGTCAGGGGGTAGGTCATTCCAGAGGGCAGGAGCTGCCACAGAGAAGGTTCTCCCCCTAGGGGTCGCCGGCTGACATTGACTGGCCGACGGCACCCTGAGGAGGCCCTCTCTGTGGGAGCGGACTGGTCGGTTGGAGGTATTTGGTAGGAGGCGGTCTTGCAGGTACCCCGGTCCCTTGCCATGGAGCACTTTAAAGGTTGTTACTAACACCTTGAAGCACACCCTGAAAGCCACAGGCAGCCAGTGCAGCTCGCACAGGAGAGGTGTTACATGGGGGCATCTGGAGGCCCCCAAAATCCCCCATGCGGCCGCATTCTGAACTAGCTGGAGCCTCCGGGTGCATCTCAAGGGAAGCCCCATGTAGAGAGCATTGTAATAGTCCAGGCGGGAGATGACGAGGGCTTGAGTGACCGTGCGTAGAGCATCACGATCCAGAAAGGGGCGCAACTGGCATATCAGGCGAACCTGATAAAAAGCCCCCCTGGCCACGGCTGTCATATGATCGTCTAAGGACAGCCGAGTATCCAGGAGGACGCCCAAGTTGCGAGCCCTCTCTGTGGGGGCTAATGACTCGCCCCCGATAGCCAGAGATGGAACCAACTGGCTATGTCGTGACGCTGGAAACCATGTGTTTTTCTGGGTCCATTGTTGGTTTTCGTGGCTGGGACTCGTTTGTTGACTAGGGCTAGTTTCCAGATGTCTGGTAGGCAGGAGGTATCATCACATTTATTCAGGTTATGGGGGTGT
The DNA here is from genome assembly GCA_039707465.1 of Rhabdophis nuchalis. NCBI lineage: Eukaryota > Metazoa > Chordata > Lepidosauria > Squamata > Natricidae > Rhabdophis > Rhabdophis nuchalis. Next base: position 61,046,012 of record CM077645.1, read on the forward strand.
TTCTCTATTTTGATGGCTTCCATAATTATTCTCTTGTCGAAGTGTTCAGTTTTGGAGATTAATTTGGTTCCTTCAAAATCAATTTCATGTTTTCCAGCTTTAAGGTGCTGGAAAAGGGAGAAAGTTTTTTCTTCTTTTCTGACTGTTACATCACAGCTATCTGCTCAGGACATTACATCACAGAACTCAGGAGGTTATAACACTAAAGCCCAGGATGTTACAACACAGCCAACTACCCAGGATGGTGCAGCCCAGGACTCAGGATGTCATTACACTAGAACTCAGGATGTTATCACACAGCCCAAAAGACTAATGGGCACACAGCCAGTACCTCAGCCACACAGGATGTTACAAAACAGCCAAATAATCTGCAAACTTCAACTCCATCAACCAATCAAGATGTAACAACACAACCAACCAAACCACTTACAGCAACAAAACCAGCTCTCCCCACCAATATTTATAAAGAGACGGCAGTTCTGATCACGCTTTGCTCGCATAAGCATGAAGCTTGTGTGTGTGTGTGTGTGTGTGTGTGTGTGTGTGTGTGCATTTGTGCTGATAGATAAATAAAATACAGGGAGACTAGGATAGATCTATTTTGAGCTATTTAGCTCTCATCAGCTAGCCATACCCTTACTGGGATTCGAACTCAGGCTATTTACATGTCAAGCAATTGCATTAACCATTAAGCCATGAGCTCTACTCCCTTATCAGCTGAACCAGGGAAATAAGTCAGTGTTTATGTCAGAGCACCTGGTATGCCCAAATATGGGAGGAAGGGAGCATACTGCTACCCATTTTGCCTTTCATGTAAATAGCCTGAGTTCGAATCCGAGTAAGGGCATGGCTAGCTGATGAGAGCTAAATTGCTCGAAATAGATCTATCCTAGTCTCCCTGTATTTTATTTATTATCAATACAAATGCACACAAAATGGTTTCCTGCCTGGAAACCTCCTAGGTTGGAGCTGAAAGGCAAAATGAGTAGCAGTATGCTCCCTTCCTCCCATATTTGGGCATACCAGGTGCTCTGACATAAACACTGACTTATTTCCCTGGCTCACCTGATAAGGGGGTAGAGCTCATGGCTTAATGGTTAAGTCAATTGCCTGACATGTAAATAGCCTGAGTTCGAATCCCAGTAAGGGTATGGCTAGCTGATGAAAGCTAAATAGCTCAAAATAGATCTATCCTAGTCTCCCTGTATTTTATTTATCTATCAGCACAAATGCACACAAAATGGTTTCCTGCCTGGAAGGCTCCTAGGTTGGAGCTGAAAGGCAAAATGGGTAGCTGTATGCTCCCTTCCTCCCATATTTGGGCATACCAGGTGCTCTGACATAAAGACTGATATATACACATACATACATACAACAATGTCATAGGCTGCAAATTGGTCAGTTGGTACCCTATTTGCAACTTGTTGCTTCATATCTTGTGAATCTGTCGAAAAGATTAGGAGGGCAGTTACATTCTGGTGTTTTCCTTAGAACAAGACACATCTAAAAAACTATTGCAGGAAAAAGCACTTCTAAATCATTATCCAGTGATTTTCTAAACCCGGCATTTATTGAATATGCCATGCTTTGGCTAGTCAATGATAATTTCAATTTAATATCAATTGTCATTTTGATTGAGATCCTTCATGCCAGAACCCAGAAACTGATGAAAAATACTTAAGAATATCCAGTAACCCTAATAGTGCATTTATTTCACAATCTAGATTTGGTACTATCTAAGGCATTTTATCAGTGGTGGATTTCAAATTTTTTAGAACCTACTCTGTAGGTGTGGCCTATTTTGTGGGCGTGGCTTGGCAGTCATGTGACAGGGTGGGAGTGGCCACCTTTTAAAATGTGGTGAAACTCATTTAGCAACACTCTTGCTTCGCAACCAAAATTTTGGACTCAATTGCGATAAATTCTTTTTCTTTCTTTCTTTCTTTCTTTCTTTCTTTCTTTCTTTCTTTCTTTCTTTCTTTCCTTCCTTCCTTCCTTTCCTTTCCTTCCCATTGGGTCACTGGCAGTGGCGGGCCAGATTTACTTCCAGGTACGCCGGTGGAACCCCCTCTCACCGGTTCTCTAAATTTCACCAACCGGCTCTCGCGAGTAGGTGCGAGCCTGCAGAAACCCACCACTGCATTTTATGTAGACTAATTTTTTTCTAGAAGTCTGCCCTTTATTAGTAGATTATTAATGTGAGCATAATGCTTTTTCTTGATTTTTCATATTTGAGTCATCCAGGTTCTGAACCTGCCTATTTTTATAATTTTTCCTAAACCATAGAACATACTTTCCTTAACGAATCTCAGAAACATTACACTAATCAAAAGAATCCAATCTCAGAGGATACATTGGTCAGACTTTTCTGACCTAACAGATAAGTCTAAATTACAGGGTTGGGTTCCAATAGAGATAATGAATGACTTTATGGTTCACAGATGCTCATTACACCCTTCTGAGTTCCCAGTCTTCTTCAATAGTCATAAGGAGCTTCACCATGTACATGTTGCTTTATTATCTGCATTTCCCGGAATGTTTGTCTGTAAGGTATCATTGTTAAAATTAAAGGACCAGCTGGTAGAGCAGTTCATTTTAAATATCTAAAATAGATTAAGAAGAATAAGTATTAATGCTCGCTATCTGCAATGAATCCAATTGTAGCTTAAATAGATTAAGAAACTTAGGAATGTAAGAACTTGCCTTATAACATTAGGTGTTTGGTTCAGTATTATCTTTCCTGGCCGACAGCTGCTTTCCAGAGACATAAACCAAGTAAAGATTTATACCAGATGGTATGTAAAAAAAAACTTTTTAAAAAACTATAAATGGCAAAGAATGAATCTGGGAATGTCTCCAACTAAAGCCATGTTTGTGAGCAGTTTCTTCTTGAGTTTGTTTGTTTGTTTATTAGATTTCTATAGCTGCCAGAGGAAATCTGGGCAGTAAATACAATAAAAACACAGTACATTAAAAAGGCAATTTAAAACAATAAACAACCCTGAGGCCATTATAGTGCTCACACATATACACAAACCACCCCATGCCAAGTCTATCTATATACTGATTCAACATGAGGAAAAAGCCAGGTCTTCGGAGCTTTCCTGTGTAAGCCAACTGGATCGGGATCATCCATATCTCGAGAGGAAATGCTGTTCCACTATGCAGAGGATATGAAGGCGTACTTCTAATGGCCAATATTTTGACATTGTTTCACCAAGGTGACCTGCCAGATCTAGTAAAATGGGGAGAAATCATTAGGATAAATAGGTAGATTAAAATAGTTCCATACATAATCTGATCTATGTCATGTAAAATTTTAAATGTGATAACTGAAAATTTAAATTGCATCTGGAAGTCTACTGGAAGATCATACAGCAGTGGTGTTACATGGGAGATGATGAAGATCTGAGGGGTAATGAGCTGTTTTCCCAATCTAGAAAAGCAAACAATAGATACATAAGGTGTATCTATTCAAATACCATACTTGACACCACCGCCACCTGTTCTTTGAAGAAGTAAAATGATGTATTATCACTATACCGATGGTACTTAACCCCAGCTAAGGAAACCTAACCCAGTAGTTTCATGTAGATGTTAAATAGGAAAGGAGAGAGATTTAATACATGAGGCATCCCATGAAGCAGGGACAAAGAATCCACTTGGATCCAAGGTCAACATTACCTGTTCATTCCAGGAGCATCAAGAATTATTATTTTTTATTTACATATTTATTAAATTTGTATGCCACTACCTATCCCTCAATCCATCGGTTACTTCATTAGATTCATCAAATACTGATGGACTAAATAGATTTCTTATCACTCTAATGGAGAGTAGATACAGAACACATCAAAGAAAACATCAAAGCACATCAAAGCAAACAGGAACTGACCCCACGCATGACAAGGATCTAATGACAATATCTCCCAAGTTGTTGAAAGTTCTGTTTTTAAAAAATATCATGGTTTTGCAAAACAAATTAACATAATTGCTCCTGTAATGCTTTTAAATACTTAAGCAACCTTTAGTTTCTAATCGTAACCCTAAAACTCTACACATTTGAATTTTGTAAGCAAAAATGTGAACTATAATCCAGGATTAATAACTCATGAAACAATGAGCTATATTTAACTGAATGTTTGGAGTTAAAATCAAGTTTAATTTCTGGGGATAAAATAAACAATCTATGTATTTCATTGCAACTATGTGGATGTAGTCTGTATAGTCTGTTTCTATGACTTTTTTCAATCTCTATGACTTTTTTTCACCTTTCCTATTTAAGCTAAACTGTAGGCTTTCTGGTTATTTCTCATCTTAATACTCTCAGGTTTAATATTTCATTTTGGAAGATTGGCCAAGGTTGACTTGATGTTCCTTCATACTGTGTCAATGAAATTTATAGGATTTATACATAACTGTTAGAAGATGAACTTTGCAAAGTGGTTCTCCAAATGGTTTAACACAGAAATAGAAATAATCGTAGGCTGTTTTATGTAAATCAGTACACATCAAACAACATGTGCCCTATATTATTTGTATTATACTGGAGCAAAATAGAGGAAAAGCACCGAGATTCACTGATGGATTAAGAGTGGGAAGATCCAGGCTTCCTTAGATCTGGGACCCAGCTGGATGACCATGAGCCATACATTTTCTCTGAGTCCCTGGTCAAGGAATATGGAACTAGCCTTGGAGATAGGAAAGATATGAAGGAACTATTAGGAGGAGTTTTGCAGAGAAGTGCATAGAGTACTAAGAAAAAGCAGAGTTTGGGAAAGAAACTGAAAATAAACCCTATTTATTTGTTTATTCTCAGTTGCTATGCTGCAATTGATCAATTGCAAGTACACTATGAAAAAAGTTATCCATACACAATCAGCAAAACAGCCCAAATTATGTCATCCATCAACATGGACATTGCAATTTGCCCTCTATTTTCTCATAAATCAAGTCATAATCCCACAAGGAAGAAGAACAGTTCATGAAGAGTCAAGATGGCAGCATTTACTGTATCGGCAGAGTGAGAGAAATGTTCCCTCTAGGATACAGTAATTATTTTGACTCAATGAGAAATAAAGAAGACAAGAGATGGTAGTGGAAACCTGGAGAGTGTCTGCTTCACTTCATTACTATTCCCAAGACTAAAGACACACACATATGCTTTTTATTGAAAAGCCAATAATTCTGAGTCTTGAGACAGGTGAAAACTTAAATGACATTTGCAAATTCTGATTTATGTTCCTGCTTAACTCGGAAACATGCTTGTGATGTAGTTCTACAAACTTACTCAGATTAGTCATCAATGTCCATGTATTTGTAGTGACTTATTCCAAGACTTTCACTGATCTTGTTTTATAAATAAGGATTTTTGGTATTAATTTATAGAACTACCAGATTATCTTTTATTTATCAAGCAAAACTCATGTCTAGGTTTCTTCTTATGTGGAATGCTGTATTAAATGGAAAACTGTTCAAATAATATTGTGAGGGATTCCAAACCATCACATCTATTTAGTTTTGTAAACTTTTGAGTTATATTGTCTTTCTAGAAACTTCCTCACAAAAGCAAGCCACCATCTCACTGGTAAATTTATAGCGTCTATTAATTTTTCAGCAAATTAATAAATGCACTGGTTCAGTTACACTACTTTAGTGCAAGATTATAAAAAATATGCATGGCATTTCATTTGGCTACAAAAATAACCATCTGTATTGATTCCTGAATAAATAAAAAAGGAATATTAAAAGACTAAATGGATTGGACTGGATGAACTAAATGGATAAATCACATTGATACATCAATGTTAAAAAGTGATCATGAAATGCCATATCAATAAATCATCCAAATTTATCTGGATCGGGACAAGAAATTTAGTCTTCTGAGCTTTCAAACTCATACTAAAGCACATCCAGGGGACTTGTCTCTAGCAGATTTGTTCAAGCTTAGACGATATTATTCTACAATTTTCCATAAGATGGCCACCATCATCTTCTTTGGTATTGATAAATATTAAGAACTTTTAAACACTGATCACTACAGTAGTGAAAGGCTTGGAAATAAATATAGTTAGAACAGATAAGCCAAAAATTGTCTTAACTTTTCTAATTTTTCAAAATTATCTGATTTCAGATTTAATTCATGATAACACATTTTTTTCCAAATCAGTTTTTATAAGTCTGAGAGTAGGACAAGAAGCAATGGGTGGAAACTAATGAAGGAGACAAGCAACTTAGAACTAAGGAGAAATTTCATGACAATTAGAACAATTAATCAGTGGAACAATTTACCTCCAGAAGTTGTAAATGCTCCAACACTGGAAGTTTTTAAAAAGAAATTGGATACTAATGGGAAAAGGCATTTTTTATTTTTTTGTAATTATTTATAATTTATGAACATACTTTTTCATGGCTTGGAAATATTAGTTTTGAGAAGTATTTGAGTGTGTTTTTGATAACAAGGTGAACATGAGTAAGCAATGTGAGATAGCTATTAGATTAGCTAACATGATTCTTGGTTACATTAGAAGAAGAAGAAGATAAGGAATTAATTATTTCTCTGTATTCAGTGCTGGTGAGACTACTACTTTACTATAGTATGGTGTTCAATCTAAATATACAAGGTTAGGACAGATTAGGACAGATTCAGAAGAAGCAATAAAGATGGTAGAATTTAGAAGATGTCATTGAGGCTAGCCTGGAGAATTTGAGATATTTAGTATGGACAAAAGAAGACTGAGAAGAGACACAATAGTCATGTTTATGTACATAAAGCAAAACTAGTAAGAAATATTGTCAATTACTATTTTTCTTGGTTGCAGAAACTAGGACCAGAAACAGTGAGCCTAAGTTGTAGCCACCTAGATTTTATTTAAATATAAGGAAAAATGTCTTGATGGCAAGAGCTGAAAGTGTGAAATAGTCTACTTTAACTTTATAGATTTTTTTTCTTTCTGGACATTTTTGAGGGCCTAGAGAACTACAGTTCATGGATGGTTTAATTGGTTTTCCTGCAGACTGCGGACAGTTGAATGAACATTGTGTCCTTGCCATTGTAGTTTCTATGATTAAATGGGTACACTTTGAGTTATAACAAGTACTGTAATGAGTAGTCAAAGAAAGGCTAAAGTCTAATTTTGACTTTAGATTATTACTTCAAATCATTTAATAATATTAGTTTTCTGTCGCATTAAAATTATTATTGCATAACACTTGGAAAGATGTCAGATGTTCAGGCTTAATTATTTTTTTTCAGCACTATTCTGAATCTCTTAGAAAAAAAGCTATGGTAGAGGAGGAATTAAGGCCCGGTAAACTTCTAAAAATCTTTCAGGAAAGGCTTCAATAAAGCTAGAAATCTTAAGAAGCACTTGGGATACAGCAACTGGAAAGAAATTTGGCAGAGGGAAGAAAGTCAAACAAGCAAGGTGTTCGTTTCATCTTATATGGATTGATGTGAAGAAGAAAAAAAACAAGATACAATGATCTACAGTATCCTACTTTTGAAAATGTCTTACTGATATCTGTTTCAAATTCTGATTCTTCAGCATTATTGAAGTTGCATGTTATTCCCAGAAACTCAAGTGTGCTACACAAAGTTCTCCCTCTTTTTTACATGCTTGTATTTTTTTTGTTACAATCAGTGGATGTGGTTGGAAACAATCAGAGGAGAGAACCGAACATATAAAGTTGGATAAATTGTAATTTCAGTCGGAGCTATTATTAAACAAAGTTATGTTAAATCGCTCTTGGGAATTGTGAGTAAAAGAATAAACATGCTTAATCATGTAACTCTGAGAACAAAGACTACATTTCTTCAAAGTTCATCCTTTTATTTTTATATACTACAAGACTGTCTCTAAGGTTTGTGGTTCACTTATACCCAAGTACCACTTGGCAATGTTCCAGTTACATATATGGATTTAGATTTTTGTTCCTACTCCACTTAAATTAGTCTCTCTTTTTTTGTATACTATGATTTTCCATTTATTGTCTTCAAGGAACAGCCTGTTCTCACTAAAAAAGGGATCCTTTTTATTCCTATTTCTCAAGCTTACATGTCTTTTCAGATAAGCCATCAAAATTCAAAATGTTTTCTCAGAACTATCATTCATAGGGACACAAACATTTATTTTCACACAATTGCTTTCTCTTACCCTTTGAACAGTGGAACATATGAAAAACTAACTTTTTGTGTTTTTTGAAAAAGAATAAAGATTAGGAATTTAGATTAGGAATTTTTAGAAGAGTATTTAAGAGGTCATTGTTCAGATCTGTATGACCTGAGCGCAGGCAAAGTAGCACAATAAGAAAATTACAGTTAATAATTTTTTGCACAACCCTGTGCAAAAGTAGGATGTGCGACAGTAGGATGGAGGAAACAATGCATGAAAAGTAGCACATGACACATATGCTTATTTTATTACAGATCATTTCTCCTGACATTGAAAGTATGTAGGAAGATTTCTGTAATAATCATAGAAAGTGAAGTGAGTAACAAGTTGGTATCATCATTCATTATGAAAGTGCTGTTTTTGCTAAATGTTTTATGTTAAAGAGTAATCATAAGTAATCTTGACTTAAAACTGGAAAAACTAGTAGAGAAACCGAAATCACTTTTGTTTTAGATATTTCCCAATGTGGCTTATTGAGTTTGAAAAAAATTCAACAGTCTTTCCTTTTTTCAGTCAATAAAACTCTTATTTTGAAAGTTACCATGATTTGCTTCCGGAGATGCTCCATCACAATGTCATAGAAAAAATATCAGTTAAAAACCAAAACAAATTTAAAGAAGTGGTGTTTTTTTTTAAATCCTTCATCTTTAGAAGCTGCATAAGTCTGCAAAAGTGATGCATTTGACAAGAAATTTAGAAACCATTTCTGGAGCTTACATTCTCCTAACGTATATCCTTGGCCATGCCAATGAAGAGCCAAACTGATCATCAGTCAAAAGTTTAAAGAATATTTTCTAAATAAACAGCAATTTTCTTACAATAAATTTCTTCACTTTGCATTACTAATCAGCAGGGTCTTTAATGTTCCTAAAAACAAAATGGATTTGGAAGGTGCATTTAAACTGAAACCTGGAAATATCGGTAATCTTTTGCTTTCATTTATTAAATTTACAAAAGGCCTTCAAACAAACATCTGGCATCAGAGAAACACCTGGCAATGCAGCTGTAGTCTTTGCAATTGGAATAATAAGTACATAAGACAAATCCTTTTTTCTCGCCCTTTCTATTGCTCATGAAAGCTGAGGGAGGTAAGATAGATCTTTGGATACCTCTAGCTGTAAAGGATATTTCTGTTCATTCCTTCTCTGGCATAATTTTTTTGCACAATATGAACAGCTATACAGAATAGGTATTTTGCAGCTGACATTTCTCTAGTACAGTGTTTCTCAAACTTGGCAACTTTAAAATGTGTAGATTTCAATTCCTAGAATTATGAGAAGTCCACATATCATAAAGTTGCTAAGGTTAAGAAACACTATTCTAGTACATTGAACTGCTGAACAACTGGAGTGACACAATATATCTGGTTTGGCTTCTCATCCATGATTAAAATCTTCATTGAGAATATCATGTCTCCCCTTGTGTGTTGGGAGAAGTGAGACTGCATACATTGCAGCTTGATGAAAACAGAGTTTGAGTCTCAAGTTATATTTATGCTTTATGAAAGTTAGTCACAAAAACTGTCATAGCCACTTAAGAAGCATGTAAAGCAAAGATACATTTCAAATGTAAGAAGAATGTTAGCATTTGGCACAGAGGATTATGGCAGAAAAGAGAAATGAATACAAAATTAAAGAACTTAAAATAAAAATGCATTTGCTTAGGTGCATAGGTAAACATGTCCTGCTCTCTAATGCAGGGGTCTCCAACCTTTGCAACTTTAAGTCTGAACTTAAAATTTTCAGCTTTGCTGGCTGGAGGAGTCTGGGAGCTGAAGTCCTTCAGACTTGAAGTTGCAAAGGTTGGAGACCCCTGCTCTAATGCATACAACAAACAATATCAATAAATAGAAGTGTTAAATCTACTTGTAAAACATTTTTGCAACAATTTTTATTAATTACAAACTGCAAAGATTACAAAGTTTAAAATAATATAAACTAAGAAAAATATAAAGAAGTAAATAATGATCAGCAGCAGGGGAAAATGCACCAAATGACACAGTGCTTTGAGCAATCCTGTAGACTGTCTGTTGTCCCTGTCGTAAGATTTGTAGGTCGGTCTCAGCCATTCACAGGGGTTAAAGGCCATAGGCCGTGACCTGTTGATTTACCCAAGTATGATCAACCCACACAAATTATAAGCGTAAGAGAGTCCTGACAACTTCAATATGATAAGCAATGAGAGCAATTATTTGTGACATGTGAAACCAGTGTGAAAGCATAATTCTGTCACTGCATGACAAGGCATTATTAGCAGGGCAGGCAGCAGCTTGAAGGGGAAATGGCTTTCAAAAACTCAGGGAAAAAGGAGAGGGCAGAGAATAACTGAGCTACTCTAACAAATTGGGTCATAGCTTAGCTCCTCTGAGTAATGGGCTTTATACTTAGTAGAGGGGGGAGGAAAATGAAAAGAAAGGAAATTGAAAGCAGGAGCCTACTAAAAACTTACTGAAGTCATTACAGATATTGTTGGATGCAGATTTGTAAAAACTTATCTTTGCTTACAAATTTGCAAGCAAGCCTATTTTACATATAAACAATCTATACTTTATGGACAAGCCTGGATCTATGGAAATAGAAATAGTTTGTTCAAACAGTGAATTTCTGAAGATAAAACTACCAGGAAAATTGGTGGGGCGGGGTGGAGATGGAAGTCCCACCATTCAATTTTACAAAAACTCCTAACTTACTAGAAATAGACTTGCAAGCTTTTTCTGGTCCTGGCTGTACACAAGTAATGTCCTACATTTGATATGAGTGACTGTACAACTTTAGATCACTGGTAAGATATTTTTTTCTCACTTAAAAGAAAGGAAAGGAAAAATAGCCCATTCTTTTCATTGCATAAATGTCCTGCTTGTAGATGGTGTTTTTTTATATAGGGTGTTGACAAATATAATTATTGTAGTAATGTCAGTTAGGTATCACACATCAGATTTGAGAGCCTCCTTTGGATTAATGACATATCTTGACCTAAACATTTCCTGTATTCCATGGTTGACCCAAATGGGATCGTTCTAGGAAAGTATTTCAGTTTGGAAATAACTCAAAAGCAAAAAACAGTCCGCTAAGTTTCATCTATCTTGATATTATCATGTGCAAAATTCTCATTAATTTTGTTTTATTGAGTTTTTAGTGTTATCTATTTACTCCAAATGTGACTTCCAGGCATCCCATGAAGCACTAACTATCTTTATATTTTATCTATGCACACAGACATAAACTTCCCTGGCCAATGTAAATTTGTTCATTCACATAAATACTGGTAGAGTTTTGAACAACAGCTGCCAAATTATCAGTCGTTATGAATATGACTAAAAACAAATACATGTGATATTCTTGCTATAATCTCTTCAGGTCTCCAAAGTTCATAGTCAGTCAGAAAGAAAGGAACTGACAATTACCAAGTAACATTATTGTAAATTGGTGTTTTATAAAGTGTTACAGGTCCATGGCAATTATTTTGGGAAGTAACATATTCCACAACACTTTCCTATTGTGTTCCATGTTTGGAAATTTCCTGTTGACTTAGTACACAGATCATTCATTTTAATATTATTTAAAGGGATTTTCCTTCCATATAATTACTCTGAACACAAAGTATTATCACATGATGTGAAACCTCCATGAAATAATGTAATTTGGTTCAAATATTATTGAATACATTTTATTAAAATCAAATGTAAAAGGTAGCATATGATGGTTGCCTTTTCTTCCAATAATTGGTTTACAAGCTTCTTTATGGATAACAAGGGGGATTTGTTATTTATTTTTTTTATTTTTTTATTTTATTAAATTTATACCCCGCCCTTCTCCTTGTTAGGACCCAGGGCGGCGCACAGGCATTATTAAAACCACAAAATACAAAATCGATTAAAATATATTAAATTATTAGACCCGTGCTAAAAACCCATTTTAAAACCATACCAAATTAATTTTAATTTTAAAAGTCAGAAGTAGGGGCTATCCTAGGCCGGCTTGTTGGAATAGATACGTCTTAAGACGTTGGCGGAAGAGGCGGAGGTCCGAGATAGTGCGAAGGTCGGGGGGTAGGTCGTTCCAGAGGGCCGGGCCCGCCACAGAGAAAGCCCTTCTCCTGGGTGTCGCCAGCCGGCATTGCCCCGCTGACGGCACCCGGAGAAGACCCTCTCTGTGGGAGCGGATCGGACGAAGGGATGTATGGGGCAGGAGACGGTCTCGTATATAGCTAGGCCCCGAGCCATGGAGCGATTTAAAGATGGTCGTCAGCACCTTGAAGCGCACTCGAAAGGCCACAGGCAGCCAGTGCAGCTCGCGCAGGAGAGGTGTTACGTGGGTTTGCCTTGAGGCACCCATAATCACCCGCGCGGCCGCATTCTATACTAACTGTAGCTTTCGAGTGCACCTCAAGGGGAGCCCCATGTAGAGAGCGTTACAGTAATCCAGCCGGGATGTCACAAGCGCTTGAGTGACTGTGCCAAGGGCTCCCCGGTCCAGTAAGGGGCGCAACTGGCGTATCAGGCGTACCTGATAGAACGCCCCCCTGGCCAGGGCCGTCACATGGTCCTCCATGGACAGCCGCGAATCCAGGAGGACGCCCAAGTTGCGCACCCTCTCCACGGGGGCCAGTTGTTCGCCCCCAATGGCCAGTGTTGGACTTATCTGGCTGAACCGGGGTGCCGGAAACCACAGCCACTCGGGCTTGGACGGGTTGAGTCTGAGTTTGTTACTACCCATCCAGATCCGTACGGCCTCCAGACACCGGGACAGCACCTCGACGGCATCGTTGGGGTGGTTTGGGGTGGATATGTACAACTGAGTGTCATCAGCGTACAGATGGTATTCCACCCCAAAACCACGGATGATCTCACCCAGCGGCTTCATGTAGGTGTTAAACAGGAGTGGCGAGAGGACCGACCCCTGAGGGACCCCACATGTGAGTGGCCTCGGGGACGACCTCTGCCCTCCTGCCAACACCCATTGCGACCGACCAGAGAGGTAAGACGAGAACCACCGTAGGACGGTGCCTCTCAGCCCCAACCCCCCCAATCGGTGCAATAAGATACCATGGTCGATGGTATCAAAAGCCGCTGAGAGGTCTAATAGGACAAGGATAGAGGAACAACCTCTATCCCGTGCCCTCCAGAGATCATCTACCAACGCGACCAATGCCGTTTCGGTGCTGTGACCGGGCCGGAAGCCGGACTGGCGCGGGTCTAGATAATCAACTTCCTCCAGATGTCGGGGAAACTGTTGAGCCACCACACTCTCAACAACCTTCACTAAAAAGTGAAGGTTGGAGACGGGACGATAGTTCTCTAATAAAGCTGGATCCAGGGATGGTTTCTTGAGGAGGGGCCTCACCACCGCCTCTTTCAAAACGGTGGGCAAGTGCCCCTCACTCAGAGATGAATTCACAATGCCCTGGAGCCAGCCTCATGTCACCTCCCAGGATGCCAGTACAAGCCAGGAGGGACACGGGTCCAATAAACATGTGGTGGCTCTAAGGTTCCTCCGCAACCTGTCCATATCCTCGGTAGTAACAAAGTCAAACTCCTCCCAAGGTGTAATCTCAAGACCAACACTGGACGCCTCGACTGGACCACAAGTGGAGGGCAACTCGTTCCGAATCTGAGTGATTTTGTCCTGCAGGAATACTCCAAATTCCTCTGCTCGACCCTGCAGAGGGGCTTCCCGCGGCCTCAGAATAGTTATCTATTTTGTACAAAATTTAAAGAACAAAATTAATTTTAGGCTAAGTTTAAAATAACTAGCCATAGACTCTCTGATAGCTAGTTCCAAATAATCTTTTCCAAATAATATTTCATGTTTCCTTGATTGCTTTAAATAAATTGAAATGAGAGTAGTGATTATTAAATGGTGTAATTTATTACTTTAAAAATTTTTAAGGAACAATTAGAGCTGATTTTGTGCTTTATTATGTTTTGCTAGGATTAAGACAAAAACTTAAAATGTAAAGTGCTGAAATGACCTTTTTTCTCAAAGCAGATTGTTTTGGATATAGGCCAAGTTCTCACAAAACCCTACTTTACTACCAGCTGTACAATATGCGACACACCAGTCGTGCAGGGTGGGCTATCGATCAGCTACATGACAATCTGTCTCTGTAACTCCGTATACTCTAGGCAATAAAAAGGAAGATAACTGAGTTCTTGGAAAGCTGCCATGTGCTGGGGTTAGGGCATGAATTGTGCAGAACAATGTTGTTATATTGCAGCTGTATTTACCTTTGGGCTGTTATGTCACAAACATGGGCTTGGAAGGGTCAAAGGACAACTAGGTAGCAGAATAAAGGTGAAGCCCTCCCCTTTCTCTTATATACCTCCTTTCTCCAGAAATCATCTTCTACACCAGAGGATTTTGCAAAGAAAATACAACTGATAGATAAATGATTAACAAAACTGAGATGTGAATTCTATTAATTTAGTTGCTGTTTTAAAAAAAATATTTATACTTTTTCTGTTTTAAAATTTTGTTAGCCGTCTGGAATGCTCACCAGAGGAGAAAGGTGGGTTTTGAATGAAAACAAGCATCACTTTGTCCAGGCTGAAGAACTTGTTAGATGTGGAGTATTCATAAATAAATAGTACTAGCACTTCACTAAACCAATGTTTTGCAAAAGCCTCCTATCTTAATAAATTAGTGTCATTTGGTACTATCAAGTATGATGAAATGCTTACAGTTGTAATATTTAGCAATTGCAAATTAGAAGGGAATAAAATCTATTGAACTAAAAGGTATACTGTAGACGTGGTTTATTCCCATCTATATACATCATATTGGCTTTTTCAGAATCTTTTATATCTGCTTTGTTTGCTGAAACCAACTTAAGTTTCCTACAACTTAAATAGAAATAACTATACATTGGATGTATCTAACACAATAAACTCTGATTTAGTTCATTCTTAGCTTAATGTGATATATGTTTTGGCATATGGAGGCTAAAACATATGAGGAACGGTTGGAAGAACTGGGTATGTCTAGTTTAATGAAAAGAAGGACTAGGGGAGAAATGATAGCAGTGGTCCATTATCTCAGGGGTTGCCACAAAGAAGAGGGAGTCAAACTATTCTCCAAAGCACCTGAGGGCAGAATAAGAAGCAATGGATGGAAACTAATCAAGGAGAGAAGCAACTTAGAACTGAGGAGAAATTTCCTGACAGAACAATTAATCAGTGGAACAACTTGCCTCCAGAAGTTGTGAATGCCCCAACACTTGAAGTCTTTAAGAAGATGTTGGATAGCCATTTGTCTGAAATGGTATAGGGTTTCCTATCTAGGCAGGGGATTGAACTAGAAGACCTCCAAGGTCCCTTCCAACTTTGCTATTGTATTGTATTGTATAGCTTACCATCATAAAATAGACAGCTATGTCTAATTGAGCCCATCATAGTTTAAATTAAGTGTAGATGGAGCTAAAGTGTACTGTTATATTTCTCAGAATGTACATTTTAAGAATCTTGTTGTTATTCTATACAGAAAGTATTGTTGAGATATCCCAAAGGTGCCTTTTGAAAAGGCAACTTTGTTTTGCTTTCCTTGAAGATGTTTTGGGACAAAAGAGGTCATCTATATTAAAACAGAACAGCCCTCTCTCAATAGAGGGGGAGGGATATGACACCACCTATCTCTGGTTACAGTTCTTTCAGCAATTTCAAGGAGGTTACACACCCATCTGCACTTGGATTCAGGTGACCCTGAGGGCACAGATAAATCCCAAGGGACCCAAACAACTCTCAGAGAGTTAATGACCTACTTTCAAAGTGCTAACAACCAGATAATTGCAAGGAATATACATGCTTCCATTCCCCAGCTTTCAATCAAAACTGAGGCTACCTCTTGGATGAAAAGTGAACTGTCTTCAGTGAAAACACAACAGAAGTCCAGTTGCTTTTTAAAAAAGGCACCCTTGGACAACCATGACCCATAAGAATCTCTATAAATATTGTCAAGAATCTCCATAAATATTATCAAGATGACTTATCAAAATGCTCATCTACACTCTAGTCAACTAAGTGGAATAAAGATTATGTGCCATTGTCTAGGGCCCTGAGTGTATAAAGGATCCTATTTCTTGACCGTGACAGATTATAATTTGTATTTAATTTCTTTATTTTTTTGCATTCGTTTTAACTCTTTTAATTGTTTTATGATTGTTCACCACCCAATTTTACTGGTTTCAGATGGGTAAGCTATATAAGTAATGGGAAGGGAAGGATCAATAACACTTAAGATTTAAATGTTAAAAGACCATGTTTATGGTAGATATTCCAGGTTATAAAAATCTAGAAGAATAAAAAGTTTGTTGCTAGTGCTGAAAATTCAACGCAGTAGATGCCCAGTGAATCTCCATGGGAAGGTTGTTCCATATCTCAGTTTCTGAGTTTTTGAGAAAGACACCTCTGATTTACAGCCCAACTCTGAGAAAATAACCAAAAATAATACCCTCTCCCCAATTTACCCATTTTTTTCCTTTAAAGATGTATTGACCTATCAAAACATTTGAAGGAAGCTTCCTCCCTCCCTTGCAATAATGAGCATTGGGTTCTGCTAAAAAAATGAGATGAGTTTCAAGCCACAAAAACGTATTGCTGCTTATGATCACCCTCCCTCAATAAGCAATTTATGGAATATTTCTTTAAATGTTATTTGATTTGATACTACCATTTTTTCCTCCAAACATATTTTCTGATGTTCTTATTTAATAATGACATTTCAGTACAAAGACATAAAATATCCAAATGTTTTTAATCTTCAAGTAACCTGTGGTAAGTCTGCTAGCTATAAAATAATAATAATGTTTTGGATTTCTACAGCTAAATTAAAGAAGAAATTACTCTAGGGGATCATTATACTTAATTTCACCTTGTACTGTCCTGAAAACAAAACACAAGACTTGACGTGAACATAGAATATAAGATTTAATACCTCTCTTTTTCATTTAAGCAAATATACTGAAATTCCCTATATTGGAGAATGTATTCTAATTGCCAAGACAATTGTTATAGATAATGAGCTATATTATGATGAACTGGAATTTGTGTAGATAGAATCCTTTTGGAAATGGAAAAATAAGGAAAAGCATATAGAAAATGCATTATTGGAAAATACATTTTCAAAAGAAAACACAATTTGCTATAAGGAAGAATTGGCAGGAAATATTTAAAAAAATCCTTTGTTATAATTTGTTTGATATCAAGGAGGGAGGGAGGGATGGAGGGCAGGAGGGCAGGAAGGAACAAAGAAACGAAGGAAGGAAGATGTGTAGGTGAATGTAGCCATTCTACCTGTATCTTGATTTCAAAATACAGATGTCACACTTTGGTTCCTAATGACAATTATCCAAAGTTGTTAATGATAGAAGATTATAATGATAGAGGGCCAGTCTAGAAAACTGAGACTTCAGCTTCTTAGTTCCAACTTTCCAATATAGTCTATTAGATATATTATGTAAAATCATAATTTCGAGGCTGGCCTGAAATTCTTGCCCAGCCTGCTAGTGATGAAGATTAGTATTATCTCAAACATGTGTCAAAGAAAGGGAGTTTTCCATGGACAAAATAATCAATACAGCAGAGAGAGAAGAACCTCCCCAACAACTATGGTTTTTCAAAGCAACTCTTCGATATGTTGCTATTCCTAAAGTACTGGTAATCTTGCTACATCTTCCAGCCAGATGATTTCTGCCTCTCCATCCCCACCCAGTTTTTATCTTCTTCCACTAGTGTGAAATCTTGATAAAAAGAGGGAAAGACTTCACACTTTCTAGTAAAATTCAGGAAAACAATGATTTTCACTGCACCTTCCCTTTCCTTACGCGTTTACATAACTGTCCCCAATGGTCCACTCTCCTTACTCCAAAATGGCAGTAACATAGCTGGTCTCATTCTGGAAAAAAATTACTAAGGGGAGAGGAGTTTATGAGGTGGCAAATCAGATATTAACAGGGATCCTTTCTTTTCCCTTCCCTAACACTGATCTTTGAGGATCAAAGAAGCTACAATCAACAGGTGACTCCTCCATCTCTTCATTTCAGGGGGGAAAAAATTCTCCATTAACAAGTGAAATAGCTACATGTGCTAAAAGTATTCCTTGTATCTTTATGCGTGTGTTTGTGTGAAGCCACATCTTAGAAATACTTTTCCTTCCTTTTCTGCTGTAGCAGAAAAGCTCAAAAATTCTGACATTCTTTGTTGCAATGAGAGTATGTTTCGTTTTCTTCCCTCTTCTATAGCTGAATTCTATATAAAGTGTATATAATTCTTGAAAAGGTTCCCCTTTTCCTCTGCACTTTCTGAACTCCATATTTAACTTACTGAATTAGATGTGTTACTCTCAGAAATTTCTGTCTTTCTCTTATTGAACTGAATAATATGCTTATTCTTCAGATTTTTAATTTTATTGCTTTGTAAGCTAACATTAAACATTCTTTGTTCTAATTGGCCATAGATTGTCAACTGATTCATATTATTTCTTTATATCAATTGTTTAATGTATTATTTATTTGATTGCATTGGGTTGTGATTAATAATACTTTAAGTTCAATCCATAAGCTTCCTTGATTATATATAGTGTTAAGGTCCAGAGAGAACCTGGGCTACAACAAACACTGATTCAAAATATTATTTTCTCATTCTTTCCCAGTCCATCTAACATTCATTTACAAAGACATTATCTTCAAAATCCTCAACTTTCTTCTTTCTACTTCTTCATTGTTCTCTTACTGTTACATAGCTAATTTCTCCTCTATCTTTTCCCAATCCCACTTTTCTTAGAACTTCAACAAATCTCATACAAATTTCAAACTCTTCAATTTTCTACCATTTTTTTAATCTATCATCCCAACTGTCCAACCTTTCCCTATCATTCTCTCAATCTTAGATAATATTTCTCCATGTCATTTCTTCTTTGCTCTTCTTGTTTCTGCTTTCCCAAACCAAGATCCATTCCAAACTTTTTCCTCCTTTTAATCTTATATAGGGAAAAGGATTAAGTTACAGGAATGCAGATTCTATCAGGATACTGGAAAGTAAACTACTTCCTAACTTTAGTTTGAGAGTAATCCACCTTCCAAGAGAACAAAATCTTATTCACATGATATTTTCAAACAAATCCAAAAATATTCATTATATAAATCTTTAATTCTTATGCTATGACACTGAGCAAAGGAATTGGACTTAATGTCATAATTGGTCCTTTGTGCATCTAATCCTTATTGCCATTTCTTCCACCACAAGATGTTTGTAGACTACCTGCTTACAAAGTATCAGGTCCAATTCTGTCAAATCAAATAATAGTTTCCATTCAGATATTGCTGTTTATAATAATGAGTGGAGGAGAAAAGCAGATTTATGTAGCAAGTATTTTGTAATGTAGAGAAAAATTAGTAGATTATGTACCATGAAAAGTGAATGGAGAAAATTCCATCTCAGAATTGATGTATGATATTAAATATTGTGAAATGCTCTTGGGATCAAACTTGATCTATGTCATCTAATTAGAGATAAGCTACATAATATTTAACATCTAATTAATTTAAATACCTTGGGCCTTATCATCTGATATTAATTTTTTAGTAGAGGTCCTTATTGATATCAAAGAAGAGATAGTAGAATAAAAAGCCCTATAGCTAGAGGGCTACACATACATAAGAAGCAGAAAAAGAAAGAAAGAAAGAAAGAAAGAAAGAAAGAAAGAAAGAAAGGAAGGAAGGAAGGAAGGAAGGAAGGAAGGAAGGAAGGAAGGAAGGAAGGAAAGTTATACAACTCTAGAATAAAGAATTATTTAGATAAATTTAAAAAATAAAATATGAAGGAAATCCACTGCTTTCGTGTATCTAATATATCTTTTTAATTTTTTCTACATATTCCATTTTTGTGAAAAATATAGCTGGAACTATGTTAATATTTTTTTAAGCAGAATTGTGTAAAAAGTAGTGTTGAATATGCAGAATTAACAAAGGTGCATTCACCATGGAAAGAACATATATAAGGACATGCACACACATATACATTTATGTATGTATGTGTGTAGGTATTTGGATGTATATGTGCCTGCCTGCCGGCCGGCCGGCCGGCCAGCCTTCCAGCCAAAACCAACCTATGATACATTGGCTCATCATTTCAGAGATATTTCCTTATCTAAAATGATAAACAGAATGGCTATGGGTGAGGAAGAAAGCAGGAACAGGAGTGATTTCTGACTTCCTGCTGGCATCACCATTGACTTTCTTTATGAAAAGCTAGTAAGGAGCTTTGGAAACAATATTCACATGATTGTGGTTGACTGCAGTGATATGGCAGAGCTAAAGCAACAACATTGTCTAATTTCAATCCTACAGGAGTTGTGTGTTATTTTTGTCACATTCTTTAAGTTAGATCATTTGAGATGTATTAATTCAAAAACTGTAGTCTTGTGATGCACAATTTCACCCATCTGAAGATTACAAACAGACAAATAGGAAAGGTTTAGTAATATATTAATGATATTCTCTCTGTATGATTGTGTGTTTGTTTGTGTATGTGTGTTGGGAAGGTCTTGAGAACTATTTTCCTACAACCTTCTCCAGCTTGGCTAACAAATGATAAAGCAGCATAATCTGATATTCTTAGTTCTCTAACTTCATCATGACAGAAATAACGGTTTAAAATAATTTATATTTTGGAAATAGATTTACATCAGAAATGAAGTGGTCTTTTGTCTTTTAAACTCTTGCTTCAAATTATAAATCTGCAATTTAAAGGGGAAAATGCACATCATTTATATTTCCAGGTTTTCTCTATTAAACAAAGTTGTTAACAGGAATTCCCAGAGAAATCTGGGAAATCAAATTTCCTGATGTAATTCTCTTCAGTAAATAGGCCAGCAGGCTTTTAAAATGTAAATTAACCAGCATAAGCTCTTTAATTACCTACTCTTTCTTTTGTATAAAACTTTGAGACATACATTCTTTTCCCAATGCTTTTCAAAAACTGCTGTGGGATTTTGTATGGATTTTTAACTGGACAAACGTAGATGCTGTTAAATTTTATCCAATGTTTCTATTCCTAGTATGCATATTGCCAGATCAAGTAAATTCATTCCCACTGAACTTCATGGATTATTTCTTTTGTTATACTTACTTTTGGCTACTGATATCATTATTTAATCCAAACTATTACAGCCATCAACTGTGTAAGGCTACTCAGGGAGATTTCGACCTTCCTGAGGAAATATAATATCAAGTGCAAATATCCCCGTCAACTTACTGTGTTTGGAACTAAGACCAAAGACATGAAAACACAGCTAAACATTATAAGAAATGAATTAATGCTTACCTAAAGTAGAGTATTCCTCATTAGTTCAGGGCTTCAAACAGCAGTGACTGTTACCTATTTTTTCAGTATGCTACAGTTTGGCTTTTGCATTGATGAAGGGATTGACCTTGACCTAAATAACCTGTTTCTAATTCAAGGTCTATGGTCTATAATTTTATCTTTTGACTTTACCTCTGACTTTACCTCTGACTATTGCTGGAAAACAGGTCCTGACAGATTTACTCTGAGATAATGTAGAACTTGCAAGTAAAATTTGAGTATACAGCACAAGATTGTACTTTGCTGTTTGTATTGGTTCAACCTGCCAAACAGATCCATCTTTCTACTGGATGATAATCTTGAGAGAAGATGAAGCTTCTCTTTAGTACTATAAAATTCTTGTACTACAAAAATGTAAAGGATACTTTATTATGGCCATAACAAAATGTATTCTCTTAATCCCTGGATCACCAGAATTGTCTGTTAACATGTGAACTTTAGTCACCTGTTAGTGCATAAAGCATATTGCAATTGCATAAGATAATTTCATTTTCTTCTGTATGAAGCCAAAATGACTATGGCCAATAACTAAAGGGAAGGAATGAGCTCACTGCAAATTCAACTGGCCAATGGTAGGTGGGACAGAGAATGGTGGGGAGGACTGATTTATATTTCTGTTGAACATTCATGTTCTCTAGATTTGATCAGATATCTCCCAAGGTTTATGGAAAGAGGAGAAAGAAAGTAGAAGGTATCTATCTAATTATTCAGTAATGCTTTTGGCTGGTTCAAGTTGGCAGAGTTCTCAGCTTCATGATAACACATCATGAAGTTGGCTGATGTTTCCCAGGCTGAGACTAGGTCAACTTCAATGTTATCATGAGCAATCATAGATCGTTGTATAACAAGTTTCCATCCAGTTTTATATTCAGTTTTACACAGCTGAAAGTGAATTCAGGTTGAATGTGCATTTGCTTGGGAATGAAAGACAATGTCATAAGACATGTCATTTAAAAACAGATAACAAAACATCTTCATACTACATTAATGGGATGTGAGGTTAAGCTCAAACTCTGACACATATAGATCTAATTTTATTTAATAAATATTTAAATGTGCATATAAATTTCCCAGCAAATAGAATTAAAATAATTTATACAAAACAAAACTTGTTAAAGGCATCATAAAAACAATTAAGAATTTGAAGCCAGTTGAAAATTACAACCTATGCCTGTATTCATGTTTTATTTATAATGAAAAATAATTTAGAAAAACAGTGGAAATGTATGAACCTTTACTAATCACTTAAAACACTGAACAGAAGGATTTTAATGGGTTTCCGTTGGGAAATAGCTTACATAAAGACATAATCACACACTACTATTGTCTGTTTTCATTTCTGACCTCTACCTGATTAACTTTCATGGGATTATATGATATTTCCTCTTTTGAAAATTTTGGATGGATCTTTGATATTCTTCATCCCAGGACATTATGATTCTCTTCATAATGTAATAATTATGTGAATTCTTCTTGTTTGGAGTACAATCCTTTATAATTATGGTTCATATACAAATTAAACTCTGTTCCATCCTTGCTTATGGAAAAAAAGAGGTAAATGCACTTAGCTGAATTTATCTTACAGTGACTACATGCATACAACCTTGAAAGTATAATTGGCAACTGTATGGAAGAGTAGCTTGCAACAATTCTGCTTTATGTTCATTCACAACTCTGATTTTTTAAACTTACTTGTACATATATTCGCTTATTTTTACTTCAGAGATTCTATGCCACTTTTCACAAAGGTTCCAGTAAATAATTTTGAAACTTTACCTGGGATAGAGTACACTTTCATACTTGCCATTAAGTTTTTTAAAATGGAAAATTAGGACTGTTCCTAGTATCAAGCTTCAAAATATCTGAAGTGTTGACATCTTCATTCAGAAGCTCACCTGGCCTAAGGGCTTGAAAGGAGTATGTGCAATTTGGAATCATTAACCAGATAATGACCATAGTATTTTTATTACACTACTATTGATTACACTGCTGAAAGACTTATTTTTGATTGTTACACCATCTATATAAATAAAAATGTAAAATAGTTTGTGCAAAGCCACTAATCTCAGAAAGTACTTCACCGATCGACACCAAATTTTCACACAATGTTCCCAAGGACTTCCGATGCAATCATACTTACATTTGTGTGGCTGGCACACGTGTGTCATGTGCAAGCAGCACAAATGTAAAAGGTACTCACTTCTCAGGTTTTCACCTCCCTGTAGCTCCTCCCATCTGGCTGCTTCTTATGATGCATCACGCACAGGCCCCTCACATTTCCAATAGTTGTTTCCTCAGCAACCGAAGCTTCCAACATTGCCACACTGCATGGAGGCCTGCTAGGCCCAAAACTAGGCATGGGGGACACACTCCCAGGTGGCCCATTTTTGGTCCCAGGAGGCTGCATGGTAGGTAGGTAGATAGGTAGAAGAATAGAGAGAGAGAGAGAGAGAGAGAGAGAGGGAAAAATACAGTAGGTAGGTAGATAGGTAGGTAGGTAGGTATGTAGAGGGATAGAGAGAGATAGGGAAAAATATAGTAGGTAGATAGGTAGGTAGAGGAATAGAGAGAGATAGGGAAAATACAGTAGGTAGGTAGATAGAGGGATAGAGAGAGGGGGGGAAATACAGTAGGTAGGTAGGTATGTAGGTCGAGGGATAAAGAGAGAGAGAGAGGGAGAAATACGGTAGGTAGGTGGGTAGGTAGATCGGTAGGTAGGTTAGTAGGTAGAGGGATAGAGAGAGGGGGGGAATACGGTAGGTAGGTAGGTAGGTAGGTAGGTAGGTAGGTAGAAGGATATAGAGAGAGGGAAAATACAGTAGGTAGGTAGGTAGGTGGATAAAGATATAGAGGGAAAAATACAGTAGGTAGGTAGGTAGAGGGATAAAGAGAGAGAGGGGGAGAAATACGGTAGGTAGGTAGATAGGTAGGTAGGTAGATAGGTGGAAAAAGAGGGAGAAGGGGGAAAATACAGTAGGTAGGTAGGTAAGTAGGTAGGTAGAGGGATAGGGAGGAAAAAATACAGTAGGTAGGTAGGTAGGTAGGGGATAGAGAAAGGGGGAGAAATACAGTAGGTAGGTAGGGAGATAGAGGGAGAAAGGAAGAAATACAGTAGGTAGGTAGGTAGATAGGGGGATAGATAGAGAGGGAGACATACAGTAGGTAGGTAGGTAGAGGGAGAAAGGAAGAAATACAGTAGGTAGGTAGGTAGAGGGATAGAGAGAGAGAGAGGGAAAAGTACAGTAGGTAGGTAGAGAGATAAAGAGAGAGAGGGAAAATACAGTAGGTAGGTAGATGGATAAAGAGAGACGGAGGGAAAAGTACGGTAGGTAGGTAGGTAGGTAGAGGGATAGAGAGAGAGGAGGGAGAAATACAGTAGGTCAGTAGGTAGATAGAGGGAGAGAGAGAGAAATACAGTAGGTAAGTAGGTTGGGGGTTGGTTGTGTGTACGTGTTTGTATGTTCAGGTGTACATCTACACACAGATTGGTTGGCCATGTAACCAGACTGGGCCACAGCAATGTGTGGCCAGGTACAGCTAGTCTCTTTATAAATGGACAACATCTAGTTTTAAAAATAATACACGTTAAATAAGTTACCAAAGCATCCTATTTGGATAAATGAACATATTAACCCTATTCATATATACTGCAGTGATTCACCTTTCGGATTTTCATTTCTTGATTTTACAGGTTACTTGATTCTCAGGTTTTTTTTTTAATTTCTAAGCTATTTATCATTAACTATCCATCACGTTTTCTTAAAAATAAATTGTAGTGAATCATATTTTTTATGAATTGTAGTCTTTATGACACATACAATAGGGCAGTGATGGCTAACCTTTTTTGGCTCACGTGCCAAAAGCGGGGAGAGCGCAAGAGGGTTGTGCAAGGGCGTGCCACACCCATAATGCTATGTGTGCGACCCCCTGCTTTTGGCGCACTTTTTTCGCCCTCCCCAGGCTCCCGAGGGTTTCTAGAAGCCTGGGAAAGGTACAAACAGCCTCCCCTCCCCACCTCCAGAGTCTTCAGGAGCTTCCCTGAAGCCTCCAGAGGGCGAAAAATGGCCCCAAAAGAAGGCCTAAATCAGCTGGCCAGCCCACACATGCATGCTGAAGCTGACAGGGCAATGCCTCACGTGCCCTAAGAAATGGTTCTGCGTGCCACCTGTGGCACCCTTGCCATAGGTTCGCCATCACTGCAATAGGGCATCTATCCTAAAATATCAAGATAACATTTAAATCCAGTGCTTTACGGTTATTTTATAAGCAGAACACTGAAAAATTACTTTTTCTCAGATCAAATACAATGTGCCTGCTTTGCAGAGAAATCTAAGAAGTTCTGAATGGGTGGTTTTGTTGTATCCCATATTCCTCATTCATAAGAAACTGTTATGGTTTTTTTTTTTTTTACAAATAAGCCTATTTGTAGCCTATGATGAAATTTTGATATTTTACTATATGAAAAACAAAGCATCACTTGAACTTTTTGTACTTTTTCAGTTACTGCATCAGCTTTTAGTTATTACGAATGGAAAACGTTTGTTTCTGGCCTTGACAGTTGGTCACCGAAGGCCTTTTGCCATTTCCCAACATGGTGCTCAATAACTTGAGTATTATTTTACCATAAACACTTGTAGGTTCGCCACAAAACTGTATCTGGATAATAGCCAGACAGACTAATCCCCAGAATTCCTTGTGCCAGCATTTAACTGGCAGGAAGTGCATGCATGTCTTTCCCTCCAGAGAGACTTTAAATCTGCACACTGTGCTGCAGGCAAGAAGGAAAAGAGTGACTGAAACAAAGCATAGTTGTAACCCTATTATAGACCACTGCAGTATAATGTATTCCCCTCAAGAGCCACAGAATTGTATTATCCTGAGGCTTCTCTATTGTTCAGGAACAGGTAGAGCTTTTATTCCAGCTTGGTCTTGGTCCTGATCTTGAAATATGACCTGATCAAACAGGTTCCTCCAGATTTTTAAGTGTACCCAAAAGTAACCATAAAAGAAAACACAAACCTGTATTATGATACGATAGTTTCCAGAATAGGGATACATATTTTGTCATGCATGTATAGGACTATATTTACAACAAATGTATCCATGTACATGAGTATACACATACATATACACAAATACACTGACAGAATATTGTGGAGGGGGAGAAGTGTTCTTTTTTGAAGAGGGTTGTTGCATTTAAAATATGATAAAATGTTCATAAATGCTTTATTAAAAAACAACAAATGAGATTACTGGGACCCCATGGATATAAAACTGAATGCCGTAGGATCTGGCTGATTAGTTCAACCAATTTTGCATTGGAATTATTTGGGAAGAGAAAAGAGCTGTGACTTGGAAAACAAAGTAAATCAGAATTTGTACTTACAGTTTATTGTGATTCATTCCATAGTCAGACTGATATGGTTTTGGCATTTTTATCCACCTATTATATGTCCTTTTTCAAGGACCTACTATAAGAATTTGTTATTTGATGGTATTGAAAGTATCCTTGAAGGATGTGAACTGTTCCAAGAAAATCTATCTATTGCGTATGGCTGATTGTGATTTTGTCAATGGTGTTCAAGTAGTACTCCAAATGTTTTAGTATTGCATTCAAAGTGCTTGTTACTATAAGTATTATCTTTTCTCACAGTCATGTTATTGATAAAAAATTACTACAAGTTGTTCACAACAATTCTAGCTGTTATATTGAAAATAATTTTGCAAGAATGTTTGGGTTTTTATTTAAAAGATAGTTAAAAGACAATGTTAGAAATGTGCTTGACATTTGTAACATTTGGAGCAAAATACTATAATACAATACAATACAATACAATACAATACAATACAATACAATACAATACAATACAATACAATACAATACAATAACAGAGTTGGAAGGGACCTTGTAGGTCCTCTAGTCCAACCCCCTGCGTGGGCAGGAACCTTATACCATTTCAGACAAATGGCTATCTAACATCTTTTTAAAGACTTCCAGGGTTGGGGCATTCACAACTTCTGGAGGCAAGCTGTTCCAGAGGTTAATTGTTCTAACTGTCAGGAAATTTCTCCTTAGTTCTAAGTTGCTTCTCTCCTTGATTCGTTTCCACCCATTGCTTCTTGTCCTGCCCCCAGGTGCCTTGGAGAATAGTTTCACTCCCTCTTCTTTGTGGCACCCTCTGAGATATCGAAACACTTCTATCATGTCACCCCTGGTCCTTCTCTTCATCAAACTAGACATACCCAGCTCCTGCAACCGTTCTTCATATGTTTTAGTCTCCAGTCCCCTAATCATCTTGGTTTCTCTTGAAAATGTGACTCTGAAAAACAAGTGTGTTTTGTGGTTGCTCTTGAAAATGTGACTCTGAAAAACAAGTCACATTAATGACTGTGACTCTGTGACTGTGACTCTGAAAAACAAGTCACATTAATTTTCTTAGATGCAGAGAAGACCTTTCACAATTTGAAGTGGGCTTTCTCATGCAAGATTTTGGAAGATATGAATTTTAAAGAGAAGTTTTTAAAACAGGAAAGATTGATTTACACTTGCACAAAGCACAAAAAATTGTTAATGGAGATCCAGCATGATCTGATGTTGGTGCTGGAAGATCCTTTAAAGGAAACTAACATATTAATGGTCAAATTAAAATATATTACAGCATTAGCAGGTTTCAAGATTAATAAAAAGAAGATAAAGATGTTAACAGAAAGTGAAGATGTTAACAAAAATGTGAAAATAGAAAAGTGAACAGAATTGATGAATAAGACTGAATTTAAGATTCAGAAGAAGAAGAAGTATTTGGGTATCATTATGACAAATGTGAATTCTAGGTGATTTCAAAATAATATGTTCAGACATGGAATAGGTTTTAAAAGATATGTTAACATTGGAGAAACTACAACTGTCATTGCTGGGGAGAATTTCTGTAATAAAATGAATGTCTTGCCTAGAATGATGTTTTTGTTTCAGACAATATTTGCCTTGACAACTGATGCACCATTTAAACATTGGTAGAAGGATATATCTAAATTTGTGAGTCAGAGGAAAAATATGAGTTAAATATAAGATGGACAAAATGCAAAGGAAGAGGAAGATTGGGTTTCCCTGATTTGAAATTGTACTTTGCAATTCACTGTTTGTTTGAAAGAGTGGGTGTTAGAAAAATAGAAGGCTATTGAAGTTGAAGGACAGAAACTGAATTTGGGTGGCATGGATATTTTTGATGATAAAGTCAAGATTAATGTGGATTTTAAAAATCATTCTGTTAGATGTACCATATTGATAATACAGAATAGATATAAAAAGATTATCCATAAAGATTTTTATGGATCTCAGCACAAAAACCAGAAATAATAGGCAAATACAAATGGCCAATTTCTAGAATTTTGTCAAGGAAAATGTGAAATAAAATCAAACCAAAATATAATTTGCAATGTTTTTGCTTGTTTACAATTCATAGAAAAATTTAAACAAAGGAATTCATCTTTTTAAACAGTGTTAAGTCTACGTTTGAAACAGAACAGCATACAAATTATAAACATATATTTGCTAAAATGTATACCTTTTATTGAAATTTGAAACAATACAGAACAAATAAAAGAATGTATCATAAAGTAGGTTAAATTGATTAATTTTATGCTATTAATATTAAGCTATACTAATATGGATTCAAATACACATGCAGAAAATGTTAAAGATTAATATAAAGTTGAGAAGTAATTAATAAAAATTATCTTATAAAACATAATAATTACATCATTGCTTATTGGAAACCCCTTATAGATATTTTGCATAAAATACTTACGAGTTATAATTTTGATGATTACACAGGATAGAAAAGAAAAAAGATATTAAAAAGTAGCTTATGTTATACATAAGTACAATTATAAATTTACTTTCTACTTTATAGTTATAACTCTTTTTTCTAAAACGTATCCTTTTTTTACTTTTACCCTTTCTTGTAGTTTTAGCTTTCTCTTTGATTAGTTTTTTTTCTTTTTCTTACTTTATATTAATTTGTATTGATTTTTAATTTTTTTTTAAAAATCTTTTAAAAAATGATAATATTTGCAGTATATAACATTGCAAAACAAAGAAGGTGAACATATAATAAATATCCATATACATACACATGGGCTTATATATTTCTGTCTGCATCAAGCCTACAAATCATTTTGTGTTTGGGTGTGTCTGTTCCCTAACTGCTTGTACATTTCTCAACATTTTAAAGTATGAATCACATGAAAATTGGTTAAAATACTCACATAGTAAAATAGTAAGATGAACAATAAACAATGAAAAAAATTCACACACACACGTATGCACACACACCTATACACTGTGTGTA
Source organism: Rhabdophis nuchalis (assembly GCA_039707465.1). Taxonomy (NCBI): domain Eukaryota; kingdom Metazoa; phylum Chordata; class Lepidosauria; order Squamata; family Natricidae; genus Rhabdophis; species Rhabdophis nuchalis. The sequence goes on from CM077645.1 coordinate 61,075,888, forward strand.
CACACATATACATATAGTAATGCAGTTCTGCTTACTTTATGTTATTACTCACTGGGACTTTCAAGCCCTTAAAAACAAATCAGAACAGATTCATAAAAAAGTTGCTCATTTCTCAAAAGCAAGACAAACAGCTCTACACTAGAAAAACCAACACAAAAAGACACATATTAAAAAGTCTTGTAAAATATATCAGCTTTGGGGCCAAGGGTACTGCAAAATAAAATTTCTTTCGCATAACGGTGAAGGAGAACAGAATTGAATTGCAACTTTATAATATAATAGTTGGACTTCAATTATTCCATTAAGTATAATCTTAACAAAAATAAGACTTCCTCTTGTAAATTGTGCTATTGATATGCAAACATTTCTTAAGTAGTGCCTTCTTAAAACAGTCAGTTTAAGTTATTACAAAGTATCCTTAATTAATATCCAATTAATATCTCCAACATTAACATCAGTGAGGAATCTTACCCTGTGTGATAAAATTTTATTCTGAAATTTGTATTGCATATTATAAGTATATGAATAGTGTGTGTGTGTTTGTGTGTTTGTGTGCGTGAGTGTGTATCTGTGCTAGTGAGTCTGTATGTTCCACTGTCTGGAACATTGGCCTTTATTAAAAGAAATCCTTAAGATTTAAGGAGTTAGTCTTGCTTTTGGAGAACAATAGTGCATAGTTGTGAACATCTGCCTAGAAATAAGCTTTTAAATTCATGCAGATATTTCTGACTATAAAATCTGTAGATGTCTTGCTAATCTCTTTTTTCTCTTAGACACAGAGTTAAAATAAATCATAAATTTCACATATTTATATCCAAACTGAATTTTGACATATCGAGTTGGGCATAATAACTATTTTAGTTAAATTTATGTGATAAAAAAAAAAGATTAAAAGATGCCAAACAAATTATGATGAAGTCAGATCAGTTTTTAGCAACTACAATTCCATTAAGTAACAATTTTGCTTTCCTTTTCCTTTTTTCTTCTATAAAGCAAATAAAAAGAATTTGCCTAATTTTTAAATTGAATGTGGTATTGCTGTGGTATTTTTTTTAATCACAACTTATTTTTCAAAAGTTTTAAAATGATTTTTTTCAAAAAAAACATAATATTGGTATATTCAGTTCAACTTAATGAAAATAGAAAATTTGCAAGAGGATGTTTAATAATATTAAAAAAACAAGCCCTGCTGTTTTAATTCACAAAAGCAATCTAATACTAAAGAAATAGTCATTCTTGTTTTAAATGATAGTTGCCAAGTGATATTTTTTTCCTTAAAGTATTTGATATAATTGTGCTATATGACAATTTTAAAATACTGTAAGGAAAGAAAGGTAATTGTATTTATTTTGGTTTTATCAAAAATAGATGTAGAATACCTTTAAAATCAAATAGATGCTTCTTTATATACTCTTGCTGCATTTTTCTAATCTATATTGCCTCTAAAAGTTAACATTGAGAGCTAGTGCTAAGTGCATCCCAAATTTAGCTATCTGGCAAAAAAATGTTCATAGAAAAGCAAAAACTGCAGCTGAATGATTCTTTAATGCTAAAGTTAGTTACAAGACCATACAAAAATCAAAGAAAGCAACAATTCATAAATAAAACAGGGTGGGTTTTTTTAACAGTATCTTTGAGACTAATATATTAGCATCGTATGTAGCAGGGTTATAATTTGAAATATAGATTTGTTACTTCATGTAGCTGAAGAGCCAAAGGCACTAATCTCATTATCAAATAGATAAAGAAAAGAATGAACTTCTTGCGAGTGATATTGTTTGATATTATAACCTTCTGTAGTTTGAAACAGAAGAATATTCTGGCCACAGAAAAAAAACCTAAATATATTTCTTTGTTTCTTATGTAGTTCTAAACAGGCACAGATAAACTGCTCTGCTTCTGTTACTTTATCATCCCTTAGTGCTGTTTCAGGGATAAGTATTTTCTCCAGCTTCTTTGCATATTGCTAGGTTAAATACCAACTAAGTCATCAAGCTGCACTGCACACATACTACACACATACCGTTTTCTGATTATCTATATTCACTTAAAGAGATTTATGTTGACAGAACAAATGAAACAGATTGAAGACAATTGAGATAATGCTATTGGCCAAATTCTTTGGAGGCAAGTGTGTCTATGAGCTGCCTCTGATGTTAAAGGGGCTTTTAAAAATAAGTCCTACTTTTTTCTGAATTTTTCAGTCATGCACCTGAATCCAAGAGCTGGCCTTTTACAGAAAGTAAGAAATTTTATTATTTTTGTATTGCTTTTACTTCTTGTAATAAAGACAATTACAAGAAATGTGGTGAGAGGCTTAAAGAGTAAAATTATCATTGCAACTGAAGAATTTGCCTCAGAATTCCTTTTGCAAAATTTGAGTAAACTGTGAAGTGCTGTCCTTACACACTAAATGAGCAATTTGTTCTTTAAGGCCCTGGGTATAATTCCCAGGTTTTAAAGATGGATTCATTTTTCCTCTAATCCTCACTTCAGCTCTCTCTAAAGCGTGGATGCAGGAAGCAGCTGTTCTTTAAAAAGAGATACGAGGTTACCTTCAACAGGATGGAAATGACTGAAATCCTAAAATAATATTTGCCGTAGCAGAGGTTGTGACAGTGATCTCTGCGTGTGATGGGTGATGTTGTGGCTGTAAGAGTAAGAATTTCACAATGTGAATTCTTCTTTCAGAAAATTATCTAACTCCCCAATGCCAGGCAAAGGGGTAGTTGTTTATTGGCTATTAACAAGATGAATGTGAAATCAAGAGATGATATAGGTTTTTGAAATCAGAAATGAATAAAAAAATCAAACTCTTTCAGGTGAACAGCATTTTTAATTGGCTCAGAGAAAGATACCTACAAAGAATGAAGAATATTTTTCTTCTGAAAACTGTTGCATACCTGATCTGAAAGTTGTTCAAGAAACCAAATAAATAAATATAACTGAAATGAGATGAAATGCTCGGAACAAAAACAGCTAATGAAGCTTTGAAAATCACATAGAAGAGCACTGTGTGAACTGGATTTTTAAAATAAGGGTTTTGGTAGTGTTAACAATATAGAATATATTATTCCTTCTGTTTTGTGATAAATAAAACATACTTGACTTATAAGTAATAGTGTTATAACTGAACTCTAGCTCTAAACAGTTTTACTTTCTAGCTATTAACCCTTTCAAACATTACTTTTAAATGACATTATTTCTGAGTTTTATTTTTAATAAAAGCTTTGGCCTAATTGTAGCTTCATTTATGCATACAAAAACACTTACAAATTGTGCTCTGTAGCTTAGACTTAGAACTATAAACAAATTGTAAGAAGTGTATTTTATCCAGCCCAAACACTTGGCTATTCTACAACACACTATCTCCAAATGAGGTATTCATTCTAGGTTATACTTTACTGCCACCTTCTGTTTCAGTGTCCTTCAACTAATAAGTCAATTGAAAATAAAACAGAAGGAAAGGCTTTAGGATTCATATATTTTGTTCCAATTAGGATGTGCTTATGTGTTACTAAAAATATAATTCTCTTCCAGCTTTTTGAATAAATTGTTTCACAAGCTGCATTCTGATGAAAGCAAAAAAAATGAGCTCAAGAATTCTATGGCTATTTCATTCATTCTTTAATTTAGACCAAAAAATTAATGTTGATACAAAGAAGAAAAAAATGTGTAACCAATATTTACAAAACAAATGTCCGTAGCCTATCCCATCCTCCTTCTTTAAAAAAAAAAAGTGTCAAAGAGCAACAAAATACCAATTGAAAGTGAGGGGGGGAAATATAATACGGAGATGTCTAAAGTAACAACTACAGCAAATTTCATGGAAAATGAAAACTTTTGATAACAAGCATCTGTCAAACTGTCCATGGACATTAATAAAAGATCTACTCAAGTGTCTGATGATATAGTAAAATATTTTCTCTTAGGAACTTCGAAACATGTACAGTATACAATTTTGAAACAATTTTTCTGGCTTAGCATTTGAAAAATAGAAGCAAGACTGACAGATTTCTGAAAATGAAATGGTATTTTGTTTGAAAATTCATAATTGAATTTCTCAGTTATTACTCTTGTGAAAAATACAACCCAATAATAGTACTCCAAAAATTGTTTGCCTCACACACCCAAAAACATGTTTTGTCACTATAGCATTCAGTCCTTTTTCCATTTTCTAAAAATTGTCTCTTAAATTCCTTCTATCATAAAAGGCTGGTTCTCAGTTATATTTACATACTGTAGTTTTTATGAGCCTAAAATGACCACAAAGAGTACATAAAAATTAGGCCTAGACTACTTTTTGATGGCATATATGGATTTTTGAAAGCATATCATGGAGGATCTTATAATTGGCAGCCCCTTTTTATAAAGTTGGTTCCTATGATAAGGTTTGGCCGACAAAGCTACATTATTTTCTGATTTTTCCTCTAGAATCGATGGTTGTTTTTATCAGATTACCGCACCCTTTTTCTTCTTAATGAGCATATTTCCAGGCATAGCACAAATCTCTGTTTTCTAATAATGTCTTGGATGCTTATACTGGGTCTATATGAATGTTTGAACATAAAAATAATGCTAGAGATTTTGCTCAGTATTATATCCTTATATATTTTAATGATTAAATATATAATTAGTTGGGGTATGATGTTCAGTGGACACCAGAGAAGTATCTACAGCTACATTGGCCATAGTAGGTACAAGATTTCATTTTTTCCTTACAATGGGTTGTCACTAAATATGCACTCATATGGTTTTGTTACTAAAATAAACTGCATGTATAGAATGCATAAACATTATATGGTGATATCATACTTGGTATATTAGATCAAGATCAATGAGTACTATGATATCGTTGCTGAAGTATTTTAAAATGTGGGAATATTTAATTATGTTAATTATGAAAAATGTGAACTTATTAAAAACTTTAGTGGTTTAAGGATGCTGGAGATGGTCTCTGATCTGGCAGTTCGAGTCCTATCACTGCTTGGTAGGGTGAGCCTCTATCACTTACCTCAGCTTCTGCCCACCTAACAGTTTGAAAGCATGCAAGTAGACAAATAGGTACCACCTCAGTGGAAGACAAGCTGGTGGTCTGTGCAAGCAGTCAGATTCTTCATGGCTCTGAACCTTCCCAGTTATGGTACCCATATGAAGGAAAGCGCCAGAAAGGGAAGGAATCTTGGGTGATTCTGAAAGAAAGAGGTGCTCATCTTTCTCTCTGGTTCAAAGCCAGCTTGCCCTCCTGTGGTCCATCTTGGCAAGCATGTAAACATTTCCTACAACAGGGCTAGTAGCTTGGCAAGCCAAACTACTATCTGCAATTGCATTTTGATGTGATGTCCTCAATGTAGGAATCCTCAGCCCCCGAATTCTTCCAGTATGGCCATTCTGGAATTTGAAACCATGCATTTGGAGATTTCCTAGGTTGAAGAAAGTTATCATAGCCTTAGAATATATATTGCATGATTATGACATAATAGTGAACTTACTTGAATGACATGTATCTACATTATAACATTGTATATACGCAGGACACAATGTTACATTTGAAGTGATAATATAATAATAATAATAATATAATAATAATATAATATATTTAATTTCTAGACCGCTCCCTCTCCCCAAGGGGACTCGGAGCGGTGCACAGGGAAATTAAAACAATAAATATACATAGATATACAAAACAGTTAAAAACACATTAAACAATAAGACCCTGCGCTAAAATTCCCCAAAACCAATCACTAAAACCCTAAACCCTATAATACTATGGTAAGAGGCTACCCTAGGCCGGCCAGGCAGAAAAAGTGCCTTTTCAATTTCAGACGGAAGGAACGGAAGTCCGTGGTAGTTCTAATATCGGGGGGGAGGTCGTTCCAGAGGGCAGGGCCCGCCACAGAGAGAGCCCTTCCTCTGGGCGTCACCCGCTGACAAAGTCTAGTGGACGGCACCCGGAGAAGTCCCTCTCTGTGGGAGCGAATCGGCCGTGAGGAAGTATGAGGCAGAATCCGATCCCGCAGGTAGCTAGGTCCCGAGCCATGGAGCGCTTTAAAGATGATGACTAGCACCTTGAAGCGCACCCGAAAGACTACAGGTAGCCAGTGCAGCTCGCGCAAGAGCGGTGTTACATGGGTGTACCTTGTGGTACCCATTATTGCTCGCGCGGCTGCATTCTGGACCAACTGCAGCCTCCGGGTGCACCTCAAGGGGAGCCCCATGTAGAGAGAGTTACAATAGTCCAGTCGGGATGTCACGAGAGCATGAGTGACTGTGCGAAAGGCATCCCGGTCCAATAGGGGGCGCAACTGGCGAACCAGGCGAACCTGGTAAAACGCCCTCCTGGCCACGGCTGTCACTTGATCTTCCATGGACAGCCGGGAATCCAGGAGGACACCCAAGTTGCGCGCCCCATCCACAGGGGCAAGATGTTCGCCCCCTATGGCCAGCGATAGAGACAGCTGGTTGAACCGGGCAGCCGGAAACCACAGCCACTCGGTCTTGGTCGGGTTGAGCTTGAGTCCGTTACTTCCCATCCAGACCCGCACGGCTTCCAGGCACTGGCACATCACCGCTACGGCATCGTTGGGGTGGTTTGGGGTAGATATATACAGCTGAGTATCATCAGCGTAGAGATGGTACTCTACCCCAAAACCACGGATGATCTCACCCAGCGGCTTCATCGACTAACGCGACCAATGCCGTCTCGGTGCTATGCCCGGGCCGAAAGCCGGACTGGCACGGGTCTAGATAATCAACTTCCTCCAGGTGACGGGGAAACTGTTGTGCCACCACACTCTCGACAACCTTCGCCAAAAAGGGAAGGTTGGAGACGGGACGATAGTTGTTTAAAAGAGCTGGATCCAAAGAGGGCTTCTTCAGGAGGGGCCTCACCATGGCTTCTTTAAGGGAGGCAGGCAAGGAACCCTCCCTCAAAGAAGCGTTGACAACCTCTTGGAGCCAGCCTCGTGTCACCTCCCAGGATGCCAGTACAAGTCAGGAGGGACACGGGTCCAATAAACATGTGGTGGCTCGCAGTCGCCCACGTAGCCTGTCCATATCCTCGGAAGTGACGGAGTCAAACTCCTCCCAAACAAGATCCGCCTCATGGCAACCCACTGGGCCATGAATGGGGGCTAACTTGTTCTGTATCTGAGCGATTTTCTCCTGCAGATAAATCACAAATTCCTCTGCTCTATCCTGTAGTGTGGCTCTGTTGAAGGAGGGAGCAGGTCACCCTAAACAGGGCGGCAGGGCGGTTATCTGCGGATGCTATGAGAGTGGCACAATGATAATAATAATAATAATAATAATTTATTATTTCTATACCGCCCCCTCTCCCCACGGGGACTCGGGGCGGTGCACAGGTAGCATAAAAGCAATAAATAACAACAACAATAAATAAACAACAAAATTTAAAAACCAATTAAATAACCCTGTGCTAAAATCCCAATTAAACTAAAACCTATTCTATAAAATCCCAAGTCAAGGAGGCTATCCCAGGCCGGCCAGACGGAAAAAGTAAGTTTTCAATTTAAGACGGAAGGAGCGGAGGTCCGTAGTTGTCCTAATGTCGGGGGGAAGGTCGTTCCAGAGGGCCGGGCCCGCCACAGAGAGCGCCCTTCCCCTGGGTGTCGCCCGCTGACACAGTCTAGTGGACGGCACCCGGAGAAGCCCCTCTCTGTGGGAGCGAATCGGCCGTGAGGACGTATGAGGCAGGATCCGATCCTGCAGATAGCTAGGTCCCGAGCCATGGAGCGCTTTGAAGATGATGACTAGCACCTTGAAGCGCACCCGGAAGACGACAGGCAGCCAGTGCAGCTCGCGCAGGAGCGGTGTTACATGGGTAGACCTTGCGGTCCCCATAATTGCTCGCGCGGCTGCATTCTGGACTAGCTGAAGCCTCCGGGTGCACCTCAGGGGCAGCCCCATGTAGAGAGAGTTGCAATAGTCCAGTCGGGATGTCACGAGAGCATGAGTGACTGTGCGAAGGGCGTCCCGATCCAATAGGGGGCGCAATTGGCGAACCAGGCGAACCTGGTAAAACGCCCTCCTGGCCACGGCTGTCACCTGATCTTCCATGGACAGCCGGGCATCCAGGAGGACACCCAAATTGCGCGCCCCATCCACAGGGGCAAGATGTTCGCCCCCTATGGCCAGCGATGGAGTAAGCTGGTTGAATCGGGCAGCCGGAAACCACAGCCACTCGGTCTTGGTCGGGTTGAGCTTGAGTCCGTTACTTCCCATCCAGATCCGTACAGCTTCCAGGCACTGGCACATCACCGCTACGGCATCGTTGGGGTGGTTTGGGGTAGAAATGTACAGCTGGGTGTCATCAGCGTACAGATGGTATTCTACCCCAAAACCACGGATGATCTCACCCAGCGGCTTCATGTATGTGTTGAACAGGAGGGGCGAGAGGACCGACCCCTGAGGCACCCCACATGTGAGGGGTCTCGCGGTCGACCTCTGCCCCCCTGTCAACACAAATTGCGATCGGCCAGAGAGGTAGGAGGAGAACCACCGTAAAACGGTGCCTCCCACCCCCAACCCCCCCCAGCCGATGCAATAGGATACCATGGTCGATGGTATCGAAAGCCGCCGAGAGGTCTAATAGGACCAGGATGGAGGAACAACCCCCATCTCTGGCCCTCCAGAGATCATCAACCAACGCGACCAATGCCGTCTCGGTGCTATGCCCGGGCCGGAAGCCGGACTGGCGCGGATCTAGATAGTCTACTTCCTCCAGGTGACGGGGAAACTGTTGTGCCACCACACTCTCGACAACCTTCGCCAAAAAGGGAAGGTTGGAGACGGGACGGTAGTTGTTCAAAGAAGCTGGATCCAAGGAGGGCTTCTTAAGGAGGGGCCTCACCATCGCTTCTTTAAGGGAAGCAGGCAAGGCACCCTCACTCAAGGAAGCGTTGACCACCTCCTGGAGCCAGCCTCGTGTCACCTCCCAGGATGCCAGTACAAGCCAGGAGGGACACGGGTCCAATAAACATGTGGTGGCTCGCAGTCGCCCACGTAACCTGTCCATATCCTCGGAAGTAACGGAGTCAAACTCCTCCCAAACAAGATCTCTCTCGTGGCATCCCACTGGGCCATGAATGGGGGCTAACTCGTTCTGTATCTGAGCGATTTTCTCCTGCAGAAAAGTCACAAATTCCTCTGCTCTACCCTGTAGCGGGGCTTCCCGCACCCTCTGTTGAAGGAGGGAGCGGGTCACCCTAAACAGGGCAGCAGGGAGGTTTTCTGCGGATGCTATGAGAGTAGCGCAATGATGACGTTTGGCTACTCTCAGCGCCACAATGTAAGTCCGTAAATGGGCTCTTACCTGTGTCCGGTCAGATTCAGAACGAGAAGACCTCCATCTACTCTCTAGGCATCTCTTGCGGCGTTTCATCACCCCCAGCTCCTCGGTAAACCAAGGAGCCAGGGTGTTCCGCCGCCGCAAGAGAGGCCGCAAGGGCGCGACCCGATCCAAGGCTCCCGCGGTCGCACTATTCCATGCGGCCACGAGGTCCTCCATCGGGGCGCGGGTCAGGGGTACAGGAACTGGCCCAAGCGCCGTTTGGAACCCATCCGGGTCCATCAGGCGCCTGGGGCGGAACCAGATTGGTAATTCAGGTCCCGCCTCCCCGCGGAGGGGAGCAGCGGTCGGGAAGTCGAGCCGGAGAAGTGAGTGGTCTGTCCATGACAAGGGTGTGATGACTATGTCCCCTATACCCAGATCACTCGTCCATTGGCCTGAGACAAAGATGAGATCCGGTGTATGTCCACCCTCGTGAGTGGGGCCTTGAATTAGTTGGGTCAGGTCCATGGCCGTCATGGAAGCCATGAACTCCCGAGCTACCTCGGATGATTCGCCCAACGATGGCAGATTAAAGTCCCGTTTGGCCACTCTCAACGTCACTCTAAAGTGACGTTTGGCCACTCTCAGCGCCACAATGTAAGTCCGTAAATGGGCTCTTACCTGTGTCCGGTCAGATTCAGATCGGGTAGACCTCCATCTTCTCTCTAGGCATCTCTTGTGGCGTTTCATCACCCTCAGCTCCTCGATAAACCAAGGGGCCAGGGTGGCTCGCCGCCGCAAGAGAGGCCGCAAGGGCGCGACCCGATCCAAGGCCCCCACGGCCGCACTATTCCATGCGGCCGTGAGGTCCTCCATCGGGGCGTGGGTCAGGGGTACAGGAAGTGGCCCAAGCGCCGCCTGGAACCCATCAGGGTCCATCAGGCGCCTGGGGCGGAACCAGATTGGTGACTCAGGTTCCGCCTCCCCACGGAGGGGAGTAGCGGTTGGAAAGTCGAGCCGGAGAAGTGAGTGGTCTGACCATGACAAGGGTGTGATGGCTATATCCCCTATAATCAGATCACTTTTCCACTGGCCAGAGACGAAGATGAGATCCGGTGTATGTCCACCCTCGTGGGTGGGGCCTTGAATTAATTGGGTCAGGTCCATGGCCGTCATGGAAGCCATGAACTCCCGAGCTACCTCGGATGATTCACCCACCGATGGCAGATTAAAGTCCCCCATGACTAAGAGTCTGGGGGTCTCCACTGCCACCGTAGCGATCAACTCCAGGAGCTCAGGCAGGGCTGCTGCTACATAGCGGGGAGCCAGGTATATAACCAGCATGCCCAACTGCCTCCCTAGGCCCCACTTCACGCAGAGGGACTCACAACCGGTGGTCTGTGGCACAGTGGTCTCTCTCGGCTCAAGACCTTCCTTTACAATAACCGCCACCCCACCACCCCTGCCTAGGGTCCGAGGCTGATGAAAAGCGCGGTAACCTGGTGGGCACATTTCAACGAGGGGGAGTCCACCCTCGTGACCCAACCAGGTCTCCGCGATTCCTGCCAGGTCCGGCTCCCCCTCTGACACAAGGTCACAAATGAGGGGGGCTTTGTTGACAACGGACCTGGCATTGCAAAACATCAGCCTCAGGCCCTGGCTCTGTATTCCCTGACCACCTAGCCTGCAGGGGTTGTGACACCCAACCATATGCAACCAACGGCTGCGTGCCCCCAACCGGGAGGATGGAACTTGCCTCCCCTCGGACCTGCCTCTCCCCACGACCGTCGGGATGGAAATGCCCTCCATAGGGACGACTCGTGTTTCCCCCCCCTCACGGATCCCTCCGCTACCCTCCGCCGACTGCCGGCCTGGCCCTCTCTTCCTAACTGCTTATACCCTCCCCCCTCCCTGGTACCCCCTAAAATAGACAATAATTTAAAAACTAAAAAACCCCTAAGGCCGCGCTTCACCCACCTCTCCAGATTAATAAATCCTTCATCAAGGCGGGCCCTCGTTAAAGCGGAGGGCCAAACCTGCGAGAGCGGGGACTCTCGCAGTCGTAGCAGATCGGTTTTAGAGTACAAAATGATTATAAAATGTAAAAATGGGTCATGGATAAAATCAAGCATCGTTGGCACGTTAAAATTCATAAATAGATGGAATAAATAGAATTAAAACACATAGTGGTAACACTTAAAAGAGTGGATGTAAAGTGCACCAGTGCATCGATGGGGGGCAAGTTCAGAATATTATTGCTACAGCTGCTTCAAACCAATATAACTAGTTTACAGCTATAGACAAAACAAATCTATTGATCTATCAAATTATCATCTATCAATCTATCATCTGCCTGTCTGTCTCTCTGTCCATATCTATCTATTCATCTATCCATCTGTATCTTTCTCACAGACTATTTCCAACAATTCTAATTCTAAAAAACTAAATTCCTCCTCCTCCTCTTCCTCCTCCTCCTCCTCTTCCTCTATCTCTCTATATAAGGAAAGTTAGTCTGAATGACAGTAACTAACTACAGTCAGTACCCAAGGCTGAGAGGGAATCAGTGCCTTGGTCCAGCAATATGTAACATCAATCTTCTGGGTTTTTTAAAAACTGTATTGACTAGATCAATTAGATTACTTATTCACTTTGGGAGAGGAAATAGAAATGCAGTGGAACATAGAGATTTTTTTAAAAATCTGCATACAGACATCCTGCCAAACTTCCAAAGTAATCTGACATTACTTTTTGAAAATTCTCTGACCCAAGTCTTGGCAAACCTCCAGAACAATAGAGCAGTACAGCTGCAGAACAGCCGCCAAAGAGGATGCCTTTCTATCTGATTTTATTCTTCATACTTGGCCCATTGAAGGTGTCATCAAGAGGTCATTCAGTTGTAGGAATCACTAACAGACCATAAAGAGTGGGGGTTATCTTCCAGGTATGAGGTGAAACGTAAATCAATGTTTTCATAAAACTATTCATTCAAGTAAAAAAAATTTCTCTGAACAGAAATATTTTTTTTCATATAAAGAGTGTGGAAATGGGCTTAAAAATATCCAGTCCACTCTTAGCAATTTATCAAAGCAAACTTTAAGGCAAGAACATTCATAATTTATCATTTAACTAAAAGTGAGTATCTTGAAGGTGTAGATGGAGAACTAGAATTCTTGAAATACTTTTGATATATTACCATTTTCACATTTCTTTGCTTGGCAGGAAGCATAGAATGGCTGAAGACCTCAGTTCTCTCTATTCTTAAATCTTCAAATTAAGTCAATGGGAATGATGTGTCGCAATCGAATACAATTCCTAGAAACACTGTAAGAAAGGAAAAGATAACTGTTTCCACTGGAGACATTTTTCAGCAACCTTTTCGAACCAATATTTGACTACAAAATCCAGAAAAGCAATTCATTATTTCAAGAGGCAGCCAAGCTTTGTCAGTATATATGTAGGTGTATAGAAATAAATAACCTAACAAATCTCACATCAACCCAAATTTTTCACACTGGAATCTTCCACCCAGAAAATCTCTAAAATCTCTTGAGGTTGCTATAAAAAAAAACATATATTAGCTTCTTCCAAAACTAAACGACTCATTTTGAACCAAGCAAAGTCTTCTAGTTTGGGCCATGCCTTTTGGTTATTATTAAATGGTTGGCTGTAAACATTGTGCTAAACCAGATTTTTTTTTTTTAAAAAAAAAACTTAATTCAAGAATTTTAGTCATCTTATTGTGGTTTGATTTTTCTTCCATCAGCTGTACTAGAGGGGTTGTTCCAAAGCAATCTTTATGTAGAAAATATTGCCCTTGTCAATCTGAGAATACTGAACCATTGACCCATGTTTTACTCTATTGTCATTTCTATTGAGACATTTGTAGTGCTTACAATTCCTCTCATTAAGCCATTCCCCAGACGACTGGATAAATTTCAGTGAAGCTTCTCTTGGCAAACAAAGATTACAAAACAACATTGGTTGTCACTAAATTTACATTTGTAGATTATTGAATTCATGCTTTGCTAACAGTAAATTAATCCTGGATTGAATATTGATTATATATTATGAGGAATATTAGGATGTGGTAGTCTTCCCATGCTGTTTTACTATAATTTATTGTATTTTGTTTTAATAGACTTGGTGGAGCTGTGATCTGTAATAAAAAAGTAAGAATTATAGATGATAAAATTGAGTAAACAAGATATAGTAATTTGAGTTGAGAAAGTCAGTTTGGAGAAGAATATGTGGGCATAATATTCCCAGTTTATGGAACCAAATAACATTAAACAGGTATTATACTCAGTATATCTAACCAATATTGTTCTCATTATTGAAAATCAGGAACCAAGTCCACCTATTTGAACTTCACATACAGCTCCATCACCATATTGAAATCTAATTCTAAACACAGTTTTGATAATCCACTAACATTCATAAAACATCATTGATATTGATATTTTATAGACATTTTATAGATATATAGACATGAGATGAAACATTGAGCCTATCAGATACATTTTTATGTTATACACAGAGTTTGCCTTGTCTGGACATAACATATTTTCTTTCTTTACCATTGTTTGTATTATTTTATACTGTAAACTACTCAGATTTGTTCTGGCATTGACCAGCCTTAAGTTAGATTCATAGAAATACAGATAGATAGACACACAGACAGAAAGGCAGCCAGTCAGCCATTCACATCCCATGTTTTATTTTAAGTGCAATGTGTTATTTGGAAATACCTGTTATTTGGAGTGTAATCTACAATGGCTTTTTGAAATCAACACTGGCTAGTATTTTTCTGAATGTTGATTATACCCTGATATTATAACTGCCTTTTGCATCATATTGTTTCCCATTTTCTCTAGAACATATTGTAATATTTGAAACATGTCCTATCATTTATTTCCCTGCTATCATCAGTTTTAATCAATTAAAAACATGGCAGTGATAACACAGAGAATATATCTCACTTCAATTCAAATAGTTGTTGAACAGTTGAACTAAGTTTAATAATAGTCTGTTTTGAGTAAATCTCAAGTTCAAAATAGCATGAACTGTGTATATAGAGAATTTATTAATAAATTCAGATTAACTGGTTTAACTATTAAAAATGTATAATATATAAGATTCAGTAGGAAATTTTTAAAATGTTTGGAGAAATAGCTTGTGCATGTGCTATTTGATTAAAATACAGCCTTAGAAAGGGATTCAATAAAAACACAACTGCTAACTCATTTGTCTGTACAGTTGTAGAGAATTGGCCTCTGATAGAAACAATCACTTCATTCTATGATTATGCTCTGCCAGCTTTCTTATATATATATTCTGTTACTTCCGAAGATATGGACAGGTTACGTAGGTGACTGAGAGCCACCACATGTTTATTGGACCCGTGTCCCTCCTGGCTTGTACTGGCATCTGGGAGGTTGCATGAGACTGGCTCCAGGAAATAGTGAACGCTTCTTTGAGTGAGGGGTCTTGCCCACCGTCTTGAAAGGCAGTGGTGAGGCCTCTCCTCAAGAAGCCTTCCCTGGACCCAGCATTGTTAGTAAATTATCGTCCGGTCTCCAACCTTCATTTTTTGGCGAAGGTTGTAGAGAGTGTGGTGGCACAACAGTTTCCACGTCACCTGGAGAAAATTGATTATCTGGACCCGCGCCAGTCCGGCTTCCAGCCCGGACACAGCACTGAGACGGCATTGGTCGCGTTGGTAGATGATCTCTGGAGCGCCAGAGATGGGGGTTGTTTCTCCATCCTGGTCCTATTAGACCTCTCAGCGGCTTTTGATACCATCGACCATGGTATCCTATTGCATCGACTGGAGGGGTTAGGGGTGAGGGGTACCGTTTTACGGTAGTTCTCCTCCTACTTCTCTGGTCGATCGCAATTTGTATTGGCAGGGGGGCAGTCCTCTCACCTCTCCTGTTCAATGCATATATGAAGCCGCTGGGTGAGATCATCCATGGCTTTGGGGTAGATTACCATCTGTACGCTGATGACACTCAGCTGTACATCTCTAACCCAAACCACCCCAATGATGCCGTCGAAGTAATGTCCCGATGTCTGGAAGCTGTGCGAATCTGGATGGGAAGGAACAGACTCAAGCTCAACCCATCCAAGACTGAGTGGCTATGGCTACCGGCGCCCCGGTTTAACCAGTTGACTCCATTACTGGCCATAGGGGGCGAACATCTAGCCCCCGTGGAGCGGGCACGCAACTTAGGCATCCTCCTGGATACCCGGCTGTCAAAGAAGGACCATGTGACAGCCGTGGCCAGGGGGGGGGGTTTACCAGGTTCGCCTAGTACGCCAGTTGTGTCCCCTATTAGACCGGGACGCCATTCGCACAGTCACCCATGCGCTTGTGACATCCCATCTAGACTACTGTAATGCTCTCTACATGGGGCTCCCCTTGAGGTGCACCCGAAGACTACAGTTGGTTCAGAACGCGGCCGCGTGGGCAGTTTTGGGAGTTCCCAGATACTCCCATGTAACACCGCTCCTGCGCGAGCTGCACTGGCTGCCTGTGGCCTTTCGGGTGCGCTTCAAGGTGTTGGTTATCATCTTTAAAACGCTCCATGGCACAGGACCTAGTTATTTGCGGGATCGTATCCTGCCCCATACATCCCTTCGGCCGATTCGCTCCCACAGAGAGGGACTTCTCCGAGTGCCGTCCACTAGGCAATGCCAGCGAGCGACGCCCAGGGGAAGGGCCTTCTCTGTCATGGGCCCGACCCTTTGGAACGACCTACCCCCCCGATATTAGAACTACGGACCTCCGCTCCTTCCGCAAAAAGTTAAAACATATCTGTTCCATCAGGCCGGCTTGGCCTAATTTATGCTCCTCGCCCCAGTCTGTAATTTTAAATTATTTATTTTGGTTTTAATGGGATACAGTTTTAATGTTTTTATAAATTTTAGTACAGGGTTAATATTTAATTCGGTTTTAATTTTGTATGTATTGTTATGGTTTTAGATGTTTTTTAATTTTCCTGTACACCGCCCCGAGTTCCTTCGGGGAGAGGGGCCGGTTTAGAAATTTAAATAAATAATAATAATAATAAAATATAATGATATTTGTTTGTCATGGATAAGAATGTTAGGAAAGTGTTAAGACCATTCAGAAATTCTGATCACATGAAGCATCTGGAATAAAATAAAATCCTTGTTATGACTATAAGGCAGCCATCGTGTGCAGATAAAACAGGAAGGGGGTTTTAGGCTAAAAGAGGCAGGGAGAGGAGGGGAGCAGAGGGGTGGGGAAGAGAGGAGAGGATTTCTCCAGCCTAGGTAAATGAAAGCCTAACAGAATATTGGGACTATGTAGAAGAGAGGGGCATTTACAAATTTGAAAAGGCTTCTTGTGCTTCAGGTGTGAAAGCAAACTTAAATTAATTGAAGTTCAGTAGGCCAAATATGCTGCCCACGAATACTCTGCCATTCTCAAATTCTAATGGTCAAATGTTTTCCAAAAATTGTTTTAAGAAGTAAATCTATATATAATTTACTGCCCAGATTAATTTAGTGTGGCCTCTAAGAACCACTGGGACTAGATATACTAGGGGGAAAGGTTATACCATCAAAGATTAGACCTATACCATTAAGATTGTAAGTCTAATAAGGAATACGAGATGCATGCAGTGCTATATAAATCTAGGTAATTGGTCTAATAGCAATAGCACTTAAGACGTATGTTTTATAAAACTATGTATAATACTAAAAATGACTATATAACCATAAGTATGAAAGGCTAACATAGAATATGAAATCACTAAAATCTGCACATATTTAAAAACTGAATATTAATGATGTGACTTTAAAACAATGGCACAAAAATACTATTTGGAAATGAGTAAGAAGTCAAAAGACCAACATGTAAAATAAGATAACAACAACATCCAAATCTATGGGTGTTGCCTCAATCTTTCTAATGGCTCCAATGTCCAAGAATGTAAATTATGGAAAATAGGTATAATATAAGTATTAAAAAAAATAACCTAACTACATCAATGACTGCTATTGACCATTTGTAATAAAATAAATAAATATAATAAAATTTGCTATTTTTAAGAAAATAAAATTATTTCAATCCTTTAACAAACAGTATAAATAAAAGTTATTAGAGTGCCTTCATCTATATAAATAAAAATGTAAAATAATTTGTATGAATCCACTAATCTCAAAAACCACTGGACCGATTTACACCAAACTTTCACACAATGTAGCCAAGGACTTCCGATGATAGAATAGCTACTCATTTTGTGTCTAGCACATGTGTGTCGTGTGCAAGTTACACACAAATAAAAGGTATGCACTGAAATGTGTTTTCACTTCCCTGTAGCCCATCAAACTGCTTTTCAACTGTCAGTGTTGGAATGGAGGCCTCTTGGGGCCAAAAACGCCCATCAAACTGCTTTTCAACTGTCAGTGTTGGAATGGAGGCCTCTTGGGGCCAAAAAGGCACTGGGATAGCAAACTCCCAGGTGGCCCATAGAGAGGGGGGGGAGAAATACTGCTCAAGACTGTTCTCTGAGGTAAGAACACGGAGGCAGGCAGCTGCTTTAAACTGTTTAATACGAACTGAACCAAACTGTAACAAAGAACCACCCATCTGACAGCAAATACAGTTTAATAAAAGAGGGACTAGGGGAGACATGATAGCAGCCTTCCCATATCTCAGGGGTTACCCCAAAGAAGAAGAAGTCAAGCTATTCACCAAGGCACCTGAGGGCAGAACAAGAAGCAATGGGTGGAAACTAATCAAGGAGAGAAGCAACCTAGAACTGAGGGGAAATTTCCTGGCAGTGAGAACTATTAACCAGTGGAACATCTTGCCACCAGATGTTATGGATGCCCCAATACTGGATGTATTTTTAAGAAGAGACTGGAAAACCATTTGTCTGACACGGTATAGGGTCTCCTGATTGAGCAGCGGGGTTGGACTAGATGACCTCCAAGGTCCCTTCCAACTCTGTTATTGTATTATTGAATTACAGTAGGTAGGTAGATAGGGGAATAGAGAGACAGGGAGAAATACAGTTTAATAAAAGAGGGATGGGGAGACAGGATAGCAGCCTTCCAATATCTCAGAGGTTGCCACAAAGAAGAGGGAGTCAAACTATTCTCCAAAGCACCTGAGGGCAGAACAAGAAACAATGGGTGGAAACTAATCAAGGAGAGAAGCAACTTAGAACCGAGGAGAAATTTCCTGACAGTTAGAACAATTAATCAGTGGAACAGCTTGCCTCCAGAAGTTGTGAATGCCCCAACACTGGAAGTCTTCAAGAAGATGTTGGATAGCCATTAGTCTGAAATGGTATAGGGCAGTGATGGCTAACCTTTTTTGGCTCACGTGCCAAAAGCAAGCGGAGTGCAGGGGTGATGTGCACAGGCGTGCCACATCCATAATGCTATGTGCATGACCACCTGCATTTGGCATGCTTTTTACGTCATTCCCAGGCTCCAGAGGCTTTATAGGAGCCTGGGGAGGGTGAAAACAGCCTTCCCCCACCTCCAGAGGGCATAAAACAGCCTCAAAAGAAGGCCTAAATCAGCTGGCTAGGGCACACATACACACTGAAGCTGACAGGGCAATGCCTCGCGTGGCCTAAGAAATGGTTCCGTGTGCCTCCTGTGGCACCCATGCCATAGGTTCGCCATCATGGGTATAGGGCTTCCTGCCTAGACAGGGAGTTGGACTAGATGACCCCCAAGGGATAGATAGAGAGGGAGAAATAAGGTAGGTAGGTAGGTAAGTAGGTAGGTAGGTAGGTAGGTAGGTATGTAGCTAGGTAGGTAGGTAGGTAGATAGAGGTAGAAAGAAAGAAATACAGTAGGTAGGTAGGTAGAGGGATAGATAGGGAGAAATACAGTAGGTAGGTAGGTAGGTAGAGGGATAGACAGAGAGGGAGAAATATAGTAGGTAGGCAGGTAGCTAGATAGGGGGATAGATAGAGAGGGAGAAATACAGTAGGTAGGTAGGTAGGTAGGTAGGTAGGTAGGTAGGTAGGTAGGTAGGTAGGTAGAGGGAGAAAGCAAGAAATACAATAGGTAGGTAAGTAGAGGGATAGACAGAGAGGGACAAATACCATAGGTAGGTAGATAGGTAGGTGTATAGATAGCGAGAAATACAGTAGGTAGGTAGGTAGAGGAATAGAGAAAGAGGATGAAATATAGTAGGTAGGTAGGTAGGTAGAGGAAGAAAGAAAGAAATACAGTAGGTAGGTAGGTAGGCAGGGAGTTGGACTAGATGACCCCCAAGGGATAGATAGAGAGGGAGAAATAAGGTAGGTAGGTAGGTAGGTAGGTAGGTAGATAGATAGATAGATAGATAGATAGATAGATAGATAGATAGATAGATAGATAGATAGATAGATAGATAGATAGATAGATAGATAGATAGAAAGAGGAAGGAAGGAAGGAAGGAAGGAAGGAAGGAAGGAAGGAAGGAAGGAAGGAAGGAAGGAAGGAAGGAAGGAAGGAAGAAAGAAAGAAAGAAAAAGGAAGAAAGAAAGAAAGAAAGAAAGAAAGAAAGAAAGAAAGAAAGAAAGAAAGAAAGAAAGAAAGAAAGAAAGAAACACAGTAGGTAGGTAGGTAGGTAGGTAGGTAGGTAGGTAGGTAGGTAGGTAGGTAGAGGGAGAAAGCAAGAAATACAATAGGTAGGTAAGTAGAGGGATAGACAGAGAGGGAGAAATACGGTAGGTAGGTAGGCAGGTGTATAGATAGATAGCGAGAAATACGGTAGGTAGGTAGAGGAATAGAGAAAGAGGGAGAAATACAGTAGGTAGGTAGAGGGATAGAGAGGGGGAAATACAGTAGGTAGGTAGGTAGGTAGATAGAGGTAGAAAGAAAGAAATACAGTAGGTAGGTAGGTAGAGGGATAGATAGGGAGAAAAAGAGTAGGTAGGTAGGTAGAGGGATAGACAGAGAGGGAGAAATATAGTAGGTAGGCAGGTAGCTAGATAGGGGGATAGATAGAGAGGGAGAAATACAGTAGGTAGGTAGGTAGGTAGGTAGGTAGGTAGGTAGGTAGGTAGGTAGAGGGAGAAAGCAAGAAATACAATAGGTAGGTAAGTAGAGGGATAGACAGAGAGGGAGAAATACCATAGGTAGGTAGATAGGTAAGTGTATAGATAGCGAGAAATACAGTAGGTAGGTAGGTAGAGGAATAGAGAAAGAGGATGAAATATAGTAGGTAGGTAGGTAGATAGAGGAAGAAAGAAAGAAATACAGTAGGTAGGTAGGTAGAGGGATAGATAGATAGAGAGGGAGAAATACAGTAGGTAGGTAGGTTGGGCCTTATATGATGGTTGTGTGTATGTGTGCAGGTGTAGATCTACACACAGATTGGTTGGCCATTTAACCAGACTGGGCCACGGCAACGCTTGGCCGGGTATAGCTAGTATTTAAATAAAAGAGGAATAATCAATTGACAATAAATAAAGAATGCTCAGTCAGTGCATTAGTGGCTGTATTGATTAGATTTTGACAGCTGTTCAACATATTTAGCAGAAACTGGCTTGGACAAACTATTCTATGACTTTAATAAAATCAACACTATAATCCCAAAATTTCAATTCACAATTAAACAGTTATAGAACTGGTAAATTTACTGCATGCCCTGAGAATGCTGCAGTACTTGGAACGAGCTTCCTGCAATAATCAAAACCAGTCTTCCCTTATGTGGCACCTTCCAGAAAGTTCGGGGGTCTTCATGCATTACTTGGAGAAACAAAAGGTCTTCTGGCTCAGCAACTCATTTACATCTGGATGTAGTTTGTACAAGTTTTATGAATTACAAGGACTTTTGGCACAGAATCACAAAAATGCACATTAGGATAGGGGGAGGGAGTCCATTTACCATCATATTGCAATCTTTTGATGAGGAATGGTATCTAAGATATGTTTAGCAAAGTATTTTATACTATCATTTATTTTATTTATGTATTTTATTTAATTTAATTTATCAACAAGTACAAGGAAACAAGTAGGAAAACACATGAAAAAATGGCACAAATAAATGGATAAAAATAAGCAAAACACATAAAAAGAGTACATATAAATGGGATAGTAGGACAGGGATAATAGGCATGCTGGTGCACTTATGCACGCCCCCTTAGGGACCTCTTAAGAAATGCATAAGGTCCACGGTAGACAGCTTAAGGTAAAAGGTATGGGGGTTAGAGGAACTAACAACAGGATTGGGTATGGTGTTCCACACATCTACTATTCTATTGCTGAAATAGTTTTTCCTGCAATCAAGAATAGAACGGATTACATTTAGTTTGTATCTATTGATAGCCCTTGTATTATTGTAGTTGAAGTCAAAGTAGTCATGAACAGGTAGGACATATGGCAGATTATCTTCTGCACTAAGCTCAGGTTGGAATGTTGACGGCGTAGTTCAAAGTTAGCCAGGCCTAAAATTTCAAGCCTGGTGGTATACTGAATTTTATTACGAGCAGAGGAGTGGAGTACTCTTCTTGTAAAATACTTCTGGACCTTCTCTGTTTTAATGTCCGAAATGCAGTGTGGTTTCCAGGCAGGTGAGCAGTATTCAAGTATAGGTCTGGCAAAGGTTTTATATGCCCCAGTTAGCAGCAAAGCGTTACCAGAGAGAAAACTATATATAATAAGATTGACAGCTCTGAATGCCTTTTTGGCAATGTTGTTACATTGAGCACTGGGGCTTAAGATTACAATGATCTTCACTTTAAAAAAATAAAAGCAATATTCTTCAGTATTCATAACCAGCATAAATACATTTTAATCATTATAAATTTCACAGGTGAATACTAGCCATATAGAGGTTCTACAGCGGTGCTACATTACCTCATGGAAAATACATTCTGACTTCGGGGAGGTATAGAAAATTGTAGTCCAGTAACTTGAACCAATCTAGTCCGTAAATCCTAGTTTCTACCTTCCGTACTAACTCAAACTCTTAGAAGAGAGCTAATGTCTTAGCTCTGAAAAGAAAAATGCATTGCTTCTCTAAAGCATGATTCACTAAAGCACCAATTACAATAAGTAAGCCAACACAATAGAATAACTGTCTCATTTTAAAAGAAGCCTTTAAAAAGTAAGGATGGCTTTTCTTTTCCTAGTTAGACATCTGCAGTTCTTGTTTTAAGCACTCCTGTTGGGATTCCAGGTTGTTTTAACACCCAATTAAATTAGAATAATTGGGACAGAGTTGCAATTTCTTTGCCTCCAGCTGTGAGCCATAATCTGTTTCACACCTGAATATTATTTCACTTTTATTTTTAGTAGCCAACCATGGTCTGAAAATAGAGCAAATGAATAAAAAGTTTTCAAAAGTGAGGATTACTGTTACGTTTAGGAAAGTTTGCTGACAAACCTTCCAGATTTATAAAGCAGAAAAGTGGTGGGTGGGTAAGTGGTGAGGGAGCGTTAAAAACACAAAATATTAAACATAAGATATTTTAACCTATGCACAGAGAGGGATAGAGGGAGAGGGAGAGAAAAAGAGAGGATATTGAAAAAGCAGATCAATGATGGTTTTAAAAATACTTAATAAACTTCTTTATTTAAAAGATTTGTATGGACACTCATCTTAAACAACTGTGGGAAGCTCACAATAACAGTAAAACCAGTAACTGTAGTACATAACTATAAAACAATAAAAGGATCAAACAAAAAGCCTGCATTTTAATCACCTCATTAGAATGGCAGAAAGTTCTAATGGCCCCAATTTCATTATTACTGTTCCATTCTATCCTATCCCAGTAGAAGAACCTACTTCAGAAATGCAAAAGTGTGAACCAGGGATCATGCATCAGTCACACAACAAGAGCAAGGTACCCAAAAAGAGAAGTCACCTCCTGATTGGTGACTCAATCGTAAGAGATGTAAACCTAGGTAAGGATATGGAGGTTTTGAAAGATGTCAGATGTTTACCGGGTGCTACAGCCAGCAGAGACAAGAGGCGTATTCTTAAGATAGTCAAGAATGCAAGTAAGGACTGTGAAGTTGATGCTATTATACATCTTGGCACAAATGATCTGTCCCAAAAAGATGTAGCTTCTGTGCAGAATGATTTCCAGAGTTTGGGGTACGAACTTAGTAGTACAGGTTGTAGGCTTATCTTCTCAGAGATCATACCAGTATACAAGGAACAAAAAGGAAAGGGCCAGCGCATAGCAGAGTTTAATGTGTGGCTAAAGGAGTGGTGTAAAAAGGAAGGCTTTGGTCTTATTAGTCACGATGCCTGCAGCTGGTCCAATGATAAACTGTACAAAAGAGATGGTTTGCACCCATCCAAGAAAGGGACTGAGTTACTTGGCACTAAATTCACAGATTTCCTGGCTAAACATTTAAACTGAATAGTGGGGACAGAGAATCAATAGATAAAGAATATTTCTGTCCCCAGCAAACTAAAACTCATAGGGTTATCAGTGCATGTAACATAGATATTGGTGCGGGTAATATTACCAACACTGCTGTCAAGCAAAACCAAACAATTAACAGTGAGTGCCATACCATGTACATGAACCATACAAGTGACAAAGAAATAGGGGCAAAGAGAACCATAGTCAGGCATAACACAGGTTTCGTAGACAGAAAACACAGGGTCAATCAAAATGGACTCAAATGTCTATACACCAATGCACAGAGTATGAGGAATAAACAGGGTGAATTAGAAATTCAAGTAAATGAGGGCAGATACGATATTGTTGCCATTACAGAAACTTGGTGGGATGAAACCCACAAATGGAACATACAGCTAGAAGGATTTAAATTATTTAAAAGAAATAGACAAAATAAAAGAGGAGGTGGAGTTGCACTATATATAAGAAATAATTACATCTCTACAGAAATAGAGCACAACAATGATGAGAACTATCTTGAATGTATTTGGGTCAACATTAAAGGATGGGGGGGGGGGAATGATATTGTCATAGGTCTATACTACAGGCCACCCAACCAAGCAGAGGAAGTGGATGTACTTTTTGCTAACCAGCTAACTAAGGTATGTAGGAAGCACACTGCAATAGTAATGGGAGATTTTAACTACCCTGACATCAATTGGGAAACAAACTCTGCACCAAGTGGAAGATCCAACAGGTTCCTAAGAAACCTAGCAGACAACTTTGTTTCCCAAAAGGTAGAGAAGGGAACAAGGGGATCAGCAATATTGGACTTAATTCTCACTAACAGAGAGGAAATGATAGAAGGTGTAGAAGCTACAGGAATTTTGGGGGCAAGCGATCATGAAATACTGGAATTCAACATTATGCAAACAAAAGTAGTTGAACAAAGTCAAACTAGAGTCTTAGACTTCAAGAGAGCCAATTTCAATAAACTCAGAGAGAGCTTGGGAAGGATTCCATGGATGAGAATCCTCAAGGGGAAAACAACTCAGGAAGCTTGGGAAATTTTGAAAAATGAGATTATAAAAGCCCAGTCCAGCGCAATACCAATGAAGAAGAAAAATAACAGTTCCCAAAAGAAACCAGCATGGCTGCATAAAGAACTCTCTGACAAATTGAAAGACAAAAAGGATAAATATAAAAAGTGGAAAAAGGGGGACATAACCAAGGCAAAATATCAGCAAATAGCCCGAGCCTGTAAAGATGAAGTGAGGAAAGCTAAGGCTCGCAATGAAGAAAGGCTTGCCAAAAAAGTAAAAAATAACAACAAAAGCTTCTTCCAACATGTTAAAAATAAGAAAAAGGTTAAGGAAACAATTGGTCCACTGCTGGGAGAAAATGGCAAGAAGATGATAAGCAACAGGGAGAAAGCAGAACTATTTAACTCTTTTTTTGCATCTGTCTTTACACAAAGGGATAAAACAGTCCAACCAATCAAAAACAGCACCACAAATATCAGATTAGGAACACAAGTTGAAATAGGGAAGAAAATGGTAAGTGAGCACCTGTCTGCCCTGGACGAGTTCAAATCACCAGGACCGGATGGATTACACCCCAGGGTCCTGAAGGAACTGGCAGACGAGATCTCAGAACCACTGAACTATATCTTTCAGAGATCCTGGAGCACCGGGGAACTGTCAGAAGACTGGAAAAGAGCAGATGTGGTTCCCATCTTCAAAAAAGGGAAAAAAACAGATCCAGGAAACTATAGACCCATCAGCCTGACCTCAATACCAGGAAAGATTCTGGAAAAGATAATTAAACAACAAATAAGTGAACACCTAGAAGCAAACAAAGTAATGGCCAAAAGCCAACATGGGTTTGTCAAAAACAGATCATGCCAGACGAATCTAATTGAATTCTTTGACAAAGTGACAAAATCAGTGAACCAGAGGAATGCTGTTGATATAATTTACCTGGACTTCAGTAAGGCATTTGATAAAGTAGACCATAACCTACTATTAGATAAAGTAGAAAATTGTGGGTTAGACAGCAGCACTACCAAATGGATTTGCAACTGGCTGACCAACCGCACTCAACGTGTAGTCCTCAATGGAACTGCATCTACATGGAAGGAAGTATGCAGTGGAGTCCCCCAAGGCTCTGTTTTAGGCCCAGTACTCTTTAACATCTTCATCAACGATTTGGATGAGGGGATAAATGGGGAACTCATCAAATTCGCAGACGACACCAAGCTGGCAGGAATAGCCAACACTCCAGAAGATAGGCTTAAGATACAGAAGGATCTAGACAAACTTGAACATTGGGCACTGTCTAATAAAATGAAATTCAATTGTGAAAAAAGTAAGGTCCTACATATAGGCAAGAAAAACCAAATGCACAAGTACAGTATAGGTGGTACCTTGCTCAATAGTAGCAACTGTGAGAGGGATCTTGGAATCCTAGTGGACAACCATTTAAATATGAGCCAGCAGTGTGCAGCAGCTGCCAAAAAAGCCAACACAGTTCTAGGCTGCATCAACAGAGGGATAGAATCTAGATCACGTGAAGTGTTAATGCCACTGTATAGTGCCTTGGTAAGGCCACACTTGGAATACTGCATACAGTTTTGGTCGCCACGATGTAGAAAAGACGTGGAGACTCTGGAAAGAGTGCAGAGAAGAGCAACCAAGATGATTAGAGGACTGGAGACTAAGACATATGAAGAACGGCTGCAGGAGCTGGGTATGTCTAGTTTGATGAAGAGAAGGACCAGGGGAGACATGATAGCAGTGTTCCAATATCTCAGAGGGTGCCACAAAGAAGAGGGAGTCAAACTTTTCTCCAAGGCACCTGGGGGCAGGACAAGAAGCAATGGGTGGAAACTAACCAAGGAGAGAAGCAACTTAGAATTAAGGAGAAATTTCCTGACAGTAAGAACAATTAACCTCTGGAACAGCTTGCCTCCAGCAGTTGTGAATGCCCCAACCCTGGAAGTCTTTAAAAAGATGTTAGACAGCCATTTGTCTGAAATGGTATAAGGTTCCTGCCCATGCAGGGGGTTGGACTAGAAGACCTACAAGGTCCCTTCCAACTCTGCTATTGTATTATAGTGCCTTGTTGAAAAGGCAAGTCTTGATGGCCTTCTGAAAGGCTAAAAGTGTGTGTGGGGGGCTAACCTAAGGTAGGGGCAGAAAACAGATGTTTCTGAGGCTTCACTGGTAGAAGGAGTTCAGAGATGAGATCTGGATTATGCTTACTCTATGCAATCTACTGGAATGGGCAGGCGTGCTTAGGGAGAGTGCTCATGCAAATATCCAAATCTCGTGCCATATGACTTTAAAGATGATAACCTTGAATTGCATCTTGAAGGACTGGCAGCAGTGCAGTTCACTTAATAGGAGGTATAATGTGGACAACCTGTGAACATCCAATATTGTGTACACTATTGCATTCTGAACTGGGTATAACTTCTAAACATATCTTCAAGCACATCTTCATCTAAAGCACATTGCAAGTAATCCAAATAGGGAGTGACTAAAGCATGAGTGATCATGAAGAAGACTTTCCGATACAGGAAAAGGCATACAAGGTGGCTCCCTACAAAGGCCTCCCTAGCCACAGCTGTGATTCGCTCATCAACCGGGAGCCATGAGTCCAGGAGCCCAATTTTGTTTGCCAGCTTTGTTCAGGAGAGTGTGACTCCATCCTGCAACAAAGACGACAAGTCACCAGACTCTGGGGACCAAAAACCTAGTGGCAGTCCATTTTGCCAGGGTTGTGCCAAAATCAGTTCTTACCCATCTACACCCTTAGAGCCTCCAGGCACGTGGACAGCACTACAATGGGATCACCTGTCTGGCCAGGACTAGAGTTGCATAGCCAGGTCTCATCAACACACTGAGCATACTATATCCCTTGTTGGATGACCTCACCCAGCAGTTTCATGTAGATGATAAAGAGAAGAGGTGAGACAACTGAGAACTGAAGTAGCCCACACTGTAGAGGTCTAGGGCTTGATCTCTGCTCACCCACCCACACTGCCTGGAACCAGCCAGGGAGAGAGAAGAAACACCACAAACCTGTGCCTTCAATTTCCAACCCCCAAAGCTTGTACAGATAGATACCATGGTCAAAGATATTTAAAGCTACCAGGAGATCCAGGAGAGCTGGGACAGTTCCACCATCCAAGCTGGAGACATCCAAAGGTCTTTAACTAGTACAGTCAATGCTGTCTCAGTGATATCCTTGGCTTGAACTCAAACTGAAAAGGGTCCAAACAATCCACTTCATCCAGGACCCTCTGAAGCTGCATAACAACCACTTTCTCAACAATCTTTCTCAAAAAGGGAAGATTGGAGCCTGGACACAAGTTTCTAATATGGTTGGGCTCAAGGATAGTCTTTTGAAAAAAGAGCACACATCTCCTTCAAAGTAGCAGAACCAATCCCCTCCCTCAAAAAGGGATTGAACACCACTGGAATCCACTTAACAAACCAGAAGAGGTATTGGGTCCAGTAGGCATGCTCTGTCTGGTTCCTCAGGATCAACTGACTTAAACCCCTCTCAGATAACAGGGTTCAGATATCTTTCAGTCAGTTTCAAAAGATCTGCCCAGCCAGAGCTCAGATCACAGTGAAGTCAAATGATTTTATCTGACAGATGCCAAGAATATTTCTCATAAAAGATAAACATGAAATCATATTAAGAAAAGGTAGAAATTATAAAAATTAGGAAGAAAAAGGGTAAAAGAAAAAGTACATAAAAGCAATATCAGTACAATACAAAAAAAAGAAAAAAGAACTGAACTGAAGAAGCTTCTTGGATGAGAAGTAAAACATTTTCAAGGAAAAAAACTAAGTTGCCTTTTGAAAAACATATTTGGGATAATTAAAGAAGCTATCTCTAATCTTCTTTACAATTACAAACAAATGTATTATGCCTTCTCCCTCTTTGAAATTCCGTGAAAAGATTCCCTTCTATCCAATATTGAAAACTTTTTTCAAGTAGAAGATTCAGAAATCACCATTTCACTTTTTCCTCTTTTCATTAAAAAAAAATCATAAAAGACTTCTAGTATTTTATAAAAATATGTATAGCTGTTCAAGTAACTCTTGAACTAGGGAAAAAACATAAATCCTATCATTCTGAAGCTTGGTGGTTTCTATGGCTTTTTAGTATGTTTTTCATGTGATTTGAATCTATTCTGAAGGCTATGCTAACAGTGAGCTTGGATAATGGCTGCACATATACCAAAATCTATTCTGATCCTAGATTATTATTTACATTTATGTATTATATCCTGTTGCAAGATTTTCATTAAAATACTCCTACTCTTGTTTTTCAATTGTAACTTTTTATGACACTCAAAGAAACAATAGAGTTTTCTCAGATATGATAGGCAACTCACTTTATCTGAACCAGATTGTGCAAATTGGGCTGTTTGTAAGACGTCAATATTTGGTTAATTTCAAAATTAATTGAGACCATATGTCTTTAGCATAAACTGCAATAAAAAAAAACAATAGAGAAATGTGGGTTGCAATGTTATGATGTAAATCCCAGCTTCTCATACTCGTCTTCTGACATCTGGCCCAAAAACACATGGCTTGCACTATGAGATTGCAATGCACATATTGTCAGTTGCCTTTCTTGTCTTCGCTACAAGCACCTATGATTCAGATCTATTATCCTCCTGTGCGGGGAATAAACAGAATCTCAATCAATCTATACGTGTTTCGAGTATCAGATTCTTTCCCTACTCGAGTGGTATCAATGGAGATACTGATGGTTGTCTAACAGTATTATTATCTCCTTCCTCTCCAAAACCCAAAAAATTGCACTGGAAGCAATTTACTCAGGAAAGTGGAGAAATGTAATTTTTTTCCAGTTGGTAACCTACTAGCCATCTTGAGAAAACAGTTTTCTCCATCATAGTTAATATCTGTGATGCTGCGACAGTAGCCATTTCAAATTCAAGCACAAGATATAGACCAGGGCTGTCAAGCTCACGTCATCACTGCAGTGTCACATGACATATTGGGACTTTTCCCCCCTTTGCTAGATCTGGGCGCAGCTAGTGCATGATGCATCCAGTCCATGGGCCACGAGTTTGACAGCCCTGATATAGACAAATTATTCACTTAATGCTGCAACAAACAAAATAAAAGTGTCATCTCTTGATCATATTCCAAATGTAACTTGAGGAAGACAATGGCAAACCATCTCTGAAATCTTTAAGCCCTTGCCAGGAGTAAACAATGATTTGAAGGTATACAATCAAGCAATCAATAAGTGCTTGTGATACCTAATATCTTTTTTAACCACAGTCATTCATCTCAAACACCAGATACATTTACTACAAATGGTTTGGATGGAAAAGAAAATAGCCAAACATGCTTTGAATGATAAAAATGAGTCAACTGGCGGTAATTTAAATTAATCTACATACAGTAAGTCTAGGTAAGTACATAACCCTATCTAAAGAATCTAAATTGAAAATAATTGAATAATAGCACTAAAGAAAATTTCAGGACTCCCTTTATGTTAAGTGCAACACCTTAAATAGTATTTATTAGTATTATGTGCCAATGGGGGGGGGGGGGAGTAGATACTATCAAAAGACATTAAATAAAATGGGCCATTAGGACATAATATAACAAAGTTACAACTGTGATGCAGTGAGAACACTCTTTTATGACTGAAGTTTCCAGTTATACTAATTTGTTTATATACCACCAAATATACCAGGGATTTCTAGCCACTTTACAATCAATAAATTCAAGTATCAATGGTAAAAATACATCCCCAAGCCCATATTATAATTACATTGGTATAAAATTGATATCATATAAATAGACCTAAGTAATAGTGATACATTGAATATAATTATTGATATATATGAAAAAATATAAACAATTATAATAACAACCGAATACTTTGCATATCAGCTTTATCTTAAGCAGTTTTAGAACTTGGCAACAGTTGTAAAATTTCTGGTTGTATAAAAGTGGAACAATCAAGAGTTTATCCCAGGATGAACTGACTGGATGAACCAATTCCAATTGGAGAATTACAGTAAGTAAGTGCCAAATCATACTTGGAATCCAACAATACTGACAATCACTTCATGATTAGTGTGCCCTTGGATGATAACTTCTTCCCGATGTGCTAATTGCAAATGGTTTTCAAAATATTCCCATATGCAACACTTTGTAGTAGTCTGAGTTATGAAGGCATGAATCACTCCTGTGATATCCTGATGCTGCAGATAAGGCTGCAATGGTCATAGCAGTAGTACCCCTGAGTTCAGGAGGATTTCCAAGTCACTGACCTATTCCTATCATAAATAGTGCTCTCACCTTGAAGGCAACATCGAGACTGATGAGAACATCAATGAAGAAACAAACGCAATCCATGTCTATGGAGATTCTCAGTCATCCAGGTCACAGTTGTCCCAAATATGCTTTTTCAAGAGGCAACTGGACTTTCTTGTTTTTCTTTGAATAGGTTTTGCTTACCATCCTTGGATGAGAAGCAAAGCGTCTTCAAAGAAAAACAAGAAAATCCAACTGCCTCCTGAAAACATTGCATTGGAACAAATGCAAGCCATCCAAACCAGTACTGCAATTTATTAATGTACATCCAGCCACTAGTCCAGCGTTTCTCAAATAGTGGGGCGCGCCCCCCTGGGGGGGCGCGAGGCTCTGTAAAGGGGGGCGCATTTGACCTCGGCAAATCGGCTCTGCCGATTCCCTTTCTCCCTCCTCCTCCCTCCCTCCACAGCCGGCATGCTGGCCACTCGTCGTCTTCCAGGGACTGCCGTTCCTCACACACACACACGCACGCACACACACACACACACACACGGAGGCTTCTCAGCTCCTGGAAGGAGCGGAGCGAGCGAACGAGCGATCAAGCACGGGTGGCCGGGGCAGGCTAAGGCGGGTGAGCCGGGCTGAGGAGACTCCGCGGGGAGTGGGGGCGGGGCGGGGACGACGACACACAGACAGAGAGAGGCACAGACACAGAGAGAGACAGGGAGGGGGGGAGGAATCAGAGAGTGACAGACACACACAGAGAGACAGAGAGAGACAGGGAGAGAAAGAGAGAGACACAGGAAGTGCGTGAATGCAAGACACACACACACACACACACAGTAATAGATGGGCAGACGAAGGAGAGACAGACAGAGATAGAGAGAAAGAAAAAGAAAGAAAGAAAAAAGTGGGAGAGAGAAAGAAAGAAAGACAGACAGAGAGAGAAAGAGAGAGACAGAAAGGAAAGAGAAAAAAGAGAGAGAAAGAAAAAAGAGAAAAAGAGAGAGAAAGAGAGAAAGAGAAAGAAATTTCTTTCTTTTTTTATTCTCTTATACTTAATAAGGATACAGTGTTATGCAGAGGTGTACTTATAACAATTTTATAGACAAATGATACTATTTACAGTCGCGCGCGGGGGGGGGGGGCGCGAAATGTTTTCTTCTTCCTAGGGGGGCCTGACAGAAAATAATTGAGAAACACTGCACTAGTCTAATATCTACAACTTCCAACTCAGCATTAAATGGAGAATATCTGTATAGTCTACAAATTATGATGACAGTACTCTCCAAGCCTTCTTCCAGCACTCCCTTGTGGAAGTAGGAATAGAATGGATTTAAAAGAAGTACTCTACAGTAATGAACAAAGTAAGGAACTCTCTAATATTAGCTAAAAATGGGGCTTTAATATTGTAATCATTGCTTATGCATTTAGAAAAACCAAGAGAAAAATGCCCTTTTCCTACATTTCCTCAAGAAAATATCTTATTATGGTGACCAAAGCAATTTCCCTTTGGATGTTTAAAATTCAATAAGCTTGCAAATAGGAAGATACCTCAAAGTAGATGACAATTTTACGTGCTTCTTTGTTTGCTTTAAGAGTATAGTAAAACAACAACAGACACCTATAACTTTTCCTGGCTATTAGATCAGTGCCAAGATATAATAGCTTTCCTATGATAACATAATCACAAAGAAATCAAATAGATCCATAAATTTTTGGAGGAGAGACAAACATCTTGATTGGATCTCTATCAGGAACCATAAAACAAAATGTCCTATTCCTTGAAACACAGTGATCAGGCCAGTGTCATTGAGCCCCAATGGCTTTCCATGAATCAATCAATTGCCAGAAAAAACATTATGAGGGGATTCTATGAGCCAAGAATACCTTCAAAATGATGAATTGTCAGTGTTATTATATCAATAGTTGACCTGCATCAATAGCTCCAGCTAGAAACAGCCTACATCAGTGATGGCTAAACTTTTTTGGCTCGCATGCCAAAAGCGGGAGGAGAGCAGGGGGGTCGTGCGTGGGTGTGCCACACCAGAATGCTATGCACGCGACCCCCTGCTCTTGGCACACTTTTTTCACCCTCCCCAGGTTCCAGAGGCTTTCTAGGAGCCTGGGGAGGGTGAAAACAGACACCCCCCCCACCTCCAGAGGCTTCAGGAGCTTCCCTGAAGCCTCCAGAGGGCGAAAAATGACCTCAAAAGAAGGCCTAAATCAGCTGGCCAGCACACACAACTGCACTGGAGCTGACCGGGCAACGTCTTGCGTGTCCTAAGAAATGGTTCCGCATGCCACCTGTGGCACCCATGCCATAGGTTCGCCATCACTGGCCTACATTGACACTGGACCAAACATAGTGGAACTCCAGAACTTCAACTTAAGGAGAATTTCTGTAGAGAAAGGAATCAGGCAAATTCAGGCTCAATGTGATTTAAAAAAAAGAATGAAGAAATAATTTCTTATTCTTAAGCTGAATTTTCTAAACTTCCACGACAAAAAGTTAAACAGCTCAGTTGAAGCTATGTTTACTTTAATGAATAATGTGTATCTATGTCCATATATGGTTATGTCACAATGTTTCTGTTGTGATTTTTAGTTAGTTTTCATGTTGCATTTGAACCTTTCCCTGTTTGTAATAAGGCTAATAACTGGAATCACTTATACCTGAATAAATACTATCAAAGCAGAATACTTTATAAATATTTACAACATTTGGCAAAACTCCACTCATACAAAATACATGCTGGGTATAGCAGAAGCAAACAAAACTCATGTGCTATCGTGGACTAAATATTTGCAGACTGATATTTGCCATAGTTATTCAGAGAAAACCTGTGACATTCTTGCCATCAAGTTTTCTATATTAAAATCCATTCAATTAAAATGTACAAAACTAAAATGCAAATGCAGAAGAGTGATTTTCTTTCCCACCCACCCACCACATGCATGTTTGTCTGTGAGTTTGCACATGTGGGTAGTGAATTAGGTAGGAATTTGGGATTTTCTGGTACAGCTGCAAAATTCATTGGACTCAGCCTGGAAACAACATGACCCTTCCTGCCCTCCTATTTCTTTATTTTCCTCCACGCTCCCTCTAAGTGCAGAATCTAATTGCAAACATTCTGCCTATCCTCTCTTTGCTTCCTGTGTTGAATGTGGAGCCAGTAGAAGAATGGAAATGTAAAAAAAACAAGCTGCATTTAAGGAATGTAAGAGTGCTCTGTAGTGAATCATTCTTGTTGTTTAAAGAATAGCTTTAATCCTTGAGACACAGCAAAGCTCACTCCGAAGGGAAGAAAACCTTCTCTAAAATTGCTGAAGACAAAGCCCATCAATCATGTTTTAAGAAACTGATTTGCACCTGCAGATGCAGGGCTTCAGGGTTTCTTAAGGAGTTTTTTGTTTGTTTTTGTTTTTTGAAAGACTGCAATCATCTAGCTTGTCAATAGAACTGACTTCTGAATAAACATGTATTGGACTGCCGTCATTATTTAGTAGGGTTCTTATTTTTAATTATTTGGCTATGCTGAAAGTATAGTGAAAAGGGTTTATTTTTCCCGACTAAAAAGTAAAAGTGCTTACATTTAATAGAATGGCAAAGAAAATGTTCATTGTTCTGCTGTTTGCCTACTATACTCAACGTTCTTAAGAATATTTGAGCTTGGATTGAAGAATTTGAGTCAATTTCTTTTAGAAATGTTCAAGGTGAGTAGAGAGAAGAAACATTCCCATAACTCAATACCATGAAATCCCTGAAATTAAAGAATAAAAACTTGTGGATGAAGACTACCCAGAACATTCTTAATGGTGCAGAATTTGCTAGCAGTATTCCAAAATCATAGTTCTGTCTGGTTTTCTAACATTCCTGAATATTGGTTGACTTGAAAAAGATATCTGAAGATAAACATAGTATCAAACAGTTAATCAGACAGCTAACACTGCTGTTGCTTTAAATTTATTAAAAAACAAAGAATCAATCTTTAATCAATTTAAAAGTCAAATTTCCACACCAAAACAACAACAATTCAGGTTCCAAAACCAAATATTTGATTTCAATTTATTTATTTATTTATAAAATTTATAAATAATTCTCATGTTCAACAACTCTAGGCAGCTTACAACATAAAAAAACATTTTTAAAAACATTAAAATTGTAAAAAACAAAGAGGATAAAATTTTATACCTTGAATTTTGATTTTAGCCTTAGAATAGAAATGGTTCCATGTTTCCAAGAGACCTGCAAATTTCTTTTAAAAAAATAATCTCATAGGTTTTCTGAACTACTTGAGGAAGTATTGCAGCTGATCTGGCATCCTTAGATGAGGCTGACAAGGCAAACTGATATCTCATAATGAAATTGGACAAAGAAAACCAACTATTTCTGAATAGTTGTAGCTGCTCTAGATTTTGAAGTTTTACAGCAGCCTTGGTTCCCTATGAGAGTACCGTGGTTGAAGTAGAACCCTCCATTTCAGAGGTGGGTTGCTGTGGGTACAGCCCAGTACAGCCGTACCGGTAGTGGCCCGGAGCAGTACAATGGCTCTTTTGGCTCACCCACCTGCCCATGCTATACCTGTTTTTATGGCAAATGGCAGTGTGCATGTTTGCACAGTGTGCGGTGCCTGTGCAAGCCCCAACAATCAGCTGGTTGTTGCAGGGGCGGTGGATTGCGCATGCACACACAGCTCAAGTTAGGCATGTGCACAAACAGAACGTGCGAGCGCATGATCAGCATACCAGCAGTGACAGTAAGAGCAACCCACCACTGCCCCACTTGATGGAATTTTCCCAGGTCCATGCAATCCTCCTCCTGCCAACAATATTGTAGTTACTTACAAACAATTAGAGCAGCAACAGTACTACTGTTCACAATGATCTATTCTGCAATTATTCATATTTTTTTCTAAGTTGAATCCAAGATCAGGTGCAATTCTGTGTGCGCTTATATGTAACTGTTCAGATAAAAATGTATGTCACTATTCTGTAAGTCAGGATATCTGGTCTAGCAAATGAATGCTGACAATTTTTGTTAAAACTGTACTCTCCTTCTATTAATGGATAACTCACTTTTGCAATAGCAGTATATGGCTCCAAGAGTCCCAGGAAGTCCTGGGACCCTTGGAGACATGAACTCAGTCCAGAGATTAGCTGTCAGCAATGGTTTATCCACAGACTTCACATTTTTCTGTGATATTAGGATTTTGTTTCTGCCTTAGGCCTTGCAGAGAGGGGGAGGGAGGGAGGGAGAGAGGGAGGGAGAAATGCCTGAATACCAATGGTTAAGTATTTACAGTATAAATCTTAGTGCCCTTGAGCAAATTGGTACTTGCCCCTGAGCAATTGACTTGGTAGTTGTTCAGGAGCCAATCACCCAAAGGAATTGTTTCAGGGAAGTTGCCAGTGTGAGTGCCAGGCTATCAACCTGCCCCTTTTACAAGTATTTGAATCATTCTGAAAGTGACCTATGGGGAAATCCCACAATTGAGAGGCCACAGAACAAAATGAACAATGGAGCAACTTTGTAAAATGTTAGCAGGATATTGATCTATTGATCAAGAAAGCCAACATTTGAATCTAATCTAACTTTTAACATTTTAGTGGACAGCTGCATTTCCTTAATATGCCATCCTTCTTTGCAGCAATACTCTAATTCTTGTCTCCAAATAGCCAAAATCAAAAATTGCTTTTGTTAAGTTAATTCAGCAGTTATTTAAATTAACAATATTTGTAACTTATGCAAGCATTCAATTTTATCTGATTTCCCTCACGGTAAGAATTATAAGTTAAGATCCATTCAATGATTTTATGAAAACCCAGAAGACAGGAAGAAAAATGAGCAGTCAGGCTACATATGTCTCTCTCTTTACTTAACAATGGCTTTTGTTATTTTCCCTAACTCCTAACTCCCTTTCCTCTTCCTAGACTGGTTGCAAATCTTTCCCTTGAGACACCCAGCTGTGCTCTCCCTACAAGTTCTTTAATTTCCCTGTTATACTATAAGCCTGAACACTGCTGCTTACGGGCTTGGTTTAGCTTGCAAGGAAACTTGACTCAGCTCCATTCATATTGCTTGAAATACATGTCCTGTATAGACTCCCACTGACAGTTGTATGCTCACCAATTCATCTTCCCATTCAACAATATTTTTTATGTTGGAGGTATAAAATTTCCCACTGTAAATAGATTGAAATTCTTTAAAAAGCTATGAAAAAACTTTACTCCATTTATTTATCTTATTTGCAGGCATTTATTTCAATCATAAAATAATCTACAATTGTCTTGAATTTACAAAAATGTTTCTTTGAATAAGGAGGTATAAGATTTCCTTATGGAAACAAAAACAATAATTTTTTCATATAAGTATTTTATCACTGAGGGAAAGTAGATGATACATTACATAAATACATATATTTCTAGAAACTTTATATTGCTGCTATTCCACCAAGCCTTCTCTTCCATTTATTAATTCAAAACAGTATGTTACATTTCTCTTCATATTTTTGTTCCATACCATGTTACAACGTTCTAAATTTGTTTTCTGAGACTATAGTTGAGTCAATAAGACATTAAAAGTGGCGTAGCTCTATTCAAGTTCGCACTTGACTATGAGCTGAAGTGGTGGCTTTCAGTAAGTCATACTCTGTCAGTCCAATCTAGATCACAGGGTAATTACTGTGAGCTTAAAATAAGAGAAGGTGCCACTTTGGACTCTAAAAATGTTAGTTGGAATATATTTTTAACAGGTAAATAAGAAGCACGATTCTTATTTACCTGGGCAGCAGTCACTACAGGAAACTTTTCCAGTTACTAAAAATGTCCAACAGGTTAAAAAAAACTGTTTTCTGATCTAAACTTAATAACCCCCCCCCCAGTTATTATTGACACAAAGGCAATTCTATGTTAGAACTCTCTTCCTCTCTGAAAAATAGCATACAAATAAAAGGAATGTCTCCTTCCTTCTTCCTTTCTATCCATAGATACTTTCTCTATGCGAAATTCCACATGCAGCTGCACTTCTAACATAGTTTCACATAGTTTTTGGCAGAGTGTGAAAGGTTAACTTACAGTGGCATGTACAGTATGCAAACCAGATGTTCTGCCATCTCTTGATTTGTTCTCATGCAATTAGTTCCAATAATGAGAGAAGTTACAGACTGGCAGACTGGGAAAGTGAAGTCATATGGGGGAGGTTAAATGAAGGCCATTACTGCCCTCCATGAGCTCAGCTTACACTCCTGCATGTTCCTGCATGTTGAGAATGATTGGATGTGGGGGAACGATTCACAATGTGTCCGATGTCTGCCAAGTTCCTTTCAAGGTTCTTATAAAATGTGGCTTTAGGAATTCTCCATAGTGATTTGCAGAACTTTATGACTGAAAAGAGGAAATGGCACATGTAACCCATGAAGTGTGCTAAGAGGGTGAATCTTCAAACTATCTTAAGATGGAAGGACCATTGACTCTTAAGAAGCTCTCCCCTTGTCTAAATGATTTGGTAGCAAATCATCTACAGTGTTGAAGAAAATTTATGGAGACTATGAAGCAGACCGACAACTTTATGGGCATAAGAGGTAACTAGAAAGAGATACAATAAATTACAACAAAATTGGCATGAAAGAAAGGACAGTTGCTTAAAGCATTCTAGTTGCTTTAAAAACATTAGTTTCTCAAGAATAAACCTGAGAATAAAACCACTTAAAGGATGACAGATGGAAAAACATATAGGAAATGAAAACCTGGTAAATATATTTTACCTTCAAACATGAAGAAGAGACATGTTATACAGAAGAAATCCAAAAATATCCCCTCAATTATTCTGGAGAATAGAACATAGAATAACGACCTAAAATTGTAGAAATTCAGTTCTCAGTTGAATGTTCGGAAATCTTTCAAATATCAGGGCAGTTTGACAGCGAAACCTATTTTCTAGAGAAGTGGTGAGCTCCCTTCACTGAATCTCATTAGTATACAGCATATAGTTTCCACGCAGCAAGGAGAAGGATTTGTTGGTCTCATATCCAATGTTTCTGTGAAAATATGTGATTTAGCATATATCCTTAACTAGAACAGGCACTTGTTAACAGGGTATGTTATAAAAAAATACTTCCAGAGAAAGTATCTAAACCATGAGAGTCACATACAACTGTAAAACTATCAACACTGAAGATTTAACAACATATACTACTTAATTTATTTATATTACTGTGTTTTATCTTGTAGAAACCCCTTAAAAGCTCTGATCTGCACTATCAGAAATATTGTGAAGTATCTCTATACATCTCACGAAGCTATGTGTATGAAAAAATTTATGTCTAGTTTATAGAATCCTTACAGTAAATGCTGTAATTTCCACAGGACCCTGCAATCCACCCTTATTTTTTTTATTAAAAAAACAACAACCCAATCCTACTATGGAAAGATTTATATTTATATCTATTATACCTATATTTATATCTATCTATCTATCAATTTATCTATCTATCTATCAATGGATGGATAGATGGACAGATAGATAGATAAGATGAATAATAGATAATTTCTCTTGACGGGATATCAGATCAATGCTATACAGTGTTAGACAATGTAAATTTAATGTAAATTCTGCTTAGCAGCCATGACGGCTACTAAGCAGGTACAATACATACCAAATATTTTAAAACATTGTGGCGATTAATTACATTCCTGTTACAGATTTAAAATCATCATCATCAGGATTTAAGATCTAATCCAGATAAATAAAATGGTACAATTAAAGTTTATCTAGACTATTCTAACTGGTTCATGTTAACTTCTTCCCCCATTTAGTGATTATGTTATTTCTTTCTTAATCCTCTGTTATTATTAAGATTGAGTTGATGATGATGATGTCATCCATTCAATCATATCAAATTCACATTGATTCTATGGACTGACTCTCTCCACCATTTTTTATTTTATTTTGTTGGTTTCTTTTAAGTTGTTTTATGCAGTGCCTGGTGTCATTTTTGACAGTATTTAACCACTATGCTTTTCAGTTGCCTATTTCTTTTCACCACTGGCCGTCCCAAGCATTATTGCTTTTTTACTTGAATTTGAAAAACCGAGTTCATGAAGTTAAATGACATGGCTCAAATAAGTAAGGCAGAATAGTGTGATTTTGTCTTCCAGTGATAAGTCTGGTTTTATACATTCAAGCACTTGTTTGTCACCTTTGCTGTTCAAGGAGTGTGTAGGAACCTTTCCAATACCACAGCTTGTGAATGAATAGATTTTTCTCCTGTCATGGTTCAACTTTTGCAACTGTAGATAGCTTTGGGAAACACAATAGTGAATACTGATCTACATTTATATCTTTGGTTTTCTATACTTGATTCATGCTTATCCTTGCTGTGTAACCTAGTGTGATTCAATGCTTTATTTCTGGACTGAATGCACCGATTTGATCAATTTGCAATTCTAGGAAAGAGCATTCATGCATGCATTCAATCTCTTCACCATAAATTATTATTGTGACATTTCCACTCTTTTCAATGGTCATGAGTTCAGTCTTTTTGATGTTGATGAAGACGCCAATTTTTTTCACTTTCTTATTTAAGTATAACTTTATTGTCATTGTACTTAAATACAATGAAATTGGTAAATCATTTGATCAGATTTTTCAGACTTTCTTTGATTTCTGAAAGGAAAATTATGTCATCGACATATTGATGATTATCAATTATCCTTCCTCAAATCTTTACTCTGATTTTTGTTCTGCAAGTTTAGCTTCCTTGTGATCACTTTGGAATTCTGGTTAAATAACACAAATCAAAGAATACAGTCTTGCCATACTCTTTTCTCTATCTTGAACCAGTGTCTCCAGTGTCTCAGAGTAGCTTTCTGATTTATCTATTTATTTATTTATTTGTTTCAATTTATAAACCGCACCCTCTCCCCGAAGGGACTCGGGGCGGTGCACAGGAAGTTAAAAAACATATATACATCACAAATATAAATATTTTAAACCCAAATTAAATAGTTATCACCCTGTGCTAAAATCTTAAAAATGTAAAACTATTTCCTTAAAATCCCAATTTAAAACAATTTAGACTTCAGACTGCAGGCTAGGTGAGGTAGAATTAGGCCAGGCCGGCCTGATGGAAAAAATAGGTCTTTAACTTTTGGCGGAAGGAGCGGAGGTCCGTGGTAGTTCTAAGTTCGGGGGGTAGGTCATTCCAGAGGGTTGGGCCTGCCACAGAGAAGGCCCTTCCCCTGGGCGTTGCCCACTGGCATTGCCTAGTGGACGGCACCCGAAGAAGTCCCTCTCTGTGGGAGCGAATCGGCCGAAGGGATGTATGGGGTAGGATACGATCCCACAGATAGCTAGGTCCCATGCCATGGAGCGCTTTAAAGATGGTGATCAGCACCTTGAAGCGCACCCAAAAGGCCACAGGCAGCCAGTGCAGCTCACGCAGGAGTGGTGTTACATGGGAATACCTAGAGGTTCCCAAAATTGCCCGCACGGCCGCATTCTGGACTAGCTGTAGTCTTCGGGTACACCTCAAGGGAAGCCCCATGTAGAGAGTGTTACAGTAGTCTAGACGGGATGTCACAAGCGCATGAGTGTGTGAAGGGCGTCCCGGTCCAATAGGAGACGCAACTGGAGTACCAGGCGAACCTGGTAGAATGCCCCCCGGCCACCGCCGTCACGTGATCTTCCATAGACAGCCGGGTATCCAGGAGGATGCCAAGTTGCATGCCCCATCCACGGGGGCTAGATGTTCACCCCCTATGGCCAGTGATGGAGTCAACTGGTTGTACCGGGACACCGGAAACCACAGCCACTCGGTCTTGGACGGGTTGAGTCTGAGTCTGTTCCTTCCCATCCAGACCTGTACGGCTTCCAGGCACTGGGACATCACTTCTATGGCATCGTTGGGGTGGTTTGGGGTAGATATGTATAGCTGAGTATCGTCAGCGTACAGATGGTACTCTACCCCAAAACCATGGATGATCTCGCCCAGCGGCTTCATGTATGTGTTGAACAGGAGCGGCGAGAGGACCGACCCCTGAGGCACCCCAGGGTGTACAGCAACTTTATCAACTTGAAAAGGTGTATTAGCATCCCCAGGTCTTCTAGCTTCTCATGATCAACACCACCAAAGGCTTTCTTGTAGTCAACAAAGCAGGTATACATGCTCTTTTGATATTCTTGAGATATTTTCCATGATCCAGAGTAGATTTGTAATATACAGATATTACAATACATATACAGCTGTGCCATGACCCCTTCTGAAGCCAGCTTGAACATCTAGTAATTGCCTTTTGATGGTTGGTGCCACATGTTGTTGTATGATCTTAAGAAGAATCTTGCTACAGTGATGGATGAGGCACTTGTGCAGTAATTGGCGTAATCCTTGGAGTGGCCCTTTCTGGGTAATAGAATAAACACTGATTGTTTCAAATCTTCTGGCCCTGTGTTCATTCCCCAAGTTTTTGGCATAAAGCTGTGATGGTTGTGGGTGTCACAGAACTCAGCAAGTCTGCAGGAATGGTATCAACACCTGGGCCCTTTTTGTTTGGCATTCGGCTCTTTGCCCACACAATTATCTCCTAAAGGATAGCTGGTTCTATTTCTGCTTCCCTTTCCTTATCATCTTGAGAAGGCTGGGCCTCTCTGTTGCTGGTATACAGCTGTTCTGTATATTTTCCACCATCTGTTCTGACATCTTGTCAGTCAGACAATTCTTTCCATTGTTTGTTTTTGATGATGATATTTATGAACAATAAATAATATTGAAATCCTTTTGACCTGCTCAAACAATTCCTGGTATGGACTTTCATGCAGTCCTCTTCTAGCTATTTGAAACACTGATCTCAGTAAACTTTGCCTTCTTTTTTTCTCACTTCTCTTTGAAAATCTGCATTTGTTGTTTTTGTTTCCTCCCATTTTCCAGTTGCTTTGGCTGCTTTTTCTCGGTCAGCTATTTTGATGGTTTCATCTGAGAGCCATTTTTCCTCTGGCTTCTCTTATGATGTGCGTTCAACTGTGTTTCTTTGATGGTTGACTGAATTTCTTGCCAGTTTGTCAGTCATCTTCTCAGCAGCGTCCAGCACTATTTTTCACCTCATTTACATACATGAGGGGAATTTTAGTGATGCCAAACTTCTTTGGTAGTGTTATTTTTTTAATGTTCCATAATTTGACTGATCTTAGTCCCTAACAATTCCTGGTCTGAACCTGGGTACAAAAGTGAATGAACTGGGCCATCAGTGGTTAAGATATAAGACATTCCTACCTGTGGTAATTGACACTCCATTCATTTTCCTGGTGCCATATCCTGAGTATTAGATTAAAAATTCCAAGGACTGGAATTTGTTGCCTATCCAGTATAACATGCTAATGCCAAGTAGGCCAATTTTCAACATAGCCATCAGTTATTTGATGATAACCAAAGTACCTTGGGCCATTCCTCAGAGATTCTGCCTTGCTGTAGCAATAGTAATAGCAATAGTAATAGTAATAGTCTTATATGGTGCTATAACAATAGTAATAGTAATAGTCTTATATGGTGCTTTACAGAACACTCTGAGCAACTTTCCATGTCAACATATTGCACCAACAATCTGGGACCTCATTTTACCAACCTTGGATGGATGGAAGGTTGAGTCAATCTCAAGTCCCTACAGGATCAAATTCCAGACTATGAGCAGAGTTAGCCTTCAATACTGCATTCTAACCACTGTGCCACCAGGGCTATCCAATGTGCCTTTGAACAAATCAGACCCTTGCTTTCACCAGTGGCTACATTAGTAACTGTGATTCCTATTAGATTTGTCCCAGCATCATTAATGCTTGACTACTCATTGCAGATCCTATCTCCTCTTCAGTAGGCTGTTGCATATCTTCTAGCCTTGGAGTCCTACTCACTGGAGACCATATCTGATTCATTTGAGAGTCATTCCATAACATTTTCTTGCCAAGGTTTTTACAAAATAGTTTGCCAAAACTTACTTCAGCTCTGCCCATTTTTACAGACCTGAGACTGGCATGCGAGAGCATGACTGGGTTATAAATTAGAGCATGCTTTGTCTAGCTAGGAAAAAATAAATATAAATTATAGCAATATTATAAAGTAAACGTCTCAGCCATACAACTCTGAGTACTTTCATGCTATATTGAGAATATTATATTCAGGAATTATTACATTCAGATATGTTGCCTTGGTTCTTTCTTAATTTTGTATTTGGCTTTGTTTTTTGTATTTGTTTCGTAGTCACACTGAATATTGAAACATAGTCTATACTGGATATCAATCCACTATGTTACCAAATAAATATTTACTCAACCCGTTTGGAAAATCGTATTATCTAATTAAATGTATAGTTTCATGCATTATCTTATATAAAGATTTCTTCTTTTGTTCCTATAATCTTTCAGGATTTTAGAATTTATACTGAATTTAAAGCTTTTAAGTTTCACCAAACAGATGGAAGAAAAGTTCTATAGAATCTATGTAGCAAAATCTTCTTTATATTTTTTATTT
The DNA here is from genome assembly GCA_039707465.1 of Rhabdophis nuchalis. Classification (NCBI taxonomy): domain Eukaryota; kingdom Metazoa; phylum Chordata; class Lepidosauria; order Squamata; family Natricidae; genus Rhabdophis; species Rhabdophis nuchalis. The sequence goes on from CM077645.1 coordinate 61,120,355, forward strand.
CCCCCTCCCCGGATTTCAGCTACATTTAAAAGGTAATTTACTTAACTATTCATAGTCAGACCAGTGACTGAAATATGGCTGTGTATTCTTAACAATAACTCCTAGAAGACTGAAATCTGAGTGATAGCTCTCTAGAAGACTGAGAGCTTCCTAATAATTTGATAAATGAAAAAGAAGAAAAAGAAACCATGGCCTGTTTCTGGTCACTTTCTCTGAAATATCTCTGAGGTTATGTATATGGGCACAATTATGTTTGTTTCAGCTAAGCCATGTTATGATTTAGCATGATTGCCATATTTGTACCATTGCTTTAACTTTTAGAGTCCTGTAGATGAGAAAGCCATTTCAGGTTTCCATTTCTCAACTGCAAAATACGGAGGACCACTAAAACAGCCTACACGTATGTGGGCTCTATTCTCAGACACCAGTACTGCTGTCATCAAGAAGTGTACAAATGTAAATTCTGTTAAAATAAATTGTTGGAATGTACTTTGTGCAACAATTTCAGCCAACCAGTAGATTGCAGAGTCTATAAGTTTGCATATATGGTATATACCAGTGATGATTAAGCTTTTTTGACCTTTTTTGGCCAATGGATGACCCACAGGAGGGCCATGCATTGGTGTGCCACACCCATAATGCTATGCGGGTGCCCCCCCATGCATGCATGTACATGCGACCAGTAACCTTCCCCCCCCCTTTTGCTGCAGTTTTTTCACCTTCCCCAGGCTCCAGAGACTTTCTAGGAGCCTGGGGAGGGTGAAAACAGCCCTCTTGGACATCCTCCAGAAGCCTCAGGAGCTTCCCTAAAGCCTCCGGAGGGCAAAAAACAGACCTACGGGGAGCCTGGAAGTTCAGGAATGATGACTTCTGGTTTGTCTGTAGGGCTATTTTTTGCCCTCTGGACACCTTCAGGGAAGCCTCCTAAGACTAAAGACTCCAAAAGGCAAAAAAATGGTCCTATAAGCAAACCAGAAGTCCATTCCTGAAGTTCCGGTTTCCTCATAGGCTGGTTTTTTTGTGAAAAATGGTCTCAAAAGAAGGCTGAAATCAGCTGGTGAGTGTGCACATGCACACTGACCAGCTGACAGGGCAACACCTCCCGTGCCTGACAAATGGCTCCACGTGCCACCTGTGGCACACATGCCATAGGTTCGCCATCTTGGGGATTACTCTATGTCCTTTTTTTCTGAATAGTTTCCTGTTTCCTGTTAAGCAGTAAAGCATATAGTGGCTGTGTGCTTGGTTTGTTCTGTAGGGTTATATAAACAGAATTTCTAACAAGTTCATACATCACAAGTTACCAAACTACAGTAGATACCAGAGGATGGCTGATACATTTTCTACTGATGCACAAGTTTTCTAATTATAAGATTTTTTTAATGGAAATACTTAATTTCTTGTCCTGTGTATTTTTCTATTTTTTCTATATCAGTTACAATTTTTATTTTTTTTAAAAACCTTATTTAGTCCATAATTAAATATTCTGTTTGAATTGTTATCTTGAATTTCCTTTTTCTGATCTGGTTTCACTGAACTGGACTCTCATTCTAAGAGATCTCTAATCACATTTGGCTGAAGATTATTAAAACTTTAGTAGATAGAAATAAACGTAAAAACCTTTGAGTAAAAACTTTTAAAAAATGAAAGTTTGAACAGGAACAAAGTTTATTTAAAATATTGTGGCCATTCACTTTCAAACACAAGACCCAGCTATTTTTGAAAGTTGAAGAACAGTTTCAAATACTGAGAAAGTATCCGGAGTGGAAAAGATTTTATTCCAGCATTGCTTAAGCAGAGGAGATACCCAATTGATTTGGAAGCAGAAGTGTGAAATAATTTACACTGCCAGGAACCAACACAGACTTAAAACCAGCATTTTGAAATGTCCATGCCTGAACAGAAGCCCAGTTGGCCATTTATAATCATTTTCTACTCTCTCAATAGGAAAACACCACATTTGTCAAAATCCAATGCTGATGCTTTCAGATTTGGTTCATTAGCTCTCATTGTGTCAATAGGTATGGATCATTTTGAAAAAGACTCACAGTTGCTTTATCCCATCTTAATTATATGTTAGCATTATTTCAGCAAAGATGTCTTTTCTCTATTCTGCTTCCTTACCTCTTCTAATCATGACAATTTCAAATCAATTAAAAAAAAAGAATAGCAGAAGGACAAAATGTGAATTGCCACATTAGTTACAGGCTCAAAATTGTCTGCCATTATCACCACATACATATTGGATCTGTTGCTTCCTGATTTCCTGTTTTCTACCTCCTCGTTCCATTCATAAAACATAATTTCAAAGTACTTGGTTTCGGTTTTGAATGAAACTTAACTGTCAACCCTAGCATGACAATAGGAATTATGTCATTGTTTTTCAGCCGAATGAGGAAGAGAATGCTGCATCCAAGTTTTATTTTAAAATTTTAATTGGGTTTTTATTACATAAGGATGCTCAGTTTGCAATGCAAGCCCATTTGTTTAGCACTGTTTCAATCAATTTGGACCTAAAATGGAAATGTGATGTGTTGAACATTGACATTTGAATATTGATTTACAAATTGCTCTAAGCTTTGTTCATCAATGATATGATGGCTTCTATGCCTTCAGCATATTTTTTGCATTTTTCCCAAAGATAACACTTTGGTCTATTCTGCTAAACTGGGAGTACATTTATAAGTACTGTTATTTCCTAAACAAAGTTCCTAAGACAGATACTGTAGGCCAGATATTTGGATTAGACATTGTACTAAGCTACAATGCGATTGCATGGTTTTGGTTCAGCATGTTGTGTTAACTCAATTATTGTGATTTCAAAGTCCTGGCTTTCCTTTTTGTGTCAATAAGTACAACTACAGCTTATACAGCAATCATAATGGAACAAACTATTATTTAGCACAATGTGAACTCAATCACTGTGTAAATTACAACATGTAATTTTGCTACTAGAATTAATAAGAAAGAACTGCTTTATTGAATGATAGCTTCCTTACAAATTTGCTTTTCCCAGATATTGAAAGCAACATGCTTGAATAATTATGCAAGAAGAGGGGAAATGGATAACTGGTGAATTTAGAAGCTTGTGGAAACTACTACAGCACAACATTCTGTATATGTACTTGGCAATAACAATTACCAAGTATATAGCAATTGGTAGACTATCAAACTAATGTATATCTATAAACAAGGTCTTACTCCATGTTTAGGTTTAGGTTTATTGGTTTTTTATACCGCCCTACTCCCGAAGGACTCAGGGCGGTGTACAACCAAAATAAAAACAAATATATAAAAGCTTTTAAAAAGCTTTTAAAAGGCATAATTAAAAAATGTTGGACATATTATGAAATTAAATGGAAATTATTTATTCTTCCATGAGCCTTTGGAAGTAGGCAAAATCTAAGAGCAGCTTTAACTATGTCCACAGTTTTCTGGTGAACAGATTTCATCTGTGGATATATTTTTTTTTCCTTTTGCAGAATGATTGTATAAGATTAGGAAGCTGTATGATGCTGGGGAATTGAGAAAAGCAGCATATCTTGGATCTTTTTATATTATTGTTTATAATAATTATAATAATAATAATTTTAATACTTATAAACCGCTCCCTCTCCCCATGGGGACTCGGGGCGGTGCACAGGTAGAATAAAAACAATAAATACATACAAACATTCCTTAAAAACAAATTAAACCTAACCTGCGCTAAAATTTCCCATTAAAACTGAACTATACTAAAACTACCCAGTAAAACCCCAAAGACAGAGAGACTATCCTAGGCCGGCCAGACAGAAAAGATGAGTTTTTAATTTAAGACGGAAGGAGCGGAGGTCCGTGGTCGTCCTAATATCGGGGGGAAGGTCGTTCCAGAGGGCCGGGCCCGCCACAGAGATAGCCCTTCCCCTGGGTGTCGCCCGCTGACAGTGTCTAGTGGACGGCACCCGGAGAAGTCCCTCTCTGTGGGAGCGAATCGGCCGTGAGGATGTATGAGGCAGGATCCGATCCCGCAGGTAGCTAGGTCCCGAGCCATGGAGCGCTTTAAAGATGATAATTAACACCTTGAAGCGCACCCGAAAGACGACAGGTAGCCAGTGCAGCTCGCGCAAGAGCGGTGTTACATGGGTGAACCTGCTCGTGCGGCTGCGTTCTGGACTAGCTGAAGCCTTCGGGTGCACCTCAAGGGGAGCCCCATGTAGAGAGAGTTACAATAGTCCAGTCGGGATGTCACGAGCGCATGAGTGACTGTGCGAAGGGCGTCCCGATCCAATAAGGGGCGCAATTGGCGAACCAGGCGAACCTGGTAAAACGCCCTCCTGGCCACGGCTGTCACTTGATCTTCCATGGACAGCCGGGCATCCAGGAGGACACCCAAATTGCGCGCCCCATCCACAGGGGCAAGATGTTCGCCCCCTATGGCCAGCGATGGAGTGAGCTGGTTGAATCGGGCAGCCGGAAACCACAGCCACTCGGTCTTGGTCGGGTTGAGCCTGAGTCCGTTCCTTCCCATCCAGATCCGCACGGCTTCCAGGCACTGGCACATCACCGCTACGGCATCGTTGGGGTGGTTTGGGGTAGATATATACAACTGAGTGTCATCAGCGTATAGATGGTACTCCACCCCAAAATCACGGATGATCTCACCCAGCGGCTTCATGTATGTGTTAAACAGGAGAGGCGAGAGGACCGACCCCTGAGGCACCCCACATGTGAGTGGTCTCGAGGTCGACCTCTGCCCCCCTGCCAACACAAATTGCGATCGGCCAGAGAGGTAGGAGGAGAATATTTATACCCCGCACCCATCTCACCACAAGGGACTTGGGGCGGCGCACAGGGATAATAAAATATAAAATCAAAATATATACAAAATTAAAACTAAATTAAATAAACCCACCCTGCGCTAAAATCAGTTAAAACCCATAATTAAAACTTTGGTAACTAAAAGAAGTGCAGTGACGAGTAAAATCATGCTAGGCCGGCTTGATGAAAGAAATGCATTTTTAAATGCTGGTGGAACAGGCGGAGGTCCGAGATGATCTGGAGTTCGGGAGGTAGGTCATTCCAGAGGGTTGGGCCCATCACAGAGAAGGCTCTTCCCCTGGACGTTGCCAACCAGCACTGCCCAATTGACGGCACCCGGAGCAGACCCTCTCTGTGGGAGTGGATTGGTCGTAGGGATGTATGGGGCAGCAGACGGATTAAATATAATGTTTAATCCATTTCACTTACCATTGATGAGCTTTGAACTATCCTATTATAACTCGTGCTATTATGGTATGCCACTTATAGGTGGATTTTTATCTAGAGGTACAGATGAGCTCAATGATGTGTTTACCAATTTCTTCCCATGGCAGCAGTTCCTGACAAAAGGGTGGGAGGTCCTTGTAGTAACCATGAAGCAAGGGAATCAATCCAATTCCTTCCCCTCTGGTCCATAAAATTGCAAATTGGGATTGCTCCTCCTTACCATCTTTGATTTCAACTCAAATAATTGACCATTCTTAACTCTTTTTTTCACTGTGCATGTCTCATTTCAGCCAGCCCAGAGAATAGCTGATCTCTGCTATAGTTCAACTCTGTCACTAATTAGGCAGAACTACCGTATCTTTCATTCCATCACTTGTCTAAACTGGAATTATAATTGCTGGTGACACATTTGTGAGCTCCCATTGTTATGCAGAAAAGGGCTGTGAGCAAGTTATCCTCATGGCTATGCTTAGATTATTGAAAAGCAATTTGTAGGATAAATCTGCTGGGGAAAGTATTTCACTCCATTAAGCTATAGCCTAAAATAAGAGAAAGGGGGGGGGGGAATCACTCTGGTGATAGATAGCTTGAAGCCTCTGGGGGAAAAAACATGTTTATTAAGGCTTATTAAACAAATATATTAACAATTTATTTCTAATATGCCACTAAAATAATACATTGCCATACCAAAGTTCTGTTTCAGGAGACATCACCTCAGTCAACCGATTCAGTAAGAAATCAAGATCTAGAAAGCAACCAATGACTTTATCAAAAAGTACAGTTCTTTGCCAATAGCTACAGTATTTTTACAGCTCCTTATATGAGTCCTATAATACTAATTTCAGTAGTTTTTTACAAAGGCAGATGTTAAAGTCTCCAGATATTTTTTATGTGTGACAGAGTCAACCCAACTGTTATACTGTGGAAATAAATTTACATACTATACTAAATACCACCATTTTTGTACATTGGCACTTCTGTGCATTTATGGATACTTTGTGATCCTTCAGATGACAATATTAGAATTTGCCAACGTTTATTAAAGTCAAATAAAAGATATTCAGGACCAAAGCTGTTTTTTGCTCTTTCAGTCCCAACTCCCAATGCTTACAACCAGTCCAGCAAAATATCCTAATCAATAGTATTAAAAGTCTCTGAATTTAGAAGCACTACCCCATTCTAGCTCCCACACAGATTATCCACAGGCATGAGCAATTCTGTCTCTATATCATACCTATTATTAGTTGGATGGCACTTGGAGTTGGATTATTATCCATTTGTCCAAGTGCCATCCAACTAACTTCTCAACAGCCTTCCTTATAAAAGGAAGGTTCAAAACTGGATGATAATTCATCCAGAACACAGGAGTTCAGTGATGTACCACTCACCTTCTTCAATGGGAGGAGAATATCCACTCTCTTAAAGAGGCTGATACTTTTGCATAAACCCACTAACAGGTTATTTTCTATGTTTCCTAATCCAGGAGGGGTAAAACAAGCAAGTGATCAAATATACAGTTCAGAGTTTCTTGCCCAACTTCACAAAGAGATTCTAATTGTACTAAATGTTTGGCATTCTTAGCACCACCCCAAATCCCTATTCCACCTATTCAGGAATCAACTCCGGCTCCTTATTCTCAGATCAATAACACTCCAAGGGATGTCAAACCTATGTGCTCCCACCCAAGTTTCAGGGGAATGGAGCAGGTAAGCAACCAACCCCTCCCCCCAAACACTAGACTTTGCTTTTTGACTAATCTTCTCAGAGTCTTGACTTCACAGTTCCTTATCGTACAACACCAGCCCAAAGTTCCATTCCTTTTCCTTTCCTCTTTATCAACAACTCTGTTGCTTTCAATCAGTCAAGGGGCTGCTTCAGCTCCAGCCACTCCCAAGGTGTCTTCTACTCCTTCCTGATCTCTGCAGCAATGCTTAGGTCAAAACTCACCAGCGCTCACCAGGGCTCCAGCTATTCTACATTGTATAACTAAGAGACAAATGATGTGTGAGGTAATCTACCATACTTTCTTAATCGACATGATCACAAGATAATATAAATTGCCAGCATAATAGCTTATTCTCCAAGGAACTAGCAGTAATTTGTCTTGATAGTTGCATAGCAATCAATTATATATCACAATTCATCTTGCATTAATTGAGTAGATATAAGTAGCTCACCAGAAGTTTTCAATTCATGCTCATAGATCTGGAATAGGTGGATTCTGTAAAAAGACTTGTCACAATTACAAATAAGTCACATTGTCACGTGAGATTTCCTTTTCATTCTTACTACTGATGCTCTGGAAAGGAGGCATAAGTATGCTATAAAATATTATTTTTTCAAATTAAATGATTTATGTAGGCATAAAGTTGTAGGCGAGTAGATACAATATTAAGGAAAGACTATGGGGCACTAACACTGAACTTTCTGAAACATGCTATTGATTTAATGCATTATTGTATTGTTGCTTATACTAGTCTGTACAAATGTCTTGAATTTTTCCATCAAATCTGTGTATGTGGAAATTGAATGAAAGATTTCTCCTATTTTGTCCAGTCTAGAGTAGATTGAACTAAGAAATAATGATGGCCCAAAGACATCCTTCCATTAGTATGTTACAATACTGTGTTTCCTAGATTCTCACAGCAATTTAAAGGACAGCTATGTCTATATTCCAATTGCTCCAATTGGAATGTAGACATAGCTATCAAATCAAATTAAATTTTGGATTTTAATTTAAAGTATTGTATAGCATTATTCTTTACTATTTTTTAGAACTCCATGGTATAGTTATTCAATCAAGAAATTCCTACTAAAAAGACACAAAACAATGTATGTATGTCAGTAATGGTATTCTATTCTCTTCACTACGGGTTTGGTAGTGGAAGTGCAGGTATGCGCATAAGGTCCATGATGATGTCAGGATGGGTGGGCGGAGTCTCACGCTGCTGCGACTATCGGTTCACCGAAACCGATGCGAACCGGCAACATACCACCTCTGATGTATGTATGTAAAAAACTTGTAAAACTACATTACATTGGGGAAAATTGGTTGCAGAAATTATATATTAGGGAAAAATCAATACACAATTTTGTTACTAGTAATAGAAATATTGGCTTTAGAAAAAAGTCAGATTTTCAACTTATTTAAAAAACTGATGCAGAAGTAAGAGTGGTGGAACAAAATGTAAAAATTAGTGAAAGTAGGCTTCTACATAAAGAGATGCTCAAAAAAAACCCTACTTTTCATATATACTTTTATATATAAATATATTCATTTGTTAGAAAAGTAGTAATTATTATGTGCAGCTTTGTTGAAAAGTCCAGGCAATAACGGTTTCAGTCACTGCCTGCATCTCTTCATTTGAATATGATATAGTGATAAATTATTTTCTCCAAAAATGGAGAATAGATAAGTACAGGATGTTGTACAGAGATCTATATGCAGAAATCCATGTCATTTATTTCTAGACATTAATGTAACCATTGTGTTAATGTTCTTCCTACCCCGTCCTATTAAGATTTTGCACAAATCGCTTTGATGTTTATAGCATCTTAAAATTAGGTACCATGAATTTTGAGAATAATGATTTATGGACATTGATAATATATTCAGTTGCAGCAGATTTTTTGAATCCAAATAACCAAATACTAAATCCTACACTTAAACAGAAAAAACAAACAATCCTTCCTCTCATTTAGAACAGTGCCTCTGTGTGTGCAAAATATATAAAAAAAAGATAAGATCTTAGATCACTCTACAAAAAAGAAAACTATCCTATTCTCTTTTATCAGAAAGAAGAAAAGATGTTCACCAAATTCTTTGACAGAGATACTCCAACACCTGTCCAAGACAAGGCAAATTTAGAGTGTCTAAACAAAGCTTTAAACACCAGCCCTGGAGGTGCATTGCAGGATGTATCCTGGGATTTTATATTTTATTTTAAACACACAAAAAATTCACAGACTCACAACAATCAAATTCCAGCAGTGAAAACAACCGGTGTTGGTCCACCTCTGAAAAAGAAAATGTCTGCCTGTCATAGGAAACTCATTCTTTTTGTACTAGAAGCTCTTTAAAAGACATTTGAGATCTTGCTAAGCATGGTTGGGGGTATTTTTCAACATGATCTTTCTCTTCAGAGAACTAACTGATTATTCATCTTATCTAGCTGACCTTTCTGATGTTCTTTGTAGTATTGTTCTGTTCCATTCACTCCAATACTACAAAACGAAGGCCCAAGCATGAAGACTGAAGCTGCTATCCCCTATCCTTCACATTAAAAACAGAATTCCCTGATCAAAATCATCATTCTCCACATCTTCCAAGTGATTTTGATTTATCAAATATCATATCATGTCCTGACAAACCCATGGTACAGAACAATTTTTTTAAATTTAAAATCAAAGTAATAAGTTACATGAAAATCTAACACTGAATGCATTTGGAACCACCTGGTATTAAAAACGTGTGATAGAATGTGAGCATGATCTTGGAAGATGGGAAAAAGGGAAAGAGGAAGAGATGGGGATACTCAGGCAGCAGAAGAAGAAACCTGCAACAGATTACTAGGCAGAGAAAGAAACTTAGAAAGAATTTGCCCTAACTAATCAGATAGTGAAAAGAAACAGCGGGAGATTTGTACTTCCAGACTTGCAAGATCCTATAAATGTAGCCTTACATTAGAATTAATTCATCTGGTCTGGCCTGCTTAATAATAATAATAATAATAATATTTAATTTCTAGACCGCTCCCTCTCCCCAAGGGGACTCGGAGCGGTGCACAGGGAAAATTAAAACAATAAATATACAAAACAGTTAAAAAACACATTAAACAATAAGACCCTGCGCTAAAATTAAGAGACTGACAACCCACTTGCTTTTTTGTCACACAATGTCTAACCATTAAGTATCCTACTTTAATTACCCAAAGTCTTTCATGTTATTTACAAAACAAGACCAAACCCTTAGTAATCTGTATTTCCATAATAGCACGGACTCATGCTTCTATGTTGGTAACACGTGATCACCAATAATTCAATGGATAAGGCAGCAGAATTTTTCTCAATCTTGCCATGGGCTATTTTGTTGGATCAAAATTACTAAAAACAATTGGGATAATTGTACAATTTTACAATTGTATTGTAGAGTTGGGAGGATTTTCCCTACTCTTTATGGCCCCTTTTTTTTCCTTTTCTCTGGTGTACTGGGAAGCAAAAGTGATAGTTTGCCTAGAAAAGTCCAGCTTTTCTGAAGGCATATCAACTGTTCTGTTTCAGGTCAAGCATACACACAAATATGCAAAGAAATGGCTTTCTTCCCCTCTCTTTACTAAATGAAGCTTGCAAAAACACACAGCCACTTGCATTGTGGAGACAAATGATCCCGAAGTTTAGCTTATAAAAATTCCAAATCAAAGTAGTATGTAGGAGAGATGATAGGCGGAGTCCAAAGGATGGTTTGGCTTCAAATGTTTATGAGTCAAGGCACATACAGTTAATGGGTAGTGGTCAGCAACAGAGACCTTGTACTTGGCTGTTCCATTTTAATAGAAGCTACCCAGTGTAGCCCATTTAGCAGGGAGATGAGTCCTTCCATTTGACCAATCTCACATAGCGCTTTTACTCTACTGACCGCCTGAGCTCTTGTGTGGTTGGTGGCAGTAATTTCATGCCTTCATCTTTATTGCTATGGCAGCTATGCTGATTACTGGCCTATCCTGTTTCCTTTACCTATTCAGAAGCAGTCTGTCTGGTGATGCTTGCATTGGCTGTTCATTGTCTGACAGAACTGACTCTGGCTGATTTTCATCAATCTCCTCCTCTCAGAGCCCATCATGACACCAGCAAGCTCCCTGTAACTTTCTTGACTATACTGAGTTTAGTTCCCAAAAGCTCCAGGTAATTTAAAGAGAAGCTTATCAGTTTTTACCATATATGTAAAAACAGGGAGCATATGAACTATAGCAATCAACCCCTACTCTCACTTAGAGATAAAATGGGAATTACGATTATGTAGAAGAGAGCCAGGTTTAAATAACCAAGGATGATAGTTTTCTAATGAAAGTAGCATTGCTTCTTAATTGCAGGAAATTTTGTAGTAGCAGTCTGAGACAATTTGCATAGGGCATAAAGTATTATGATCTAGAAAAGGTTTAATGGAGCACTTTTTAAACTTAGAAAATCTATCCTGTCCTAATCCAGCATCTCATATATGTATAACAGCTTTAGCTGGGGACAATAGTAACAGCATTATAACGTAAGTGCAAGAAACTGTAAAAATGCTTCTGCACCAAATTTTGGGAAATATTTCTAATATGCCGTTAGCAAATAATTTTTCATCCCTTTTTATTTCCTCCTTTTTCTTTTTTCATTCAGTTTAAGAAAGAAACTTGAAAACAATCTTTAATGACCACTATACTGATACGTTTGCATGCATTTCTTTTCTTTTTTTTTAGTATTTGTTAATTGGCTTTGTTTTAGTTTCACATAAATAGATAAAACTAGGAAGATGTACTATGCAATATTTTCCATACCTTAATATATTCTTTGTCCTCTTTCTTTTTGGAACACTGTTTCTTGTCTAAGTTTTTAATTTTAAAAACATATGGGTTAAGCATCAGATTTCCTGTGGCTACAAGGAATCGGTATGGCTGTAATAAGGGACATCTGAATGAAGTGCTGGACTTGCCTAGAGCTCTTCTAACTGCAGGTGCTGGGAAATCATGGCCAATAAGAGCTGCTTGTTGTTGGAACGTAAGTGATTATATAAAGCTGAGCCAAGCCAAAGGCTATATGTTTGCTTGTGCTCACAGTCCATGATCTCCAGCAGGAAATGGATTTCATTTTCAAATCCCTCTCTGAGTGAAATTTCATAAAAATAGCAATAAAGATTTAGATCGTCCCCCCTCCCACCCTGTTCAGGAGTGGGTGGGTAGAAAGATGGATTTAACCTGTGAATTGCTTTAACTTTCAACCTAGAGAGAGAGGGAGAGATAGATAGAGAAGTAGAGGGAGGGAGAGGGGGAGAGAGGGAGGGGGAGAGAAAGAGCACACAACTCCCTCTCTCTCCCACCCACCCTCCCCTCTCTCTCTTTTGCACATCTTTAACTTTCAATCTAGAGAGAGAGGGAGAGATAGAGAAGTAGAGGGAGGGAGAGAGGGAGGGGGAGAGAAAGAGCACACAACTCTCTCTCTCTCCCACCCACCCTCCCCTCTCTCTCTTTTGCACATCTTTAACTTTCAATCTAGAGAGAGAGGGAGAGATAGAGAAGTAGAGGGAGGGAGAGGGGGAGAGAGGGAGGGGGAGAGAAAGAGCACACAACTCTCTCTCTTCCTCCCACCCTCCCCTCTCTCTCTTTTGCACATCTTTAACTTTCAATCTAGAGAGAGAGGGAGAGATAGAGGAGGGAGAGGGGGAGAGAGGGAGGGGGAGAGAAAGAGCACACAACTCTCTCTCTCTCCCACCCACCCTCCCCCCTCTCTCTTTTGCACATCTTTAACTTTCAATCTAGAGAGGGGGGGGAGGGGGGGAGGGAGAGCGCAACTCTCTCCCCTCTTTTGCATTTGGGAGAGAGTGGGAGAGAGGGAGAGGGGGAGAGGGGGGAGAGAGAGTGTGTGTTTCTCTCTCCCACCCACCCCTCCCCCCTCTCTCTTTTGCACATGTTTAACTTTCAACCTAGACAAAAAGAGAGGGGGGGAGAGAGATAGAAAGAAAAAGAGATAGATAGAAAGAAAGAGAGAGTGAGAAAGGAAGGAAAGAAGGAAGGAAGGAAGGAAGGAAGGAAGGAAGGAAGGAAGGAAGGTATGAAACTAAAAGGGGATTTACCTTTCCCATCATTCCAGCCCTTTCCATTCTGTTCTTTGTCAAAATCCAGTGAATTACTGACACAAGGTTTTCCAACAATGATCACATAAATCTCATTATTTGATCCTACTCATTTTTCAATTCATCATTGATTTCCCCCAATGAAATAGATTGTGCAATGACACCCAGCTGTATATTTGGCACTCCCTAGTCAGTAAACAAGATCGAAATGTTAATTCTTCAGAGAAAAAGTTTCAGTGCCAAGGAATAAATAATCTCTGTGGGACTGAACAAGGAGTATGTTGATGAGAAGGAGTTGGAGGTGCAGGTGGAGGGTGGCTGATCCAGAAAGACAGACACACAGAAGTTTAAGGGCTGCAACTGGTGCATCAAAAGGCCTGCTATTCAAAGAACAAGCAGCATGCTATTTGTATTTTGCCCAATAATCCGGTTACATGTTCAACTATTAATAGCTACAAACAGCGACTTAGGCTTTCTTAAATACAGAGTCAGCAGGAAAGCAGGCAGAACTATTCTTTGGCATGGGAGCATTTAATGTTAGCTTTCAAATAGCAGCAAGGAATGAGCAGTTGGATTCCTTTATAAGTTAACAACATCAATGGGTAAATCAAGTGCCAACATCCAATTTGTGGAGTCAAATTCTGAGCCCATGGAAACTGGGTAGAAATATCTGTTGAAAGTTTCCCTTCATTTTAGAATATTTAAAAGATAATTGTACAATATTTTACTTTTGCTTGAGATATAGACTACTTTAATGGTGGTAGAAAATGCCAATACAGTAACCTGATTCCCAGATTAGTGTTATAGCCACTAATTAAACCATTATTGGATTAAAGCAATTTAGTTGATATCTATTAGCTTTATTCAGTCATAATAGTTATATAGTTTCTGTTGGCTAGTCCTTAGATATTAATATTTTTTAGATTCATCCAGACAATTAAAATGAAGAGTTTGAACATAGCTCCAGTATAGCACTTTGTGAGTTACAATCTGGAGAATGAAGCTTGAATACTTTCTTTTTCACTGTACAATGATGCTAGAATTACGGCCTTTTTATGCAAAGGATCAATTGACTGGACTATTCCTTCAGGTAGAACAGAAGCACCTCTTCCCTCTACAAAAATGTTCAGGAGCCTATGAGAAGTATGTGCTTCATCTCAGAGGTGGGTCTCCATAAGGGGAAAGATAGTGTCCATCCTGTTTTCAGATATTTATGTTTCCTATTCTGAGCTGGCTAAAAATAAGGTAATGGCACAGCCTCAACTCCAGCAACAACTAAAATGAAATCTAAGAAATATGGATAATGTTAACATCAATAAAGCTAATTATAATATAGATTCTGATTTATGTTATGGATTTTACGGATTCTGTGAATTTGTTCTAGTATTACTGTATATGTATTATAGATCCAGGGGCTGAGGGACCAGTTGATCTTTTTGCTGATAGTGAATGAAACCATTGTCTTCAGAAAGCAGCATTTTGCTGCTTCTTCCTTTTGTTCTTTAATTATATTGTTAAAATGTTATTTTAATATTTATGTATTATATTTAATAATAAATGCCATATTAACATGGCTTATATGATATCAAGTCTACCCATGGTTTGTATGTACATATATATGTATTATTTATTTATTTGCATTGGGTTGACCAATTACTTTGCAAAATTCCCACTTGTATTTTCAATCTGGGCTCCTCAGTTCTTTAGTACTGTTGCAGAGTGAGATGTCTTGCCCATGGCTTTGCCATAAACACCTGGCTACCTTTTGTGACCAGAGAAGTATATTGGCCTTTAGCCCAATCCCCAGGGTTCTTTTCTTCTTATGTTTTTGTGATGCTTTCAAAATAGATCTAATATAGTAATATCACCACACACATTCAAAAAAAGAACAGAAAGAAATACATGAAACTAAGACTCTGAACAAAGAGCAGAATAATATGCTGAGCTAAGAATCCTTATGATGTCCTCTTTGAAAGCAGGTAGACATTGAGATACCGCTACCATCCTCTGCCATTTGAGGGCCCCTGTCCTTTGATGAGGCTGCAATTAACTGCAGGAGGAACACAGCGGCCACCTCTCTTGATGGCAGAGCTGCTGCACATTCAAATGATCTTTTCTTTACCCACCTCCCCCCTGGTCAATGCTGCAGGGACTTGCTTCTTTATTGATAGCAGGGGCACGCAGAGGGCTCATAGATCACCAGCCTTATCAGCGCACTGGGGATTGGAGGTGAATTGCCTAAAGGAAGGATGTACAGGCATACCAACCTCACTATTGATTAATGCTAATTATCATTTAATTTAACTTCCAATTAGTTTGAATCAATTGTCACTCCCCAGCTATGTCATTTTCTTACTGAATTTTTTGCTCAGATGATTTAGAGCAATATGGACAATTGTCTAGAGCCCTTTCTTGTTCTCCTAAGCCAGTTGCCTCCCCCATCCTTTTCATTTTTAATAGTGCTCAGTGAATAATTCATTGGCTAAAATTACCCTTCAGGTCTATCTTCAGCAGCTTTAGATTTATTCATTAGTCAAAAATTATTTGTAAAATAATTGAATTGTTTGGCATTATGGTTGCAATCTGCTGGTAATAATGAGCTGGCTGATGCAAATCCTGACCACATAATAATCTGGGCTTAATTTTTTTACCTGACTTTTACACTGAACACGTAGCATCGTTTTGGCTTCTTGATTGTCTTAATTAGTCATCTCAATCTAGAACATGAATAATGTGTGCCTATATACTGAAAACAAATCTTTTAGTCATGTAAAGGTTTTCTATTTTTAGTTTAGTTTAGTTTATTGGTTTTTTATACCGCCCTACTCCCGAAGGACTCAGGGCAGTGTATAGCCAGAATAAAAACAAATATACCAAAGTTAAAAAGCTTTTAAAAACATATTAAAACCTTGGCCAAAACATGGAAATAAAACCCAAACTAACTCTGATTAAAATTAATTAAAAAAAAGAAATTAAAAAACCATGTTTTTTATTCCAGGGGCAATTCATTCCAGAGTACAGGTGCTCCCGGAGAAGGCTCTCCCCCTGGGTGTCGCCAGTCGACATTGTCTAACCGACGGCACCATGAGGAGACCCTCTCTATGGGAGCGAACCAGAACCTAACACCAAAGAAGAATGTCGCATCATTTATAAACAATAAAAGTTTAAAAAAACTGTTGTAAAACTCTCTGATACAAATGATTCTATTACAGTGAGAAGTATAACAAAGGAGCACTATCAGCTCACATCAAAAAGTAGCTCCATGATATACCTCTGTGCATCAAGTATCATCCATCAAAAATTGTTCCAGTAAAATGCAGCATAAGAATAGATGGAATGCAGAGACACTTATCAGTCTCACCGAGACTCTGCCAACATTTGATTCCTCCTATATTTGTATCTATGGGAATGCTTTTCACGTTTATCAAAACAATAAACAGTTGCAGACTCCTCCTAGTTCATAAAACAGGCAAGCTTCCAGCCAAAATGGAAGGAGGATGGGAAGGACAAGAATGTTGTTTCCCTAGATTACCTTTATATAGGTTCTCATTTGAAAGAAGGATACCCATTAGAATTCTTGTGTTGGAACTTTATCCTTTCTTTAACCGTTCAAATTTCTTAGGGTTGTACCTTGAATTAATCTGTTTTGACACTGCAAGGAAGGAAATTTTTCTATTTGAGCTGGTTGTTATAGATTTCTAGTCAAGTTTACTTCTGCCTCTCTTCTCCTGTCCCTTCAGACTATATTTCATTGATCATTTTTATTTTATTTTTATTTTTTTAGATGCTTATCTAGGAAACATGAGTGAACCAATTTTACCTAAAAATGAAGAAAACATATTTTAAATAAATAAAATATAAATTTTGATGTTCAGATACATCAATTAAGTCTATAACAACAAAGGACCACTGATACAATTATTGTACTCAACCATAAAAAAGTGTAAATGCTTATGTAAGCAGTATAATTTGTATAATTTAATGCCAGAGTTAAATTCCTAAATTTAGGATGTTTTAAAATTAATATATAATTGTGTTCCAATCTACACGTCAATCTAGAA
The DNA here is from genome assembly GCA_039707465.1 of Rhabdophis nuchalis. Taxonomy (NCBI): domain Eukaryota; kingdom Metazoa; phylum Chordata; class Lepidosauria; order Squamata; family Natricidae; genus Rhabdophis; species Rhabdophis nuchalis. Next base: position 61,137,488 of record CM077645.1, read on the forward strand.
CATACAAGTGTGGCTGCTTATCAATTTTGATCCAACCAAATTCTCAACCATCTTGAAATTACCTCTTGTGAATTCTTTCCAATACTCTTCCAAAGACTGTGACAATCAAGAATCTTCCTGATTACAAGGAATCAAGATGATTCATTTCTCCTAAAAACAATATTTTTAGGGCAAAAAAAATCCAATGCTTTGCTAAAAGTATTTGCCATATCAGCTAGAGCAGGGATGTCCAAACTTGGGAACTTTAAGACTTGTGGACTTCAACTCCCAGAATTCCCCAGCCAGCTATGCTGGCTGGGGAATTCTGGGAGTTGAATTCCACAAGTCTTAAAGTTCCCAAGTTTGGACATCCCTGAGCTAGAGCAAACAAATATCGTGATCAGTGACTGACTTTAAAACACCATATTGATCATGACTCTTTTAAAACAATTATTTATAATGAAATATGTTTACACTTTTCAATCATATCAGGGTACAACTGACATAAAGACAAGCTATGTGTGGTCTTTATGTTAGATTTTTGTTACATTCTATACCATATGATTCCTGTAATAACATTTATTTTTATTGTTAATATTGGACATTTATATTACATAATGCTTGTTATTCTAGTATTATTAAAAAAAACTTAATGTCCTATCCCATCTTGGGATTTTTTTTTTACAATAAAAGGTGAGATGAAGAAAACCCAATAAACAAAATACTGTAATAATTATTGTATGTTAAATGTTGTTATTTAGTTACATAATAATAATAATCTTTATTGTCATTGTAATAATATTGTAATAAAATTACAATGAAATTGGTTCATAAGTAAATAGTTCATAAGTAAACTATTTAAAATGAAATTAATAAGAGGAAAGGCCCGTGAACCAAAAATCCATATAAATGCAGATGGATTCTAGTCCCAGAACTAAAAACTATACATTAGCTGTTATGCATGATGTTTTTTTAAACAAACAATTAACTTGCAGATCTTTTAAAAGGATTTGACTGGGCAACAGCAGAAATATGATCTTGTGTGCAACAATCCCTTGACATACCTCGGTGCTTTCAGATTCATTATTATTGCATTATATGTAGCACATCTGTTGTTGGTCGAGAGCCAAAGTATTTAATTCTATTAGATACATCTATACTGCTAAGTGATAATCTATACCAGGTTTATAGAACAAGCACTTAATTCTTGGCAGGGAGCAGTTGAAGACTTGATACAAGAGCAATAGAATATAAGCAGCACAGTTGTAGATCAGTGTCAGAAACTGGCCAGAAATCACTTCTGCATTCCTTGGCATGCAGGCATTCTAGTGTGGGAAACTATTCATTGAATTTATTGTTCTAACATCTGTAAAGTTTTGGGTGGGGGTAAAGCAAGCAAGGCTAGGAGAAAAATACTGTGGGGAAAACATTTACCTAATATTATACTAACTCTTTCAAGAACTTTCATGTCAGCACTCTTTAAATAATGTATCTTTCCAATGGACATCTGGTAATATTTAATCAACAAAGATACACAGAGATATTTTTGGTTTGTAACATCTGTGTGTGTATAAGTAATGGACATGCATTCCATTGTTTGTTACAGTCATTTATTCTTGAAGTTGCTTACCTTGTGCACCTTCTGAAATGCTGCCTTTATGTGACCTTCTGTGCTGCATGTCATGCACACATGTGAATTCATTTCGAATTGTGAGAGTACAGGTAAAACGCTTCAACTCATATAATCTGAGATGTAACTAATAAATGCAACTGCAGATGTGGCTTCAACTCCAAGATTGTTCTCTTTTACTATGTCTCTCACTTATGATTCTTGAGGGCCAAAACAGTAATTTTTGAGTAGGTTGCAATTACACAATTTGTATTTTCATTTGTTACCAATATCTGGGGAGGGAAGGAAGAATAGCAAAAAATATATATCCAATTTTTAGAACAATGAACAATACTGAAGTACAATTTAAGCTAACATAGGATGCATTCAACAAGAAATTTCCAGTAACCTACATATCAACTATACAGTCACCATATAAGTATAAATATCAAGGATGGCTAAAAGAAAGAGGAATTGTAAGATACAATTTCTTTTTCTTTTAACTAAGGAAGCATGTTCTTCTGACTTTCAGTTCATTGCCTTTTAATGAATATTATTGTAGTGTGTATGTACAGATATAATCATAAACTGTATCAATTACCCAGAGTCATTGGGAGTTGGGTGGCATATAAATTTCATAAATTTGATTACAATTATACCGGTAATGGTATCCTCTTTTCTTCACTACCGGTTTGGTAGCGGGAGAACACACGTTCTTCTGGGCATGCACAGAACCTTCTGCACATGCACAGAAGGTCGGTGATGATGTTTGGATGGGTAGGCGGAGCCTCGTACAGCCACCACTACCGGTTTGCCCAAACTGTGCAAACCAGCAGAACACCACCTCTGAATTATACCCTAGTTACCATCAGAATCCTATATTTTGTTGGGCATAAATTATTTCATTATGCATTTGTTTTTAAATGCCAACTCCATGGGGTAGATAATCTAACTATAGTGTAAAACTATTAATTTTCAGAATTTTTTGTGTGTGTGCGACACAAGCATAACAAATAATCATATTCTTTGCCATCTGAGCAGGAATTGGGTGCCTGCGGTGATAACATGGCTTTGGTACACACCAAAGTTCATATGTTTATGCTGTAAAGTGGTGGCATTTAACAAACTTCCCACCTATTATTTTACAGCCAGTGAGAATTTCTATTCAGAATGGAAAGACAAAAGATGTATTATGCTAATGCTGGTGCACAGAGAAACAGAGTGACAAGCATTTAATTTCCAGGGCTGTTCAATGGATATGTTTTCATCCTCTGGGAGAGATGATGTTGTAAGTGGAATCTCTCATGGGAGTAGCTTGATATAACTTATCATTTAGCCTGGACACCAGATGGAATAGCTGAGCTCAGTGTTCTTTACTTATAAAGCACAATTTTCCCAACACTCCCTTTCTTTCAGACTTCCTTAGTTGCAATGATTACTTGATTAATGTCTATGTTTTGTTTCTGCTTTTCTCAAAAGTTAGGTGTTTCAGATTCTCTTTCCTGTCAATCCCAATATTTCTGGACAAGATGTAGGAACCCAGAAAATGACTACTGAGCCTGATGAAACTAATCCCTTGGCATATCCAATAAAACATATTGTCATATTGTCCAAGATGATTTAATATTATCATAGAATATGCCACAAATATAGAGAACATATACCAAAGAAGCAGGTTAACCAATAAGGGGAGGGGGGAGGAAACTTAATGTGCAATACGAACAAACATTGAGAGTTAACCGTGTTTACACACACACACACACACAATTATTAAATCAAAGATTCATGTTTTGAACCATGTGTAAATAAACACATGAATTCTAAAGAACTGATAGATAATACTTGCCTTTTCTGGCTACTGTGCCATTTTAAGAGAAATGTGTAGAAGGTGTGGAATAAGAGAATTAAAAAAGAAGACTAATTTATCCAAATGAAGCCTGCTGAATCGACAAGCTGTCCCTTTTAAATCATGACTGACTTCTGCTTATTTGAAATGAAAAAGGAAATAGGCCATATAGCATCAGATCCTCCTTTTGTTTCCCCTGAAAACTCATTCATAGCTATATGAAGATTGTGCAGCCTGAAAAACCGGTACAGTGAGATAAAGGGAAAAAAGATATTTGAATAATAGGGCAGAAGCAAAAGGGGGAATCTGAGAAACCAGTTAATCTAGTGGGATCTGAAAAGAAATGTTAATTTAGAAGAAATGATTGAATGACAATTAATTTAAGGAATTTCCTGGAATTAATTTACAGGTAAAATAATTAGAAATGGAAATTATTTGAAAATAATCTGGAAAAGAGACAAGTGTTTAAGAAAAATTGCAAAAAAAAATATTTCTGAATTAATAAATACTTGTTAAAAATCAGAAGAAGTCCAGATACACCTTTTCTTACTAAAACATTTTAATGAATAAGAACTTACTTCATCAGATGCATTGAATTGCTAGGATAATGTCGGATTTACAGGGAAGAAAAGAAAAGATGGGTGGGCAGATGCAGGTTTTTCATATCAGACAAATAACAAATATTTTCTCGAAGAACAATTGTACTGTCCTAAAAAGTCCATAGTATTTGTTGAACTTTTGAGATAACCAAAAATCTTTGATGTAGGTTACATAGACTATCAGTCTCTTACTTAATCATCCTGTAACCTCTTTATTATTACTTTGAGATCTATAATAGGTCATTTCAGCCTTTCAGGAGAATCTAAGAGTAATTTGTCCTTGTTGAGAGCCATTTTTCTAATTTGTGTCCATTAATAATTTTGGACAAAATGTATCCTATTTACAAAAATAGAATCTAGTGGAGATCTGGCAAATCTAGTGGATTACTGGCAAATAACGGCATATATCACATTAGAGAAAGAACATGTGATGCAGAGGGAGGTTGCTACCAGTTCGGCCAAACCGGTAGTGGTATTTTGGCTGGGTTGCAGAACTAGCAGCGACCCAGGCTGGCCATGCCTCTGAATCAGTTACCCAGTCACCACTGCCATTGCCAGCATGTTGTTTAGTAGTGCATGTGCGTGCACAGTTCACTATAAATTGTTCTACGTAAAGCGTGCATTAAGTGAACCGGTAGTAAAACCGGGAACAACCCACCTCTGATGTGATGGTGTATTTAATTTTGTTTGTCTCATTCTTAGGGCCTATGATGTTGCTCTTGGAGTAAATGTGGTGAATAAAGTAGACTTCTACGTCATTTGAGGGCATGTTTCCATGTATTAGAACCACTGTCCTGTTTCTTCTCACTTTTAAGAATCTGCATCAGTTTGGGTGACTTGTAAATAAATATGCAGAATAAAATGTGTCATACCTTCTTCTTAGGATTGAGACAGAGTGATTGGCCCAAGTTCATGCAGCTACTTTGAGCCTCAGGTAGAATTCACAATGTCCTACCTTTTTTAAATAAAGCATTAGCCTTTAAAATCACAGAATCTTGCTTCTTGTTAAAATTCAGTACCTGGGATGAATTGGAAGGATGTGGATGAAAAATGGGGGCAGAAAGGAAAGATTGAAGTGGGCAGAAATCTTGTTCAATATATACAGATATTTGCATTAATTGGTGGCTGGTTTTATCTGGGTTTATTGCTCAGCTTTTAATTAACTGTTTCCGGATTTAATCTTGCAGTGTTCTGTCTGTCCTTGTTTAATCCCGCATTCTAACAGTGAGCTTATTTATGCAGATCAATAATGTTTACAAACATGAAAGCTGACTCTGTTTCTGAACTTAGAAAGGATGGCATTGGTTATCAATAACGAAAGAATCCTCAGCAGGTGGCATGTCAATGTGCATAAAATCAATGTGTACAGAAGAGAAAAGATTAAAACTTTTTGGGTGAGAAAAGCAGAAAATGATTCATGGACTCTTTAACACTTTGTCATTTAGGACTCATTCACCCATCCACAAATGCCTTCCCAACTATGGCCTATTTATTTGGCATAGTTTTACTAAAAAAGCATAAATAGAAGCACCTGTAGCTTACTACAGCTTTGCACATCTTTTGTAATTTTAGGTTTCTATGGTTGGTATGGCCAAGGAGTCAAATGGCCCTCTTTGAACATGATTAAATATTTAATTATTGGAACAAATAAAACATATTTTCAGGGCACATGATGGGAACAATGTAATTTTATCTTTCTTGCTTGTCTTCTGCTGACTGCTAGCTGCCAGCAGTATAGCAACATGAATTTCACAGTTTCAAGGTTGATTTAGCCTTCCATCCTTCTGAGGTCAGTGAAATGTTGATTCAGATTGTTGGGGGCAATATGTTGAATCTGTAAACTGCTTAGAGGGCTGTAAAGCAGTGTAAAGTGGTATATAAGTCTAAGTGCTATTGCTATTCGAATTATTAAAAATGTATATGATTATCTCCAAAATCCTGTTATGCATGATACATGCGGGGATGGGGTATGTTCCTGAGATGGACGTATGAACAATGCCAGGACTGTATGCCAAGAATATGTACTCCCATCAGAGACACCTAAGGCATAAAGGTCACCCCAGATGCCCAGCTAAACATCCCGGGGCAGCAGTGGTGTAGGAGGAAGATGCTAGAGGCACATGATGACTTTAGTGACAACAGCAAAGGCATCATTATATTTTACATAGGAGAAGGCAATGGTAATCCACTGCTGTATTTTACCGATGAAAACAAATGGATAATAGGATAAAGCAACTGACTTTTATGGTGCCAGATGGTGCCCCATGTTGAATGGTATTCAACACACTATTGAGAAAGAGATCAGGATCTTTTGGAGTGTTTGTGATCCAATGATTAAAGCCTTCCAGATGTCTCATTGTTCATGCTTCTACCATGCAGAAAAAGAAATCTAAACCTGCAAAGACAGAATTACAGTGAGAACATGGAACCTAAGAACCATCAGGAAAGCACAATAGTGAAAGATAATATGAACTGATTACACATTTATATGTCAGGCTTCTGCAAATTGGAATGGATAGAATTTTTCACTTTCAGTTAAAACATTGTAGTACTGTATTTGCTACTCAGAACACACACATTAAAAAAGATGGGATTATTTTCATAGTCAGGAAGGATATAGCAAACAAAGTATTTGGGACAATGCAGTCAAATGCCCAAACAACGTCAACAAATGTTTTGAACAATTCTTTAATGTGTTGATTTTCCAGCTTTGCATTGGAAAATGATGCAGAAGAGGAGTTTGATGAATATTATGGCAAGTTCAATCTGTTCTTCTGGTTAAAGACTAGAATTCCAAGAAGAAACCAAAGCCAAGATAGACAATCAGAGATGTTGAATATAAAATAGAAGCTGAAAAATAAATATAGAATAGAAAGGGGAAAAACAAGCTGCAGACACCTTTGACTCTAGAGGTTTCTGCCATTCCATCAGATCAGGCCAGAGAAAGCATTCTTCTGTGAAACAATGTCATATAGTGATACCCAGGAAGTGTTGCACTGTTTTATGAAACAACCTGATGACATTCAGGTGACCCTGAATCTATTGACTGTTAGGGTCAATCTATTGACTATAGACAGTGTATGCCATTAACGTTCAACTTCAATTTTCAAAGAAAATATGGTATATCTAGTTTTCCAGCAGAATTGTACGAAGTGTGTTCATAATAACAATAACACGGGACTCATCTGATATACTACAAGCATAGCAACAACATGTAGAGTAATCCCCATGGGATACATCAGAGTTTTATTTTCACTCAGGCATATCAAGACTTTACATGGAGAACATTTCAGTTCACCTCCCAAATTCTTCTATACTGCTTTGTTACTATGCACAAGAACTGACTAAGCCCTGTATTATTTATATCATGAAAAACCCAACCGTGACTTGCAAGTCACATCTGAGTCTTTAACAATTCATCAGTTCACAAAGCTATCTGCATTTTCAAAAATTCAAGAAAGATACTGTATATGTATTTTCTAATGAAGAGTATGTTCCTGAGATACTGTTGGCTTCAACAAACCCTGAAAATATCCGGAAGATAGAAGAGTGAGATAGTCACTGAAAAAATATAAGTAGAAAAACTGATTCTTAAAACATATGGATAGCATATGTTGCAGAAATTATTCAGAATTCTCAAACAGGAAACAAAGAATGGGTAAAGGTGTGAGGATTTGTTTTTGGTATGAGATAACTAAAGCCTCCTTGTAGGAATTAGACCAGGGTTATGAGGTCTCACGTAGGCCTTGTTTTTTTCCTAGGTTATACTTATAAAAATTTAGGCAAGATTAAATTATCTCTTCCAATAAAGTTTCTATTTTATTATGCATTTTCAAGATGCTGAGATGAATGTCCTTTTCTCTTGGATATCTGTGGCCAGGCCTTTTGCTTTCATCCATGCTCTTCTGATGGTTCTGGCATAATTTAATAAATGATGCATTAATATGTATTTTCAAGTCTTTTTTGTATCAACTCTTTTTGAAAAGTTTTACCATTGATATACAACTCCACAAGTCTATACTTCCAACTGGCATTATTTATAGTAATGGACACTTAATAATACGTTTAGCACATTGTTGCTCTCAAGTTCATATTCAGGGACAGAAACATTATCTCTCACTGGTTGAACTATATTACAAATTGCTTAATTGGCAGTTGCAAATGCTTCTGTCTAATTAATTCAGTGTGTTTTTACTTTTTGAGGTGCACAATACAAATTTTTCACATCCAAATGACACATAAACTAGATTGATTAAAAGAATGATGAAATGTCAGCTTAATTTAAAATATGATTTAAATCACTTACATTTTAAGTTACTGCATGATATAATAATATTCAAAGCAATTAGATACATAAACTGCTTCCAGGTGACAGGAAAATAAATTGCAAAAATTTCCATTTAAGGGATAACAGAAAAATAAAACATCTGAACAATAAGATAATACATTCTCTTTTTTAATCTATTAAATCAGAAGTATTATTATTTTCAACCAACAAATAGACTTTAATTTTGCTCGTACAGTAAATCTTAAAAATAATTGTGCCAAATATACTTGTGGAAGGAGGATTTTAAAAATAAAAAGTCATTAGTGATATCATCCAGCCTAAAAGGGACAAAAGGAAAAACGATCCCTGATGCATTGATCGGCATCTCCTGTGTATCTATTGGCAAAGATCATGCTGTTCATAGTCCCTGTCTATGCTCCATGGATCAATACCTTAGGGACTTAAAAAAAAAAAAAGATCTTTCACTAAAGTGATAAATGTGAGTGGATCAACATTTTCAGATCTCTTTCAGCTGTACATTTAAACTTATAGAAGGTAAGCAATGCATATCAAATGGATCAAAACCCAAGTAGGGAAACTGATTCCATAGCACACAGTGCAGTGTTTGTCTATAACATTTCACCAAGATTTTGTAAGGAGAGTCACTGACTGTCCATTAGCTTCAGTTCATTGATGGAACCAATAATGTCTTCTTCATTTAATAAATAAGCTAGCAATGTCCTTGGGGCTGTACAACACACACACAAAGACACTTCTTGCCCCAAGGAACTTACTACTTCTTTGCCAGCTCCCAGGGTGCCAGGTGGCTTAATGAATTAATTTTGCCAGGCGCTTTGAGATCTGGGGATAAAAGGCTCAATAGAAGTGCAAAGTATAGTGATTAATTGCCTTTTCTTGGTGGGAAGTTGCCATCCCCTTTCTCACTTTCTCCAGCTTGCAAACCAGAGGGAGTATTTAACTTTTTTATATATATAAAAACATCTTTACTAAGTAACAAATTAAGATGCAAATCGGGAGGGCTTTTTTTTTCTTTCACTAATTGGCTGATAATTAATGAATGTGGAGCTGACTGAGCAGATGCTCCCCTTAGAAAAAAGAGAAAGACAGATTTGGAATTTTTCTATCCCTTATTTTTTAAAATCACATCAAGAAGATTGTAACATGTGGTGGGTGGGGAGTTAAGTAAAAGTAACTCCATCATTGATTTTTTTTAAAAGAGAAAATTAGAATACGTATATGTTTCCCACTGATCACAAGGATATCCATTTCTTTTACATTACTTTCCTCGTATCAGAATGTCCATGCTGGATGTATATGCATTTCTGCCTGTCGGTGTAGAGACAACTCATAATTAGCAGCCAGGCCTCTGGGACCTAATTAACCAATTCAATTAACAAAAAAAGCATACAAGTCACCCTGACATTTGTCAGCCATTAGATGGGATGTTGGGCTGGCAGGTTTTGTCAAGGCATTAATGATGATTAGCTCATTTGCAGTTCACTTTTTACCTCAGGTCTTTCCACCTGGAAGTCTGGCAAAAATAACTCCGCAAAGAAACCAAAAGGAAAAAGGCTTGGGGAAGAGGACCACTCATGGAAACGACAGTGACCCTCAAAAGGAGTCTTGACCTTTCATTGAACACATAATCAATAAGAATAGTCTTTCCCCCACCCTCCCCTGGCTTTTCAGTTGAGTCTTTAGAGGAATTAGTGCTTCTCTGAGCCCAGAGACTGGCATTTGCTCCACAGGCTGAACTGTCTTGTTTTCATCTTCTTTGGTGAGAAAGGCCTCCATCCTACAAACATCTTGTCAATAGTGAGCCATTACTCCAGCAGGGCTTCTCAGCTTGGCAGGCTTGTTTCTAGCTGAAGCCAAACTCTTTGTTCTTGGGGACTGATTAACTGCAGCACTCTATGAAGTAAGCAGATATTTATACATCAGTTTCTTCCGATCTTGCTTAATTGAAGAACCTTTCCCCAGCAGTTCTGATTTAATGGTATAGTATGAATTGATAAGGACATACTGCACCCCAAAACATAGGAAGCAATAGTCTTGCCAAAGAGAAAAGAAATTTACTATAAAACCTGTATCACCTTCAAATGAACACTTATAAGGTTGGGGTTTTTTAAAATCATGAATACAGTGATAATCCTTAATCCACTGAAAAGCATATTTAACTCTAATTACAATGTATATGCTTCTATGGTTGCCTAGATAGTCACTGGAATAATCTTTAGCCTTGTATTAATAAAGAAAAATAATCTGTCAAATTGTGTGGGATGTATCAAAATATTCTGCTTTAATGATTCTTTCAAGACTCAAAATTAACCATTTTAAGTTCAGTTTAACTCTGATTTAAATACAATTAACTGCAAATTTCCTGAGAGATTTTCTTCTTCTTCACAGATGTTGGCTATATTAAAAAAATTATAATGCAATTCACATGCAGAACTAAGAATACTTTTAACTTTTGGTTATACTTTGGCTTTAAAGTTATACGTTAAACATTTGAAACAGAAACTAGTTTATCTGAACAGTTTATCTATCAGAAAGTAATCAGAGACAGATGCTTCATGGTATGTTGCATGAATTGATGATAAGTGTGCTGAAAAACTATATTTACATGCTACATGCTAATAATCACTACAGATACAAAATAGCCATGCTGCATACAGATGACCAGTGGTAGGAAAAATGAAGTGAATTTCAATGCTTTTGGGAAAAAGTTCCTTGCATTTCTTTTTTTCTTTTTCTTGGCATCTCCTAATTTTTCCCAAGAGACTTTTAGGAGCTTCTGTATTGGGCTTTTTCCGCTGTGTGGGAAAGTATTATATTTCTAAGATTTCATGCTGGTGATATGAGAAAAGAAAATGACAAAGTAGGGTACAATATATACCAAGATTTATTTACTATAATTGTGGAAAAATATGACATATACATTGAATTTACCTTCATCTCAAACATTTTTATAAATTCACTAATTATGCTGAATTATCAAAAGAACCAAAACATCAACTCACATTTACCAAGCAGCCTTTCTGTACATATGGAACTAAAAATTACATTCTGGAAAGTATAGAGGGCAAGGTAACTATATATAATTGGGACTATTCATGTACTAACAATATAACAGTGGCAGCCCATTATTGTCACATACATTGTTAAATCCACAAAGAGCAACTGGTAGGTTAAATCTATTTTAGCACAGAAAGCTTGACAAAAATCCTTGCCACCAAGTATTTGATACTGATCACAGTGTCGCATCAGGGAACAAGAGCTCAAAAGAAAAAGTCATTTTTTATTTCTGAACTTTAGACACAACGGCTTCTCCTCTGCTCTGGCTCCCCAGGTTCTAGTTCTCTTAGTAGGAGGTGTTTTTCTTTTTTGTATGCCACTCAACAAGCGTGAGGTTTTTTTTCTGAAAAGGAAGAATCACAAGACTGCATGGATGCAACAGAGATGAGTTTGGAACTGATTCAGTGTTCATACTGTGCTCTCAAGGGAAATCAAATCATACCCAAACCTGAAGAATTATAACAAAAGGTGTGGCTCTTTCCTGTTATGTTGACACTTCAGTTTATTTATTTACATTTATATAGCTGCCCATTTTAGAACAGCTCTGGGTGGTTTACAACCAATAAAATAATATGAAAACAGTATATAATAACAGATTAAATTTAAACAGTGTCAATTCTTTATAGTTATTTTATTGTTAACTGGGTTGCTAAGGGGGAAATTACCAAAATAACTGTTCCAAACCAGTCCTGTTTCTTGCTTTTCCAAGCACCCCAAAATCTCCATAGTGCTGCAGATAATGAGCATACATGCATATATAAACCATTTTTTTGTGAAAGGATTTGCTGATGATATCACCATTGCCCAGGGATGTCCAGTTGAGTGCTCCTTTCATGTCTCTGCACAGTTTCACACTGAAGTAGTACACATTAATATACTCGTGGTCACCTGCTTTAGAACTGTTGGGTTGAGAGGAGCTAGAGCAGGGGTCTCCAATCTTTGCAACTTTAAGTCTGAAGGACTTCAGCTCCCAGAGAGCTGAAGTCCTTCAGACTTAAAGTTGCAAAGGTTGGAGACCTCTGAGCTAGAGCATATGAAGGGAGATTACCCTGCTCCATGACAGCAATGGGTCTCAAATGCAAGGTTGCTGAACATCAGCTCACTGTTCTAACCTCATGAACCTCATATAGATGCACCTTATTATATTTATAATTATATAAATGTGTGTGTGTGTGTGTGTGTGTTAGGTTTTTGATTTTTAAAAAAAGTACACAACGGAACTCATAGCTTTCTGTCTAGATGGTCTCTGGTGATGAGCCGAAAGGCAGAAAAGGAAAGCAGTATGCTTCCTCCCTTAATTGGGGCTTAACAGGGTGTTGTGACACAAATATATATAAAGATATATTGTATATGAGAAAATTGTAAACCCAATGGACATTTTTTTGGTTATATATTAATATCCAATGAAAAAAACTCAGAATATAGAAGTAGACCAACAACCACAATGCAGGAATTAGAGCCAGGCAACAAGAGAAGGCCCCAGGTACCTTTTGGACAGAGGTATTAGAAAATGTCTAATTAAGGCCAAATACATTAGATTTTTTATCTATGACATGGAAGTGGATTCCATGTATAAAATTCTAGCCATGCTTGCATCCAACTTCATTTTTTCCTTCTATACTCTTTGATACATGCACTTTGTAAGCACTGTCATAATTTTCACAAATAGTCATTCTATGGAAAACAGATGTTTTGCTTGTTACTTGGAGACTTGTGTAGTGGAAAATTAAGCCACGAGAAAAGATTTCTTTATATAATAAAATAGCACATCAGGGAGAATACTTGTATAGAATCTCTCCCCAGCTATCCTATTTGGGGTGAAAGAGAAAGGAGGCAATGGATTTAATCATGTAAGGTTTTTTTGTGGTTTTTGTTTTTTTTGTAATTTCATAAGGGCCATTGACTCTGTGCCACTGGAGACAGCTATTGTGTGGCAAGTGGGATTTAGAGTCTTTGAGTTGTGAGAGCACATGTAAGGCATTTGGGATTTCAGGCATTGCTCACATCAAGGAGTTGGCTGATAAAGGTCAAAACTAAGCATGTATGACTGAGATTGCGCACCAGATACATATCACAACCATACCTGAATCTGACTTGTCAGAATTGTAGTTTTCATGCTGTTGTTTTTTTATAATGCCTTGCTGAAAGTTAGTGATAATATAGGTTAAAGGTCATGAAAAATTCTAGTTACTAATACTAATAATTCTCATAATCGCTCGTTACGTCCCGCCTAGACTACTGCAATTCTCTCTACATGGGGCTCCCGTTGAGGTGCACCCGAAGACTCCATTTGGTGCAGAATGCGGCCGCACGGGGGATCCTGGGAGCCTCACGGCATTCCCATGTAACACCTCTCCTGCGCGAGCTGCACTGGTTACCGGTGGCTTTCCGGGTGCGCTTCAAGGTGTTGGTAACCATCTTTAAAATGCTCCATGGCACGGGGCCTAGCTATTTGCGGGACCGTCTCCTACCACACACCTCCCTTCGACCGATCCGCTCCCACAGGGAGGGCCTTCTCAGGGTACCGTCTGCCAGGCAATGCCAGCTGGCGGCCCCCAGGGAAAGAGCCTTCTCTGTGGCGGGCCCAGCCCTCTGGAACAACCTACCCCCTGAACTTCGTACCACCACAGACCTTCGCCTCTTCCGCCGATTACTCAAGACCCACTTTTTTCATCTAGCCAGCCTAGCTTAGATCCTGAGGCAATTTTTACAGACTTAGGGATTTTAACTTTTTATTCATTTTAATTATATTTTAGCACAGGCTATATTTAATTTAATTATATTTTAGCGTTGTGTTTGTTTGTATTATAGTTTGGTTGTTTGTACTCTTTTAAACCTTCCTGTGCACCGCCCTGAGTCCCATTGGGGAGATAGGAGCGGTATAGAAATGGAATAAAATCTAAAATCTAAATCTAGTTTCTACCACTTCATTTGATGTTTGAGGGATGGCTAATTATATTTCTATAATATTTTGTTTTGGTAGAAGTATGAAGGAGATATTAATAGTAATATGGTCTGTGTATGCCTATTTTGTCTCCTACAATCCAACAGTAGAAGCTAATTATGAAATTACAGCAGATGTACCATGTAAGGCTACATAATTTATTAAGAGAATCCACATAGACCATAGAAATTGTAGAAGGGCATAATCACTTTGGTAGCATAGCAAAAAGATGTCCAAGGATGTATAATTAAATGCAAACATTTTTGTATCATGTGATGCCAATATAACTCCATGAGTTTGACACCTGTGATAGCATATAGCATTTCAGCTAAACTTCTCCACTCCTTCTCTGAGAGTATAGCAATGGAACTTCCAGGAAAATGGTTTGCATGTTTACTAGGTCTATTGAGAGAAAAAGAAGGCTATGGTGAACCATGTTTCTGATAGTGGACTTGCAAAAAGTAAATGTGATGATGCTGCATTACATGTACGTATTCCTGAAAATAACATGCAAGATCGTCATGTTTTTCTCTCTATGGCAGCCACAAAATAACATTAAGGCAAGAATAAGAAGAATTCTGTGTGTGCTTGAGCTGCCAGTGCAAGGAACATCTAGCTAACAGAGAAGCAAATATTTTAGCTGAGTGAGATCTGTGGAAGAAAAAAGAAGCAGGTGTACTTCTCCATATATTTTCAATATCCTAGTCCAAGTCTTATAGCCATTATAGCTTACCTGAAATTTGTCAAATTAATTACATCTGATTTCACCAAGTGGTGACAAGTAGGTCTGATTAGTTGCTTGCAGATGTGCTTATAGATAAAAAGAAATGTTAATAGGAATTTTCAGTTTTATCCATAGTGGAACGATTCATTTTATACATTTTTATCATCTGCTTTTCAAACCAAGACATAAAAAATAGTTTCACCCCAGGCAACATCTGTTTTTAAAGTGTTTCTATAGTTTCAACAATGCCAGCCCCGTTTTTATATCTAAATCTACATAAAGGACTAATTTTTGCTGTAGGCTAATTGTGGAATTAATATTGGAAGGTACTAAAAAAAAAAAACCAATCCCTGGGTGGAAAAAAAAGAGGAAAAGAAAAGAGAGGAAACAAATATTTGAATAAAAATTGTTTTACCTAGATTGATAAGTTGAATGTTTAAAAGTGAAATAAAAGTTCTTGCTTTCTAAAAAAAAATAATTTAAGACTTTAAGACTAATTTAAGTTTTTTATTATCTAAAGATTTCATTCACTTTTCATGCTCAGTCATGATTTCTAAACATCATTTCACATCATTTGCTATGATGCAACTATAAAACTATGGGCGTTCTTTTTTAATTTTGTAAGCTACTTTATATTTTATATTTACATTTTAAAGTAAATGTAATATGTAATATATCTTACATATTATCAGTAGATTAGGAATTTTTACTGAATTCCTAGCAACATTAATAATACATAAAATAAACTTATAATTGGTAATCAGAAAACAATAGGTTGAGTCTTTTTCTTACATATTCCAACTTGATTTACTAAGCCCAATAAACTATAAGTGCTTAGTGCAGAGGCGTAGCGTGGGGGGTTCAGGGGGGGCCGGCTGCACCGGGCGCAACATCTGGGGGGGGCGCTCGCACTCGCAGCTCTCTGCCCCTGCCTGGCTCACTCACTCTCTCTGCAGTGCTGGCTGTGCGAATCCGATCCGAGCCGCCGAGTCGCCGCCCACTGTGGAGGAGGGGGGGGTGCCAGGCCTGCGGAGTGGTGGGTGCGAAGAGAGAGCGAGGGACTATCTGGGGGAGGGACAGTGCAGCGGCCGCCCAGCGCAGCGCTGAGCACGGGAGAGAACCAGACCAGACCAGACCAGGCAGCAGCAAGAAGAAGCTGGCAGCGGCGGCAGGTGACACAGGCCAGAGAGGAGAGAGGGAGCCAGTGGTGACAGACACTGCGGGAGGAAAACCTAGGAGGACCTGGAGGAGAAAACCTAGCCTGCTGACTGCTGTGATCGGGTCCAGGACAGCCGGTGAAAAAAAAGGTAGGAGTCACGAGTGACAGGAGTCAGGACTGACTGGAGTAGTACTGGGCTCAGTGGGCTGGCTGTGTAGTGCTAGCAGAGCATCTCCAAAACTGAAGTTTCTTTGGGATGTTCCCGGTCTGCAGGTCAAGACTGGCATGTTGAGCTGACCAGATGGATTGAAGTTTGGTTGGTTCAACAGTGACGAGACAGATTTCGATCCATATGTAGCTGCTCCAGTTCAACATAAGTTGATGTAAGCCAGTGGGTCTAGCAACCTTTAATTTATTTTATTTTTTTGCTGAAAGAGTAAGGCAATAGGCATGAAGGTGAATAAACATTATGTTAAGAGTAAAGAAATGGTTATACAATGAAGGGGTGCTAAAAGTGCAGCAAGGCAAGAAAGTGATTTTCTTTTTTTCCTTTTTTTAGAATTTTAGCAGAATACTACACCTATATCATGCCATACAAAAAAGAATCTGGTGCACAAGGCAGGAAAAGGAGAAAGATAGAGACAGAGCAACAAGCTAAGTTAGCTGGAAGCCTTCACCGGTTTTTGGTGAGTACTGCTGAAATTACAGCAGGACCATCAGCAGCACCACAGGAGACTCATAATCCTGATCCTAAAGAATTAGAAATGCGGCTGCATAAACAGGAGACTATTGATGCTGCTGCCCAGCTTGCACAACAGAGGTCATTTGAAAAATGGAAGGCAATCTTAGTCAGAATACTTGATTGTGTTCTGTATCTAGCCAGGCAAACCTTACCCTTACGTGGTCACTCTGAAGATTTAAATACAGATGGTAATTGTGGAAATTTCTTAGAAACTTTCAAGTTACTCGCCAAATATGACCCAGTTGCCAAACAACATCTTCACAGAGTACAACGCACAGATGGTTACATTGTGTCCTATCTCTCTCCATAGAGCCAGAATGAGTTTATTAGCCTGCTCGGCGATCACATTCGAACAGTCATCTTTCAAAATATCATAAAGGCCAAGTATTTTGCTATAATGTTTGATAGCACTCCTGGTATTTCACACACTGACCAAATGTCCCAAGTGATTCGATATGTGCATATTGAAGATTCAGGAGTCCATGTGACAGAGTCTTTCATTGACTTTATTCGGTTATATGGGAAATCAGCTGATGTCATTACAAAACAAATTTGTGACAAGTTGCAAGCTGATGGCCTTAAACTAGAGCATTGCTACGGCCAGGGATACGACAATGCTGCGACTATGGCTGGACACATTAGTGGTGTACAAAAACGTATTTTGGATATGAATCCCAAAGCAATGTTTGTGCCATGTAACAATCACTCGCTCAATTTTGCTGGGATGCATGCAGTTGGTGTTGGGACAAAGTCTGTTACTTTCTTTGGCACTGTGGAAAAGGTGTATTCATTTTTCTCAAGCTCCACCCACAGGTGGGATATCCTTAAGAAACATGTACCAATTCGTGTAAAGTGATCGTGTAACACAAGATGGAGTTCAACGCATGAAGCTGTATTAATTTATTTTTAACTTTGTATTTTGTATTTGTTGTATTTTTAATTGCCTGTGCCCCGCCTCGAGTCCCCTTGGGGAGAGAGAGCGGGATAGAAATTAAAATTATTATTATTATTATTTATTATTATGCGTACTTGCTGAACACACTGAGAAAATAATAGACGCTTTGGAAGCATTGAGAGATGGGCCGGAAGAAACCTCTGAAACCAGGGGTGATATAGGAAGTCTTTTAGTTTGCATAATGACATATGTTTTTTTCTCTTTCTTGCATTTTTGGAACCCAGTACTAACCGAAGTAAATGATACTCAGATCTACCTGCAGCAAGAAGGACTTGCACTTGATCAATGCGTGCAAAAGTTAAAAGCATTGACTTTATTTTGTCATGAAAAACGGGATAGTCTAGTGTCAAAGGCAACTGAGAAAGCTCTGCAGGTATGCAAAACCTATTGCATACCTACAGAGAGAAGAGTTGGAAGACGCAAGAAGATGGATGGTGAGAACAGTTGCGATGCTGGCTTGACCTTAATACAGGAAACAAGCAGAGAACAACTGGAAGCAATTGATCAGCTTCAGGCAGAAATTAAAAAACGTACTACGCAGATGAATACGCTGCACCAGCGATTTGCTTTTTTGGAAATCCAAACATTGTTGGATACTAAAAAAGATGATTTTATTAAGAAACAAATTCAGCACACGTGTGCTCAGTACACGGAATTGAATGCTGCATCTATGCTCACCGAAATAACTCGACTTCGGCACCACATTATCTTGTATAAGGAGGTCAATCCTGATGAGCAGGTTGCAAACTGGTCAGCTTTAGATTTGCTTCGCTGGGTGTATAAGTGGAAGCTGCAAGAAAGTTTAACTAACTTTGTTGTCACATTAAGAATCTTTCTTACTATCACTGTTTCTACAGCGAGTTGTGAAAGAAGGTTCTCAAAACTTAAACTAATTAAAACATATCAGAGATCTACAATGAGCCAAGAAAGACTGAGTAATCTAGCAATACTGTCCGTTGAGAGAGACTTTAATGTAGATTTCAATTCCGTTGTTGAAAAATTTGCGCTAATTAAAAGCAGGCGAATTTAAATTAATCTGTATATTATATACAGATTGATATCTTGCACTTCTATTAAAGAATTACAATTAGAGGTACAGGATTGAGGAAGTTGGCTCCATCTAGCCCAGTCTTGGATCATCTCCAGGGTATGGTTCCATTTTGATGTTTAGTTTTTGTTCTTGATATTGATATCATCTTGATATGATGGTTGTGAGACGACATATAATAGCATGGCCCATGCTAGGTTACTACATTTGTAGATTTGTATTCATAGACCTGCTGAAAATGTGGAGAATGTGTAATGCATGTTCGCACTCAATAAAGTGTTTGAAAATAAACTTGTATTTAGATGCATTTTACTTTAATTACATCAGTATTTTCATAACAAACAATACATGTGCTTAGGGAGTAAGGGTTTCTTTAACTAATCTAGTGGAAGAGACTCGAGTGCTAAAATCCACGGGTTAGGGGCGCAAATTACTTGCCTTGCCCTGGGTGCTGACAACCCACGCTACGCCACTGCTGTATCAGCATTTTCACTGGACTGAAAGAGAAATATTCTAAATGGTTTTAAAGAAATTATGGACTGCAAACAGTTATTTGTACAGCTTCACAATACAAAAACCAACAACTTCCAGGAAAGATAGCAGAGTAAAAATGATTCTGTGAAAAGTAGAACTGACATTTGTGGCCATGAATAGAGAACCAACAAGTAGATCAGCTCCTTCAACTCTTTTTGGATAAAGAAATACAATACAATACAATACAATACAATACAATACAATACAATACAATACAATACAATACAATACAATACAATAGCAGAGTTGGAAGGGACCTTGGAGGTCATCTAGTCCAACTCCCTGCCTAGGCAGGAAACCCTATACCATTTCAGACAAATGGCTATCCAACATCTTCTTGAATACTTGCAGTGTTTTCAAGAGGATGTTGGATAGCCATTTGGATAGCCAATGATACAGGTAGTCCTAGACTTACAACAGTTCAGTGAGTGACCATTCAAAGTTACTTGCTAACCATTTTCAGGAATTATGAACTGCTTCAAAGAAGCTCAATGCCTTCAAAGTGACACTAGGTGAATGCTTTCAATCCTTAATATAAGAAAATGATGAAATATCTTTATAACATTTAATAATTTAAACAGCAAAAAGAAAAACAAGGTTTTAGCTACAGAAAGTTTTAAAAAGATTAAGGGTCAGAAAATGTTGGAATGTTGCACTTTGAAATTAATTTTAAACAATAAATGTATGTTTGTGGGGGAAATTGATTTTGTATGGAGACATAATAAGACATATTATGGCATTATGATATATCTTTGAGAAACTACACAGTTAATTATAATGAATTAATTATACCAATTAATTATACCAACTATGTTGGTATGATTTGTAACAAGAATTAACAACTATCTGAATGGATTATAGAAAAATTACAGAGTGTGTTCTATTGATGGTTTATTTGACCAGGGTTAAAATGGAATATGTTATTATTTGGGGTAGATGTTTTTGGATTTGCTGGTATCTGGATTGTAAAAATGTGGTATATTGCATTTTGAACACTGAATGTAATGTTTAAGTTTTTTTTTCTGCTAGAGTTATTACAAATGTTAATTTGGTAGCATTTAAACTGGATCTATATCTGTTTTTACTTGTAAACTTGGTTTTTTTTTAAAGGAAAAATTAGACCTCTTTGTTATGTTAAATTTTAGATTTTTTGTTTATATTAGGATAGTGGGATTACTTTATATTTGTTAAATGTGGATTTGTTTAGACTTGAGAGTTGGGATGTTTATTTGAAAGGGTTATGCTTCTATTTAGGGTGGTTTTCTTGAAATTGTTGGCATTTAGAATGGAGAAATGTTGTGTATTCAATCTTGTCTTTATTATGGTCAAAGACCAGCGTAGGTCGGATAGGATATATATAGACAGTTAAAAAGCATAGAAAATACATTCAGAGTATAATTTTTAGAAGTTATAAAAAGCTAAAAGATATAAAACCAAAAGTGTATATTCAAAAACAAGTATTAACAAATAGGGGTTTTGGTTTACAAATAGGGGCTGAGTTGTTGAGTTTTATATACACAGTATTAATGTTATTATTTTAGAACTGTTTTGCTGATAACTGGATTGCTTATCTGTTTCTACTTGTCACGAGGAGACTAGGAAGTTCCTTTTAGGTTGTTTAATTCTGTTTTGTATTTTATTTTCTTGCATTTTTTATTTTTTATTTTTGTTTCCCTGGGTCCTAACAAGGAGAAGGGCGGGGTATAAATTTAATAAAATAAAAATAAAATAAATAAATAATAAATAAATCATGAAACTGAGTCTAGTCACATGCTAACTCAATTTATGACCATAATGACTAATGATCAAAAGTTGAACAGTACCTGTACAAAAAGCATATTAAAATGCAAATGAAAAGAAAGCACACATCTAATTTAATAGACTAATTGGTGGAGGAAAGTCTACTAAATGCAAAAGTGCATAATCATGGCAGTTTCCATTATTGGCAGTTTGCATAATGATACCATGACACCATGGTACAAAGTTCATTATTATTATTTTTAGTATAAACGAGATAAAATAATTATGATAATCTTAAAATAATTAAGATAAAGTAAAACAATTACACAAATAATGTCAATTACCACAAATATTTGGAATTTTATATTAAATTTAAGAACTCAAATTTTTATTCTATAGAAGAAAAAGATAAATTGTGCCTTATACCTTGTTGTAAAAGTGTCATTTGGCTGTAGTTATAAAGAAATATATAATAGCAAATGTTTTGTAGAGATTTTGGGTAGTACTGTAAGTTTAGTTATAAATTATTTATAAATTTTCTCCAACTAGTTTTGTAACAATGTACATATTCCTAATTGTAACCAAACTGCTGTGATTCACTCATTCCATATACTATATCAGAGCTTTTAATGTAGCTGAACTTCAGTTTTGGCTTATTGATAAGCAGACTTAAACATGGCTTCAACTGGGAAACTGTGGCTATCTTCGAACAAAAATGCTGGAGAATTCCTGGAAACCTATCACTGTAACAAACTGACCATCAATAGACACATAGTCATAAGTCACATCTACAGACAATCAACAAGCCAAAAAAGGAACAAAAAACTAAAACAACCTCCCAACTAGCAGTCAACACCAAGATAAGCATAATTAACAATACCCCAATCAAGAACTACCAAAGCAGACAAAGAGACTAATAGTAAACTGCCCAACTAAAGAACCATCTAGATTCCCACCAAAATTGACAGGGCAAGTCACTAGAATATAAACTGAGAGCAAACCCCACTCCCTACAACACTGGTGATGGGTCTGCAAGAAAACAGCCAAGGTGAGAGACCACCAAGGACCCTCTTGTCTAAATTACATTTCTCCCCTGTCCTTTTTACAGCTCATGAACTAGGGAGGGTCCCTTCTGAGCTGCTTGCAACAGCTTCACTCCTGCTGTGAAATAACTTGCATTTTATTTGACAGTTCTCTTGGCTGTTTCTTCCCCTGACCCAGTCTCCCAAGATATCATTCCCACGTACCATTGCATCTGATCTGCTTAATCCAGGGTTTGGTTTCAGTCCAGAAACCTACTAGGACAGTCTGTTCCTCTTAGGATGCTATAGGGGTGAGCTGCAAAGGGAAGCAATTAATAATCTCTAAACTAGGCCAGATGTCTGTGAGAGAGAGAAATTAGATGTTTTTCTGGAACATATATATATTCGCCACGATGTAGAAAAGACGTGGAGACTCTGGAAAGAGTGCAGAGAAGAGCAACCAAGATGATTAGGGAACTGGAAACTAAAACATATGAAGAACGGTTGCAGGAGCTGGGTATGTCTAGTTTGATGAAGAGAAGGACCAGGGGAGACATGATAGCAGTGTTCCGATATCTCAGAGGGTGCCACAAAGAAGAGGGAGCCAAACTATTCTCCAAGGCACCTGGGGGCAGGACAAGAAGCAATGGGTGGAAAATAATCAAGGAGAGAAGCAACTTAGAACTAAGGAGAAATTTCCTGACAGTTAGAACAATTAACCTCTGGAACAGCTTGCCTCCAGAAGTTGTGAATGCCCCAACCCTGGAAGTCTTTAAAAAGATGTTACATAGCCATTTGTCTGAAATGGTATAAGGTTCCTGCCCACGCAGAGGGTTGGACTAGAAGACCTACAAGGTCCCTTCCAACTCTGCTATTGTATTGTATTGTATTGTATTGTATTGTATTGTATTGTATTGTATTGTATTGTATTGTATTGTATTGTATTGTATTGTAAGAATATTCCTTAGAGTGCTTCTTATTTGAATTCAAGTGTATTTGAAATTCCTTACTATTAACATTAATGGTTAGAAACCATTTTAGAAGCAGAGTCACTTAAAGGAAGTTTATCACTACTGTTTAATAAAGAATATGTTAAAACAATTGCAAACATTTTGTGTCTATGTCATGGCCAGTTAGGTTTGATTCACAGGATTTACAATTGCAATAGTATATGAACTGAAAAGAGCAGTGAACCAGTTTCAAATCCAGCTGTGCTAGATAGGGTGGCATATACTATGCACCTATAGCAGGGGTCTCCAACCTTTGCAAATTTAAGTCTGAAGGACTTCAGCTCCCAGAGTTCTCCAGCCAGCTTTGCAGGCTGGAGAATTCTGGGAGCTGCAGTCCTTCAGACTTAAAGTTTCAAAGGTTGGAGACCCCTGACTTATAGAACCAACTGCCCTAGTATTAAATGTATTCAGATATGTCTTTGCCATATTAGACTCAATGTTTTTCCACTCATGGGTATGCTTATAAAGGGTTTAACATAATTAACCGCCACTGTTTACATTTTGTAAACAGCTATTATCTTGTAAAATTTATGCTCGGTAATCCAGAATTGTAATCTTACATTAGGTAAACACGTGTATAAACCACAGGCTTTTCAAATGCACGTTATTTTATTGTCCCTAGGGACTGAAAAATTACTCTAAAGATGGTAAAGCTTAGGGTTTTTTTTTTTTTTTTGCGAAAGTCAAGTAGCTAATAATCCTTTCGAAAGAAATGGAAATCAAGTTGTTGTATACATGCCAGAGGGTTTAAGTGCATTATTTTTCACCCTTAGCATAAAACATGTTGCCATTTAGCCTGTCTCCAAGAGACTCAAATTTTATCGCATCGCCTGGTACCTTATTTTAATCTCTTCACACTTTAGGCAATATCTTTCCAAAAGAGGAAAGATTGAATTGTGTCATAATATAAAAGGTACGCAACTACAGTTTCTCCCCCTAACTCTGTTTGTATATGCTGATACTATGTGTCTCAAAAAAAGAGGTAGCTTTTATCATTCTTTTTTTCTGGTAAAAGAACGCTTCATTACAATAGGGAGGAAGGACCTTGTGATATTTAGAAGGACGGTTACTAGTTCTTTTGGAGATATATGTTTCTATTCTGTAAACTCACCCAGTGATTTCTGCATAACAAGACACTGGATTTTTTTTTTTTACTTTTTTGGGTAGGGGCAAATGTCTTTTCTTTTTTAATCTAGTTTTTTTTCTGTCCAGTGACAATGCTGATGCTACAGAGTTGATACAAAACAGCTACAAATTTCCAGAAAGTGGTGCTAATGTTTGGTGATAAAATGCTTTTTGTTTCAGAAACATGTTAGTTGAGTAACATCTGTGACTGAAAGTTTTACAAAAGAATACTACAAAGCTGTGGTAGCACAGTGGTAAGAATGCAGTATTGCCACTTAACTTTAGTCACATTACCAGAAGTTTGATTCTTTCGATCCTTACCAGCTCTGTGTTGACTCAGAGTCCCATTCTCCTGAGGTCGGAAAAGTCAGGATCCAGATTGTTTGGGGGCAATATGCTGACTGTAAACCTCTTAGAGAGGACTGTAAAGTACCAGTACTAGGGCTACAGTTCCTTAATACAGCTGCATAAATTATTGGCATATTGTTTGTTTTACATAGTACTGTCAGATGAATAAATCAGAGAGTCTCTCTCCAGTTTGACATTCTGTACTTGATAAATTAAAGGTTGATTGGGAATTATGAGATGAGCAATTCCTGCAAGGTATAAAATTAGGAAAGAAATTTGGATGGCCAACCTGGAACTGGGAAAGCCTTGGTTTTGATTCCAATTTGGTTGATTGAATAATCTTGGAACCATCACAAAAAGTCTATTTTGCTTAACAAAACTGTTTTAGTAATATAAAGGAATGAGAAAACAAAATGTGTCTTTTGAACTTACTGAAAGAAGAAACACTAGGAAAATGTGAACAATGTTCGTCGATGGAGATTCTTAATCATCCAGGTCATGGCTGTCCCAAAGGTACCTTTTCCAAAAGGCAACTGGATCTTCTTGATTTTTACTTCTTGGATGAGAAGCAAAACCTTTTCAAAGAAACAAAACCCCAAGAAAGTCTAGCCTTTTGGGAAAAAATACCTTTGAAATAAACAATGCTTAATGTTTTGTCAAAGAATCATAATGTACAGAGACATAGAATCAATTTTAAAGGGACACGGTGGCTCAGAACTTGTTGATCAGAAAGGTCAACAGTTTGGCGGTTCGAATCCCTACCGCCACGTAATGGAGTAAGCTCCCATTGTTTGTCCCAGCTTCTGTCAACCTAGCAGTTTGAAAGCATGTAAAAATGCAAGTAGAAAAATAGGAACCACCTTTGCTGGGAAGGTAACAGCGTTCTGTGCACCTTCAGCATTTAGTCATGCCGGCCACATGACCACGGAGATATCTTCAGACAGTGCTGGCTCTTCGGCTTTGAATGGCTAGCACATATGTGTGAGGAAAACCTTTACCTTTAGGATCAATTTTTAAGCATGATATTAGATATGTAATATTAAATATTTAAAGAGTTACTCCCAGATAATCTTATACGTTTAGTGCCAAACTAGTCAAAGTGATTGTTTCAGGCATTTGAAATCAAACATAATTTGGATCTAAAATTTTACCATATCTATTGTAGAAGGTAGTTTAAACTATCATGCCATATAAAGATCCTCATTGTGGTATTCCTTTTTAGGGTAAGCAGCGTTATGCAAAGCACAGAAACAAATAATGAATTAAAGAAGTTAAAAGCATGAAATAAAACTGATGTTAAGAAATTTCAAAATTTTTCCTAACAATGCAGTGGAAAAGACACAGAGAAACTACATGGCTTCTATCATCAGCAATTCAGTCATGTTATCAACCAGGACCATGGTATCATTAACAGTATGTTACGTTTTATACCCTACAAGTGGCTTTGGCACAGAAATTATTCAGTCTTCTCTGGTGATACATGGCTTTTCCCTCGTGGATTTACAGCATTACTGTTTTTTTGATTCTTAAAGAACTTTACAGATTGTCCACAATTCTTTTGGTTTGCTTTGTGTAATTGATGTAACTGGTATTTTGACTAAATGTACAGTAGCTGAAAAATGATTATTAAAGAAGGAAAGGTACATTGTAATGTGGAGTTGATTTTCTTCAAATAGAATGTACTTTCATTTGTTATTAAATAAATCTACACCTATCTACATATCTGTTTATAAGAATTGAAAGTTGAAGGAATAATTGGTTCTAATGTTTGTTTTTTTTAAAAACCAACAATTTCATATTGTGCTAAGTTACTATTAATGACGTGGAAATTGATGGGGTCTCTAGATGATGGTACCTAATGGAGGAAAGTATAAAACTGAACTAACAGGTGGTTTGGCACTGAGAAGAAAGAAATTACTGCTGCTCACTTCTGTTACTTAGAAAGACTATGAATCAATCTAGTCAGCTGGCAGCAGAAAGGGAGCTGTGGGGGAACAAAGACAGCTGGCTTGCCTGCAGTGCCCTCTCTTGTCCATAGCTGAGGGGCAAGCAGATCAAAGGAGTAGGCAAAGAGAGCTACCACATCTGCCCCACAGCCTGGGCTTCAAAAAAAGTCTCAAGGGAAAAGCCAAAAACTGTGCAAATTATTCTACTGATTGTCAACACTGACAATCAACATAAGGATTAAGAGATACAGTTTTCCGCTTTGTACTAAGGTGAGCTGGGTACAATAGGAATCCAAACAGCAATGAAATACTGTTTATCCTGTCAATGCTAGGGAATAAAAATAGCATTTCAGTTCACCAGTAGATAGAAAGGACAGATACTCCCACTATAAATTATAATTCCTTCTCAAACTACAAGCTCTTATTGCCTGAAAAAAAGATTGCTTCAATACTTTGGAACAGCCATTATTATTTCTCTTGCTTATTAATTGAGCTTAATTTGCATTTCTCAGGAGGCAGTTTTCTGAGAAAATATTTTAACTATCCTAGAAAAGAAAAATCTCTGTTGTTTAGGACAGGGGTCCCCACCTTTGCAACTTTAAGTCTGAAAGACTTCAGCTCCCAGACTTCTCCAGCCAGCTTTGCTGGCTGGAGAATTCTGGGAGCTGAAGTCCTTCAGACTTAAAGTTGCAAAGATTGGAGACCCCTGGTTTAGGAGTTCTAAAAAGACAATTTCCACCATTTCTCTTGTGTTCACCACTCTTTCCTCCCAATGAGTCTATGTACAAAAAGCATAAACAATTTTCAGCAAGATGGATGCCATTTGCAAGATAAGAGAGGACCACACAGCAAACGAAAAAGAAGCCCTCTTAATGATGACCACTGCTCTTGAAAATTGTTGAGGAATTTTTCCATTTTCCAAGGACATTCTATAAAATAGCCTTTTTCCACCAAATCTATTGTTTTATTTGCCTGGAAGTAGGATAGAGCATTTATCTAAACTAAGGATGGGAACATTCCAAAACTTTCTGTGTTGTATTCTCATTCCTTTAGGGCTGTAGTCATATGTGTTTAACTTTCCTTGCAATTGTGAAACCAGCTTTTCATGTGTGGCTTGGTAAAGCATTATTAACTAAGCCAGAGAGAGATGATCTCTATGAAAATTTCATGATGAAACTCCACCTCATTATATTACTTGCTGTGCATTGCCTGGCTTCCTGCCCATTCTGCAAATGTGAAACCGTTAAAAAAAAAAAAGCTCAAGGTCTATAAATCATCGGTGTTCCTCTGTCAAACAATTATGATTTTCAGTTTTGCAATGTATCCCCCTTCGGAGTTATATTTAACCACCTGCACTGGCTTTCATTACATAAAGCACCATCAGTTAGGAGGATAGATAGGAAGGGAACCTTATGACTAAGTATATATAAACCATATGTAAAAATATTGGCTACCTCCCCTTTACTGTGCCATTGAATTTGGACTCTGGATAGGTGAATTTCAATGGAAATCAACTCCTCAAATATTACCTTATATAATAATTCTATACACACACACACACACAAAATTCCTATTCATATAATGTGACTCTTCATCAGTAAAACTCGTCTCATAGTGATGAGATATGGAAATAATAGTGATTTTAGGTTTAGGCAATGGGCCAGTGACATTGTCTCACTAATGACATCCTGCATTTTTTACTGCTAGTGTTCCTAATTTGCACTGAAATTATGATTATTGTAGAGCAGGAGTGGGCTATGTGAGTTCATCCAAAGCTGTATTTCACACTCTTATAACATTAGACCATTTTCACTGACAAAGTAGTACATTTTTATAGGACAATCTTTGATATTTTTAATGAACAAAGGACTAAAGTTTACTCTAAGCTTCACAAGTGTGTGTTTTTAACCCACATCACTCAAAAAAAAAAGCCAAAATCTTTGTTCCCATCAATGCTGAACCCCTTGCAGAAATTACAAAATGTGTAGCCTTTGTCTTTAAAAAAAATAAAAGAAATTTTCCATCGTTCTTCAAGAAAAGGTATTATGCCCCACTATTTTTGAAGAATAATGAATTATAATTGGATGAGGCATACAATTTATGTTTTTTTCTTCTTCATAAAGAATTCATACAGTTTTCTTGGTTGTGAACTAGCAATCCCTAATAACCATTAAGGTCTTTCTATTCAGGTCACAAAATAGCAATGCTTTTATGCCAGTCATTATAGTAGTTACACCAGTACACCTCTATAAAGTCTTGCGGAAAATATTCAGGTCTGCCTGCAATAAAGTGAACAGAAAGGAAAACAGAGAAATATTGGCTTACAAAAGGCCCTGTGTTGAATTTCCATCTATCGCCTTGGCCTCAAAGACCACCCACTATCTAGGCTGCAAGTCTCTTGAGCAGCTGGCTTCCTCTGTGAAAAAGGAGCAAAGTTTTACTGCTCTGCGGCTGCAGTCAGAAAAGTACTCCACCAGGTAATGAATGAAAAGTTCAGTGGGGACACAGTATGCATGCACACACTGACAAAGGAGGACTTTCAAAAATCAATGTGTTGCTGTGACTTATGAGAGGAGAGCTTGGATCCGCACTGTGCTCAGCATAGGGGCAATAAAACAGGCGATCTCAGGCCTTAGAAATCCAGTCACATCCCTTTGGAAAGAAAGAAAAGGAAGAAAAGAGAATAAAAGGCTTGAAATTAGAGGTCTTCTGCTTGTAACCGGAGAATGTATAATAACGTCATACAGAGATTGAAGGGGGCAGATTGAGATATTGTGAGCAAAGCTGATGTTTCACTGAATATCAGGAGGCCCCCTGCTGAAAGAAAGGGATAAAGAAATGCTGAGCTTTTAATTTTTAAAAAACTTTCTCAGATTTTTAGGAAACGGCATAGTTTTGGATGTCTACATTAACATTTTTAAAATAATGTTACTTTTTATTTTTTATAAACTTTAAAAGCTTAAAGTTCATGCTTTCTTTCATATACCCGCTTACACACACACGTAAATACCTAATAGCAAGTTCTTGAAACAAGTTAAATGATTTTATTTTCTGTAGGTCTTTAAAAATGGAATTATTTTTATCTTTTCTTGAAATCTTATTTGTATTTTTTTACCTCATCGTCCACATAATTGCTACCTATTCCAATGTAATATATTGTCATCTCTTCCAATGTAATGTATATTCTTATCGTTTTCATTCCTGTAATAAATTATTTTAATACAGTTACACATTTTTCTACTTTTGTTTCTTTATTTTTATAAATGACTATCAGTTCATGAAGGAAAATATTAGCAGAACAATCATATCAGAGGACACAGCGCAGATCTTGAGAGACATAACAGCATTACAATGAATTGTAATTGGTACTTGAACTTTTATGTAGAATCATCCAAAACTGAAACTTCTATATTGTTATTCTTGCACTACTTGTCCTTTTTTATTTTTTATTTCACTTATTATTTTTTCACAGTTGATGCTCTCTTTTCTTTTTTCTTTTTTTCTCCATTTCTCCTGGGCATTCCATCTTTTTAGGTAGCATAAATATAACTAGCTCTAAGGGCAATGTAATAAGTTAGATTTGGTACATGACAGCCTATGTTCATTCCAAAACTTAAACAGCATCTCAAGGATGCCTAACAATCAAGGTTTATTTTTAGAACTAGCCAATAGACTGACTATTTAAGAAAAGAAGGCAAATTTGTCAACTGGGATAGTTGATTTTGTATCTTCACTACCACCATTTATCTATTCACAGAAAATTGAATTTGTTGTTGACTTATGTCTGCCCGAAATAACTAAATGAATTTTTTTTAGGATAAAGACATCTATAATTTTATGAGAGACCACAGACTTACACACTCAAATTATGCAATTGCTCCATGTCAAAGGAAGCATTCATTTCTCCAGCTGTCTTTGTAACTCAGTTCCATCGTGTCAGTATATCTTTTCTGGCTTGATCTTCAGTACTAGACAGAACTGGTTTAGGTTTTCCATGAGAAAAAAATGAAAGACATCTGCACCACATTTAAACCAAGGCTTTGTTACAAACAAACATAAGTACTGATGATTCAAGGCATACTTGGTTTTTTAAAATATTTGATGACAACTGTGTATCATTTATAATATTATCTTTAAAAACAAATGCAGTCATATTCTTTGTCATGAATTTCATTTAATGGCAGGTTAAATTTAAGGATGTTTTTCCCACTCTAAATGCTCTTAGTTCTTTATTCTAAATTTTATATAATAATCCTGGTGTTAGACTTTCTAGATTGACTTTGTTTGTTGGGCACATAAGCAATTATTGGATGAATGTGTATTATATTAACATATTCTAGAATTAAATAATGAGATAGTTCCTTTTTCTTTTGTTACAACATAAAAAGGGAATAAAAGAACTTTTTTAAACTCAAAAGCCATGCTGACTAAAGATGGATAGGAGACATACTAAATCAGAAGTGTTAAATCAATGGCCTGCCGGCCAGATACATCACATGCTGGCCATCCCCAACCCTGGTTTAGCAAAGGGGGAAAAAGTCACGATATGTCACATGAAAACAACATGACATCACAAGCTTGACACCCATGAACTAAATACTCTTAATCAAATTCATTGGTTCACTAATTGATTGATGGATGGATTTTATATCTTTTAAATCAATTTTCTATAATAATTGGAATAATTACCATCTGTCAGTTACTTAATAATTTTCTTTTCTCTAGCAGTTGAAAATCTTTGACCACACAAGGGTTTCAAGGGATAGGATCCCTGCAGCTGTTGATAATCATGTGCATCTCTACTTTAGAGAAACTGGCCTCTTAAATATTTGAAATAATAAAAACGTCCATGAGAAATGTTGAATAAAGTCAGTAAATAGCATATGACTAAAGATAATTATATAGATCAACTTTAAGCTAGGGATATAGAAGAACTATATTAGTAATCTCTTTGGTAGACCATAGCACTTTATAATAAAAACGCAGGATACCATATTTAAAAAATAGTGTGTTCTGTAAACAATTATTATTTTCAGCACATAGAGTAATCGCAACATTATGGAAGAAGAGCAAAAGTGTGACCTATATACCTTCAACAAATTAGTAACAATTTTATGCATCTCTTTCTTTTTGATTCCCTTGTCTTTGTACTAAGTTGAAGGGTTCCAGTGTTTTAACCTTTATTTTTAAAATATGCCTTCTGCATATTCCCACTCAGTAATATTCCTTTAAAACTAAGATGAGCAGAATTATTTTATCATGAGTTTTGGACAGTATTTGCTGTGGAACTGAATTTAAACAAGCAAAAATACATTCCTTAAAATAACAATTGTTGAGATTTATTTATTATACTGTTTATATTATAATTATATTTAAATTTAATTCTTACTGTAAGTTGTTATTTTAATATTTTGTAAAGCTGTTTACATGTTTAAATTGATTATAAAAAAACTAAATAGCTTAATATGATTTCACTGCATCCAAAATAGTCATACATATATTCTTAAAATAATTTTATTAATAAAATCTTACTCAGCATTATGGATTTTACCAATATCCATTCAGGCCATTGCTATCCATTCAGGCCATTGTTTAGAAATGCTAGGATTTTTCCAAGAACTTAAATCTTTTATGTAACTAAGTATAGCAAATTGGCAATTTTCTCAACAGTAACCATGTCAATAATTAAATGCAGAGACAGAATAAGCCAAATTAGCTCCATCTAGTTAAAAATGGAAGGAAATTATTAAACAGAATTGTTATTAATCCACTGAGTAATATGGTAATTTTTAATGGCATATCACCTTTACACTTTCCTTATGTATGGAGTTAATAAGCACTGCTGAGTGTCACTAACACTAAAGTCACTAATAGTGTAATACAAGCTAAAATATGTCTCTAGTGTGACTAGAACCAGCTGTAAGACACAAGTAATAGAATACTTCAGATTTTACTATTCTTACAATCTCTTTGAACCACAAAATGGGTGGAAAATAAATTTTATAAATAATAATTAAAAAATTTAAACAGAACAAAACAAAACAATAAAATAATGAAATGAAATGATGAAATAACTCTAACCCTAACCCTGGAAATGAGAGAGATACATGGACAAGAGTGGAAAAGAGACTGGAAAAGAGCAGATGTGGTTCCCATCTTCAAAAAAGGAAAAAAAACAGATCCAGGAAACTATAGACCCATCAGCCTGACCTCAATACCAGGAAAGATTCTGGAAAAGATAATTAAACAACAAATAAGTGAACACCTAGAAGCAAACAAAGTAATAGCCAAAAGCCAACATGGGTTTGTCAAAAACAGATCATGCCAGACGAATCTAATTGCATTCTTTGACAAAGTAACAAAATCAGTGGACCAGAGGAATGCTGTTGATATAATTTACCTGGACTTCAGTAAGGCATTTGATAAAGTAGACCATAACCTACTATTAGATAAAGTAGAAAATTGTGGGTTAGACAGCACCACCACCAAATGGATTCGTAACTGGCTGACCAACCGCACTCAACGTGTAGTCCTCAATGGAACTGCATCTACATGGAAGGAAGTATGCAGTGGAGTCCCCCAAGGCTCTGTTTTAGGCCCAGTACTCTTTAACATCTTCATCAACGATTTGGATGAGGGGATAAATGGGGAACTCATCAAATTCGCAGACGACACCAAGCTGGCAGGAATAGCCAACACTCCAGAAGATAGGCTTAAGATACAGAAGGATCTAGACAAACTTGAACATTGGGCACTGTCTAATAAAATGAAATTCAATTGTGAAAAAAGTAAGGTCCTACATATAGGCAAGAAAAACCAAATGCACAAGTACAGTATAGGTGGTACCTTGCTCAATAGTAGCAACTGTGAGAGGGATCTCGGAATCCTAGTGGACAACCATTTAAATATGAGCCAGCAGTGTGCAGCAGCTGCCAAAAAAGCCAACACAGTTCTAGGCTGCATCAACAGAGGGATAGAATCTAGATCGCGTGAAGTGTTAATGCCACTGTATAGTGCCTTGGTAAGGCCACACTTGGAATACTGCATACAGTTTTGGTCGCCACGATGTAGAAAAGACGTGGAGACTCTGGAAAGAGTGCAAAGAAGAGCAACCAAGATGATTAGAGGACTGGAGACTAAGACATATGAAGAACGGCTGCAGGAACTGGGTATGTCTAGTTTGATGAAGAGAAGGACCAGGGGAGACATGATAGCAGTGTTCCGATATCTCAGAGGGTGCCACAAAGAAGAGGGAGTCAAACTTTTCTCCAAGACACCTGGGGGCAGGACAAGGAGCAATGGGTGGAAACTAACCAAGGAGAGAAGCAACTTAGAACTAAGGAGAAATTTCCTAACAGTAAGAACAATTAACCTCTGGAACAGCTTGCCTCCAGCAGTTGTGAATGCCCCAACCCTGGAAGTCTTTAAAAAGATGTTAGACAGCCATTTGTCTGAAATGGTATAAGATTCCTGCCCATGCAGGGGGTTGGACTAGAAGACCTACAAGGTCCCTTCCAACTCTGCTATTGTATTGTATTGTATTGTATTGACATCTAATCAAATATTTGGCATATGGAACTTCTGGAACATTAAAATAGATTGGACAGATTAACATTTACAATCTGTTAAATCAGCACTGTGCCAATTTTAGCCCACAATCATTAGGTTATAAGCAATCTGAAATAAATGATTCCAGCAAAACTTTCTTCCTGGATTGTGTCTGACTCTTTCCAACCCCATAGACCACATCATTCTAGCATCACCCCCCCCTCCCAGTCCTCCAATGTTTTCCTGAGTCTGCCCAAGCTAATGCACTTGGGCTAAATGCCTTTTGTGACGGCCACATGAGTGATTTGAAAAATAATATGAGAGTGAAAATGTAGGCAGAAAACATATTTCCATAGATCTTGTAAGTGACAAAAATTTGGGTGTTCATAATGTGCTAAAGATTAGAGTTGCTTTTTAAACTAGTAGGTAGAAAAATTAATAAAAAGGAAATTATGTGTCTGTTATGTTTTAATGAAGCTATGTTTTTTATCATAGCTATAAAATATTCACTTCGTCAAGTTGCACAATCACTGTCACTAGTGAACAGTTGACCACATCCAGTGGCAAAAGCTTGAAAGTGTGCTAAAAGGGAAGAGTGGATGAAAAGTGCTTCTTTTAAAATCAGCTAGTCAGATTTTCAAAGAAAACTTCATAACAGCTAGAATGCCAAGAAGTTGTTACATCCATCCTTTGGATATTTTATTTACTTACTGAAAAAACGAAATGTAATTTAAGATGGCCAATTTCTTCTTTTGTTCTGCTCCAATGTCTTTAAGCATAAGCCTGAAAAATGTAGCTTTTTTCCCTAGCATGTATGTTTGTTTATTGGAGTGGCTTCGCAGTCATGTGACTGGGTGGGTGTGGTCAACTTGTAAAGTGTGGTGAAACTCACTCAACGCTGTTGCTTTGCAATCAAAATGTTGGCTCAGAAACTCTAGCAGTTGAAGCATGCAAATCTTAAAGCTGTCAAGTTACAAGACCCTTTCACCCCTTATCCTTTAGGGGGGAAAAACCCCAGGGGTGTTCAAACTTGACAGCTTTAAGACTTGTGGACTTCAACTCCCAGAATTCCTCCTCTTCCTCTTCATCTTGATGATGTGTGGACTGGTGGGGGGAGGGAGCTGGAACCGATTTTAAATGGCACTGTAGATTTGTGGAACCTCTTCTATAGAAGAGGTTAGAACTGGCAGGAACCCACCCCTGCACAACAAACTCTAGATGGCTTAAATTTGCAAATTAAATGAATAAAGGTTTAGATGCAAAAATTATAATTGCTGAGCCAGCTAGATTATAGTCTGGCAATTTTGAATGTCACCTATCTTCCTTCTTTTGGGAAGTTCCATAATTTCATTTTCATTTGAATAGGCATTACAAAACTACAAAAAGGCATAAAGTTTAATAAATAAAACTCTTCTTCATTCAGTGGGTGTATTTGCAGAATTCATAGAATTGTGATAAACCACTTAAAATATTCAATAATTTCTGCCTAATTTTATCAAGGTCTTATTTAGCTATTCCTCTTTGCATGGTCCATTAGATGCCTATGGAAAACTTCAGCATTATTATGTGAGGGCAATAATGAACTTCTGTACCTTAATTCCTCCATACTTGTGCATATATTATTTCAGATCTATGAACCCTTGAAGGAAGTTAAATCAACAAAGATGATTATGATGACTGGAGGCTTAAATATATAAAGAACAATTGCAAGAATTGGGTATGTTTAGTTTCATAAAAGAAACATTTGCCACAAGTAGTGTAAGTAGCTGTGTTTCAATATCTCAGGGGTTGGCACAAAAAAGAGGAATTCAAGCTACCCTCCCTGGGGGCATGTCAACAAGCAATGGATGGAAATTAATCATGGAGAGATGCAACCTAGAACTAAAAAGAAATTTCCTGATAGAACAGTTAATCAGTGGAACAACTTGCCTCCAGAAGTTATGAATGCTCCAACGCTGGAAGTTTTTAAGAAGAGATTGGACAACCATTTGTCTTAAATGCTAACGGGTTTCCAGCCTGAGCAGGAGATTGGACTAGAAGATCTTCAAGGTCCCTTCCAGCTCTGTTTTATGCTATTCTTTCTATTCTATTCTATTCCTCTCCTTCGAATTTAGAATCCTTTCTCTGGATGTAGCATAAAATATAAATTGCCTTTAACTGAATTATACTTGTCTTTTTATAATCTGTAAACCACCATGAATCACTTCATAGTCATATACAGTGATCCCTCATTTTTCGCGGCTTCATGTTTCGCTGCTTCAGTGCTTCGTGGGTTTTTCAAAAATACAGAATGCATCGGTAGGAGGCAAGCGCCCCCTAGTGCTTGCTTTAAACGATGTCCACCAACTCAAGTTTCCGGTGCGAATCCTACTTAGCGGTTTTTCAGTTTTCGCGGAAGGTTCCGGTCCCCATTAACCACGAAAAACGAGGGATCACTGTAAAGTCATATATCGTATCATGTCATAATATAGCAATAAAAATTTAATAAATAAAACATTACATATTTAAAATATATATTAATAATAATAGATAAATCACCCTAGATTAGCAATGCTATGTTTTACTCAAAATTATATAAACCCACTGTGCATCTATATAAACCCATTTTTTTCTGCAACATGCCTAAGGTGAGTCTTCTGAGTTTATAACTGAAGTGTTTCTTTTCCCTCCCTGCCCTGCACCCCACATCCTTTGCAGCTATTCTCCTCTTTTTTGACAGATACTACTGTAAAAAGATGCCCAAGAGATATTTCTGCTAGTTAATTGTCTTTATTTTTCTCAGTTTCATAATTCCTCTACAAATTAGAAATAACTTTTTCTAGAATGATAGAAATCAGTTAATTGTTTGCTGCATCTTCTAGGTTCACAGGTTCTAAGCCGAAATTAATCTCTTTCCTAAATAAAATAAAGATAAGTGGAGAAGGAAGTACAGTCCCTTTTTTCATGATATTGTGGACTTTTTTTCATACTCTAAAGCTTTTCTGCCTTCAGCTGTCTTTACCAACTAGGAATTCTGCAAGAAAGAGGCCATTACAGCAAAGTAACTCTACCCAGTTTAAATTTGGCACAACACACATTTGCTGCCAAATTTTCCAGAGCAACGTCTTAGTAAATTCTTTCTGACAATAGTTAGTGACAAGCATGTCAGAAACAACAAACTCAGTCACATATAAGGCTTATCAATAATTTAGTCCTTCCCCTCCCCTCCATGAGTGCGCTTGTGTTTTGCAATAATGAAATATAAGATTTTAAAAATAAATAATAGGCTGTTGTCAGGCCAATTGTAGCTAGAAGTTATGAATTTGATTGATTGATTGAACATTTGACTTCATTCTCTCTAGCAAGATCAAAGAGAAGCTCTTCCTTTTGCCCATGGCCACTTGCAATTTATTTAGAGATTGCATTCATAACTCAGCAGGCAGCAATATTGGACTGAGGTACACAGAAAATCAGGCCTTTGAGGTCCCCCCCCTCAATTCAAGGGATGCAACAAATGAGATTTTAAAAAAAGTTTATTAAGTCATTAACCACTTAATTACTAAATGCGTTAGTTATCTCTCTTTCTATCAGTTGTCTCTCTTTCTTTCCCTTCCTACCTCCTCCCCTCCAAAAAGCTGGTGATAATCAACAAAGCATGTATTTGTTTAAGCTATAAAATAAAAGCTGGTGTTTAAAACATGAGCTGCTTTCTCAAATGCGACAGACTGTAATTTTTTATTTATGCAGCTATTCTTTCCTCCCTACATCTTTTTTTCTCTCTCTTTTTGTTTGCTTTTTAATCAGCATGGCAGGAACTAGTGACACTCAGAAATGACAGGTGTATGAATTGCAATGAGGGATCATACCAGCAGCATAGTGAACATGATAGGAAAAAAGACACATACTCAAAAACACAAATGAGAAAATCCCACCAAAATTGGTACAAATTTGAAATTTGATCAAAGAACTTACTTTTTCCCCCCTTTAAGTTTCTTTTGGCCAAGTGTTTGAATTTTTGCATGTTTCTTACTTAAAACAAGTGTACAGATACTGCGTCTGTTTCATATATACATTCCAAGGATAGTTGTATGTATACCTACACTAGAAACTACACAAGTGCCAGTTGGTTAAAAAGGAAGATTAACAGTTCATAACAAAATCATCACTACATATGAACAATGAATATCTTTCAACGTCCTCTTCACCTGGAATTTTTTAAGTTGAACAAAACAATGTGTCCAGAGTCATATACTTGGTATGGATAATTATGCAAATCTAGGAAATATTAATATAAATAAACCAAAGTTTTCCATTATGGTACTCCCTGTAGTATTCTATGAAAGTAAAAATTGAATTTTGAAGTAGTAAGATATGAAAATATAAAGACCAATAGTTGTATTATGAAGTGATACCTCTGACCATAGGCACATGCAAGAGAGAACAATTGGTATGCATCATGACACAAAGCATGTGAGCTCTGTATTTGCATCTGATATCAGAACATACCTCCTTTTCAAAAAAAAATCGTTATTAATCTTCTATTGACATTTCTTAGGTATCTTAATGGGTGAGTGTTTATCCTTGAACACTCTGTATAGAATGAGTTATGTTTTCATTTCAAATGAGTATATCATGCTGAGAGACCATGCTAAGCATTTAGCAATTTATTGCTTAAAGAAACTTACAAATGTAACTGCTATTTCTATTGCCTTGACTGTTTAAAATGTTCCTATCTGGAACAAAACAGGACATTCATAAATATTAAACAAAAGGAAAAGTACTGGAAGTTCAGTTTTTGTTCTTACTTAACTTGCCCTTCTCACAGGAAAGCTATAGAAGGGGTAGAAAAATATTAATTCCTATCAAACAACTTTTCATTCTCTTTTCCTTGTCAGTTGGTTTAAAATACAATATTGTATTTATTGCATTGAAATAAAATACTCTTTTACATGATAGTCCTTGACCAATCACAGACTACTTTCTTCTCCTTCTCCAGATGTTTTAAATTATTACATTGCTCAACAAATGAAAGATAACACAATAACAATGTTCACAATCTGTGGATAGTACAACAGTATCTGCAACTACAAACATAGTAGTTGCTTGTTGCTGGAAAATATATTTACAGTAGGGAGCACAATCTACACGCAGCCCACAAAGAACCTCCCAAGATATTCAAAATATTCTACACAAAATAGAAATATTAATGTGCCTGAAGGAAAAGATATATAATAAAATGAGTAATGATATTCACTGCATGTAATTAAGGCCTTCTTTCTCCCAATTCTGCCTCCCTTTTGGAACTACAGCACCTAGCTTGCTCTTTGAAGAGTGACCTGAAAAAGTCCCCTATGCAACCAATCTATGTTTTCTCAATTATTGGCTCATTTCATATGTTCAGAAAGTTTTGTCAGTGTTAACAAACAGTAGCTGAAATCTTAAATTCTAAACATTCTGCTTCTATGTTAACATAAGCTTTATTTATTTATACTTCCTCAGATTTCTATCCCTAAATTGGCAGCTAGTCTTCATCATTCTTAGTTTTTTTTTAAATCCCTTAGGCTTTTAGTTCATGTAGAACTATTTTCCAGATATTCCTCCTCCTCTTTTCCTCCCTCTTTCTCTCTCGCTCTCTCTTTTCTACCTCTCTCTCTCTCTCCCTCCTTTCTCTTTCTTTCTTTGGAAGGGGAGGATAGAATAAAATAAATGTCTTATCCTCTTATGGACACAAGCTTTTGCTATCTATAATTGCAAGGAACAAACTGGATTATGCAAATAAGCTTATTATGCTAAGATTTGTTGTTAAATTTGGGGCTCATTAGCACTCCAGAAAGCAGTGAGTTTGATGCTGTTTTAATAGCATATTCTGAGTGCATAAACATTTTTGTTTCACTTATTTTTTTCTGAATCAATCTTGGCTGGATGTATTTTGATAATACTTCAGAAATTATAGGATGTTCCATTTCCATCTTTCTTTACGCTCATGCCATTTTCTGTAATCAACATTACCAGCCCCTGGTTACAAGCTGGAAATTTTTATATTGCTTATTAGTTAAACATTACTCCATTCCAACAAAAGATCATTAATATGAAAAGTTAACAATTTTTAAATTCTATTTTAATAAATGTGTAACATGCAAATGATATGATATGTTGTAAAGAGTTAGCTAGAGATTTTCAGTGATTAATTAATCTTTATTTTATTAATTGTATGGTCTTGACCACTGTATTTTCTGAGTAGCTTATAAATAAATAAAACTAGATTTCTCAAATAAAGACACAAATTACAAATAAATAGTATAACAGTGATTAAAACTAACAGCAACAAAAAAGGTTATATTTTAGGGCCTCAATCTTTGAAGGACAAGAGAAAGTTACAAAAATGCTCAATCGCAAGTAGACATGAGAAGATCCTGAAGTAACTATAAACAATTTTTCAGATGTTTTGGTGAACAGAAAGGATCTTACCAAAAATGTTCTCTCAAATACAAAATAACCTGAATGTACCTCCCAAATGAAGGGAAAGTATGTTGATTTGCAAAGATAAGATATTTTAGTTTGCTGTACAGACCAGATTTCTGCTTTTCAACAAATCAGTGTGTATAATAGTGAATATGGTGAATTATGTAATATTTTCTATAAATATGGAGTTGACAGTTGGTTTCTAAATATTATTATATAAAATGTAAATAAAGCATACATAAGAATAAATAGGGAATGATTTAACCCTAATCAAGAAGTGAGATTACTATGTTATTATGCCCCATAAATCGTTCAATACATTTATTGAAAAATATATAGGCAACATTTATGATAACTTTCAAGGTATTGTACTGAGATTTAACAATGTGTATATAGAGATGATATTGACTAAAACCCCAATTATTTACAGTGAAATTTGGATAGAATATGGACTGTATTGTGTAGCAAGGATGTAAATGCAAAAATTAATTTCTCAAACATCAATTAATCATGCTTAAGAAGAAGAATGGAGTAAACAATTACAACATGCATAAAGGGAGAAAACGAAGCTCAAATTACATTTTTGTACTTTGGTAGAATGCTTGCAAAGGATGGTAAAATGGAAAGATTTTTAACATGTACAAATGCTGGTACATAGCTTGGTGCAAAATGAATATTTGTTGAAAGAATAAAAATCATGTATAAGAAAAAAAATTATCTTTTATATGGAACTGAGAACTGAATATAAAAGTAGGTTGAATGCCATGGAATTGGTATTTAAGATGTGTGTGGTAGTGGTGGGTAAATCCAGAAGAGAAGG
Organism: Rhabdophis nuchalis; assembly: GCA_039707465.1. Taxonomy (NCBI): domain Eukaryota; kingdom Metazoa; phylum Chordata; class Lepidosauria; order Squamata; family Natricidae; genus Rhabdophis; species Rhabdophis nuchalis. The sequence goes on from CM077645.1 coordinate 61,178,990, forward strand.
TCAAAAATGAATGTTTCCAGCATTAATATGAACTAATAAAGAAGAATATTTGTAGCTCAGGGCAGAAATAAAAGGGTTTTGGTGCTGTTGGAGCTTGGTTGTTTTCTTGCAGACATTTTATTACCTAAACTAGGTTAACATCAGTGCCAGTAAGAGAAGGGGTTTCCTCTCAGTTTATATCCAGACAGTGGCTTCCTTGCCTGTGTTGGTGGGGTTGGTCTTTGTTGGTTTGGAAACTAAGAGATTGTAAGATTTAGTTTCCCCTTAGTCACAAAGCCAGTTGTATGAAGTTAAGCCACTCACTTTATCTCAGCCTTAGGAGGAAGACAATAGCAAACCATTTCTGAAATCTTGCCAGTAAAATTGAAAGCAGTCAACTCTGATATTTATTTTATAAAATTATTGATTCTTACACTTTTCCTGAATTTTGCATAATGCTGACTCCATACAAAATGCCATGACAGCTTGCATATATGCCTGCATTTAAAGGTAACAATCAATACAGCGTGTTTCACTGGAAATGAACTGCAACCAGTACAATGTCTTTGCGTAGGCATACTATGAGTTCTCCCAGAGGCAAAGTTTTGTTCCAGAAACTATAGCCTGGGTTTCTCAACATCAAGCTAGCTGACTACACTGTCTAAAATGCCTTCCTGAAAAATTGCCAATATATTTTTCTAGGTTTTAGATGTACTTTTCCTTAATTACATATGATGCTGATCATGGTCATAATTCACTATAGCAGAAGTCCCTAGCCACCTTCATATTTTTCTTTACACTATGTTAAACAGATGTCCTTTTCAGGTGGGAGATAAGACTGCTAACACAACCACAAATGCAGTCTTTCTTTACCAACATTTCCATTTGTGAAGATTTTGTGATTTTTTATAATAGCCTAATTGTGCCTAAAGGTCCTCATGCTCCTGAAGAGATATACAAAATACCTGATGCCCTGTTTTTAGAAAATAAATACTGTGTTTTTGTCTAGTACTTTTGTCAAACAGATAAAGAATGAATATTTTGTCACATATTGTAACTGGAAAGCTTTCTATGCGAAACTATTAAGTTATTTTTGGTCTGTAAGGAAATAGAGTTGAGATTGCCCTAATTGGAACTTTACATTTAAGTATGTGAAGTACAAATTAAGAACTGTGTTCAGGAATTATTTATTGTCTGGGAAGATAAATAAAATGTAGGATATATTACTTTATATACTAATCAAGAAGATTTAAAAACGTACCTTATATTAAGTGAATTAAGTGCATTCAAGTTTAAAGAAAAATTAACTGTAGTCAATTAGAAAAGAAATGTATTCTTTTTGTGGAAATAGTTTGTTGGTTCTGTCTTTCTAATAGTTGCTCTACTGCCGGGGTGTCAAACTAGTGGCCTGCGGGCCGGATACATAAGGCACAGGCCATGTTCACCCTAGTTCCATGAAGGAGAAAAACATCACGAGACATCATGTGATGACAACGTGATGCCACAAGTTTGACACCAGCGCTCTACTGCTATGTCACAAGGATATTATTTCAAAAAAGGAAACAAAAAGAAAGTTGATTGAATATTTCATTAGATTTTTACCATATTTCAAATAAATTTTGACTCAAATTTTAAGGACATGATGGTCAAAACTAGGTAGCTAGCCTAAGAATCCTTATCAGAAAACATTTGCTTTGATTTGGGGAACTATCTTTTTTTTTTTTTTTTTTTTTTTTTTTACCAAAAGTGGACAATGAGCTATACCAGGGGTCTGCAAAGTCGGCTCTTTTAAGACTGGTGGACTTCAACTCCCAGAGTTCCCCAGTCAGCATAGATGGCTGGGGAATTCTGGGAGTTGAAGTCCATCAGTCTTAAAAGAGCCGACTTTGCAGACCACTGAGCTATACATATGCTTTTATTAAATCAATTATATTGAATCTACTTTGTTAATAAAGAATAGTCATTCAGATAATGGAAAGTGGAATTTGAATCTCTTTTGATGGCTTAGATTCCATTTTCTATCACCTCTGGCCAATGAAATTTGTGTTCCAAAAGTTCACCATGCCTGGCTTTTCACTACCTGCAAAGGCCTCTATTTAATATAATATATAATGTAATACAGAATGACTTGAGGAATGTATATATGAATGTATGTAGCAATTTTGTATGTATGTTAGCAATGTTGGTGTAGACCACTCTAATACTGGGCCCATATAACATTGATTTGGTACTGGTGCAATTTAATGTTAGTCTATCCTTTAATGTTTATCATTGAATGTTAATACATCCTTTATTGTATGTTACCTGGATAATTGCAGGTCCACCTGTTCACCAGAAGTGTACCCATCTACTGCAGTGTTTCTCAACAACGCATGATGGCTGGGAAATTTTGGGAGCTGAAGGCCACACAGTTTAAAGTTGCCAAGGCTGAGAAACTGATCTATTGGGAAGCAGCTATTCTCTCTAGACTTCTAGGAAGAGAAGCAAAAGCTAAGCATGCTACTTTTCTATGACTGTTCCAATGCTCTAGAATGGTATTCTCTACTCCTCCCTGGTGGGTTTTAAGAAATAACTAAAAGCAGAATTATTTTGGAGGACATTGTCTTAACTTAAGCATTGCCCCAGCTTTTATTTGTTCTTGATTCTCTTTTCTGTCTTTTGGGGTTTTTCTAATGTTACTGTTTTAATTATGCTGTGGATTCTTAAGTTATTGTTATACTGAATACTATGCAAACTGTTGATAAATGCCAGCTGTTTGCATGACAGCCAGATGCATGACAGGCTTCACACAATCAGGAATCATCTACAAGGCTGTGAACCAGCCCTCCTAGCTGCATTTAAGGCAATATTTTAAAAAATAGAGCAATAAGTCTATACCTAGAGCCACATAAATTTTCCTTGGCACTGAGAATATGCATACACATTTAATAAGGCATTGGAAAAGAGAGATAACCATGTATTTCCTTTCCAAGTGTCACTTTAACCTTAGACACAAGACTAATGGTATCTAGCAAACATGTGTTGGGTATTAGAGTAGAAGACCTCTTGAAAAGGGATACAATTTCACTAAAACAGTGTTTCAAAACACAGAAAATTTCTAGCTTTCCTTGAAATTATTTTTCTACCTTAGAAACAGATTTGCCCAATGTGAACATGATTAAAATAAACAAGTTCAAGTTGTTCTACTATAAGTAAAAGGTTTAGGCAATCCCAATCTTCTAGTTTTAGATGTCTAACATTAGGTATTCCCAAGATCAGAAACAGTCATCTGCAAAACAGAAATCTAATTAGAGCTTTCCTTCATTTTCAGAGGGGAATCCAATTGAGCAATTATGTTCCTGGCATTCTTTTTTATAGAAAGTTTTATCAATTCAGATTCCATAATGTGCAAAAGAACTGATAAGGGTGGAAAGGGCAGAATAACCGAAGCAGTGTCACACTTTTATTACAGTCCCACATCTTTTACATGTAAATTATGACAAAAGCAGAAAGCTTCTGTAGAAGTTTATAAACTACACACAACCACAATCAGTTAGATAGTTTCATTATTCTTCAATAATGGCTCTTCAGCTAATTTCCCAAACTTATTGATCCTTTGTTAAAAACAAGGAATCTAGCTTTTTTATGTAAAATAATTTATTGTGATTATAATAGTTAGGCCCAAACCATTCTTGCTTTCTGCTGACTACTTTCCCAAGCTTAACGAAATATTTGAAAACTCTTCTCATAATTTGCATTACAATTCCTTCCTATGAAATAAAATCAATAAGCCTGTAGCATCAATAACACATTAGGGTGGGTAAAAAAATAAACATTACATTTTCCACCATTGCGTGAAAACAACAAATAGGATACTGAAACTTTGGTGCCTTTTTCTTGTCAGAAAATAGTAGAATAATTCTGTGAATTGCCCAATCAGGCCCAGACGATCCATGCCAAGTAACATGCTTATAATAACATAACATATTGAAATTGTAGCACATTTTGAGCAGTTCTGAATGCCACTTCTCTACTTTAATTAAATAGTCTGATAAGGATAACTGAACAAAAGATGCTCATATAGGAGAGCTAGAAATACAAAGTGAGAAATTAGTGAAGTAGAAAATAAAAGTATTTTACTATCGCATCTTCATTTGGAAATGAAACATGACAGACCTAGAATGAGTACTATCAAATTTTCATCTATCTTTACTTTTCGGATAGTTTCATTTTGAATGCATTAAGCCAAACTATGTATGTTATCCATATAGTTTTACACACAAAATAAAAGAATTAACAGAATAATAATTACCTATGTGGAATATCATGTACCATGAATAGTATATAAGGAAACTGGTGCCATACATCACATGACAGCAATGTGATGCACGAGTTTGACACCCACAACTTACTCAAACCAAACTTTTATTAGGTACATAGACCAGCATAAGGAGGATGGTGTATAGTCAATTAAAAAACATAGAAGATATATCAGAGTCTAAAAATAAAAATTATGAAAATCTGGAGTATATAAGTGGGGTAGGATTTACTGCTTAAACAGGAGGTTGAAGATCTCCAAAGTCCTTTCCAATTCCAATTATTATACATTGCAGCAGGCTTGGTTATCTGAAAGCAGTGTAGGTTTAGAATTGTCCCTTACACTCTGGATACAATAAGGGTGAAATGTGACTAATATCTATATATCTGTAAAAACATGCACTGGAGAAACACGTGTGTTGTTTCTGCATATCTAGATTCATAAGGGCATTTTCTCTCCAGAATCTCCCTGTATCAGCTTTCAAGGACAGCTACAGAAGAGGGGTGACACCATGCCAGAGTAATGGCCCTCTGGAACGACCTACCCCCCAAACTCCGGACCACCGCAGACCTCCGCCTCTTCCGCCAACGTTTGAAGACTCATCTTTTCCATCTAGCCGGCCTAGCCTAATCCCCAAGACCACTCTCAAAGACTGAGTTTCAAATTGTCTTAATGGATTTTAATGTGTTGCTAATGTTCTAGGGAATTTTTAGCACAGGGCACTTTAAATTTAATTAGATTTTATTGTTGTAGTCTTATTTATTATACGTCCGTTTTATTTATATGTTTGTATTTCCGCTTTTAATTTCCCTGAGTCCCTTCAGGGAGATAGGCACGGTATAAAAATAAAATAAAATAAATAATATGACATAAGGTACGGGTGTCTATCAAACCTGCGATCTCACATTGTCGTCACATGATGTATCACCACTTTTTCCCCATTTGCTAAACCAGGGGTTGGCGTGGCCAGTGCATAACGCATCCAGCCCATGGGCCATGAGCTTGACATCCCTTACATAAAGGAAATAGAGTATTTGTTGGATTTACTAGCAATAAATGTTGGAGACCTGCATAGATCCAATTGGCACTCTGTGTTTGCTACAAGCTGTTTAATAAGTGATTGTCTTGATCAGATCCAATGCTGAATAGAAGACCTGGAAAGCAGCTCAAGAAAGATATTTTAGTTGCCACTGCCTGTTTCCAGTTATAAGAAGACTTCCTGATTTAAGTTATGATTTCACCAGTTATCTTCCATTAATAAGACTAGAAAATCAAGGTAATACAAAAGAGTCAAGGCAACATGTGTCATACATTCAAGGTATGAGACCCATAGTGCAATAAGATGTTAGATTGAGTATATTAATGCTAGATTAATTTATATTCTGAGAGGAAGTTCTGCTAAATATCTGAAAAATATTTTCAGAAAATGAATTTTTTGTTTAATAAATTTTCATGGGGTTCTTTGATTCTGACAGTATCTTTCTAGAAAATGCAATTACCAATTAATGGCGGAGGGTTCCATTTTCCAAATTGCAGCTATATCATCAAGCTTATCTATTGTCAAGTATTAACATATCTTGGAAGCCAATATTCGGTAATATTTAGTTGAGCAACCTTGGAATATGCATTTAGCACATTTGGTTGTATGTTTTAGTTACAATGCTAAAATAACTCTTGGAATTATATATTAGGGTTTTTTGTCTCAAACAGAATGAGGCCTTTTCTGAATAGAATCTTTCTTTTTCAAATACTGAACCATGCTTTAAATGGAACAACCCACCCTGTATGGGACCTTAAAAAAAAAACCCTAACTTTCCCCCCAAGTTTTGGTTCTCTCTGGTTTTGATCACATTCTACCAATGCAACCTTATGACAACAGATACCAAACCTGGACTGCCAAAAGTCTATAAATCACTAAATGATAGCATAGGGATATACAATACTCTAATCCTTTGCTGCCATCTGGCAGTGATTTGTATTTTTGCAACCACATTCCTAAAAGCAAGCATCTTCGTTACTTTGATTATTCAACTATCTAGTGATCATTTCTCAATAAGCATGTTTTTTTAGAAAAGTTTTATATAATTGGTGATTGATTTCATGTTAAAGGTGAGATGGATGGAGAGTTACAAGTAAAGAGTAGAAAACATTTAGTAGGGTGGGAGGAGATAAGGATGCATTCCATCAGGCTGAAGGAAGGCACAGAATGGGGGGAGACAAAGATATACATTTATCAGTCACAAAAGAAATCGAGTTTCTAAATGTAGGTTCCCATTTTGTATTTGTTTTTGTTCTTTTGTTTTCTTTTGTTTTCTTTTGCATTTTACACAATGGGGAGAGCTAAGTACTTCAGTATTTCACAAGGCTCTATCCTAATGCATATTTCAGGCAAAGATCTTCTAAAAAAAAGAAAAACATAAATTACATTTTAAAATGAATTTGCCAGAAGTGAATTTTAAAAGCCCCAAAATACTTCCAGGGAAAGAAAATGATTCAGATGTATTAATCACATGGTTTGGCACATTTGGAAGTCAAGAAGAAAATGATTCGGATGTACAGTGGTACCTCAGTTCACGAACTTAATTTGTGAACTGACTCTGGTCGCGAACCGTATTGGTCGTGAACCGAGGTACAGTTTCCCATAGGGTTTAATGTAAATCCGGTTAATCTGTTCTGATCTTTTTTTTTTTGTTTTTGTATGTGCTAAAAGCATAACAAAAATCAAAAAAAGTCACTGAAAGTACTCACAGTGTACTTTTTTCTGTGTCTCCTTCTCTCCACGATCTTCCTACGGGAAGTCACAACCATGTGACAGCCAGGAAATAGCATTAAAATGGCTGCAGCTCTTGTTCGTGAACCAAAGCGGAGTTCGTGAACCGGAGCATATTTTGATGAACTTTTCTGTTCGTGAACCGAGTTGTTTGTGAACAGAAGCGTTCGTGAATCGAGGTACCACTGTACCAGTGGTGGGTTTCTGCAGGTTCGCACCTACTCGTGAGAGCCGGTTGGTGAAATTTAGAGAACCGGTGACAGGGGGTTCCACTGGCGTACCTGGAAGTAAATCTGGCCCGCTGCGGCCAGTGACCCAATGGGAAGGAAAGGAAAGGAAAGGAAAGGAAAGGAAGAAAGAAAGAAAGAAAGAAAGAAAGAAAGAAAGAAAGAAAGAAAGAAAGAAAGAAAGAAAGAAAGAAAGAAAGAAAGAAAGAAAGAAAGAAAGAAAGAAAGAAAGAAAGAAAGAAAGAATTTATCATCACAATTGAGTACAAAATTTTGGTTGCTAAGCAAGAGCGTTGTTAAATGAGTTTCACCACATTTTAAAAGGTGGCCACTCCCACCCTGACACATGACTGCCAAGCCACGCCCACAAAATAGGCCACACCTACAGAGTAGGTTCTAAAAAATTTGAAACCCACCACTGCACTGTACTAATCATAAGAGCGGCACATTTGGAAGTCAAAAACCATGTTGAAAATCTAGTTGCCACTGTGAATAAAATTGGGTTGACTTGCTTAAAAATATAGGCTAAACAAAGATATTTTCAGATATGAAAAAGACAGAACCACTGAATACCCTATGTTTAAGCTTCATTGTTAAAGCAAAGGAATTGAAAGAAGTTACCACAGCTGTTACAGTTCTGCATGACTAGTTCAAATTCTTGCTCAGGAAAGAAACTAAAATGTAGCCTATCTACTTCCACTGGGTAATTTCACAGTCTGTAACCAATGTTCTGTTACTTTCAACATCATCAGCTTCACCCCTACCAAGGAGGAAGCAGTACAGATGTACAAATTACATTACATTACTGCTTACAAAACTAGTATAAGCCAAGGGGTTAACATCCTGAAAGTTCTCCTTCAGCAGAAATGTGATGTGTGTTATAGTTTCCTTTTGCTTCTGGGTATTATGATTAATTTCTGCATATTAAAGGAATTACTGTGTAGGAGGCCAGTTGAATAGGAGAAAAAGTGGAACAAGGAGTGGGGGGTGGGGGGTTTAAAAAAAATCTTCCCAGAATTTCCTCTTTTCAAAGAATCTGTGTCAGAGGTGCCGCTGTTTTGATATTTTTTTCCCAACAGAGGTCCATAAATTTCATAGTGGTGCAAAAAAAGGGAGAGAGGCTGTGAACACATATGTAAGCCAAGATGTTTTCTAATTAGGGCTTGGGGAGAAAATGTTTCAAGAAATCAACTTTTGCCAGGCAGTTCAAGATAGCAAGATGATTTAAGATGATGAATCTTCTGCAAATGAATTACCCAGGAGGAAGAAACCTGATATTAAAGGATGTTCATGTGTTTGCCTTAGTGAATTTTCTTTTAATAATAGACTAGGTCTGGTCACATTTGGGACAAATTTTTGTTTTTATTTTTCTTTCTGTATAAGGTAACATCATAACATTTCATAAGAAAAGAAACTTTAAAAAGACAAAGCAAAAGACTACAAACCAATTTAGGGCACATATAACATTCAAGTCCTGAACTAATGTTAGCTTGACTATGAAATGTCGTAAGAAAACTTTTCCACAAGTCAGTTTGACATCATTTAGATATGTTAATTTTTCTTCTTTTTCTTCTAATCATTAAAATGCTCTATGGAACTAAAAACCATTTCAGCTTTATTTCTTAATATCTATATGTGATTAAAATATAATAATATGGAAAGCCAGTTAATTTGCATGTTACAAAATAATTACTGTAAGAAGTGGCAGCTGACAAAATCTTTTTTTTCCCCTCTGGAGAAATTTCAGTTGCTTTATGGCTTTTTTTTTACAACTAACTTTAGCATTCTTATGTTTCATGGGTTTTTCATTATCTTCATCTTGGTTTCTCATGGATCTTTATTTAAAAATTAATATCAATATTTTCTCAATATAAAACAGTCTTTAATGTATTTCATTTCTAATTATTCTATTAACATTGCTACTCTATTAATCAGTGTTTTATGTTTAAAAGACAAGTGTTCATAATATAACCATATACATATAATTTAAGTCTTTACTATAAAATATACCAAAGTTGGAGCTATGAAATTATCATATTATGAATAGGCAATATTGAATGTAAATTAAGAACAATTACACTGAATTAATAAAATACATCTGTTTATATTGAAATCAAGTAATACACGCTTAAAGTGTACCATTTTAACATGTCCGCTACAACCAAAGAGATATATTTTAGTTTCTTAAAAACATATTTTAATAATTTTAATAGAATACTTTATTGATGAAAAGTGGTTAGACACACAAGGAATTTGTCGCCCATGCAGAAGCTCTCAATGTACATGCATAGCAGCAGAGTTATAATAATCATATTATATAATCTTATAATATAATAATTATAATAATAATAAGGAGGAGGAGGAGGAGGAGGAGGAGGAGGAGGAGGAGGAGGAGGAGGAGGAGGAGGAGGAGGAGGGATAATAAAGAAGATGAGAATGATAATATTAATATTAGATATATAACATGGATAAATATACTTAGACATAAGGCAATATTGTGAGGATTAGGTGTTCGTCATGAAGGGAAAATTGTCCCTGTGTCTAGCTGTTTTGGCATGTAATAGCAGCATCCTGAGGGGAGGAATTGAAACAGTTTATGTCTAGGATGTGTGAAGGGTATGTAGATATTTTCTCAGCTCTCCTTCTGACTCGCTAAATATACAGGTCTTCTAGGGAAGGTAAGCTGTTTGCAAATTGTTTTTTCTGCAGTTCTAGCTAGTCTGCGGGACCTGTCTTGTTTAGTTTAATTATCTGTTAGAAGAACATTTTCTGAATACTTTCCCCATCTTAGAAAAGAACATAAACAATATTTTCCTTTATTCCTAAGGAACCCAATGAATGCTGTCTGTTGACCCTTTGTTGACCAATAATGATAGAGTAGGCCCTACGTTCATTGTGTTATGTAACAGTCTTATTTACTCCAATGCTAATCTAATTGATCTATAGACAAGATATTTCATCACTATGTAATAACAGTGTTGCTTTTATCACACAAAGTTTGTGAACAATAAATTAAACATGGAACCCAATTGATACTGGTTTGGATTCATATTTATCATGGCTAAATTCATTGAAATGGGTAGAAATCAAGCAACCTACATTATACCATTTCAATAGATCTACTTCAAGCATTACTAAAATCAGCTCAAATCTATGTCGGTTTCTTAAAAATAAAGTTCACATCTGTTTTATGGATTGTTCTTTTTAAAACAAGTCCAACAGACAAATATTCCCTTATAGCTTTGCCTTGTATGAAGACTTTTTCAAGGAGGACAGAACCCTAGTTTTGTTTATTTTATTCCTGCCAGTTGCAAGAGAGTAGGGAATGCATCTGCACGTTTCCATTTTAACTGAAGATAGGACTAGAGCAACAGAATAATTCATATCAGACTGCAAGTCAGTTCTGTATCCCCACAGTGAAGTAGTTCATCCTGTTTTTAGAAAGTTTTGCTGTTTTGCTTTGTGTAGGCTTGTGCTTTAGTGTCCTCTAGTGGTGGAGTTGTGTATTTTCTGCTGGGGGGGGGGGGGAGAAAGAGTTCAAGAAATTAAACCAAAGAAATTTGTCCTATGTAAAAAAAAATGTCATTATATAAAGCTAGGGAACAAACAGGTGTAGCTACTTTCTGACAGAATTTTACTCTATGAGAAGCTAATAAGTTCTTTCAATTAGTGGCTGCAAAAGTGAACCTATTTGTCCATAACAAATAGTGTCTCGTGGCTAATTCAATGTATATACAGCAGGCAGACCAACTCCAGTGTTGAGGCTGACCGATTGAAACAGATTATAATAGTAGGTATTAAAAAGTAACATATTTTAATTCAAATAATCTGTTCATCCAGTTCTGTACTTTCTAGCTATTGGTAGCTTTCCAACGTTTCAGGTAAACACCTTTTGTAGGTATTAATCTTTTAACTTGAAGAAATTAATATAACTGGAAATGGAGAGGAAACTACGTTCTATTTATGGATCCAAGTGTTTATTATAGAATGTTCAAAATTTATTGCAGAAGAGTTTATCCCAGTATTGATACAAAATGGGCAGATCAGAGGTCAACCTAAAGAAACAACTAGGGAGGATTTTTGCTGCATGCATGGATGAATCAGAATTATTAAATACCATCTGGCTCATGAAATAAAAAATATCTGATTTTCAATGCTCCCAAGCCAAGAGAGGAAAGAGTGCGAAAAATTTACCTTATATTGACATTTGTAGTCCAATAAAGTGCAAAGAAAAAACAGATTAAATACTTCAAAATGCCTAATACATTTTCCATCTAGTGGACTTGGACATGGTGGTGCGAATATTAAGCCACTGAGCAGAGTACAATTTGTCATTTAATACACTGTATTTCTCCTGTTAAATTGTTGGTAACATATTGCAGGATAAAAATTTGTCACCCTCATAGCATTTACATAAATGGAGATTACGTCATTGTTGGAGTACATTAAAATAGGGTAAGGTCCTGCCAAGCATTGTTGAATGCAATGTGTCTTTATATATTTGGAAAGGAACTGTTTTTGTTCTTTTCCCAATCTCTTTTGTTACAAGTGAAATCTTCTAGTCCATTCAAAATTCAAAATTAGCTATGTTTATTTGTTTTAGCTCTGGCCTGCTGAAAAACAAGCCATAGTAGCCTGTTATAAAAATGTGGCATAGTTTATAAAAAATAAGGCACAGTTCTATTAAAAAGAATTGCATTTCAGTTATTATATGAATGCTAGAATAGATGTCAATTCATGTACAGAAATCCTAGCCTTGCAATCTACAAAAATTGAAGAGGGTTGATCTGTGCAGAGCCAGATTCAAAAGGCCAATTTGTGTTTTCTTCCTTGAAGTTTGTCTCTTGCCAGAAAAGCACAGATAGATCCAGGCAACTACATTGTCTCATCTACTGTTTTATGTACCTGTTGTCTTATTTAATTCACAAGGTATATATTTGTTTTATTTCGTTTCTTTGTTTTAATTTTTTTAATTTGCCACTTAAAGTCATTCTATTGAACTCGGCATGACAGAGAAAAATGTAAGCAGTATGTTCAAAAGCCACAATAGATTTACCCCAATTGGATCATTCAGAATTACAAATAGTCCTCACTTATTAACAATTGGAACCTGGAAATGGAACTTGGAATTGGAACCTGGAATTCTATTGCTAAGCTAAGGTACAACATCACATGAGCATGCCAACTTATAACAACTGTTCCAACACTCCTAGTTGCCACTGGTAGACAATTCCCACCAGATTGCAGCATCCTGCAGGTATGTGATAACCATTTGTGGCCTGCTGGCTTTGCTTAACTCGCAAATGACAATTACAGGACTGCAGGATGATACATCATAACCGTGAGCCGGTTTCCAAGAGCCAAGATCATGGAGATACCGCAGTAGCCTCAACAATGAGGACCAACACAGCTGTTTTAACTTCAAATGATAACTAAACATGGGCCATTAAACAAATACTACGTGCATATATTTAAAGCAACTGCATCAAGCTAATGAAAGCATTTTTCACTAGAATATTTATTCTTCTAGTTCAAGCTCAATCGTGTCACAGGCTGGATCCTGAAGTATCGTGATGTTTTTTGCCTTTGCATAGCCCGGGTGGGCATGGCAGGGATACAGCCTGTGGGCTGCGAGTTTGACAGACCTGTTCTAGTACCTGGAAAAGATACTAACCTTTATTCTAAGGTGTTCCAATTACAATGTTCTTATCTCTATTATTTAAATCCGTATCTGCTCAGCTTTGAGTTTGAACATCATTCTTCAATATCAGATTTCCTCAACAGAGCATAATAAATTAAAATTGCAAGTAGAAATATAAGCTTTAGCAAAAAGAAAAAAAGAAAATGTACCCGCAATTTCAGTACACAGAAGTGTGTTTGGGATTCTTCCCTCCCCTCCCCATACACACATACACACACACTGAAAGTGAATCAGTGGGTCAGTTAATAAGTTGATAAAGTTGATAAAAACAGAAGATAAAGTAAATTGGGTAGTAGGTAGCATTCTCAAAAACTAGAATAATAACAGGAAGCAATGTTACTGTTTCTCATATTGTAAAAGGATGTTTTGTAACTAGGCCACACATATTACAACTACTACTCCATAAATGAAGTAGTTTGCTCAAGCTGCCATTTAATGTCTGTTGCCAAACATGCTTTCAAAATTTCAGATGTGCCTGAACGAGATAAAATGCTATAATAATATAGTTAATCCTTCATTCAGCAACAACAATTGGGATCATCAACTTGATTATTAAGTGAAACAGTCACTAGGGGAAACAGAGATTGTGTTTGGGGTCTTACTTCAGCCTTCCTTTGCTTTATAGACGTAGGAATGTCATAAATGCAAGGAATGGTTATAAAGTTACTTTTTCATCACTGTCATAACTGTGAACATTGCTAAACAAACCAGTAAATGTGTACCACCTGTAGTAAGCCAGATAAACTGTTTGGATTTTGCGATGCCCGCTAGATGACAACAGTAGTTCACAGAGAAACTTTGCTTCCATGTGATGTTCATCTGGGATTTTACAGCCCCAGATCTGATAGCCTAGATTTTTACTAGGCGCCTTTTACATTCCTTTTTGGAGTAACTATATCTTGTCTAAAAGAAGCTTGATTTCTGCCACTGAGATTTAGTAACGTCCATTCATGACTTGCCCCTCTTATACTTGAAGCAATCAAATGACACACTTGTGTCATTCCATAATAAAGGCACATGTCCAGACAGTAAATTTTGACCACATATATCATATAATCAGGCATGAAAATATATAGTGAGATAAAAGCACTGATTCAAATTGGACAAAGCAATGTCTATCCATTGGGTCAAAGTGATTACTTATAGAAATAAAGAAGCTGTAAGCTTTCAAAATAAATATTAGTCAGTTTGTATATATTTTTACATATCAAAACGATATGAACACTGCATATCTGTGGGGACTCAGATTCATCTTCTTTTACATTTTCAAGTTGCTGAATTGTAGTTGAATAAATGTGTGCATATGGGATTCACAGCTGCAAGATACAAGTGAATTTCTAGAATGCCTATACAGTAGCTTTGAAAATACTGTATTGAGTCTATGTTTCTCCTTCTTATCGAAACAACCATGAATTCAATTCTCTTTAGAAAGTTCATCGTATGCTGAGGAACATTAAATGTATTATTTATATCTTCCCTTTTGTAAAGTTTTCTTTTAAATTTGAAAATTTCTCTCTTGATTTTCAGAATAATACATTTCTATTATTTAATATTAGCTTAAAATAGCAAGTAACAATTTTCTACATGTTGCTTAAACAAAATGTATACTAGGTTGTTTAATCTATGTAATATGCAATATACTACATACTATGCTATTAATTAGTTAATACAACAAAATCAGTAGCATATACTATATATCAGATTATTACACATTTGTATAGATATCTATATCAATCAACAGATTGATTGTTTTTGTTTCTAAGGATAGGGTCCATTGAATATGCTGACCATCTGAGATTTCAAGTCACATACTTTATCACTAAAATATCTGGCTGTTTTTAAAAAAAATATAAAGAATAGATGGTACCAGGTAAGCAGTTCTTACAATTCCTGCATCTACTAAGTCATTTCTTTATTGGTTTTACTTTATTGCCAGTTCCATTTTAAGACAAAAAATTTCCCCTATGGTAGTTGTATTTCCAACATGCATAGGTTGAATTCTATGTTTTCCAGAAGACAATTACTCAACCAGTTTTGTAGTTAGTTAGCTAGATTAATAGTTAGCTCTATACTAACATAGACTCTGACCTATCTTTTGCAAACATTAGATGAATTGTCATCACCTCTGGCAAAAGAAAATCCAACCCTAAAGGTACAGCCTTGTGTGTATAAATGTTGTCTATTGGTCTCATTAGCAGTATTTTAAGAAATAAACATTTTTATGAAATATACATGTTGGCTGAAAAGAGAATGTTCATATTCTATAATACAAATTATATACGGGTTATAAGTTAGTATTCCATTAAAACACGTTGTAATAATATACAATGAATCATATATAATCTTTATCTGACAGGAATTACATCAGATTCACTGAGAATACAGTAATTGAAGATAGATGTGTATTTTCTTTCAAATGTGAGAGCAAACAGCTTTTCTTGCAGAAACGCTTTTCCTTAATAAAAAGAAGGAATTAGAAGTGTGAGGGCCATTTTGGTCTACCCTTGCATTCAGAACAAGTTACTTTCATCCCCATGATCAAATTATTTTTTCAATTCTTATCTTGTCTAAAGAATGTAATGTCTTGAAGGGGAGGAGAGATGCCTACCAGTAATCTTATTTCTTTGTGTCTACTTTTGTTTTACTGATCCTATCTAAGAGTATAGAAGCCTAATTATGGGTGACATCATTCAGATCATTGGGTCTAATATTCAGTAGAAATGAAAACTTAAATTGCCCCAATATGTAGAGCTCACAACTTTGAAAATATTTCACTATTAAACTCCATTATATTCAAACTGATCAAACTGATTACTCTTTAAAAATTATATTTAACTACCTGTAATAAGAATTCAAAATCAATTTATTTATCTATAGATAACAAATACTATTTCAATCTTCTGATTTTAATGAATGGTTTAATAAACCCCACTAAAATATGATTCTCTTTTGCTTATACAATGTATAATGCATTATCTATGAAATAAATTTTATCTTAATCATTTCAAACTTGCACATTTACTTTAATACCTTCTTGATCAAATTCTCATGATTCAGTAAAAAAACTGCCTAAGAATTCCTTAATAAATGCAACCTGCAATTTTTCCAGAACCCAATTCTTTCCACATCGTTCCAGAGGTGTCAAACTGATGGCCCAGGGGCTGGATGTGTCATGCCTAGGCTACGTCCACCCCAGTTCCATGAATGGGGAAAATGTCATGAAGCATCCCATGATGGCAACATGACACCATAGGTTTGACACCCATGATTTACACAATAATTTGCTTGCAGTATGCTTCTATTTCTTGTTTATTTTCCATAGCCTGTAAAAATGGATGGTAACACCACTGACCTTCCTTCCTAAATTTTCAGTCCATAATGATATAATTGTGGCTACTCTTGGCAATATCATTTGTTTTTCCTGTGAATTAGCAGGAAGGGATAAATGTGGAACAGCTTAATAATATTGGAAGTTGTTTTGTCATATTTCTGATCTGTACTGCCAGCACATGATATATTTTAGTAGATTTGTTGGAGTACATGTTTGTTTCTGTACTTCATAGTAAAGAGCCACCAACCAACAAACTTTTCCATTTATCTTTTTTGCAGCTGTTGCTGCATTCTCTCTTCTCCTTTAGAAATCAATCATTCTGTCTCTTGTTTATCAGTATCCCTTTTTCTTCTTTTCAGGACTCATAGATGGTTTCTTCTATAAGGACTTGAAAGTTATTTCTGAATTCTAGCAATGCAGAATATTTTTAAGTCTCTTGCTTTGTTCGTCATAGTTCCTACTGGACTGATTCTTTATTAGATTATACTCCTTATGGCCAAGCTTTCTTTGTCAACTCTTGGTGCAACATTTCTCTTGATTTGATCTGAGAAATCCTCATTAAGAGATAAAGTGTGGTTATTTAACTGCTGTAGTCCTCTGGTTTTTCTTGACCATGGTTACATTGACTTGCTACAAACTTATGCCAAATTCCTTCAGAAAGGAAAATAAATGTTCCATAAGCATTGCAATGACTCCAAGGGGAATGACTACAAAGTCATGTTTATTCATAGTTTTTTAAAATAATAATAATTATTTACTGTTTATTGTCTGGACATTTTAATGCATTTAAATTGTTTTAAATTTGCTGGAGTTTGACCATAATAAAAAGTTCATTCATTTGTTCATGGATAGTACCAGCAGCCAGATTTCTACAAAAATCAACAGTAAGACCACCACAAAGAACATGCTTCACTGTTGCTCCCACAACATGCATGTAGTGAGAACAAGATTGATGGTGATCAGTCTTCAAAAAATTTACTCTAAAAGCACCCTCCTGAATATAGGGTGAAGCTGTTGCCTCTTGCCTCACTCTGTAACCCATATCAACAACATATCAACGTCAGCGGCTTTTTTGACCAGGTTATCTACTGCTTTCCTGGAATAATACCAGACATTTTTTAAGAAAGAGCCTGAGTGACTCCCCACATCATACTACTCATTCAGATTGCATCTACGCATGTATTTAACCTCCAACAAAATCAATCTAAACACCTGTACATATACATCCCACACCATTCTTTGTAGCATCTGACACAGAATAACAGAACTAGAAAGGAACTTGGAGGTCTTCTGTGCAAGCAGGAAATCCTATACCATTTCATAATGAGTTATAAAATGTGTACTATTTCTTAAACATTAAAATTGTGAGGCATGATAATGATTCTTGTATATTTTTTTTCTTTTTCTTATTTCTAATAATATGAGGAACAAAGAAGGCAGATCCCCTTACGTAGAATTTTTTTTTAATTCACCTTTTTTAAATCTATGTCATGAAGTAAAGGCCTCTAGCTTTTGAAATCACTTGTTTCTCCCTTTCCCACAACCAGAGTCAACTTAATTCTTTTGATGTCTAGGTCACCACATTAACAAGCTCTTGAGTAGATGAATGGTGCCCATCTCATCATGTTCCCACATAAACCACAAGTTTTAAATTTTTTTCCTTATATTTTTTAAAGTAGCATTCCACATTTTTTGCACTAGTGCGAGGAACATATTTTCAGACATTATTTATGTGTGCCTTTCCAGGTAGTAAGTTAGAGATTTTTAAATTTATTCTATATTTTAAAAACTCGATGTGTAAAACCCAGCAGCAGATTGTCTTTTTCTTTCACCAAGATTTAGAAAAATCAAGCTTAAAGTCCAGAATTATACTCAAATGTATTTTACTCTTGTAATATTAACTTTTTTTTTATTACCTCAACTATTTCCCCTGTCTCCCTTGACTTCCACAGCAGGGGTGCTCACATTATTTCCTGCAGCGTTCCACCTCCACTTCAGAGCTGTGGATTTGAGGAGCTGCCCTACCATTTATCAAAGCTTTCCCCTTGGTCATCAGAGAGAGAGAGAGAGAGAGAGAAAGAGGTGGGGGAGGGAGGGAGGGAGAAAGTCTTTCCTACTTTGGGCTGGAATGAAATTGTCAGTTTCTATTTTTTTCCTTCCAGCTTTTCTTCTCCGCCTTATTTGTATGGAGTTATCTGTTCACAACTTAGTAATCTGTCTAGAACTGCTGGAATGATCATTTTTATGCACCATTTCTGGCAGCTAAGCCAAAGGCTGATAATAGCAGTGTGTTTTTTTAGAGACACACAAAAACTGGGCATATGGCTGAGAGATCCATAGAATAGTTTATATTTTTCACACATCTTTCACCATCCTGCTTACAGCACTTACTGCTCCTTTCAGGCAGAACATCCTCAAGAATTAAAGCCCTCAAGCTATTTGGATTTTAAAAGAAAGTGCATTGCTAATTTTCAAAAGCAAATATCAAATGTTCCCTTGCCACAAGGTATAAGCGATATACGCCTGTAAGTGTTTACAAACAAGCATACACAAATATTTATCGCAGGTTGGAGTAAGATTTGTTAAAGAAAATCTTAAGAGACAGTTGGCCTATTTTGATATATCCCTCTTGGTACAGTAAAAGAAAAAATCCATTTTCAGAAAGGTATATTGAAGATAGGACTTTCATTTCATGTTCATCCAAATACCTTCTAGTGATTATTTCTTTTTTGTTCATTGTTGCAGTGTAACATCTGGCCTGCCAACATGTCTTCGTTCATGGATAATCTGATGGAATTTAATAAATCCTAACTCTACAACCTCTTTATCTTGGACCTTGAAATCTGCTAATGGAACATCTTTCACTTGTTGGTGAATGCAATTTAAGAAACACTTAACAGTCCTATGAAAGTAATAGTTTGCATCTGTAGAAAACGAAAATGTGCAATGTTTTTTTATGCAGTCAAGAATAAGCACGTTGAAACAACTTTTCCCAGTCTTCCTAGTCTTTCCCTGTCTGGTGTCTTCTTAGATAAGTATGTCCAGATTCATTGAAATAAAGGGGCGTTTTTCTACACATTTTCCCTGCAAGATAAAGTATGCAAAGAACACTATTATTGTAATGATAAAATTCCCTGTTTATAGATTAATTAGAATATCATTGAAGAAAATAAGTATTTATCATGAAAAAACAATGAAAGGGCCTATTTTATCCTTTTTGGTCAACAGAAGGACATGTCCATGTCTTCTTGGACATCGGGGGAGAGGGGGAGGAAGTGTCACTTTATTCTTCAGGGTGAAGAAAGATATTTATAGACTCTTCTACGATAAATACTAAATCTTTAAGCATCTAGATTTGATAACATGCCATATCAATGTATAATCTAGTTTGAACATTGTGTTTGCTGAACGACAACCAGAACGGTTTGAAGAAATTAGTCATTGGCTGAACAATACATGTTCCTAAGATTTCACATAACCTACCGTATGTCTTGTAAATCAGCAGTCCCCAACCTTTGAGGGACCAGGGACCGGTTCCATAGAAAATAATTTTTGGAGTGGTTTCGCACATTTCCTAGATCCCATGCATGAATGATCCCATTCACTAGCCCGTGCAGCCGGGATTCTAACAGGTAATGGACAGGTAATGGATTAGCGGCCTGGGTGTTGGGAAACCCTAATGTGAAAGCTTGTCTGGTAACTGTTTCATTATGGTCATTCCATTATAATCCCCAACATTCCCTGAATTTTAACCCCCAGTAATGTGAAAGGTTTATAAATCCAAAGTTAGTGGTGATTATTTCTTCAGACAGTAAAAATTTCTTTTGGGTAATGTTTGGCTCCAGATAATTATCTGCATCTATATTAGTTTAATGTAAAATAGATGCACATTTCCTTTCATCCAATAGACAATATATCAAAACGATGTGCTTAACATAGCCTTTTAGTTCAGTGTGAACATTTGACATCTCCTATGATGCAATTCTCCTTTTTTGGCTGAATTAATAGATCTTAAGCACATTCTCACCATCCTTTCATTCAGGTATTCAAGAAGGAACAGTTTATGCAGAGGTGCTTAATAAATCAAAGAGACACTTGGAGGGATGTGAATTGTTCAGTCTAGGTGATTATTTTCCCCCCTATCTTTTTAGTCATTATAAAAGTCCAGCCCATGCAGACTACTCTCTGTGTACAAATGTCTGATAAAGTGGGAGAGATCAGAAACAATATTGTAGACAACAGATGAACACAGAATATTTAAAAAGCAAGAAGGGAAGAGTGAAGCCCTGCTGAAAGATTAAAGAATAGGAAAAAAGTACAAATGAGCAAATCAATTACTGTGTGAAGATTTAGAGGATGTTGTTTAATTCATCACGATCTGTGCTACATTGCGTTTCCTCACAGTTTCTTTTTTTATTGATGTTCCTCTTAGTTCTTTCCTTGACATCTAATTCTACAGGACTGAACAATCCTTTGAAGGTAAGTGTTGTGAACTGGAGGCCTGATCCTGCATCATTTCTGAGAAGATTAACTAGGTTCATTTATACCGACATGGTGAATTCTTAATGAAAAGGGCTCAAGTGACGCCAACAGGAGAGAACCATCAAATTAGGGGTTTGGAAATTAAAAATACTTTTTCTTTCAAATAACCAATAGTTAGGGGTGCACTACCAATTAAAAACAAATTTGCTGATGTGTCTTTAACGCATACACATTCTATTTAATTAATCTGTTTCTGTCCTTTGCTAAATGAAATGAAAGAAATATAAATTTCTACAGAATGTTGATGGACAGAGTGGATCTAAAAGACCTAAAGAGTGGTAAGAATATGAGTATCCTGTGCCAGAATCAGTCCTTCCCATCCCAAAGTGGTTAGGCAGTCCTTTGGCATATTTGATTTGCACTCTGTGCATTTTCTATATTTTGATTTTGCTTTCTTCTATTTCCCATAATCGCTAGATATAGCACACTTTTGCTCCAATGCAGAGACACTTAGTAAATCAGGAGGCTTTGAAGGTAGTGGATCCAAAATATACTCTTGACAGGCTCCAAGACTTTACTGCTGATAATTATTGAAAGCCATAATATTCTATTGGTTATCCACACTAGCCACTGATCATATATTTTATATAATATAAAGATACAAATGCCTTGAACTCAACTTTTGGTGACCATATAGAAATGTCCATCTAATTTTCTTTGGAAACGTGTGGAGGCGGTTTGTTATTGTCAACGTCCAGAATTCTATATAAAAGGAAGGGACAAAGCTTCGTTTTTATGGCAGGTTGGTATTTCATCTTCTTTGTGAGGTTAATGTGGAATACCTAGTAGTATTTCCTCTAGTTCTTTTCCGCAGAACAACAATCTTTTGAGGCAAGTTGGACTCAGAACAGCAACCAATCATCCAATGACATTCTATGGCTCCCACTGGATCTGGGTTAAGATCAGAAAATCAGAAATTTGTTGAACTGTTGATGTTTCTACAGATGTTGTTTAATTGAACTTTATTGAGATCCTATGAAAGATAGGTGGAGGTGAGGGAAGATTTGAGTTTTAGTCCATAGACATTTTTTTCCCCCTGACAGATGATTATGATGAAGAAGAAGAAGACCAGAGTTGAAAGGGACTTTAGAGGTCTTCTAGTGCAAATCCCTGTTCAGAAAACTCCTTGGTCAGGAAACCTGCTGTCCCACTGCTCAGGAAGCCTTATACCATTTCAGACAAATTGTTGTCCAATCTCTTCTTAAAAACTTCCAGTATTGGAGTATTCACAACTTCTGGATTCAAGTTGTTCCACTGATTGATTGGTCTAACTGTCAGGAAATTTCTCCTTAATTCTAGGCTGCTTCTCTCCTTGATTAGTTCGCATCTATTGCTTCTTGTCCTGCTTTCAGGTGCTTTGGAGAATACTTGACTCACTCTTCTTTGTGGCAACCCTGACATATCAGAACATCGCTAGCATGTCACCCCTAGTCCTTCTTTTAATTAGAATAGTCATACGCAATTCCTGCAACCATTCTTTAAATGTTTTAGCCGCAGTCCCACAATCATCTTTGTTGCTTTTCTATGCACTCTTTCTAGAGTCTCAAATCTTTTTTACATCGACCAAACTGGATGCAGTATTTGAAGATTATTTATTTATTAATTTTTGTTTTATTTATTCACTAGCTATACCCGGCCACGCGTTGCTGTGGCCCAGTCTGGTTAAATGGCCAACCAAACTGTGTGTAGATCTACACCTGCACACATACACACAACCACCATATAACCCCCAACCTACCTACCTACTGTATTTCTCCCTCTCTATCTATCCCTCTATCTACCTACCTACTGTATTTCCCCCTCTCTATCCCTCTACCTACCTACCTACTGTATTTCTCCCTCTTTCTCTATTCCTCTACCTACCTACTGTATTTCTCGCTATCTATCTATACACCTACCTACCTACCTACTTACCTACCTGCGGTATTTCTCCCTCTCTGTCTATCCCTCTACTTACCTACCTATTGTATTTCTTGCTTTCTCCCTCTACCTACCTACTGTATTTCTCCCTCTCTCTTTATCCCCATATCTACCTACCTGCCTACCTACTGTATTTCTCCCTCTCTGTCTATCCCTCTACCTACCTACCTACTGTATTTCTCCCTATCTATCTATCCCCCTACCTACCTACCTACTTACCTACCTACTGTATTTCTCCCTATCTATCTATCCCCCTACTTACCTACCTACTATATTTCTTCCTTTCTCCCTCCACCTACCTGCCTACCTACCTGCCTACCTACTGTATTTCTCCCTATCTATCTATCCCTCTACCTACCGACCTACCTACCGACCTACTGTATTTCTATCTATCTATCTATCTATCTATCTATCTATCTATCTATCTATCTATCTATCTATCTATCTATCTACCTACCTACCTTTCTTCCTTTCTCCCGCTACCTACCTACCTACCTACCTACTGTATTTTTCGCTATCTACCTATACACCTACCTACCTACCTACCTATCTACCTACGGTATTTCTCCCTCTCTGTCTATCCCTCTACTTACCTACCTATTGTATTTCTTGCTTTCTCCCTCTACCTATCTACCTACCTGCCTACCTACTGTATTTCTCCCTCTGTCTATCCCTCTACCTACCTACCTACTGTATTTCTCCCTATCTATCTATCCCCCTACCTACCTACCTACTGTATTTCTCCCTATCTATCTATCCATCTACCTACCTACCTACCTACCTACTTTCTATATTTCTTCCTTTCTCCCCTACCTACCTACCTACCTACCTACCGTATTTCTCTCTCTCTATCACCCTATCTACCTACCTACCTACCTACCTACCGTCTGTCTATCTATCTATCCATCCATCCATCCATCCATCCATCCATCCATCCATCCATCCATCTATCTATCTATCTATCTACCTACCTACCTGATTTAGGCCTTCTTTTGAGGCCTTTTTGCCCTCTAGAGGTGGGGGAAGGCTGTTTTCATCCTCCCCAGGCTCCTATAAAGCCTCTGGAGCCTGGGGATGACGTAAAAAGCATGCCAAATGCAGGGGTCATGCACATAGCATTATGGATGTGGCACACCTGTGCACATCGCCCCTGCACTCCCCCTGTTTTTGGCACGAGAGCCAAAAAAGGTTAGCCATCACTGCCCTATACCATTTCAGACAAATGGCTATCCAACATCTTCTTGAAGACTTGCAGTGTTGGGGCATTCACAACTTCTGGTGGCAAGCTGTTTCACTGATTAATTGTTCTGTCAGGAAATTTCTCCTCAGTTCTAAGTTGCTTCTCTCCTTGATTAGTTTCCACCCATTGCTTCTTGTTCTGCCCTCAGGTGCTTTGGAGAATAGTTTGACTTCCTCTTCTTTGTGGCAACCCCTGAGATATTGGAAGGCTGCTATCATGTCACCCTTAGTCCTTTTTGTTAAACTGTATTTCTTCCTCTCTCTCTCTCTCTATGGGCCACCTGGGAGCTTGCTATCTCAGTGCCTTTTTGGCCGTAAGAGGCCTCTGTACAGCCTTTTTGAGGAACTGACTGTTGGAAATGCCAGGTGGGAGGAGTTACAGGGAGGTGAAAATTTTTTCAGTGGTACATTTTATATTAGTGTACTTTGTACATGACACACGTGTGCTAGGCACAAAATGAGTTGGTATTCTATTATCCTAAGTCCTTGTGAACATTGTGTGAAAAACTGAGGTAAATCGGTCCAGTAGTTTTTGAGATTAGTGGATTCGTACAAACTATTTTACATTTTTATTTATATAGATTAACTTTATGCCACTCAACTTTCCTATAAGGTGATATTTAAAATGTTTGCACCATATTGGAATAGTTTCAATCTCAAATTATTGGGATGATAATATGATAATCACCAACATAATTTTAGCTTAATAGTCTCTTAACAACCCATTCAGTACCATTTGTAAACATGCCATATTCATTTATAATTTCATGATGACAGATTGTAGATGTAGCAAAGTTTGAAAACAGACTCACACAAAACCATAACATTGAAACTAATCTTACAAAACCCTATCTATCCCCCTACCTACCTACCTACTTACCTACCTACTGTATTTCTCCCTATCTATCTATCCCCCTACTTACCTACCTACTATATTTCTTCCTTTCTCCCTCCACCTACCTGCCTACCTACCTGCCTACCTACTGTATTTCTCCCTATCTATCTATCCCTCTACCTACCGACCTACCTACCGACCTACTGTATTTCTATCTATCTATCTATCTATCTATCTACCTACCTACCTACCTACCTACCTACCTACCTACCTTTCTTCCTTTCTCCCGCTACCTACCTACCTACCTACCTACTGTATTTTTCGCTATCTACCTATACACCTACCTACCTACCTACCTACCTATCTACCTACGGTATTTCTCCCTCTCTGTCTATCCCTCTACTTACCTACCTATTGTATTTCTTGCTTTCTCCCTCTACCTATCTACCTACCTGCCTACCTACTGTATTTCTCCCTCTGTCTATCCCTCTACCTACCTACCTACTGTATTTCTCCCTATCTATCTATCCCCCTACCTACCTACCTACTGTATTTCTCCCTATCTATCCATCTACCTACCTACCTACCTACCTACTTTCTATATTTCTTCCTTTCTCCCCTACCTACCTACCTACCTACCTATCTACCGTATTTCTCTCTCTCTATCACCCTATCTACCTACCTACCTACCTACCTACCGTCTGTCTATCTATCTATCCATCCATCCATCCATCCATCCATCCATCCATCCATCTATCTATCTATCTATCTACCTACCTACCTGATTTAGGCCTTCTTTTGAGGCCTTTTTGCCCTCTAGAGGTGGGGGAAGGCTGTTTTCATCCTCCCCAGGCTCCTATAAAGCCTCTGGAGCCTGGGGATGACGTAAAAAGCATGCCAAATGCAGGGGTCATGCACATAGCATTATGGATGTGGCACACCTGTGCACATCGCCCCTGCACTCCCCCTGTTTTTGGCACGAGAGCCAAAAAAGGTTAGCCATCACTGCCCTATACCATTTCAGACAAATGGCTATCCAACATCTTCTTGAAGACTTGCAGTGTTGGGGCATTCACAACTTCTGGTGGCAAGCTGTTTCACTGATTAATTGTTCTGTCAGGAAATTTCTCCTCAGTTCTAAGTTGCTTCTCTCCTTGATTAGTTTCCACCCATTATTCTTGTTCTGCCCTCAGGTGCTTTGGAGAATAGTTTGACTTCCTCTTCTTTGTGGCAACCCCTGAGATATTGGAAGGCTGCTATCATGTCACCCTTAGTCCTTTTTGTTAAACTGTATTTCTTCCTCTCTCTCTCTCTCTATGGGCCACCTGGGAGTTTGCTATCTCAGTGCCTTTTTGGCCGTAAGAGGCCTCTGTACAGCCTTTTTGAGGAACTGACTGTTGGAAATGCCAGGTGGGAGGAGTTACAGGGAGGTGAAAAATTTTTCAGTGGTACATTTTATATTAGTGTACTTTGTACATGACACACGTGTGCTAGGCACAAAATGAGTTGGTATTCTATTATCCTAAGTCCTTGTGAACATTGTGTGAAAAACTGAGGTAAATCGGTCCAGTAGTTTTTGAGATTAGTGGATTCGTACAAACTATTTTACATTTTTATTTATATAGATTAACTTTATGCCACTCAACTTTCCTATAAGGTGATATTTAAAATGTTTGCACCATATTGGAATAGTTTCAATCTCAAATTATTGGGATGATAATATGATAATCACCAACATAATTTTAGCTTAATAGTCTCTTAACAACCCATTCAGTACCATTTGTAAACATGCCATATTCATTTATAATTTCATGATGACAGATTGTAGATGTAGCAAAGTTTGAAAACAGACTCACACAAAACCATAACATTGAAACTAATCTTACAAAACACAATACTAGGTATTTTCGAAGAGATCTTTGTTATAGTCAAATCTCAAGGTTTCTAGAAATCCACACATCTTAAAGTTGCCAAGATTGAAAAACAGTGTTCTAATATATTATGATGTGGTTCTACCCAGATCTCAAAATTGTCTTTTTAGGGGACTTTAAAATATTTACTGTTTAAATTAATCAGAGAAAATTCTTATTATACCAGTAAGTAATGTATATATTAATAATCATGATAATTTTATTTTATTTTTTATTTTATTTTAATAAAAAATAAAATGGAAGAAAAAAATTAGAAAATTATAAGTTTAATTATAATTTTGCAACGCCAGGTCCGTTGTCAACAAAGCCCCCCTCATTAGTGACCTTGTGTCAGAGGGGGAGCCGGACCTGGTAGGAATTGCGGAGACCTGGTTGGGCCACGAGGGAGGTCATCCCCTCGTTGAAATGTGCCCACCAGGCTACCGCGCATTTCATCAGCCGCGGGCCCTAGGCAGGGGTGGTGGGGTAGCGGTCATTATCAAGGAAGGCCTGGAGCCGAGAGAGACCATTGTGCCGCAGACCTCCGGCTGTGAGTCCCTTTGCATGAAGTGGGGCCTAGGGAGGCAGTTGGGCTTGCTGGCTGTATACCTGGCTCCCCGCTATGTAGCAGCAGCCCTGCCCGAGCTCCTGGAGGTGATCGCCACGGTGGCAGTGGAGACCCCCAGACTTATAGTTATGGGGGACTTTAATCTGCCATCGTTGGGCGAATCATCCGCGGTAGCTCGGGAGTTCATGGCTTCCATGACGGCCATGGACCTGACCCAAGTAATTCAAGGCCCCACTCATGAGGGTGGGCATACGCCGGACCTCATCTTCGTCTCGGGCCAATGGAAGAGTGATCTGGGCACAGGGGACATAGACATCATACCCTTGTCATGGTCAGACCACTCACTTCTCCGACTCGACTTTCCGACCGCTGCTCCCCTCCGCGGGGAGGCGGAACCAGAGTTACCAATCTGGTACCGCCCCAGGCGCTTGATGGACCCGGATGGGTTCCAGACAGCGCTTGGGCCATTTCCTGTATCCCTGACCCGCGCCCCGATAGAGGACCTCACGGCCGCATGGAATAGTGCGGCCGTGGGAGCCTTGGATCGGGTCGCGCCCTTGCGGCCTCTCTCGCGGCGGCGAACCACCCTGGCTCCTTGGTTTACTGAGGGGCTGCGGGTGATGAAACGCCGCAAGAGATGCCTAGAGAGAAGATGGAGGGCTAGCCGCTCTGAATCTGACCGGACACAAGTGAGAGCCCATTTACGGACTTACATTGTGGCGCTGAGGGTGGCCAAACGTCATCATTGCGCCACCCTCATAGCATCCGCAGAAAACCGCCCTGCCGCCCTGTTTAGGGTGACCCGTTCCCTCCTTCAACAGAGGGAGCGGGAAGCCCCGTTACAGGGTAGGGCAGAGGAATTTGTGATTTTTCTGCAGGAGAAAACCGCCCAGATACAGAGTGAGCTAGCCACCATTCATGGCCCAGTGGGATGCCACGAGGGAGATCTTGTTTGGGAGGAGTTTGACCCCGTTACTTCCGAGGATATGGACAGGTTACGTGGGCGACTGCGAGCCACCACATGTTCATTGGACCCGTGCCCCTCCTGGCTTGTACTGGCATCCTGGGAGGTGACACGAGGCTGGCTCCAAGAGGTTATCAACGCATCCTTGAGCGAGGGTTCCTTGCCTGCCTCCCTAAAAGAGGCTATGGTGAGGCCCCTCCTCAAGAAGCCCTCTTTGGACCCAGCTCTTTTGAACAACTACCGTCCAGTCTCCAACCTTCCCTTCTTGGCGAAGGTTGTTGAGAGTGTGGTGGCACAACAGTTTCCCCGTCACCTGGAGGAAGTTGACTATCTAGATCCGCGCCAGTCCGGCTTTCGGCCCGGGCATAGCACCGAGACGGCATTGGTCGCGTTGGTAGATGATCTCTGGAGGGCCAGAGATGGGGGATGTTCCTCCATCCTGGTCCTATTAGACCTCTCAGCGGCTTTCGATACCATCGACCATGGTATCCTATTGCATCGGCTGGGGGGGTTGGGGGTGGGAGGCACCGTGTTGCGGTGGTTCTCCTCCTACCTCTCTGGCCGATCGCAATTTGTGCGGGCAGGAGAGCAGAGGTCGACCCCGAGACCTCTCACATGTGGAGTGCCTCAGGGGTCGGTCCTCTCGCCTCTCCTGTTTAACGCATATATGAAGCCGCTGGGTGAGATCATCCGTGGTTTTGGGGTAGAGTACCACCTGTACGCTGATGACACCCAGCTGTACATATCTACCCCAAACCACCCCAACGATGCCGTAGCGGTGATGTGCCAGTGCCTGGAAGCCGTGCGGATCTGGATGGGAAGTAACGGACTTAGGCTCAACCCGACCAAGACCGAGTGGCTGTGGTTTCCGGCTGCCCGATTCAACCAGCTTTCTCCAACGCTGGCCATAGGGGGCGAACATCTTGCCCCTGTGGATGGGGCGCGCAATTTGGGTGTCCTCCTGGATACCCGGCTGTCTATGGAAGAGCAAGTGACAGCCGTGGCCAGGAGGGCGTTTTACCAGGTTTGCCTGGTCCGCCAATTGCGCCCCCTATTGGATCGGGACGCCCTTCGCACAGTCACTCATGCCCTCGTGACATCCCGACTGGACTATTGTAACTCTCTCTACATGGGGCTCCCCTTGAGGTGCACCCGGAGACTTCAGTTAGTTCAGAATGCAGCCGCGCGAGCAATTATGGGCACCTCTAGGTTTGCCCATGTAACACCGCTCTTGCGCGAGCTGCACTGGCTACCTGTCGTCTTCCGGGTGCGCTTCAAGGTGTTAGTTATCATCTTCAAAGCGCTCCATGGCTCGGGACCTAGCTATCTGCGAGATCGGATCCTGCCCCATACATCCTCACGACCGATTCGCTCCCACAGAGAGGGGCTTCTCCGGGTGCCGTCCACTAGACTTTGTCAGCGGGCGACGCCCAGGGGAAGGGCGCTCTCTGTGGCGGGCCCGGCCCTCTGGAACGACCTTCCCCCTGATATTAGAACGACCACCGACCTCCGCTCCTTCCGTGTAAAGTTAAAGACCCATCTCTTTCGACTGGCCGGCCTTGAATAGTTCTCTCTGTCTTTTAACGATAAATTTTAATGGGTTTTTTAATTGTATTTTTAGCACGGGTAATTTATTTAATTTTATTTTAGTAATGTCTGTATTATTATATATTGTTTTAATTATGCCTGTGCACCGCCCCGGGTCCCTGTGGGGAGAGGGTGCGGTTAATAAATTCCAATTTATTATATTATTATAATGAATTATACAATAAAATGATCATGTTGCTCAAAAATATACTATATACTGTAAGATACAGCCAAAAGCATATATGCATCATTAATACTTTGAATCGCTATCACACTATCTTTCAAATTGTAATCAATTGCATATTTGTAAAATCCAGATTGCATATTTGTAAAAGACCCAAAACACATATTGTATATTAAGGAAACTAACAAGATTATTAAGCATGCTTCAAGAATATTTCACGTAGATTTTCATGCATGAAACTCAATTTTAAAATATGGAAGATTTGCGATAAGTATGTGCACAAGGTAATACACGTAAGGTACACTATATTAGAAACTTTCATGATGTGATAAATTCATCCTACAGATCTGAGAACTTGGATTAAAAATAATAAATAGGTTTCCGCATAGCAGATTAAATTTTATAAAAAAAGTAATGTTACATCTGCAAATATATATTTAAAATGATGCACAAGGGCACAACTTCATAGAAAGTACAGGACGTGATATCACCCAAATATGATCTATATTTTACTTGATCAAAGAGCTTTCAAGAAAAATAATTAAAAAGTAAAACCTTATGCAATGAAATTCAAAAGAGAAGATTGAAGACCGGCAAAAAGCATCTAACTCAGCTTCAAAGTCCTTCAGAGTGCATATAATCAATGTTTGTCAATAGTAGTTTTACTCCCTTTAATTTATCTTTCGTGGATATAAAGTATGTTGATATTAGTTACACTCTATACCTTCAGTCTGATTTTTGATGAATCAGGGGTGTATTAAAATTCAGGGCATCTCATTTCAAGGACAGATCGCATAAAATTGTATTTATTACATTCTTTCATCTTTCTGTTTCTCTAACTAGAGAAAACTTACTTATAGAAACTTTTTATGGAACTGAGAAAAAATGAAAAGGCAGTATGGTATATATGTGGTATATGTTGGTATCACCATATCAATATCAATGTACATATTTGTTCTAGTTGTAAATTATTTTCTATATAATGATATCAAAGGGAAATCAGTAGTTTTTTGTATTAAAGCTTAAATAATACTTCCATACATTGAGTCATGGAAATTGGGTGTCCTTTTTTTTGGAGATGAAACTTTTTGCTGCTTATTCAAGTTGCTCCTTTAGTCTGATCAAATTGTTTAAGGGTACCCTATATATGTTCTCCAGAATGGTTTAATTTCTTACCTAATCTAAATAGTGATTTTTAGGGAGGGATGCAGAGATTTGTTAAGACTTGTTGCTCCTAAATATTTTTTTTCCTAGGTGGGTTGTTAAGAGTGGTCTCCTTCATGAACCTCTGATGTGGTCTTGATCCTCTTGGGGACTGATCTTCTGGATTCAACAAAAGAATGGCAGACAAAGTTGAGACTCAGAATCAACAAAAGAACCTATAATTTCTTACATGATTGATGTATCAAAGAAGCTAAAATGGATATTTGGAAAACACAACATATTTGTTGTGTATCAGAAGAGTAATGTAATACATGCAATCTCCCTGCAGTAAGGAGTGTTCAGAGCCCTGCATTGGGTAAACCAAGCAGCCTTTAATACAAGAGGATGGCCCAGCACAGAAGAAGCAACAACACAGGACCAGTAGTACACACCTTTATTTAAAAGAAAAAAGGACACTCTTTTGAGGACAGTGTTCATATTTTGGATAGGAAAAAATAGATGATTTGAAAGAGTGGAGGAATCCATTTATGCCAAAATGGAAATCCTTCCCTCAATAGCAGTGGAGGCATCAGGCAAAACCTGTCTCCTGTTTTTTTGCAGCTTTTGAATCAAACCCAAGGAAGATCAATACCGCTTCACAAATTCATCACACTTAACAAACCAACTAAGAGAAAAGATTAGGAGCCACAACATAATGTCTCTTTGTACCTATTCACCTAAAGAACTTATTCAGATTAGGTGAAATCTAACCCTAGTGAAACTACCCTAGTGGACATTTATAAGGTCCCTGTAATGAACTTGTTCAGACTGAAGAAGCTACTTGGATAAGCAACTAAATATTTCAATCCAAAAAGAAAATAAGTTCAGTTGACTGACTCAATTTCCAGACAACTCTACTGGATGATTGAGAATCTTCATCAACATATTATTCCATTACCTGTACCCGCCATATGTTGCTGTGGCCAAGTAAATGAAAAAGTTTCCCCTCATAGACTCTCTCAGCAACCACCTTCCTTCTCTGCCTCGGTTTCCCCTCCCTCTCCCTCCTCTTCCTGTCTTACTCTACCTACCTACTTACTTACCTACCTACCTAGAGAGAGAGGAGTGAGAGGCCGCTGACTCAGAAGCTGCCTTATGGGGGGAAGTTGGTGGCACGGGTGGTGCAGGTGACTTGGCAGCGGCCTTGTGGGGAGGGAGTTGGCAGAGGGGGTGGCGGCAGCGGCAGAGGAGAGGCCGCTGACTCGGCAGCGGCCTTGGGGGGGAGTTGGCAGAGGGGG
The DNA here is from genome assembly GCA_039707465.1 of Rhabdophis nuchalis. Taxonomy (NCBI): domain Eukaryota; kingdom Metazoa; phylum Chordata; class Lepidosauria; order Squamata; family Natricidae; genus Rhabdophis; species Rhabdophis nuchalis. The sequence goes on from CM077645.1 coordinate 61,211,485, forward strand.
GAGCGGTGAGAGAGGCTGCTGACTTGGCAGTGGCCTTGTGGGGGAGGTGTTGGTGGAGAGGGGGCAACAGCGGTGGCGGAGGAGAGGCTGCTGACTTGGTAGTGGCCTTGGGGGGGACAGTTGGCAGAGGGGGAGTGGCAGCGGAGGAGGAGCATAGACCACTGACTTGGCAGCAGCCTTGGGGGGGGGAGTTGGTGGAGGGGGTGGCAGCAGCGGCAGTGGTGGCAGCAGCGGCAGTGGCGGCAGCGGCGGAGGAGAGGCTGCTGACTTGGAAAGCGGCCTCGTGGGGAGGGGAGTTGGTGGACGGGTGGGCAGTGGCAGAGGAGAGGCCGCTGACTTGGCAGCGGCCTTTTGGGGGGAGTTGGTGGAGGGGGGGCAGCAGAGGAGGAGAGAGAGGCTGGTGAGGAGGCAACCATCGCAGATATGACACAGGCCGCTCCACCGCTCGTGCAAGTGACGTGAGCTGAAAAGCGGCCGGGTGGGAGGGGCCACGAAGGGGAGGGGGGCAAGTGAGCGAGTGAGGGAAACACACATAAGAGCTGCAGTTGTATATTTGTGTGGCATGTACCTGGCACCAGTGTGCCAGCCACACATCCGTAAGTGTACGTATCCCTGCACATGTAAGGAATGTTGTGTGAAAATTTGGTTGCGATTTGTGCGGTAGTTTCTGAGATTAGCAGTTTTGAACAAACTCATAGTTAATTTTTTATTTATATAGATAATGAATTATGCTATTGTACCACCATAACGTTCTTCATGGAATGGAAACAACCAAAGAACAAATATCTGCCATTGAAATTGTTGGGATTTGATTAGTATTCCTCATTCTTCAGTAACTGTGTTAAATGTGTAAACAAAAGGGCAGGATATACAAGTCTCAAAGTAACAAACCATCTAATTTAAGTAATACTAACTTTTGATTAAACTGCACCTAACCATAAATGTAATGATTAAACAATAAACAGCACTGATGCAAATATATCTCGCGTTTTAGAAGCCAGTTTATTAAAAGTGATGTCACAAATACATAAGTATTGCAACTCTTTCCCTTAGCATAGGCCTCAGAAAAGACTTCTTAAAGGAAAACTTTCCATGCCAGTTGTACTTGCTAGTCCAGTGTGATCAAAATTGAAAGTGTGGTTAATGATTTGCAAAACCTGTTATTTAACAATTTCGGTTGAGAAACAGAAAAAAATAGAAACAAGAAAAAGTATATTCACACAGGGAGAAAATCTGTTTAAAATAAGAATGTTTAATTGGTTTGTCTATTTGCCACTTCTCTCTCTGATTGTCTTTCTTGGAAATACTCCTGTTTCAGTAAGTATATTTATTTTAATGCCTTATTTAAAAGAGATTGATGAATTAATGTCAATGCCCATATCATACAACACTATGTTTGACTACTATATTGGCAATCCAGTAGCATTGGAAAACTAGGTATTCTATCAGTTATCAGGAAATATATGTAGCATAGATCTTTAAAGATTTCAGATTTATTAATGTTTTATTGAAAATAAATGTCTTAATTAATCTAAAAACAATCTTTGGAAAAGATTGGCATTCTACCAAATAAAATCAATAATCAAATATTCAGCATTCCTTTTATGTCTTTTTTCCCTTCCATATTTCTTTTATTCTTCAAAAAACATATGCAAATATTTATTTCATTAATCAATTTCTTATAAGAAAATATTGGCTAGCACTTAAGTAACAGATTGATATTTTTTAATTTTTCCAAACTATTGTAGAATATTGTGAATTTAACATAATTCTAACGAGGTGCATCTATCATTCATTGGAAAAATTGTAAAAATAATTATATCAATAAAAATAAATAGAATATATAGAAATATATTTTCTTAAGCATTAACAAAATGCAAAAGCAGGAACATTTTTAATAAACACATTTCTTTTTTCTTATAATTGAACTGATCAAACTTTCTTAAAATAAAAGAATAGCAAGTGTTCTGTGAGCTGATCATATTATTTGCCTCTAATGCTTCACTCCAAAATGAATTGCCAATTCAAATATTCAGATTGTAATAAAACTGGTTTGTATGCATGTTTGTGCATTTGTACTCTGTATATGTTGAGAGGTCTAATGTTATTATACTTTCCTGAATGTGCTCTACTACCCATGTTTAGGAGGGTAAATATAATATTAGACCCCTCTTTGTTTTGTATAATGGTTAGAATAGATTACAACTGCAGACACCAGTCCATTAATCAATACTCTTAAAATAATTTATCAAAGATACAAAAGGAAGGGGGGAAAAGTATCTCGAGCACATATATTTTAGTATATATTCCTTACATTAATTATTATTTATCTATTAACTAAAAGGACACCATCATTTTTCTTTCATCAAATATAGCAGTCTGTCCTTCCAGATTTTGCAACCATCTTTGTTCTGTTCAGTTAATGATTAGATGAAAGGAAATGAGTTATAATTTTTGGTCCTACCTGGAACAGCCTCTAAAATGGAACCTGTAAGTTGCAAACAGAAGTCTGTAATAAAAAGAACAAGGCAACACCTAAGCATTGTCACTTCCTCCCTTGAGCCATGCCTTATACATTCTGCAAATTCAAGTAGCAATTAGTTCCCAGGGGAGACAACTGAAAATTTCCACCTCACAAGGGTTTGGATTTCTTTTGTAAAACTAAAATAAGGGGAGACACTTGTTTTATGTGCATATGTACTGCCATGAACTCCCAAGAGGACAGAAATATACAGTAGCCATAAATAATATAATACAATCTAATTATACAGATTCCATGATGGCCACTACTTACTTATATGGAAATCATATCCATACTCCTTTTTTGTACCAGTATCTGGAGGTCCACAATACTGTAAATGAATTCCTCATTTTGTACTGCAGTTCTTCAAAGTGTGTACAAAATGTATGCATTGAGATAAATAGTGTATGTTATGGAGCATCATAATGAAAATATATTTATTGGAAAAATTGAACATGTATGTACAATATATGTATGTATGATATATGCATGAACTATGTACTGCAAATGGTCTGTTTTTCAAATATATACACAAAAGATATTGTTAGATTGTATTAATTTTTGACAAACATATTTTTCTTGGCACGTCTTTAAAAAAAAAAAAAGAACAGATGCAAAAATAGGAGAGAATGAACCTGTGCTAGAAATGATAGAGGGTGAAATAAAACATGTACTTTTTATGTTGGGACAATGCATACATTTGACATTTGGTATTTAATGTAAATCTAGAAGCTTCCTCTAATAAAACTTACATCACAGAAATGTGACTCAAACTAACTAAAATTGACGCATCATTGAGATAAATTAGGAGGAACATGTAGATGTATCCTAAGCTTCACCCAATTTTAATAAGAAGTAGGACCTGAATCAAAGACATATCTTTGAGTGGAACTACATAATAATTGGATATAGACACATATTAAATATTATTAAATACCATATTAAATGTTAAATATTGTTAAATACTATATTAAAGTTACAATATTATTTTTTTAAAATATATTTTTAAATTATTTTTTAAAAAAACTTGAGATTCAAGCATCTGTTGTGTAAATATTTTGTTGTGTTGCATTGTAACCTTCAGCCTCCAGAGAGAAGAAGCAAGTTGCCAATTCAGCATTATTCATTGATCAAGAGAACCCCATATGCTCTTTTTTACAGGACAGGCAAGGGTGTGCCTGAAGCTACAGGATTGCAAAATGTCTTAGCTAGATACATTACCAAATGTTGAACTGATCTCTTATAGAGGGGAAATTCCTTTCTGACCCCTGAAGGCATTCAGCATATGCCCTGAAGCGTGAGAGTTCTCTTACAGCTAAGTGTCTTCTTAATGGGTTTCCATAAGCTTTAACTTGAGCTATGTAGCCTGCGTTCTCAGCACAGATAGCAAAATGTTTGATAATGCAAAAATCTTGTGTCAGACTCATAGGAAGGTTTGCCTTGTGAAACTGACTGAAGAGACTTTGTTGTTCCTGTCTCGAAATCAGATCTATTCTGAAGAAGAAACCAAGTATGTGTGTTCTCACTATCACATGAGACAAATGGAGAACTTCAGAACGTTGCATGAGAAAGAATTTCAGATTTACCAGCGATACGACTTATAGGAATATTGAACTCATTTCACTTTGGCTCAAATGTCTATAGCCTTTAAAAAAAATATCTCTTATTCCTATTTGGGGGGGGGGGGGTTCACTAAACCTTAAACTTGCAGCACATCAGAAGAAAGAGAAATTCTAGGGGATTGAAATTAAAAATTTTAATTTTAAATGGTTTTAGTAGGTTTTATTAATGGTTTTAGTACAAGCATATTGTTTAATACATTTTTAAATATATATTTCATGTATTTTTATCATTGATCTTATTGCTGCCTGTACACCGCCCTGAGTCCCGGAAGGGAGAAGGGCGGTATAGAAATTTTAATAACAACAACAACAACAACAACAACAACAACAACAATAATAATAATAATAATAATAATAATAATAATAATAATAATAAATGGAAAACAAAGAACTTTATGGCTGCATAACCAGAATTGGTGTCACTATGCAGCCAAGCAAAGCCAACATCTTTGGAAAAGCATCAAACAAAAAAATGTTCATCTAAATAGGGGACTAAACTGCAGAAAAGATGGGGAAGCATCATTAAAACCTCAAGCCAAAACAAATTGGAAATTAATTCTTCTTGATCTGTCAGTAGGGTTAGGAGTGATTGTTGAGAAACCGGGGTCATGTTATGTGGCTCCTGGTTGCATTTAGATTAGTATTTCTATAACTAGTGGTTTTCACGTGTACTGAACTTTCACTCCTGGATTTTCCCCCCAGAGATATCTATAAATCCTTAGTTCTCTTAAATCAACAATTCAAGAGAAGTCACAATTTTCTCCTACTATTTCCACTCTCTTATAAATCTTCTTGCTATGGGGTGTACCAGGATCTCTGATCAACTACAGCAAGGGGTGAAAAAGGGGCTGGGGAGAATACTGATTGAAGAAACTTCATCTGCCTTATCTTCTGCTTCATCTGGAGGCTTAAGGGATGCTTACCGGTATGCTGCTCAGGTCTGAATCCAGCAATTCTAAGCTTGGGAAACCTTACAAAAATGCCTCTATTAGGAGAATGAATCTATTTAAAAATATATAGGTCTGTGATGCAATTATTAATATGTAGAGTTGCTACTTTAATTCACTGATGCTATAAACAACAGTGTGAAATCAAAAGAACAACAGATAAATTATTTAATATAGTCTCCTCTAATTGTTTCATTTTCAAGTATTTTCTGACAACCCAAATTTATGTACATAAAGTTATTAATGCACTTATTTGCATATGTAATAAATACAAATGAACAAATATGGGTTATTTCTAAGCAAAGTATTAAGTATAAGATGCCACGCAAGTTGTTTTCTGTCTTCCAATATTTTAGGTTATTTTTTCAATGTTTTGCTAACAATAAGAAGAAAGTTATTCAGTTGTTTTCCTGTTTTGGTATGGTAGAGGTAGACATCACAAACAATATTTTATTTCTGTAGTATAGTTTTGTTAGAACAAAAGTAGATATAATTTCAAAACTGCCAAACTAACGTAATTATATATAATTGCACTTCAGTAAAAATTGGGTAGCAAAAAGCAGGCGTGCATGGGCCAATTTCTGCACTGCAAAGTTTTCATTGTAAGTGTTCCAGAGAATCAATCTTCCAAAACAACACAATTTCACCTAAAAGAATAGTCCTCTGTTTTGAAACTACAAGTTGACTGCTGTGCTACAGATTTTCAATTGGAAATCTAAATCAACATCTCTTAGCTCATTCAGTAACAAAGTCTCTTAAGATGTTGTAAGCACCTTTGCTGGTTTTGGCACAACAGGGTTCCATGGTTGTCCTGTAAAAAATAATAGTATTTGTTCTAATGGTTATCATTATTATTAGTCACTCTTGGTAATACCTTCAGTGTATTGTCTGGGACATCTCGTGAATAATCAAGAATGCTTGGAGAAAAGTAGAAAGCATTCAAAAAAGATAGTTACTAATATATGCTAGTGCAAGTGAATCATTTTTCTTCAAAGCATTAAAACAGACACACCCTTTAGAAAGTTGATGCTACAGTTTTGAAGACTGCCTCTCGTTATCTATGTATGCATACAATTGCTCAATGCTTAGTTTCATTGGCACGCCCAGAAGAAATATGGTCTGTCCACCCATGGGCACATGCATTCACATACATAAATACACACACAGAGAACATGAGAGCACACAGCTGCTAGCATATTTTGTAATGTAGTGCTTTCAAATGCTTTGCATAGTTCTACTGTTAGACCAAGAACTCAGCATACTTTTGAAATTTTCCAGCAATTTGTAGCCTGAACATTAGTTGTTTTAATTTATTTCCCAGATAGCAAACATTCTCCAATGATTTTTCAAGAATAGGACTTAAAAAAGAGACAATTCGTTTCCTTATAATATTTTCTTTGGATAATTGAAGTGTGGGGAAAAATTTTCAGGGAAGCTGGGATGACCTGAAATTAGTTCCATAGTGACCGGAGTTGATAAGCATGATAGAATGACAAGTTGGCAAATGGACTGGCTTCTTGAATTTCTTCTCCAGGTAAGGAGAGGACTCAAGATTGCCCACACACACAGCACAGAGTGTAGCTTCCCATGAAGAAACCATAAAATAGGGTTTCCAGTGGCTTAGAGTGCTGAGACTCATGGGAATTGTCATCTTTACCTAAGCCATGCTTTTGAGCCTTCAAAAGGAAACTGAATCATATATTTCATTTCTTAATATCCTTTAGAAATTGTTTATTCACTGCTTGTTGGATATTAAGGACCTGTATGTTAGCAACTCTGGGTTCAGAACCAGTGCTGTTACAACTCTGGTCCCGTAACCAGTGTTAGGAGTAACAAACACCCCCATTTGAAAGTAAATGGGGAATAGTGTAATACACCTGACAGTAAAGAGATACGTTGCTTTAACCACACACAAACTCTAAAACACTGAAAGTAAGAAAATAGTCTTTACTTTGTAGCAACTAAATTACTTCTTCCGACAAGTGATACTAACTTCTCAAAACAATAACAGTCTTTCACCAAACACAGAGTTATCTTACAGTGATGCAAAACAAATACTTCTTCAGTCTTCAATCTTCAGCTTCAGCTACTCAGCGGCAAACAGTAAACACAGGAATTGAAGGAATCAAAAAGGGGAGGGACTGTGTTTCTGAGCTTCCTTTTATGGTAGAGCTGAGAAGCACAGCCAATCAGAATTCAACATAGTTCTTAAAGCTACATATACTCTTTAAGGATACTGGCTTATATATATTGTCAACCCAACATAAGGGTAAATATCCTAACACTGTATATTGGCAAGTTTCATTACATTGGGTAAGTCTCCTTCAATACTCAGTGAAAGAGGATTTAAGGATATGAAAAATGTTTTTTGAATAAAAGCAAAAGATGATTAAAACATTGACTTTGGAAAATTACAAACTAAGGACCAGAATTTGAAATAAGATCTTGAAACCAATTCTAAGAAGCTTTCCTGTAGGAAAATATAGCTGTTTGGAAAAAAACATTTTGAAATCAAGTATAAGAAATCTTCCTCTGGAAAAATGTTGATCAGAAAAATAAGTGACAAGATGGAACTTTAAAAGTTGAACACTAGAAAAAAGCAGAAATAATTAAAAGATTATAATTAAAGAAAAAGAGACCCACTAATACAGAATGCAACAAATTATTCTAACAGATCAAATTTAAGATTATTTGGAATTAATTCACTCAGAAGTTGCTTTTTAGATTGCCTGTTATTAACAAGATTGCTTCTGAGGATGACTGGAATGTGGATTTAAAAATTACAAATTAAAAGAATGATATAGATAAAGATGTTATACTGGATATACAGGTGAAACCAGATGTCTTAACAATTAAAAGAGATATACAAATAACAAACCAGAAGGGTGACTTGGACATTTTTTTCATTTTGCATTTACAAAAGAGATGTGTTACAGTTTTAAAGACTTTCTGAAAAGAAATATGGAGACCTGCATGCTATTAAAAAGTAATAAAAATCAAGAATGTTAAAAATAAAACAAAGGAATATAAAGTGGAATTATTTAATGAAAGTTTGTTTATATATATTTGTTCTGGGTAACTCTTAATTGATTTTTGCTGTGCAGGACCAAATGACAAGTCTTTAAAATTTGAGAAAGTAACTATGCTAAAATTAAAGGCAGGGAAAATAAAGTTAATTTATTTTATTAAGATTAAAATATATAGATTATTATTTTTGGTAACTCTCAATGGACTTTTGTTAACTAGATTTAAATGTTGAAGATTTTAGAATTTGTTTATAAATAAGGATGAGATGAGATGAAGGGTAGTTTTGTTGTAGTAGTATAAGAAAAGATAATAATGGTCATGATGAAAGTAGTATAAGAAAAGATAATAATGGTCATGATGAAAGGCGATTTCTATAGATTTATTTTTTTATTTTTTTAAATATATAAAATTTGTCTCCTTTTTGGACTTTTATTTCTTTTCTGTCATTTTATTCTTTTATATTTGCTTTAGTTTGCATCATTTTTTTAATCTCTGTAGTTGTAAACTGGAATAACATTACTACAAGAAAAGATAATTGAAATCTGGAAAGCCACAAATAGTGTAAATAGCTACAGATATGATTGTACATAAGAAATGGAACCTTCACCTTAATGTTAAACCAGTTCCAGCCAATCACAGTCCATCTATTAGAAATTTCTGAAATTCTCTTGCCTTTTGAAATAAGATGTAAAGCAAATTCTCTTCCATGCGTTGAATAAGTTTTATGGAATAAGTATTCAGGAAAACGTAACTATTTGTACAAAGACATAGCCCCTTCAAATTAGCTAAGATTTCAAGTTTTCCAAACTTTTTCCCCAAAAAGTTGCCATTTTTGTTGTCTATGATTCCATCCATTAGCAAACTTCTTACTCTCCATCATTTCTTCTAAGCTCCACACCTCCAATGGACAATGCTAGTCCATTTATAGCCTATGAAACAAAATTATATTTATTACAAAATAGACTGGTTTCATCCACAAATATGACTAATTTACATTTGCTATAACAGATTTGGCATTGATTTTAAAAGTATTTTCTTAAAAGAGGATTCTGAAAAGATGCAAAAAGTGTTTCTACTTCTTATGCACAATTAGAAAAGTTAGCTTTTTGATACTTCTTTTCATTCGTGACCATCAGGAACCAGTGTGAAAAGAAATATCAGTGTATATTGTGGTGTTCCCTTAATAAGTCAAGCCCTCCATCTTCTGGCAATGTAGAATATCACAGCCTTAAAAATGGAAGCAGATTAAAAGGCAGCAGGTTTTTACTTTCATGCTTATATCTCCTTTTGTACCTATTCAATATGACTGTGCAAAGCATTAGATAAGAATCTGTTACAAAGTGTGCTAGCAAACGCAAAGCATCTCTCCTTTAAGCTTTAAAGCAGCTGCATCCTCTGGAAAGCTTGCCAAGCTCATCTGAAGGCTATCTCCTAAAGGCAGAAGCATTTTTATAGGGATCACCAAGGAAACACTTTGCATGCATCAACATGTTCTTTGCACATCTCTACAATAGAGTCGACAATGGCTCACAATATCCACATTGTGCATTGAGTATACAGTGGAACTAGATTCCCCTGAATTGTGTTAACCAATAATTAATTTCAATCTCTATGTGTTCCTGACAGATTAAACATTACAGATGGTGCCAGGAAACAAACAGTGGAGATCATTAAGATTCATGGTAGGAGGGGGGATTCAAAATTAATGGAGCTTAACTTTACCAATGGTAATATACCACTGACATATATTCTGAAAGAGAAGAAAAAGTTGATCAGCAGCAAGAGAGATACATCCATTTACAGCAGTGCTTCTCAAATAGTGGGGTGGGCCCCCCAGGGGGGGCGCGAGGCTCCGTAAAGGGGGGCGCGTTTGACCTCGACAAAGGATTTAATTTTTTTTAAATTTCTAATGCACTTTAAATCTTTTCTGCTACAGTTAATAAAGCTATTCTTTGTTGTAAATTGATCCACATTTCTTTCTTTTTTTATTCTCTTATACGTTAATAAGGATACAGTGTTATGCAGAGGTGTACTTATAACAATTTTATAGACAAATGATACTATTTAGAGTCGCGCGGGGGGGCGCGAAATGTTTTCTTCTTCCTAGGGGGGGCATGACAGAAAATAATTGAGAAGCACTGATTTACAGTGACTATGTGTATGCTGTTAGAAGATCTGAAATACCAGATTGGGTATAGATTACCATGGAGAAAATCTATCCATGACATTGCTAATAGTTAACAATAACTTGCTAGCACACAATTTATCAATGTATTCTGATCAATGTACGGCCTGCAAAAGAAATGGTACAATAATGACCATTTAAGACACATGGCCGAAATATATTTGCTTTATTAGATTTTCATTTTACTTCTGTAATCTTGAAATTCGACCAAATCTGCTCCTAATTTTTTAGTTTAGTGCTAATTAGCCACTTTAGGCATAGTTCACACAACAGCTAAAGCAACTTCTCTTCTTTGCTGATTATTCCTGAAGCAGACTTTTATCATTCCAGTTCAAATTTGAGTGGTTCAGCAACAAAGCTGGTTGGTACTCAGTCTGGACTGCCACTGGTTCTTGTTCTTCCAAGCCATGCAGAAGAGGGAAACCTTGCTGGTCGTCCCCTGTGCGAGGAGTCTTCCAGACCCTTACTTTTCTCTGCTGATCCACATTCTTTTCCTTTAATTTCTGAGATGTTTACACGTATGGATACCTTCACACACTGCTCCAAGGTTCTCTCACTTGATGCTAAGGGAAACTTACTTTTTTCTACCCTTTTTTCTGACCGTCATTGCTGTGAGCAATAAAGCATTACAGTAAAGCAAAATCACAATAAAGAAAAGCAAACAATTGACTCCTTCCTATTTTTTTAAGGTATCTGTCAACCACCAGATAACATAGGTTCCCAGAATTTATTTATTTATTTATTCATTCATTCATTCATTTCTTTATTGTTTGATTTTTAATCTGCCTTATTACTTTACAAGTAACTCAGAATGGTGATATACCTAATATTCTTTCCTCTTCCCATGCTCCCACAACAACCCTGTAAAATGAGATGAACTGAAATAAAGTGACAGCCTGTTTACATTGTGTTACGAATGGGTAGCAGTCAGATTATATCTCTCTATTCCTGCACTCAAGAAACACTGAGTAATCTGTCCAGGAGATGAAGCAATTAGAAGTGTGGATCTGTCCAAAATGAAAGACAATAAAAGTGGCAATGTATTATAGAGTTACTTCTGACACAACCCTTTTGTTTACCCCCATAATTGAAAATGATTGTACAACATCATGCTACTCTCTAATAACAATAACAATATGACATTACCAAAGTGCAACACAAATATGAAAGTCATGGCAGTAGTTTAAAAATATCACCCAATATTCACAGTTTAATAGCCAAATTTAAACAACTAAATAGAGGAAAATTAATGGACCTAATGTTATTTAATCTTAACCTTGTGCTGAAAGTGTACATTTACATGACTAATTAAAATATTTGCAATTAATAGGAAAAAGTAGTTTATAAAAGACTTAACTAAATACGTCATTATTGTTGCTAGTTGAAATAGATATTATTTTTAACTATACTGTGTATTTATTTTAAAGGGAATTGAAAGTATTGAAACAGTTTTTTTAAAGGAACTACTTTATTAATAGCAATAGCACTTAGACTTATATGCTTTACAGTGCTTTTCATAGTGCTTTACAGTCGTCTCTAAGCGATTTACGAAGTCAGCAGATTTCCCTAACAATTTGGGTTTACATTTTCCTGACCTCAAAAGGATGAAAGGATGAATCAACATTGAGCCGGTCAGAATTGAACTCCTGGCAGTGGAAATATAGAATAATTGAGCAATACTGTATTCTAACCACTGCACCAACATGGTTGTTGCTTGACAGATAGCATTTATATCTGATTTGTCTTATATATCATAACTGTCATTTTTATCTCTCTCTCTCTCATTTCAGCATTCTGGGATTTTATCACCATGGTTCGGCCAAAAACCTGGTAAATCGTGTGGTTTTTAATGTTCTTTGTGACAAATAGTTCATAATATTTACATTGTTAAAATATGGGATGAATAATTAGGACCATGTGACCATTTCAGAGACCTTTTGCTTTGAGAAGAATGCCAGTGAAAGTGTCTTCTGTACTTGCACTATATGGCTGCAATAATTTGACAAAACATGACTATCTCATGGCTATGAACATTTGGCTTATAGCATCCAGCTCTGATTTTATTGGGCAAGAACCTTAACTCACACTTGCCTTTAAGTCGATAAGCAAGTCATCACACAGGTATGATGACTTGAGTGACAACATATGAAAAATTAAACTTCCAGACAGATACACTTTTTGGTAGAAATCATGCCCAATACCTACCACAGAACCTATTTCAGGAATATGTTGATCTTGCATATTGAAGTAGTTCTTTATTTATCATCAGCAAAAAGAAAAAACAGAACTGATTATGAGATTTTGTTCACTTCCAAACAATAGAAGGATCTTTTTGAGTTTTGAATTTAAAGCAAGTTTCCGTCATAGCAACACAAAATGTGCAAAAAGTAAAAAACTCCGCTCAAAAGCTATTAGTACAATATATTAGAAAATGGCCTTTTAAAAGATAGCAGTGAAGAAATTAAACTTATCTGTTGCTAGAAGTGTAAGATACCAGGCAAAATTCATTTTGAACCTACATACATTCATATTTAGGTCACAGATTTCTCAAATAAAGAAGGAAAGATGTCAAGTAGATATAATGATATTATATAAATCCTATATTGGGATTTTTCTGGTCTTCTGGCCAGCAGAATCTCTACTGATGTTTAATCTTCACTTGGATTCAAAGTTGATAGAAATTTTATGACTGCCAAGTAGATATTTTTGCAATTATTCCATATGGCACCTGAGAATGCATGGTAAGCTTTGGTTTGGCTACTCTTCTAATAGATATTGAAGTAAATCTTAATCATACCACAAAACATGTTCTAGAAGAAAGTATTGCATGGATATGATGATTAAATTACTAGTTGTACCATACAAAGATTTGTATAGTAGAGAAAGAAGTTAGTTTTATTTTTCACACTAGGTGATTACTTTTTTTATTGCCAAATCCTGAAAAAGTATATAATGCTGCATATGATCAATCCTTTAATCAAGATAGATATTGCATATAGGGTCAAATTTATAATCATGTACACATCAGTATACCAAGTGGTTGATGAAGAATGTATAACTGATCAGTTATGATCAGGTAGGACAGTATAACAACCTGACTTCTATTATTTCCACATAAATAGTACAACAAAGCAGACATTTTGTCCTAAGCAGGCTTTGAAAAAAGTCTAAAATGTCTAAATCAAATGACTAAAAATGGTCATAAAAATGAATATCAATAGCAAAAGGAATAACACTTGCAAGCTATCTTGAAAGAGATGTTTTGAATAGATCTTGGTGGTTCACATAATGTGACTTGATTCCTAATACTTGATTAGGAACCAGGAACAAACTGATCTAACAATAATCATAAGAAGACAGCCATGGGCATGATGGGGTATTGAGAAACTATAAAGATGGTTCCCATACAACCAAAATATATTCTATTATTTAGAAAAAGGGAGGTAACTTTTTATTTCTTTTATATAGTATTTGACACAGAGGTAGGAAAAGTACATAAAAAGACAAAGATACCTTTAATACTACAAAGTTTAATAAATAAACAGAGAAGTTCTAACTTTTGCAAAATAATCCCACATACTGTCAGATTGAAATATGAACTCCTTTCCTTTTTCATTGCCTTGCATTAAACTTTATTTGCTCTGTGGAGACAATGGCCCTATCTTGGAATGAGTTCCTTATACCTCAGCCTGGTGTGCAGTCCTGCAGTACTTTCATATTGCAAAGGCTTGACTCTTGAGAAATAATGAGTGAATAAAAGAAGTCTTGACTTGACATAACGATAAATGAGGTGAATCTTTTTTTTTACCGTCAAGGAACCAGTTTTGGTCCATAGAAAAAAGAAGTTTCTATTTTAATATGAAATATAAAGCATTCATTGTACAAAAAAGTGTTTTTCATCAGAAGCAAAGGAAGAACAAAGATAAAGGCAGCAATCGAATGAATGAGTTGAGAAAACTAAGATAATGCCGTTGATAAGCAGTTCAAGGCGACACATTGTTCACCAGGCCATCGGCCCAGCCCTAGGGGAGAGCTTTTAAAAGTATCCCTGTATGCATTTTCACTCTCCTCATTACCATACCTGCTCTTTGAAACTCACCAGTGGTTCCAACAAACTACACTGACACCTGCCGGAAAGAGCGGATGACCCATCTTAATCAACTACTTCTGTGAAAAGTCTATGGAAAGAACTGTGTCCCATCTTTACTTTGCTATTCAGAACGCTATTTGTCAATGGGTATCCTGAGAGCCATTGCTATGAACAAAGATCTGTTTCTGTGCACTGGAAATGTGGCACCATGATCAAAGTTAAGGAGAATCTCCTACTTGTTTCCTTTGTTCATGAATATGTCCCTTCTCTTATATGGCTACTAACACCAGAATAATTACCTGTACTTTAGCCAGTACTAGTTTGATTGTGATGAAATGATTCCAGCAGCGCTCTGAATGGAATCGGGATTTTGAAGCACTCTATTTACTTTTAACAAGGCATTTCTCCTACCTCGAAGACCATAACAAATGTTGCAAGCACATCACAGTATTATATAGGAGTCGTCCATAGATATCAAGGAGAAAAATAAACTGTCTTATAAAAAGATTTTGAACAATGCCAGTTTGGATTAAACATTGATATACAGTCCTGAAGTGCAACAATAAATAGAACATTTGTCATTGACTATGTTTAGAATGTAGACTACTTCCCAAAATAGACTATGTATTATCCCTATACAAATATATCCTAATCAATTTTTTTGAAATAAATTTTAAACATTTTTCCCATATATGTTGAAATAGACATAGAAATGAGGGTTTTTTTGTACAAGTTTTTTAAGTCTGAGATATAGTAACAAAGGTTTCAGAAGATCAACTGGAAAATGCATCTAATGCATATATGTGTGTGTGTGAGAGAAGATATAAACATTCACATTAACACCAAGAGCTATTCTCAAGTTGAAATGAAAGTCATGCACATTCTTCATCAAGAATATTTTTTTTCCTATTGGACAATCCAGTTTACTATTCTGTCCATAATATAATGTGAGCTACATTGAATACACAAGACTGATCAAAAGAGAAACACAAATCAAGATATGAATACAAACTATTCCAGCAATATTTATGTCAAGGAAGTTGGTGCATTCAAATTTTTGTTATTTACCTTGTTGTATAATATCAGATTTTTTATCTCTCTGCAATGACAATCAGTTGAATGCAGCCTCCATAACAATATGACTAGCTATTCAAGGAGTACAGCGTATTAGGCGCATGCCTTTGACAGTACTGTGTAATTTTTTTTGTAAATATATAATAGGATTGTAACCATACCTTCAAAATATTATACTGCATGAAACAAACAAATCATTGCCTCAGATTTCAACTTTCTAAAAACCGTTGTGAAAATAAAATGAATTAAAGATCAATTAATGATCCAGACTACATCTTCAGAGATGATAATTATTTAAAGTTTCTTTTCCTGTTTGAAGTTATTTATTTATTATATTTATATCCCATTTTCTTTCTAAGGGTTTAAAATAAGTACCCATGCTGTTTTGTTTTCTGTGGTACATTACTCAAAGGAATAGGAATGTGCTGATAATCACTATTTTTATTCCATAATGTTGCCTAGTTTAATTTTAGCAGATAAATAGATATTTGCTACACTAAACAACTTTGAAATGCTACTTTTCATTCATGTTATAGTCTGTTTTGTTTCTGATATATCTGCAGATTCTGCTGATGACTATGATGATGAATACAGCACTGATTATATAGAGCCAACGGAGACTGAAATCCGATTTAGTTTCTTTGACTCTGATTGGATTTATGAATTCTTCACTCCTGATGGTACTTCGTTATACACATTATAAGAAACAGAATATGGGATGTGAAAGGAATACAATCTTTAGCTAAATGTAGATCTGGGGAAAATTGAGAACACTCTATCGCTTTATAAATCTGCCATCGTAATCAAACATCAATGTTCCGGGTGAAAAACCAGAACACTGATGTTCTGGTTTGATAAACTTGATAACTTGATAAAGGTTAAATAATTAAAACAATTAAACTTCTAACTTTTCTCTGGGCTAGTAAATCCCTGCCAGACAAACCCATGCCAGAATAATGGAATCTGTAAAAGAAACAGAAACAGCTATATGTGTTCCTGCCCTGAACCCTACACAGGATCCAAGTGTGACCGTGGTAAGATAAATCTTGATCTTGTAACTACTATTACAGAAAGCTGAAAAATTTAGATACTATTATAAATCATATAGCTTACAAAATATAAAATAGATTTATTTACATTGCATTCTAAAAGTCAGCTGGAAATTTGCAAGGACTTTCCAGTTTAAAATATAATTTTAATTTCTATATTACTTTGTCACTTTAATTGAGTTGTCCCATTAGACTTCATTATAATTTCCAATCATGAATACACACAATAAATTGTATGCAGATTTTTGTTGAATATATTTCCTTCTAAAAAATAAACAAATCCTGGACAAGGAAAATTCAAACATGTGCAAAGGATTCGTATATACGTATTTTTTCATACAAGAATTCTGAAAACCAAGACAGATTCAAGCATAGATGATAAGGGAAATTAATTTACCGCAAGGGAAAAAAGCCAAAGTTAATGTTCTAAACCGAGAGGTAAAATATACTCACAAGAATAGAAAATATTCTAGTCTGTTCAAAAGATTGTCATTTTCCATTTTGAGGCATGGAGTATAATAACAATGGAACATAGGAGCGATACTTGAGAAAGAACTGTTTCATCAGGCTGGCTTGGCCTAAGTTATTTACCTAGCCTACAGTCTGTACAATAAATTGTTTTAATTGGGTTTTAAATGGGATTATGTTTTAACCTTTTAAATTTTAGCACAGGGGTAACTTATTTAATCTGGTTTTAATTATTTATATTGTGATACGGTGTGTTTTTAACTTCCTGTGCACCGCCCCGGGTCCCTTCGGGGAGAGGGTGCGGTTATATAAATCCGATAAATAAAATAAATAAATAAAATAAATAAAAGAGATTTAATCCTGAAATAGAACAAAATAGAGTTTAAAATATTAGCTTCAAGTCTGAATGTTATTTCACCAATAACAAAAAAAAAAAGTTTGGAATGCAGCAGAAGAAGGAAAATGTAAAACTTACTACAATTATCCAAGCATAAAACAATTACTCAGGAGTTGGAAAAAAGTGTGATCATTTTACTGAGTTCTCATTACATTTCAGAATCATTTGGGGGGAAAGAAAAAAGTACATAAATGTAAGCAATATGAATGCACTAAGACAGGGGTCTGCAAAGTCGGCTCTTTTAAGACTGGTAGACTTCAACTCCCAGAGTTCCCAGCCAGCATAGCTGGCTGGGGAACTCTGGGAGTTGAAGTCCACCAGTCTTAAAAGAGCCGACTTTGCAGACCCCTGCGCTAAGAAATCATTACGTGTGACTGGAGCATTTATGTATGGAAGTCTTCTGATATTCTAATAGAACTATGGCTAAATGTAGAGAATAAAAATGAATATCTTTCGTTATTAGACTGAACATCTTCAGTTTATGTTAAACACAGTTGATAGCAATCTCATATAAATATAAATATAAATAATATTTAAAATTGAATATTTTGTGAAGAATTGCTTTAGCCAATGTATCATTGTATAAAATATTGCATTTTTAAATATTAACCAGTTAGTCAAATCAAAATGATAATGGAGCACTACAGAAATTATTCAAGAACTTTAACTTTATTTTTAAAAAAATTAATGAAGACATTTCATAAAATTATTTAATTGTATCTATGAATTTATGAACCAATTCATAAAACTTGAAAAGACTTTATAGTCATAGTGGTTCACCAATACAGTGCAGTCATATAAGATCTGTTGTTTGCTAAATAAAGGCATGAAATTGTATGTATTGTAGCTATAATAATAGTTAAATACATTTATTAAAAATGCCAGACCATATGCAAACTAAGGATTCCCAGTCAGTACATTATTAAATTAAGAAGTTTTTAAACACAAAACTATATTTTAATAGTTACATTTACCTCCATTATTTACATTTTACATCTGTAAAGCATTTAACTATTTAGAATGGGATTTTTCAAAATCAGTCCAACAGAGAAATTGTAGTAGGATAAGGGCATTTATATGTGCAAATTATTACAACCCAATCTCAGTCACACTAGGTCAGTGATGGCGAACCTTTTTCTTACGGCATATCAAAATTGCACATGCACGCGTGCCTGCGTGCCTCCTCAATTTCCCCACCCCAATTGTGCATGCACATGCAAACCCACCGCATGCACACGCAACCCCTCCCCAGGCTCTAGAGGCTTTCCTGAAGCCTGGGGATGACGAAAGCAAAGCTTCTGGAGGGCCGAGAGGCCCTCCAAAAGCTGGAAATGGATCATTTCCAAACTTCCGGTTAGCCCATTGGGGCCAGTTTTTTCCTTCCCCAGTCTCCGGAGGTTTTCCTGAAGCCTGGGGAGGGTGAAAACAGTCTCCCCTGGCCCTCTGATAATGTGAAAAATCAGCTGACCAGTGTGTGCATGCACACCAGAGCTGATAGTTTCCGTGCCACCAAATATGGCTCCACGTGCCACCTGTGGCACACATGCCATAGGTTTGCCATCATGGCACTAGGTAGACAGAGCATGAATTCAATTTCAGCTTATCCAAAATGACTTTTATTGAAATTAGCTGTAGTAACACAATCTTTCAATTATGATTATGCTGTACATTTTTTACCTTCTTATAGTTCAATTAATTAGGGAAGCATCTACCTGATTCATGTCTGAATGTTACCTTGTTCTGGGATTTCCAAAAAAATGTTTTTGCTCCTTTTGCTTAATGATATCTACATATTTCCACCATGCTTACCTTTGCACCTGTAATGCCAGAAAAATTATAAATGATCATGACTGTCCAGCCATCAATCTCTAAAGGAGCATAACATTTTCCTGCTCAAAATAATTAAGCAATAATATATATATGAAATATCCGCATCCAGATTTTCTTGCCTCCAAATGTTCTTGTATTGCAGATTCTAGACCTTAACCATCCTAGCTTGGAATTCTGGGACTTCCCAATTTAAAATATTTTCTTTTTTATATACTGTTTTGTGATACTGTTTCAAACACCACTGCAACTTAGTGATAGATAATAATTAGTACTATATAGTAATGTTGTTATAATATGAAAATAAGGCATACAAATTCATATTATTTATGTGTAGAGGAAAAATCTCTACACATAAATAATATGAATTTGTTTGCCTTATCTTCATATTATAACAGCTTTACCATATAGTTCTAATTATTGTCTATCACTAAGTTGCAACTGTATATTCAACTGTATATTGCTATTTATAGTGCTGTAATATTGCTTTTTTTGTCCAGGTTTATGAGTATTTCCATATGTACAGGGGGATGAAGGAGTACGAATTGTATAATTATTTACCATTTTACAACTCTGTAACTATAATTTTCACCAGGAATTAAAATGAAATTGCACATTTATGTATCTCCATTGTCAATCCTTCTACTACATAAAGTCTGTTTTTAGCAAATATCCAAAATTTGAAAAAAATTCTTTCTCTTTTTACTGTTATTGTATACTATAGTGAAAAATACATGCAAAAGAATCAATTGCCATCAAGGAGAATGTCTGATTATGTTAAGAGAACCTTATTATCAATGCAGTTGTAGATACCCATATAAACCACCATCATGTAAAAAAGGTGAGCCAAATTATTGTTGTCATACAAGTAACCAATTTCTAGCATTATGTCTAACTGCTGCTGCTGTGTTCTATGGATTAGAATCACAACTGTTTTTCTCTCAATTTCTCTAAATTTAGAGAAATTGGGGCTGTCAACTCATGGCCCACGGGCTGGATGTGTCATTTGCTGACCACACCCATGCCCAGTTTAGTGTAGGAGAAAAAGTCATGATACATCATGTGATGCAGCTGTGACAATGTGAGTTTGACACCCCTGCTGTAAATTATCCTCTAAAATCAAAAACTTTTCACTATAAAGTTGTTTTTTAACTTATTTCTTAAATGCAAACAATGGTCAGGACAGCCTGCATAAAGTTATTTTAATGGGCCTATAAACATTAGATTGGGAAGACTTTGGATTTTCCATATTAAATCCACTTATCCTTCTAAGTGCTTGCATTAAAAGTTCCCCTTGAGATAGCCTTTATGGAGTTATTTTAAGTACCAATGAGCCCATAGACAGAGCAAAAGTGATTTAGGAGATTTTTAGAAGTAATTCCACTTATCTTTTTGTTTGTGTGGATAAAAAAGTGTCCTTGAATGAATAGTGTCTTGCATTGTTAGAACAAGCTATCAATCTCATTTAAATACAATATTCTAATTAATTCTTGAATACTAGCATCCTCAGCTTGTCACCCAAATCCTTGTAAAAATGGAGGCACCTGTCAGAGGCTTCGTTTAAGGCATAAATTCAGCTGCAACTGCCCCGAAGGTTTCAGAGGAAACTTCTGTGAACTAGGTAAGAGAATTATCTGTGTTTTAGAGTGGTAGTGTGACTACTACAGGGATCATAGTGGATAAATTAACCTTTGAGCTTTTTAATGATCTATAGTAATTTACGAAAAACTGATTAATATTCTTCTTTTATGTGTACACTATACACATAAAACTGATTTGAGCCCCATTTCAATCATCATCATCGTGACGTAAAAAGTAATTCAAAATACCCAACTTAGGTATTTCTTGATAAATCTAAACTCACTGTAATGCAGAATCGTGTGAAACATCATTCTCAGATTCTATGTGGGTTTATATATCTAAGAATGAAGAGCAGGGAAAAAATTGCAGAGCAGGCCAAAATAAAACAAAAAGATCTTTCAAAAAATGACAATCTTGTTGTAGGGTCTGAAGACTGCTTTGAAGAAAATGGCCACACATACAGAGGGAATGTTAGTCAAACAATCCTCCAGAAAAGATGCCTTCACTGGAATTCTCATTTTCTTTTGGACAGTAGTTATAACGCATTTATGGAACATGCCGACTATTATGGCCTTGGCGATCATAACTTCTGCAGGTATTCCATGTATCCAAGAAAGCCCAATTCCAAAACTATCATTCTTATTTATATGCCCATTTCAAATCAAATATCACTAAATAATGAATAGTCATTGACTGTGTTCTGAGGACATCTTCAATTCAGCCATTAATAAAGCTTTCTTACCCACAAAAACAAGTCATAAAATATTCTCTTACAAGATGACAGACTCATTACCACTTTCTAGTCTCCTGAAATGCGCTCCATCTTTCCCATCTCCTTTTTCTAGACATTGTTACCATTTTTAAATTTAAGAATGGATGCTAAGCCTGCCAGTTTGCAATTTCATTTAAAATCATGTTGAGACGTGAAAAGAACCTGATGATTGACAAATGAGGATTTTTTTACACCAGATTGTATACTCCTATGTTTTTTACACCAGATTGTATACTCCTATGCAAGCTAGGTTGCTCTTGTTAGCAGTGATGAAATAACAGTACAATAGATTAGTACAATTAATTCATTCTTATTTACAGAAAAAGATCAGAAATATTTGATCTCACCATAGAAATAATTGCTATTTTGGGTAATGCTTTTGATACCCAAATACTTTCCTAAAGAATGAATGCTGACAGCATGACTACAAAAGCATAAAAATTAAGCTTAGGCATTGGCACAGTATTATTAGTGGGTAAGTACAATAAACTGATAAGATGCCATTATTAATCACGTTTGTCTTCTTGGTTTCTGAATAACTTGATATTTCAGTGTGAACATTGTTCAGTTCCACTGCTTATCAGTTCTTCAATTAATAACTTCTTTTCTGAAGATCCATTCTTCTGACAGGTGAATCTTGAAACTTCTCTCCTTTAGGAATCCAGATGGTGATGACAAACCCTGGTGCTTTGTCAATGTGAATAACAAATTGAAATGGGATTTCTGTGATGTCCCCTCATGCTTGTCAACAGGTAGAATAAATAGTAATAACATGGTGTATATTCAGTGTAACATTAATTTAGTATGGCATTAACTTAGACTGGCAATCGCTGTATATTTTGTGTCATCCATCTACCTCAAGAGCACAGCTTACATGATGCCCAAGTCTTTAATGATACTGGAAGATTTCTTATTTGTAGAGCATCAAAAAGTATACCACATAAACAAAGTATCTGGAGATGTTTATTGCTAAGAGATATTAAAGAAGACGAAATTTAAAACAGGAAAAAAAGAAAATAAATGAATTATACAATGTAGAAAAAATATTCTGCATTATTCTTACAGGCTTTCTTTGATTATTGATGCTGTAGTACTCTTTTTATTTGGAAATAAAAGAATTTTAATATAATAATATTATAATTCTGTTTATAATAGAAGATTTTAAATAATATTTTAGGAATATAGGAAGAAGAAATTATTTCCCTTTGGGCCAAATCAACTGTGTACCAGAATATGTTGAAAACCATCATAGTAGACCTACTAGAGTGTGACTGGAAAAATCCAGATGAGAGTTATAAATAAAAAGGCTTTAACTAACACTATAAAAAGTCTTTTTGTCTTCAACTTGGCAAAATGGCATAAAATGGAAGAATAGAGAAGGGAAGAGGAAAGGACAAGGGGGGAGGAAGAAAGAAAGGAAAGAAAGAAGGAAAGGAAGAATGTAAGAAAAGGAGAAAGGATCCCCTATGCAGCCTTCCTAGTCCATCTACTTTTTTGCACATTCCATTGACCTATGCCAGTCACTGCACTGCCTCTCCACATGGCTTTTCCAACCCATGTAGCACCTCTTGCACAGATCCCCTTCCTGATCTGTACCCCACACACATACATACCTTTCTGATCCCAACGCTACCCCCAATGCTTTCCTTGACTTGTGAAATATCTCTACCATATCTCCACAACACCTCCACAACCTGTCCTACACACCTTCCCTAACCCATCCAGCACCATTCCCAGTCAGCCAAACCAGTCTGAATCAGTAGGAACCACTATTAGTGTTGCCTAAGTCCTTTGACAAGGCAACATTTAATGGACATTTTAAAAGGATGCATGCCCAGATGAATTAATTCTGCTTTATTGTACTCTACTTTAACATACTTTTGCAAGTCTTCTCTAGGTTAAGCTCCCTTTTTTTCTGAACACTTCCTGCCCTTCAGCTCTTGCTAACAGTGCTCCAGTCATCTCTTGTGTCATTTCCTCTCATACAGCTCCTCAGTAAATCAAAATCATATTGATCTAATTCAATCCAGACCTCACATGGCATGTTCACTTCAAGCCACAACAAATGACTCAACTGAACTATGCTTCAGAGCTTCCAGAAAAAAAACCAATATCTTTCAGGAAATTGGTGTGGGAATTTTGGCTCTATCTCCTGGCAGTGGGAGATTAGTATGGAGAACTCAAGAATAAAAAGGGACTGATCTGTCCATGGCAAAGGTCTGGTGTTAATGTTTTCCAACCCAGTTCACAATAGCACTGCCCTCAGACAAAGAGTGGAGTTGTATCTTTGAAAAGTGGGATCAGGTACATGGTTCTCATGATGGCCACGAATTCCTGAGCCATCTCTCAGTGTGGCAAACTTCTTTGCCAAAGAATCAGCCACAGAATCATGGAGCTTGGGCAGGGACACTGCTACATTGGAGAGATGGACGTAAGCAAACACAATCCCAACTGATCTCTATGGCCTGACCTCATAATAGAGTCTCAATTACATTCTTTACATTGCAGCAAAATTCTCTAGGAATATAACAACCTCCTCCTTCAAGAATCCAGAAATAAGTAATATATACAGAACATGTGGGAAACCAGAAATAATAAGACCATTTAAGAGAATCTATGGAGGTGTCAAGTCAGTTCCTGGAAAACATCCATGGCAAGCATCTCTTCAAAGGAAGATTTCAAGAGGTGTACCAAAGGGACATTATTGTGGAGGAGTGTTGATTGAGCCATGCTGGGTTCTTACCGCAGCACACTGTATCACGTAAGCATACTTGCTGGATTGAGTTAATTTTCATTTTCTACAAATGCAAAGAAACAAAACAAAACCCCTAACTGTTTGATTTCATCCATCCTGTAGATAGAAGAGTCTAAAGTACACAATTTTAGATAGCAAAAGTCAGGTGGGGAAAGTAGCCATGTCAAGTTGGAGAATAAATAGGATTGTTCCATGTTTTTTTCATCTGACACGTAGCCTTGTTTCTTTTATATAGAATCGTATGTCTCACCTTTCTAATGCTAACGCACAAGCCATGGCAACTGAATAAAATTCAGAAAAAGACCAACTTTGTCTTTTGCTTCTGAGATAATGTGTTTGGCCTAGTCTAATCTTCAAACTTTATTATTTTATCATTTGGAAACCTGTAGAGTTATTTTTGTAATGCTTTTGTTATTGTATAATTGTATAACAGAGGATACACTCTTCCTAATATGGGTTAATCTACTAGAAATCATTTGTATGATAAATACAGATGTAATTGGTGCAGTTCTCTGTAATTTATGAAGTTCTATAATTATGACTGATTGTTCTTTGAGAATGGGCTATTTTCTTTCATAGGACAGAAGCACATAACCTCCAGGTGTCCCTTGGAGAACAGAATCTCAATAGGAAGGAGCATCATGAACAAAAGTTTGATGTAGACAAGATCATTAAACATGGACACTATACAGAGCAGGATGACATCCCATACAATGATATTGGCAAGTTTCTATTTTATGTCATGGATAAATCCGAATCATTACCACTAGGAATGGAAAGAAGGAAACTTTAGCTGGACCCTAAGAAGACTGATGCAGGTTAAATATTGAGAAGGAAAAACTGAACTATACTGCAAATAAGTTACAATAAAGTGAATTAGCAAATTCATCTTCAAAAGTTTGGAAAACAATATATTATGTTTTTAGTATAAATATATTTATTGCTTTTACTGCTCTATTTTTAAACCAAAGTTAGCAGTTAAATGTAGAGATGACTTCATTAATTAAGCATATAAAATTACGTTAATGAAATAAATTGGAAAGATCTAGAAAAAAATTAACAAATATTCAGCTCTGACTCAGAGAAATTAGAAGAAATCTCATCAGCTAATTTAAGGCTATGGTGCAATTCAGTTGTTATACTCGTA
This sequence comes from Rhabdophis nuchalis, assembly GCA_039707465.1. Lineage (NCBI taxonomy): Eukaryota > Metazoa > Chordata > Lepidosauria > Squamata > Natricidae > Rhabdophis > Rhabdophis nuchalis. The sequence continues at coordinate 61,236,947 of CM077645.1, forward strand.
TAATTAACCGTGCTTTAAAATACTGTATTTTGTTCTCTTTTACAGCTTTGCTGAAATTAAAGCCAATTGATGGGCACTGTGCTGTGGAAACCAGTTATGTTAAATCTGTCTGCTTGCCTGATTTTACATTTCCTGATAACACAGAATGTTACATATCAGGCTGGGGAGAAACAGAAATAAGTAAGCTATGGCAATGGAAGCAATTTAATTTAGTTTTTTATTTATAATTGTTATATATGTATATGCTCTTAAATTCTTGTACACCGCCCCGAGTCTCTTCGGAGAGAGGGGGCGGTCAATAAATCCAAATAAATAAATAAATAAATAAATAATAATTAATTCTAATTAATATACAGTCAGGATTTGAATTCATATTTGTTATCTCTGTACAAATGACTACCCAAGGATCTTCTCTAGGAAAAAAGGCTCCTTCTGCATTTTCATCTATAAGCTCCAAAATAGCTGCAGTCACTTGAAGTTCCAGAAAGCTCCATTGGTGTCCTCTAATACAGGGGTCCCCAACCTTTTTTGCACCAGGGACCGGTTTCATTTTAAAAAAATTCTGCGGACCGGCTGGCGTAGAGGGGGAGCAGGGGGGAGGGGAAACAGGCGGCGCATGCGCACACGGGGGGGAGTCAGCTCACCAACGGCGTGAATGGCCACGCCTGTGCTCTCCCACATCCGGCGTGCGCTCTGCCCAGGGGGCTGCTCCCTCCTCCTCCTCTCCGGCCCTGCGGCCCGGTTCCTATCAAGCCATGGACCGGCACCGGTCCGTGGGCCGGGGGTTGGGGACCCCTGCTCTAATAGTCATCAGGTGTGCTGCAATATAGCACACTATTTTCTGTCTTATCCCAACTTCCTTTCCCGCCTTCTCCCACTGCTGCCAAGGGTTCACTGGACCCATTAGATTTTGCTGAGTGCTGCCACTTGTGTGTTAACAACTGTGCTGTGCCTGCCTTCAACTTCAACCATGGGTGTCCAGGAGAGGATGGAAGAAGGTTTCCAGTCCCTCACATACAGCACATTCAAACCTGGCGCTTTTCTATCGTCTCCTAACTTCTGGATGTGGACAGGTTTGTCAGTATCAGCAAAAGTTCACAAAACAAAGTTCAATACTAGAATACTTTCTATTTTTGAGTCATTAATGGGCTGTACAAAGTATGGAGCTGAATGTGAGTTATAGATGTAACATATAATCTTAGCATAAGGATATTAGTATTGCTCAAAGAAAAGCTCAATTTGTACATGCATGACAATTATTGATGTAATGAATTGATAAATTTGACAAAATTTATCCTATTTTTTATCTTGAAAGTTTAACAGGCTAGAAATGTTAGTCTTGTTGACCTAATATAATATGTAGCTTCAAATGCAATAACTATACTTTTAAATTTTTAAAATTTTATATATATATATAAATTGTGTGTGTGTGTTTGTGTGTTAGGTTTTTGAGCTGATATATACATACATATATATATATTTGTTTTCTGAGGTTTTTGTGGGTGTTTGTATGTAGGTCTTTGGTTGTTTGGGTTTTCTCCTGCGTAGAATTGGAAGTATCTTCACGACGTTTCGATGAAGTCTCATTCATCATCTTCAGGTTGGTGCTTCCGGCTTGGTGCTTCCAGGAGCAAAGGTGCTCCTGGAAGCACCTTGGTGCTCCTGGAAGCACCAAGCCTACATACATACATACATACATACATACATATATATATACACATACATATATATATATATATATACACATACATATATATATATATACATACATACATATATATATATATACACATACATACATACATATATATATATATATAATTGTTTCCACAACACCCTGTTAGGGCCCCAATTAAGAAGGGAAGCATACTGTTTCCTATTCTGCTTTCGGCTAATCACCAGAGACCATCTAGATAGAAAGCTAAATAGCTTGAAATAGATCTATACTAGTCTCCCTTATTTATTTATTTATATTGAAAAAGTTTTATTGAGTTTACATTTTTTGTGGGGTAGGGTAAGGGTTACATAGAAATTTTGAGAGTGGTCACGTCAAAGTCGTCGGCTCCTCCGGAACCTCAAATTACATTATTAAAAAGAAAAAAAGAAACATTTCACATAACACTACAAGCTGGGAGCAAGTACATATTCCTAAATTTTTCAGTTATATACTGTCAGTCAATTGCAAAAATCCAGATTACAAATATCATACAATATTACTCAAAAGAAAAACAAGGGCAAAGTTATTTTTTAGATCTAAGTCTCTTGGCAATTGTATCTTCCCCCTTCTCCCCCGGGCCCCCAGCGGGCGGGGCCATGGCTCCCCCTGCCCCCCCTGGATCTTCTCCCAGGACAGAGGAATGTTTTTTAAGAAAGGCTTCCGCCTCAGCAACTGTTTTAATCTTTACTCTACCTCCTTCCCAGAACACCAGCATCCCTTCGGGTATCACCCACTTGAACCAGATCCCATGATCAAACAATGTTTTAGACAAGAAGGAAAATTTCCTTCTGGCTTCTCTAATTTTTCTTGGAATCTGCTTCAAGATGGTAATCTCCTTTTGTTGGTAAATCATAGGACTCCCTCTTTGCACCTTCAAGATTTCCTCTCTGGTTGACCTTCTAACAAATTTTACATGTATCTCTCTGGGTACTTCATTCATCCTAGCATATGCAGAATTTATTCTGTAGACTAGGTCAATGTCCCCTCTGATCTCATCTTTGGGTTTATGTAAATAGTCTGCAATAATTGTACTCATAAGATCAGGGAGACATTCACCATCCATCTCAGAAACATTCTGGAATCTCAAAAAATATGTCATCCTTTCCAAATCAATCCTAGTCACATGCGCATTTATTTCCACAACCTCAGTAGAAACATTTTTAATCTCTCCCTTAGCCCCCTCCAGCCCCCCTTTCAATTCTTCATTCTTCTGTGTATTCTCAAGCACTTGTTTTCGAGTGTCCAATAGTTCCTTTTTAAAGTTGACATTTTCTGCCCTCTGAGCCTTAATTTCTGATACCAAATTTTGTATAACAGTTTCAAGGACAGTCATTCTTTGTTCAAGGCTTGCGAGCGTTGCTTCTTGTGCCATGTTTAGCTGTTAATATCCGTGCCAGTAAAATGGCGTTTTTAGGGTGGGGCTGGTAAGGCAGATCAGGAGTCCAAAGTCCTCAAAGTTGTACAGCTGCAAAATTCAGAAGCCAACAGAGAAACACTTTTCCAACTCCATAGGTATAATAACGAAGGCAATCCAGAAAGGAAAACACAAATCCAAAAAAAGAAAATTCTTCATCAATAATTAGAGGAAGTCCAAATCGCAAAGAGACACTGGTAATTTTCCATAGGTCATAGTCAGTCGGGGACAAAGAGAAGCCATTTTCTGCCCAAACTCAGAGCCCGAGGGAGAAAGCGGTTAAAAAGCAAAAAAGAAACTGTTTCAGCCAGACCTCGAGACATAATTGCAAACAAGCCGCAAAGTACTTTCCCTTGTTAGAGACCATCCAGATTTAAAGTTTCCGATTCCTCGCAACGAGGCATTTCCGAGTGCCGCTTTTAATCCAAGGGGGGGGTTTTGGAAACAAACACCCCCCTCCAGTCCCTTTCAGCCCGGCTGACAGTACACAAAAAGAAAAGTTTTAAACGCTCACTCTCCGCTCGCAGCTGAGGTCCCGAAAAGCCTCCCGACTCTTCCGATCTTCTCTCTTCATAGAATTAAATGGTGCCGCCAACCTTTGGCGAAGGGAAGACCCCCCGCAGCATGTCCTCTTCCACCTAAGCCGAGGAGCAGGGTCGCTCTCCCCGCTGCCGCGGGGGGGGGCTTCCCTGTCGAGCCGGCTTTACGGGAGAAGCCCCAAACAAGGGGCTTCTCGCCCCCGTGGGGGGGCAGGAAATGGATCAAAGCGGCGAGCGAACCCTAAGTTCGCCCGTCGCCGCCGGAGCCGGAACCGGAAGCCCCCTTATTTATTTATTGATCAGCTCAAAAACGTAACATATATATATTGTTTTTCACAATATACATATATATATTTGTGTTGCGTTTGTGCTGATAAATAAATAAATAAGGGAGACTAGTATAGATCTATTTCAAGCTATTTAGCTCTCATCAGTTAGCCTTGCCCTTACTGGGATTCGAACCAAGGAAGTATTACATGTGAGGCAGCTGTAATTGCCACTAGACCATTGGTTGTCCTCCTGATCAGCTGAGCCAGGGGAATAAGTATATATATGATATGTTTTTGTGCTGATAAATAAATAAAGGGAGACTAGTATAGATCTATTTCAAGCTATTTAGCTCTCATCAGTTAGCCATAACCTTACTGGGATTCGAACCTGGGCTGTTTTACATGTGAGGCACTTGTAATTGCCACTAGGCCACAGGTATATATATGCTGGTCTTGTTGTGTTCGGGTCTTTTCCTGTGTAAGATTGAGATTGTCTTGCCAACGTTTCGGTGAGGTCTCACTCGCCATCTTCAGGCTGGATTCTGTGGCTTCGCAACTGCCATCTTTCTATAAGTCTTGGTGGTGAGGGTGGAGTGTTGGTTTTGTTGCTGTGAATGGGTTGATTGGTTGTGTAGTTGTATCATGATTGGTAGATTGCTGCTTATTGGTATTATCTGTGTGTTAATTGTTCATTCGTATTGTAACAGCCTGGATGGTGGGTGGGACTAGTTTGTTGGCCAGTGCGGGTTTCCAGATGTCTGGTAGGTGGGAGGTATCATCACATTTGTTCATGTTGTGGGGGTGTTTCTCTATTTCAATGGCTTCTCTGATTATTTTCTTGTTGAGCTGTTCCGTTTTGGAGATTAATTTGGTTCCTTCAAATCAATTTCATGTCCTGTAGCTTTAAAGTGCTGGTAGAGGGATGAAGTTGTAAGTTGTTTTTTTATTGCGTTCTTATGTTCGGTGATGCATGCATTTATTTTCCTATTAGTTTGTCCTATGTAAGTTGCAGGGCACATTTTGCATGGTATTTAGTAGACTCCTTGGTTTTCTAGTTGGATCTGGTCCTTGGGGTTTCTTAGGATGTTAGCTATTTTTTGGTCAGTGTTGAAGGCTGTCCTGATATTGTGCTTTTGGAAAATTTTGCTGATTTTATCTGTGGTGCCTTTGATGTAAGGGAGGAGAGCGATGCCTTTGTCCTGTTCTGTGTCTCAGTTTTTTTTGGGAGGGGGTGCCTCCTTTTGGATTAGGTTGGTAATTGTTTTTCTTTGGAATCCGTTGGAGATTAATACGTTTGTGAGAGTGTGTAATTCAGTTTTCAGGTGGTCATTGTCAGCTAGGCGTTTGGTTCTGGAGATAAGGGTCTTGGCTACAGAGTTGATCTGTGCAGGGTGGTGATGGGATTGTGCATTTAGGTAGCAGTTGGTGTGTGATTTTTTCTGGTAGATGGTGTGTCCTAGGGAGCTATTGGGTTTTTTGTAGATTAGGACATCCAGAAAGGAAAGTTGGTTATTAGCGTCTATTTCCATGGTGAATTGTATTTTGGTGTGTAGGCTGTTGAGATGTGTGAGGAAGTTGTCCAGTTTTTTTTTCCATGTGGCCAAATTACGAAGGTGTCATCTACATATCTAAGCCAGAGTCTGGTTTTGTGTTCAGATTTGTCTAAGGCATTGGTTTCAAAATATTTCCTTGGCTCAGCTGATAAGGGAGGAGAGCTTATGGCTTAGTGGCTAACATATTTGCCTAACATGTAAAGAAACAGCCCATGTTCGAATCCCAGTAAGGTTATGGCTAGCTGATGAGAGCTAAATAGCTTGAATTAGATCTATACTAGTCTCCTTTTATTTATTTATCAGCACAAATGCAACACAGAAACGGTTTCCTGCCTTAAGGCTCCTAGGGTGGAGCTGTTAGGCAAAAGCTCAATTCCATATTGGGCATACCAGGTACTTTGACATCACACACACACACACACACACAATGGATGGATGGATGGATGGATGGATGGATGGATGGATGGATGGATACAAAACTATTTATTTCTTTTTCTGTCTTCCTTACTTCTTGTTTTCTTTCTTTCTTTTTCTTTCTTCTGCTGTAACATTAATAGAATTCAGTATTTTTAACCAATCGTTTCTGAACCCAGCCATAAAATAGAAAAGAGAAGATAGGAAATAAGAGTTCTTTGTATTTCTGGCATTCATTCTATAGGTGAATCATCTCATCAGCTATTGGATGCCAAAGTAAAACTGATTTCCCAAAGGCAGTGTAACGAACCAAATGCATATAATAGCAGAGTGGTGGAAAGCATGTTTTGTGCTGGAAGTCTTCAAAGAACTAGAGCAGATACTTGTCAGGTTTGTTGCTTTTTGGTATTTGAACACTGATTTCTCTTCAAACCAAATGTAAACAGACTATACATGGTTAAGACTGGCAAGGTACTACATATGTACCTACTCCTTAGATCAGATAACATCCCCAATTTCTTTCCTTTCAGCATAATACCCAAAGCATATGCAGGTAGTTGTGAACTTACAACAGTTCATTTAGTGACTGTTCAAAGTTTTTCAGTCTTGTAACAATTGTAGCATCCCTATGGTTCTGTGATCAAAATTCAGATGCTTGGCAACTGGCTTGTACTTACGACTGTTGCTGTGTCCCAAGGTCAGATGATTACCTTTTGTAATCTTCCAACAAACAAACTCAATGGAGAAGTCATATTCATTTAACAACTGTGTTACTAACTTAACAATTCAGTGATTGTAGTGATTCACTTAATAACTATGGCATGAAAACTCATAAAATAGGGCAAACTCATTTAACAAATGTCTCTCAGCCGCAGAAATTTTGATATTTTCATTGTCGTTTATGTGACTAGTTGGTCTTCTTTATATTTAATTTTAGTCCCAGATAACCTTCTAAATCTGAATTAAGATTTAGCTTTTAAAACCATTACTTTTGAATGCAATGATTTACATTTTAGAAAAAAAATCATGAACTTTAATTTTAATTTTAATCCAAGATTGTATTTCTTTTCCATTAATGTAATTCTTCAGGCTCAAGTATAAAATGTTAAGGGTTAATTTTTTTAATTGCTGCCAATGTTAATTCTCTTTTTTATCTTTTACATTAGGGCGATTCAGGAGGTCCCCTAACATGTGTTAGCAACAATACTTACTATATTTATGGAATTGTGAGCTGGGGAGATCAGTGTGGATTAAAAAATAAACCAGGAGTTTATACTCGAGTGACAAGATTTCTCAACTGGATTAGAACAAAAATTACACGCGAGTCTAATTTTCAAAACCAAGAATGGTAGTCATCAAAACAAGAAGAATGGTAGAGTAATTTATCAAATAATTTATCCTTTCAAAAATTTCATCCTGTTCTCTCTTCTATTTGAACACTGAAATATTTTTAGCCAAATTTCTACCCAGAAATGTAAACTCTAATTATTAGCATTTTGGCTAGAATTCGCTTGCTTATATAATAGCCAAGTAAATATACAACTCTTTGCCTAAAGTAATGTACAAAACTTATCTTTTTTATTATTCTATTTTTAATCATTTGAGATATTAAGGGTATAAAACACGGTCATAACTTTCATAATAAAACTAGTTCCATCAAGAATTGTTTGCCCAGAAGACCTCACAGTTTTAACGGGATAGTTAGAAATTTACATTCAGAAACCAGGATATTGTTCTAACCTAGGCTTCGTGAAATAGTAAAAATCACACACTTAGGCCCCGAAATCTTTTTATTTCAACGGCTGTGAATTATGTTCATTCACAGCCCATAATGAGTCACAAATAGTTTGTAAAGAGTCTGACAGAAGTCTGCCGAAGTGTTTCGGGATAAGGCTGTTAAGCACCCACCTTTATCAGCCTTGAAACGCTGCCAAAGACCTAATTGGCAATTACCTTTGCAACACCACAAGGAGCACAGAGCCAAAATGGAGCTTCAGATGTAAACCGACCAGAATGAACAACGTTGCTTCCTGCAAAGGCTCACATGCCTTTGCTCTTCCTTTCTGTCTTATGGGAGGAGCCAATTATCTCCATGCCTTACTCCCAAGTTGTCTGTTTTGTTTGAACTATTCTTGCCTGTTAGGATATTCAGCCTTATATTGGGTTGACAATATATATGAGCCATATGTTCTTAAAGAGTATATGTAGCTTTAAGAACTGTGTTGAATTCTTATTGGCTGTGCTTCTCAACTCTACCATAAAGGAAGCTCAGGAACACAGTCCATTCCCTTTTCGATTCCATTTGATTCCTGTTCTTACTGTTTGCTGCTGAGGAGTTGAAGACTGAAGAAATATTTGTTTTACATTACTGTAAGATAACTCTGTGTTTGGTGAAGGACTGTTATTGTTTGATAAGTTAGAATTACTGGTCGGAAGAAGTATTTTAGTTACTACAAAGTAAAGATTATTTATTTTCTTACTATCAGTGTTTTAGAGTTTGTGTGCGGTTAAGGCAACGTATCTCTTTACTGTCCGGTGTATTACACTATTCCGCATCTATTTTCAAACGGGGGTGTTTGTTACCCATAACACTGGTTACAGGACCACAGTTGTAACACTGGTTCTGAATCCAGAGTTGTTAACATTCCCTTACATGCCTTTGCTCTTCCTTTATGTCTTATGGGAGGAGCCAATTATCTCCACCCTTTACTCCCAAGTTGTCTGTTTTGTTTCAACTATTCTTGCCTTCTGGCAACTTTGCACATGCACGCACTGGGAACAGGCTCCCGCTGTTCCTCTGCCTCACTGATGTCCGACTCTGGAGGCCCTGAAGGCAGAAAATAACTCCCAGATGGCCCTGGCCCCCTCTCTGTGTCTGATGCAGAGCTCTCGTCCGAGCCTTCCCCAGACTCCAGGACTGGTCCATATTCCTTTCCAACTTCCTCACTGTCCGACCCTGCTGACAGCTCTGCAGACCGCTGGAGTACCACAATTGATATATTCAGTGCAAATAAATATCAAAAGTTGTATGAATTCAGACATCATTTGACTCAGAAGAATCTATTTGTATTTGCTTTCAAATCCCCAGAATTTCCTTTTCATTCATTTCTACAAAAATTGATTGAATGACAATAAACCTCCAATATCAGTACTTACACATGATCAGGCCAGTTGAAGAACAAATGATTATGCTATGCTGTTTTATATAATGAACATCTTGCATTAAAGGAAGATATGGAATCTTGTTCTAAACTGACTTCCGCACAGATGGGAGATTAAACTGTTTCTTCTACCCACTGCATTTCTAATCTTCTCTATCTTTTACTGAGGTTTTTTTTTCTAAAAAGGAGGCAGAAGTGCCCACTGGCATGAATTAATTTAGCCACACAGGAATTCAGAAATGAACATCATTAACAAATCAACAAAATAAGTGTAGACTTTTTGGAAAGTGATTCCACTGATTTATTTTCAGTACAAATATATAATTTTTTCCTTTCAGCAAATCATGGTTCATATATTTTTAGTACAAATCTGAGCCTGCCAGTCATCTAGTACTAATCTAATTTGCTGTCATAAATACTACATTGTATAATACATAGCTTTAAAAAATCAGGTGCAGTTTTTCATGCAAAAATATAAAGTTTAATGTTAAATCACTCCTTTAGAGTTTGCAAAGGTCTTTTTTTGTAATAACTATTTCCGAACATATCTGTTCATTTCTTAATTAGTTTCATTTTTCTTCTCTTCATTTGCAGAACTTCTGCTGCATCAGGATTCAGCTGGACTTGTTGGGATCCTTCTGTTAATTTCTCCTGCAATTGCAATAGATTCGGAATGTTATCTCCTCTCAAAGACTATTGTTTATTGGACCCGTGCCCCTCCTGGCTTGTACTGGCATCCTGGGAGGTGACACGAGGCTGGCTCCAGGGCATTGTGAATTCATCTCTGAGTGAGGGGTACTTGCCCACCGTTTTGAAAGAGGCGGTGGTGAGGCCCCTCCTCAAGAAGCCATCCCTGGACCCAGCTTTATTAGAGAACTATCATCCCGTCTCCAACCTTCACTTCTTAGTGAAGGTTGTTGAGAGTGTGGTGGCTCAACAGTTTCCCCGACACCTGGAGGAAGTTGATTATCTAGACCCGCACCAGTCCGGCTTCCGGCCCGGTCACAGCACCAAGACGGCATTGGTCGCGTTGGTTGATGATCTCTGGAGGGCACGGGATAGAGGTTGCTCCTCTATCCTTGTCCTATTAGACCTCTCAGCGGCTTTTGATACCATCGACCATGGTATCTTATTGCACCAATTGGGGGGATTGGGGCTGAGAGGCACCGTTGTACGGTGGTTCTCGTCCTACCTCTCTGGTCGGTCGCAATGGGTGTTGGCAGGAGGGCAGAGGTCGTCCCCGAGGCCCCTCACATGTGGGGTTCCTCAGGGGTCGGTCCTCTCGCCACTCCTGTTTAACACCTACATGAAGCCGCTGGGTGAGATCATCCGTGGTTTTGGGGTGGAATACCATCTGTATGCTGATGACACTCAGTTGTATATATCCACCCCAAACCACCCCAGTGATGCCGTCGAGGTGCTGTCCCGGTGTCTGGAGACCGTACGGGTCTGGATGGGCAGTAACAAACTCAAACTCAACCCATCCAAGACCGAGTGGCTGTGGTTTCCGGCACCCCGGTTCAGCCAGATAAGTCCAACACTGGCCATTGGGGGCGAACAACTGGCCCCGGTGGAGAGGGTGCGCAACTTGGGTGTCCTCCTGGATTCCCGGCTGTCCATGGAGGACCATGTGGCGGCCGTGGCCAGGGGGGCGTTCTATCAGGTACGCCTGATACACCAGTTGCGCCCCTTACTGGACCGGGGAGCCCTTCGCACAGTCACTCAAGCGCTTGTGACATCCTGGCTGGATTACTGTAATGCTCTCTACATGGGGCTCCCCTTGAGGTGCACTCGAAAGCTACAGTTAGTACAGAATGCGGCCGCGCGGGTGATTATGGCTGCCTCAAGGCAAACCCACGTAACACCTCTCCTGCGTGAGCTGCACTGGCTGCCTGTGGCCTTTCGAGTGCGCTTCAAGGTGTTGACGACCATCTTTAAATCGCTCCGTGGCTCGGGGCCTAGCTATATACGAGACCGCCTCCTGCCCCATACATCCCTGCATCCGATCCGCTCCCACAGAGAGGGTCTTCTCCAGGTGCCGTCAGCTGGGCAATGCCGGTTGGCGACACCCAGGGGAAGGGCCTTCTCTGTGGCGGGCCCAGCCCTCTGGAACGACCTACCCCCCAACCTACACACCACTTCGGACCTCCGCCTCTTCCGCCAACATCTTAAGACGTATTTATTCCAACAAGACGGCCTAGGATAGCCCCCCGTTTCTGACTTTTTAAAAATAAATTATAATTTGGTACGGTTTTTAACATGGGTTTTTAGCACGGGTTTAATCAATTTAATATAATTTTAATTGATGTATATATTGTATTTTGTGGTTTTAAATAATGCCTGTGCGCCGCCCTGGGTCCTAACAAGGAGAAGGGCGGGGTATAAATTTAATAAAATAAATAAAATAAATATTGTGTTGTTCCATTTGTAGCAAATATATTGAGCAATATATCATATTCTAAGTAGCAGAAATAATGTCCTAAAGCTATGTTTCTAGGTTTGTGTACTTTGACTATATAAAATGTTTGTTATAGATTTATAGTTTGACTATCCCAAATTTCTTCCAGTGATAGCCTACAGATGTTCATGACTCTAATCATGATTTACAAATAGTGGTTTAGATCCAGTCCAACTGAAATGCTGAGATGTTCACAGACCTGGCACAATTTCAGCTGTGCTTATTTCCAATAATAGTTTAGGGCAGAGGTCTCCAACCTTTGACACTTTAAGTCTGAAGGACTTCAGCTCCCAGAATTCTCCAGCCAGCAAAGCTGGCTGGAGAATTCTGGGAGCTGAAGTCCTTCAGACTTAAAGTTGCAAAGGTTGGAAACCCCTGGTTTAGGGGATGACCCAGAAGCATACTGGGATCAGACTTGGTTCTAACAGATCCTGTATTCCTATATTTCATTGCCATACATCTTCCTGTTTCCCTTACAATGGATGTGTAGTCAAAGCTTGACCATCAGATACAATCATTATTGCACCTGATTTCTAAATATTATAATGAATATTGCTGAGGTTACCTATCCATTCACTTACATAATCTGGATCATGCTGTTCCTGGGTTTCTTGACATCCTGTTTCCTGAGCATATGCCAGCTCTGCAGCCCTTCTGGCCATTTCCACTCTGTAAGAACCTGGAGGAGTCCAGCCAATACCTTTGATCCAATTCAAATCAGATTTGTATTTGACCTAGAAAACGAAATACAGTACTAATTGCATGAATCTTCCAAGACTATAATACTTAAAATCAGATGAAGAAAATCATATATATATATATATACTAAAGGTCAGGGTGGATAAAAATCAATGATTTTTTTAAAAAATTCAAAAAAATCAGATTTTTTTTATTTAAATTGGATTTTTTTAATTCAAATTGGATTTTTTTAATTTAAATTGGATTTCTTTTATATAAAATGCTTTTTGAGGAAAATATATTACCATCCAAAGGTTATTCCATCATGAAATAAAGATTAGTTTTTTAATTATGTAGAATAAAGCTGTATATGTTTAATTTTTTTGGTAAATAAATTCCATTAATCCATTCACAATGTCAGGCTCTTCCAGAGGTTTTTGTAAGATTATTGGGCAGTTTCTCTGCCTACAAGATATTATCACAGATGCTTGGTTTACTTTTGCAGTTCTCAAAACTGAATTTGACTCAGCAGAGATCATATGCCTCTTCTTCACAGCAAATATGTCATAACATGAACAGAGTTGAATAAAAGACCTTAATCCTAACTTCTACAAACCTATGAATACAGAATCAACCCCTTCAGTGCTAAGTTTCAAGAAGTTCAGTGAATAGAATAGAAACAATATTTTTCTGATTATTTGGAGTGGAATAGATCTGCAGAAGAAGAAATTGAAACTGAGTGTGAGGAGGAAGGGGCAAGCAGACAAGCAGTACTACAAAATGAAAGTCTAAGTTTCTTAAAATATATATATATATATATTTTAGCCAAATTAGTTAACAAACATGGATGTTTGTTTAAGCAAATAACATATACTGTTATTGTTTCAGTTGAATAAATCTATTTAAATTGTTATTATTATTATTATTATCCTTCCTAAGTACAACAGAAAAGTTGTCCAAATATGAATGATTAACCTGTTAAACTGGGGATAAAAAAAATAATCTGAAAAGTTGTTATTCTAAAAATCTTCATCTACTTGCATATTATAAGTTATACCAGCAAGAATTAGTCTTTATGTAGAAAACTATGATTAAATCAAGCTTTTTTACTAGTGATTTAAATCGTGATTTAAATCCACCCTGCTAAAGGTCTAGAAAAGAAAATGGCGACCCCAGGAAGCAGGTGTGATAGGCAAGAATAGGTGACAGAATACTGCAAGCTATTCTGTACCACTTTATTTGTTCTCCAAAATCAGGTGCTATAGAGTCCTCCCATCTTAGAATGTTAAGATAAAACTGGTCTTGTATACAGATTAGGAAGCCAGATCTTTTCTTCGCCTCAGCCATTGAAAACACTTGCATTTCTTCTTCACATGGCAAACACGACTTGTTTATTAACAAAAGACCACACACGCACACTTTATACAATACAAGAAAATAGTTCCTAAGAGAGAAGAAGTGAGCAAGACACAAGATGTCAACATGTATTACAGCCTTTTCTTTTTCTTCTCTTTTCTGAAGTGAATATATAAACCGGTTATTGTAGAGAATAAATGTTAGAAATGTGTGTGTGCATAAATATTTACGTTTGTGCTGATAAATAAATAAACAAGGGAGACTAGTATAGATCTATTTCAAGCTATTTAGCTTACTGGGATTTGAACCAGAGAAGTATTACATGTGAGGCAGTTGTAATTGCCACTAGACCACTGGTTTTACTCCCGATCAGCTGAGCCAGGGGAATAAGTATATACTTGTGTCACAACACTCTGGTAAGGCCCAATTAAGGGAGGAAGCAAGTTGCTTTCCTTTTCTGTCTTACGGCGCATCACAAGAGACCATGCAGACAGAAAGCTATTAGTTTCATTGCCTTTTGTTTCCATTTGTGTTTACGTTTGGCTGATAAATAAATAAACAAGGGAGACTAGTATAGATCTATTTCAAACTAATTAGCTCTCATCAGCTAGCCATACCCTTACTGGGATTCAAACCAGGGAAGTATTACATATGAGGCAGTTGTAATTTATCAGCACAAATGGAAACACAAATGGAAACAAAAGGCAACGAAACTAATAGCTTTCTGTCTGCATGGTCTCTTGTGATGAGCTGAAAGACAGAAAAGGAAAGCAACTTGCTTTCTCCCTTAATTGGGGCTTACCAGAGTGTTGTGACGGGTTTTCTCCCGCGTAGAATTGGAAGTATCTTCACGACGTTTCGATGAAGTCTCATTCATCATCTTCAGGCTGGTGCTTCCGGCTTGGTACTCCTGGAAGCACCAAGCCGGAAGCACCAGCCTGAAGATGATGAATGAGACTTCATCGAAACATCGTGAAGATACTTCCAATTCTACGCGGGAGAAAACCCGAACAACCAAAGACCTGCATATATATACTGTATATATAAATCTTTTTGTAACTCTTCACTTTTAATAATAGCAATTTACAGATGCATGGAGGAATTGGATTTATTTGGAAGAGCCTTCATCGTGCACTGGGGAAAGTAATTTCTTGGTTTCAGTAGTACTATTTTTCCCCTAAATGCATTAGCATCTCTAGCTCTATTTCTCTCCCACCCTCTCTCCCTCTCTCTCTCGGTGGGTGTGGGTGTTCTTCCACAAGTTAGTTATTCCCACAATCATTCTTCCTCTAAACTGCCCAATCAGAATCCAAGAAGCTTCTTCAGTTCTGACTGAAGTCACATGACATCAGAACTGAAGAAGGTTTTTGGATGAGAAGTGAAACAACTTCAAGGAAAACCAAACTCCAATTTGCCCCAAAGGTGATTTTTCAAAAGGCAAATTGGAGTTTGTTTTTCTTTGAAGATGTTTCACTTCTCATCCAAAACCCTTCTTCAGTTCTGATGTCATATGACTTCAGTCAGAACTGAAGAAGCTTCTTGGATGGTAAGTGAAATGACTTTAAGAAAAAACAAAGTGCCTTTTGAAAGAGCACCTTTGGGATAACCATGTCTTGAATCACCAAGAATCTACATAGATACATAAATATTCCTAAACCTGATGTATTGGGCATTATGGAAGATGAAATCCAGCACATTTAATGGCAAAATATTATGGAAAAGAACCACTGACAACTTTTTAAATTCTAAGCTGCGTCCTCAATATATACATTAAATTTGGATTTGAAAATGAGTCTATTAAGTAGACATATCCTTGCCTGGAATGGGCTCCTTAGCCATAGATCCTAACATACTTACATCACTTTGGAGTTTGTAGGCTTGTTTGGCATGCCTGAGATTCAGCTGCTCCGGGTCACAGGTGTATTGATGCAGGCGCTGCCTATAGTTGACATCACTTATTAATTGCTGACTTTTCTTTGCATGAATAAATCCTGGCTGATCGGTTTGACTTCTGAATTGTGCTCTGTTTCTAAAATAATCCTTTTTATATTGGTTGTCACTCTGGAGGTGGCCCATCTTCAGGAAGTGTCTCATTTTAGGGTCATCACGCGCATTACAAAATCCAATCCGTTGACCTCTGTCCCTTAGGAAATCTTCTTTGTATCTGAACTAAAAAATATTGAGACATAGGGATGTCTATGTCATTATACAACCATATGGAAGCATACTTTCACATAATTTTTATATTATGCCATAAGCATTTTATATATAGCGTATCAGTGCATCAATGTTAAAATTATGGTGTGGCATGCTAATTATGTTGCTGAAATTATTTTTAGATTGGAAACATTTCATTGTAGTTGAAGAATATATGTAGAAATCATACCTTTAAAGCAACAATTACAACATAATTACACAATTTAAAATAAAACTCTAGGACAGGGGTTCCCAAACTTGGCAACTTTAAGACTTGTGGACTTCAACTCTTAGAAGTTGTGGACTTCAACTCCTAGCTCTGCTGGCTGGAGAATTCTGGGAATTGAAGTCCACAAGTTTTAAAGTTGCCAAGTTTGGGAACCCCTGCTCTAGGATAAACTCTTACTCAGAGCATCCAGAGTGATGGCAGCACATATAGGCACAGCAGGAAGAAAAATATTTTTCAGCAAGGAACTATTCTCTGCCTTTAAACCACACACAAGGTATACAGCTAATTATGTTACAGTACATGCAAATACTCCCCAAATTTTAAGAAAAGTTAAAGGAGAAAGGGTAATCAAGGTTTAAGGCATCAGTTTTGATTTTTTAAAACTCTTCACAAATTCATTAAATAGAACAAAATGGGCCAAAATTATTGTCCTTGCCTTTGACAAGAAGAGCACATGTACCCTAATGTTGTCTCTCTGAACAACAGCAAGAAGTGCTAATTTCTCCCTGAACTTTCTCAGTGTTTTTCATTTGATTGATTGAGTGACTGAATGATAGACTGATGTGAAATAAAATATAGGCCCAACTCTCAGAATATTAATGATAATTTTTTTCATATGCAGTTCAATGGGAGTATTAGTGAATCTAATATAAGAGGCTATTATTGTGGGGTCGTAATAATAATAATAATAATAATAATAATAATAATAATAATAATAATAATAATAATAATAATAATAATAATAATAATAATAATAATAATAATAATAATAATAATTTTATTTTTATATCCCGCTCTCTCTCCCCAAGGGGACTCGAGGCGGGGCACAGGGTATTAAGTTATAGCATTGAAAACCAGTTCTTTCTTTGAAACTGTATAGGAAAAATCATGGATGATATGCCAGGGCATAAAGGCCTTTAAATGCCAAAAAAATAAATAAATCTTGGAATGTTTCATACATCACTGGCAATTTCTCTAGATGCTTTAGCTGTCTGGAAAGGGATGGCATCCAATCTGAAATCATAGCCAGCTGCCCGTGTTTCCTCCCAAGATGTTTTATATAGTTTCTGCATTGAGAAATGGAAAAGCAAAGGGGAAACAAAATCAATTAATCTTATTTACATATCTGTTGTGGCTTTATTAATTAATGTTCGATTCTATTACAATCATTTATTTATGACTCAAAAGCTAGCATGCATCCCTTCACTTTTTTACATACAAAATATAATGTCCTATTTGAAAAGAGTCACAAACGTCGTAATTAAAGTTTGCTTTGATGCATTAGACACATCAATATTGCATTGACATTGCCCCTATTCTGTCTTTTGAAACATTTAGCAAGTAGCATTTGGGTTTTACAGCAGAGACATTTCAGTGCTGTATTTCTACTATGTATAACTTCAAACATTTTTAATACCTTCTGTGCTGTCTCCAAACCCTGCTGGTTCCATCAAACTATCTAAAGTAGTTATATGCTTTATAAGAGAGTAGATATGATTAAGGCATTAGCTAAATGCAAATTATGAAGGGAACACAGCTGAACATAGGAATAGGATGGTTTCATGCTAGAACAGTTCTTAGTGTGTTCAGCATTGGCACATAATTCAGAGGTCTCAAATCATCATGAGGACCATGTAATGTCTTTACCCTGAAATCTTCTAAGCAAGTATTATAGCTAATCCACTCAGTTCTCTCTGTTTGACTCAGGGCCAACCTGAGGCTTAGAGGGTGCCAATGCAGCTTCTCCTTCTGAATCATTCTAAAGTGCAAATCCTTGTAGCTAAGAATGCTGTATACCCTTCCCTGGATTACATTTTTATCATCCCCAACCACTGTATAGCTTTCTAAAAATGAATTTTGTGAACTCAGTGCCCTTTAAAAACATCTGCAGAGGTTGTAAGAAAAATGGCTGTTCCATCGTCTCAAACCCTTGGAAAATCACTGTCCTGCATCTCCTTAAAAGGAGAAACCATCTGGAGCACATCTCCTACTCACTCCTTATTCATAGAAGTTTCAGTGAATCAGTCTACTCATCAGTTCCTTGGTTTTTACTGCAGTCGTTGTTTCTGATTTCACAAAATCAATTCACTCCCTCAGAAGTCCATTTTATTATGTACATTCTCAAGACCTTAACTCAGATTGAGAAAAGATAGTGGGGATAATCTTCAAGTTCCAGAAAGCCAAGATTTACAGAAAATGGGCTATGTATTATCATGTGTCTCAAGCCATAAAATGGAGGAGCTGCTGCATCAGTGCATGGCAAAGCAAGATGATGATCTCTCCTACGTCTCAGGTGAAAGGAAGCCCCTCACAGGGTGGTTCCACAAATTTGTCATGATAGGGTTTATATGACCAGTACAGGGTGATGACCTAGGAATATCTCTGGTATAAGCATTGAGAGAAGACACTTTCAGTGTCCTCTAGTTGCTCTGTGAAAGAGCCATCCATTACACAGTCGGCTTCAGTATCCCATAGACATTATTGCACAGCTATGATTGCACCTTGATGTAAAACTAGGCATGTACCCTCAACAGCACCCAGATGTGGATCCACACTTTCTTCTTGTGTAAGTAAGGAGCCTTGGTGCGTGGTCAAGATTAACAAGCTGTTGTTTTACTTCCAGCGGTAGTTCTGCTGCATTGTTAATGAGACACTTCCTATTCCTTTCCTAAACATTCATAGAGACAATGCCAAATAACCTAGAAGGCTTTAAGCTCTAGGTTATTTGGCATTTTGGAGAACCACAAACCAGGTAGAGATTGGGACTCACGTTGTGGCTCTATCGTATGTCAACCTCAAAGTTTACATTATAGCTCTTCTGGTTAGGTTCACCTCATCAATATCCTGCCAAAAAGGAAAACCATAGGTTTGAAGCTCCCGTCCAAATATAATATTGGGCAGATTAATAGCAGCATCTTAAGCATTGTTACAAGGGTTTCATAGAGACAGCAGCCTAGCTTTAGATAAGTAGGACATGGATGGTAATGGTGCACAGCTATCGCACACTTTGCTGCCACCTTTCCACATTTGTTGTCTCAGATAACCATTCATTTTGTCCTGAATTTGTCCTGCATCCACCTTCTCAGGTTACTTAGATTCATGAATATTTTTTTCCCACTCTGTGGTAAATTAACACAACCTCCATGTTTTTGAATGGGCCTGAAATTTTAACAAATTTTGCTCCTATCAGTAGTATGCTTGTTTAGGAGAAGATGACATGGATCACAAGCAAAATTATAAAAGATGGCCTCCTTAAAGAGCAGTTTTAGATAAATTTGTTTGCAGAACTTATATTAAAAGAATTTGGCATTCCTTCTCCCAGTATGGGTGAGATCCAAATCTAGACCCTTTTCTCAAGTTCTAGTCATTTATCATTTCCCTTCCGTTTTTCTCTCTCTTCTTTTCTTTCTTTTAAATCTGCAAATCTTTGGCCTTGCTGTTGCAGTTCATTCTTAACACAGATCCTTTGATTCGAAACCCCACGCATCATTTTACTTTATCACAGTTTGCACAGTTTTTGCACTCATCCTCGCACATTACATTCATTTGATTTATGGCTATCTTTGCAGCTTTACAAATACCAACATGCCTTTTTTTTCTTCTTTTTCTCTGTGCTCTGGGGTCAGTCTCTCTCAACAGCTTTCTGTGTGTGGCATCTGATCCAATTGTGTATCTACCAAAAGCAGTTTCATTTTTAATGAGATGCCCCCAACATCTCCACCTCCTCATGCACTCACTGGCTGTTTCAGTTCAGATACATGCTGATCCATTTGAATGGTCTGAGAAGAAACAGAACATACCCGACATACAACTGTGCCATTCATCTGTGCATGGCAATGCCGCTCTAACTGCATGAGCAATATAGCTCTCTTATTCTTTTCTTTGACATGAGAGAGAAAGGTTTGCCAGTGTACAATGCAAAATGTGCTACCTGCTTCTACTTCTTTGTGTCTTGGAACAGCCTTTCCAGCATTGTTCTCTGCTATTTTTATATTCCAGTAATTGATTAAACGGGTCACTTTATGGAATTATTTGCGTATCAATTTTTCATATGCCTATGCCTATCATTTAACTGTTCACAATGAAATGTGATCTATTCATTGTTACAGACTGTTTAATCTCTGAAATTAGTCTTTAATTTAATGGCAGGCAGCAGTATTCTTTTACATGAAGGAAGGCAAAGATATGTGTCCCGGGGTTAATATTGCAGGATCCAATCTGTGTACTTTCTGGAGAAAAAAAACTGAGTATGGGATCCAGTACCAGCCTGAAAGCTTGGAAGAATGAACCTTTAGTCCCAGTGACCAACTCAGATCTGATCCTGCAATATTCTTTTTACTTGTAGTATAGTTTCAAAAATATTTTACTCAAAATAGCTTGAATATAAGAGAGGTAATCTTTGTCATTATACTGATTATGAGATTAAATGCCAAATGAAAAAGAACAATTACTTACATCACTGATGTGCAGTGCATTAAGCCGTGCCATTATGAGGTCAGGTCGGTCAAGGGGCAGGGTGTATCTGTGCATGTTGTCGAAATGGTCAGCTCGATATAGCCGCTGTTAGGACAAACAATATTTAGTGTAGTTCCACAATATTTAAAGTTCTATTTTTTCCAAGAGGGGCATACAGAATGCATATAGCACTAAACTATGCTTATGCTTATACTTATCTTAGGCAAAGCTTTATTTCCACTAAAAAAACAAAATGTTCTCTCTACAAGCAAAACTCTGCAGGCAAAATAAGAAGTTTGCTCTTTGTAAAATCTTTGGCACTGCACAAAATATGGATTATTAAAAGTTAACAAAACTTTGTGTATCTCGCCTGATAATAAATTCCTATGACATCGTTCAAATCTAGAACTCAGATTATCCCACAATACAAGTGCTGAAAAGCAGATCTATGATGATCAGTAGTCTTCTAAAAAATCCATGATAATTTAAGATCTTCTTACTTCCAAATGTTAATCAAATATTTAAGTTATATACCTGTCATAAACAACTTGGAAATTTAGAATAAGCAGAATTTTTCATCTCTCTATCTGTCTATAACTGTAGTGGAATGATTATGAGCTTCATTCACTTCTGATGGTCAGAACAAATTCATGGGCTGAGAAGTAATGAATTCTAAATGTTTATCTTCTAGTTCATAGATTTCAATTTTGCAGTTTTAAAAAAAACTTCTGAAGTCCAATATATAAATTAAGAATAAATTAATACCCTTGAAAATTCACAACATATTTTGTCACTGTTATTTTCTGCAATTTACTACACATCTGACAGGCAAAAATAATCAGTTTATTTGTAGCAATAACATTTCTTCTAACGACATGGTTCTAAGTCATATTATATGAGGCTAAGGACAATTTTTATAACCTACAATATCATAAATACTTCACTTACATCATTGCATTGAATGTAACTATTCTTTGCATGGAGGAAGTCTAGAGAGTCTGTAACTGTCGTGAACTTGAGATGATTTGGTTTCTGGCGATATTTTGTCTGCAAATAGAATAAAGGGCAACCATGATAAAGTATAATAAAAAAGATTCCATATAAAGGATGTCATTTATAACATAACATTTTCATTATAGGTTCATTGGAGTCTAATAGATTTTGTGTGTCTAATATAGCAATTAGCCCCACTAGGTAAACCAGACCAGGAAATCAGTTTCAGTCCAGGCTTCCATATCATAATGATTGTATAAGGAAGAATCTTGATGGCCTACAAATCTTACAGATGCACAGTCCCATGAAAGAGTTAGCAGTACCTCACTGATGAGTTCTCCAGCCTTCTTCACATTTTCTATATGAGGGGATCTTAGAGGCATCCAGCCAACACCCTTCATGCAATTCAGATCAGATTTGTAGGAAAACTGTCAAATAAAACCAAAACCAAAATGTGAGAATGTATCATGGAACACTGCGACCACGGGGGCCTTGGATCGGGTCGCGCCCTTGCGGCCTTTCTTGCGGCCTTTCTTGCGGCGGCGAGTCGCCCCGGCTCCTTGGTTTACCGAGGAGCTGAGGGGGATGAAACGCCACAAGAGATGCCTAGAGAGAAGATGGAGGTCTACCCGTTCTGAATCTGACCGGACACAAGTAAGAGCCCAGTTACGGACTTACATTGTGGCGCTGAGAGTGGCCAAACGTCATCATTGTGCCACTCTCATAGCATCCGCAGAAAACCGCCCTGCTGCCCTGTTTAGGGTGACCCGCTCCCTCCTTCAACAGAGGGTGCGGGAAGCCCCGCTACAGGGCAGAGCAGAGGAATTTGTGACTTTTCTGCAGGAGAAAATCGCTCAGATACAGAACGAGCTAGCCCCCATTGATGGCCCAGTGGGATGCCACGAGACAGATCTTGTTTGGGAGGAGTTTGACTCCGTTACTTCCGAGGATATGGACAGGCTATGTGGGCGACTGCGAGCCACCACATGTTTATTGGACCCGTGTCCCTCCTGGCTTGTACTGGCATCCTGGGAGGTGACACGAGGCTGGCTCCAAGAGGTTGTCAACGCATCCTTAAGTGAGGGTTCCTTGCCTGCTTCCCTAAAAGAGGTTATGGTGAGGCCCCTCCTTAAGAAGCCCTCTTTGGACCCAGCTTTATTAAACAACTATCGTCCAGTCTCCAACCTTCCCTTTTTGGCGAAGGTTGTTGAGAGTGTGGTGGCACAACAGTTTCCCCGTCACCTGGAGGAAGTTGATTATCTAGACCCGCGCCAGTCCGGCTTTCGGCCCGGGCATAGCACTGAGACGGCATTGGTCGCGTTGGTTGATGATCTCTGGAGGGCCAGAGATGGGGGTTGTTCCTCCATCCTGGTCCTATTAGACCTCTCGGCGGCTTTTGATACCATCGACCATGGTATCCTATTGCATCGGCTGGGGGGTTGGGGGTGGGAGGCACCGTTTTACGGTGGTTCTCCTCCTACCTCTCTGGCCGATCGCAATTTGTGTTGACAGGAGAGCAGAGGTCGACCTCGAGACCCCTCACATGTGGGGTGCCTCAGGGGTCGGTCCTCTCGCCTCTCCTGTTCAACACATATATGAAGCCGCTGGGTGAGATCATCCGTGGTTTTGGGGTAGAGTACCACCTGTACGCTGATGATACACAGCTGTACATTTCTACCCCAAACCACCCTAACGATGCCGTAGCAGTGATGTGCCAGTGCCTGGAAGCCGTGCGGATCTGGATGGGAAGTAACGGACTCAGGCTCAACCCGACCAAGACCGAGTGGCTGTGGTTTCCGGCTGCCCGATTCAACCAGCTGACTCCATCGCTGGCCATAGGGGGCGAACATCTTGCCCCTGTGGATGGGGCGCGCAACTTGGGTGTCCTCCTGGATGCCCGGCTGTCCATGGAAGATCAAGTGACAGCCGTGGCCAGGAGGGCGTTTTACCAGGTTCGCCTGGTTCGCCAGTTGCGCCCCCTATTGGATCGGGACGCCCTTCGCACAGTCACTCATGGTCTCGTGACATCGCGACTGGACTATTGTAACTCTCTCTACATGGGGCTTCCCTTGAGGTGCACCCGGAGACTTCAGATGGTTCAGAATGCAGCCGCGCGGGCAATCTTGGGTACCTCCAGATCTGCCCACATAACTCCACTTCTGCGCGAGTTGCACTGGCTGCCTGTCGTCTTCTGGGTGCGCTTCAAGGTATTAGTCATCATTTTTAAAGCGCTCCATGGCTCGGGACCTAGCTATCTGCGGGATCGGATCCTGCCTCATACATCCTCACGGCCGATTCGCTCCCACAGAGAGGGACTTCTCCAGGTGCCGTCCACTAGACTCTGTCAGCGGGCGACGCCCAGGGGAAGGGCTCTCTCTGTGGCGGGCCCAGCCCTCTGGAACGACCTTCCCCCCGACATCAGAACAACCACGGACTTCCGCTCCTTCTGTCTGAAATTAAAAACTCATCTTTTCCGTTTGGCCGGCCTTGGGTAGCCTCTCTCTACAGGGTCTAGCTGTTTTAATTGGGTATTTTAGTAGGTTAAGGGGATTTTAGCACAGGCCCAGATTTAATTTGTTCTTAATTATATTTGTATATTTATTGTATTGTGGTTTTAGTTTTCCCTGTGCACCGCTCCGAGTCCCTACGGGGAGAGGAGCGGTCTATAAATTAAATAATTCATTATTCATATTCATTCATCAGAGGACATGGATTTATATTCACATTTGAATATTTATATTTTCTGAGATACTGGGATGATTTTTTAAAGCATCCTGTTCCTTTTGGAATAAATAATGTATCACTGACAAATTTAGGAAAGAATATATATCATTTTTGGGCCATCTTTTCAGAGATGTTTCCTTACCTAAACTGATAAAGAGAATGGACAGGCAAAAAAGCAGTGAGACCAGAAGCAAGTTCTGATTTCCTGCTAGCTTCCCCATTAACTTTTGTTGTGGAAAGTTGAAAGGAAGCATTGGAAATCACAATCATGTTTGTCCACAGCAGCATGGACAATACTACTGGTCTAAAGAACTTGATATTTCAATCCCACGGGAGTAATGGATCTTGGTCAAATAGGTTGGCCTATTTGAGATACATTGGTTTAAAAAAAGAGTCATTGCCCTATGGTACATTGTAAATCAAACAAACAAACAAACAAACAAACAAACAAATGTTGCCCATCCCACCAAAGGTGACTCTAGATTATAAAAAGACTTTAAGTTACAAACAGACAGCAGAGTTTAGTAGTATATGCTTATCTCAAAAGATACATCTTGAAATATGCTGCCTTATTTGGAATCTATCAAATGTAGAGTGAAGTAAGAAAAACAAGTACTTATATGCTTTTACTTTGATTTAGGATAAACCTTTAGCCAACAGTACGTCCCATAACATTGATGTCAATATCCTATTTATTAATTCAATTCCAAAACTGATTTAATATAATCTTTTAGCATAACTTCGGGGGGGGGGGGGGGGAATCTGAATGTATTAATCAACCATGTCCTTCAGAATGTACAGGTGCAGAAAAGCTTTAATAGGTATAATTGTATATCAAACATCCTATTTATCTAGTAAAGTTAGCAATACTTAATTTGATTCACCCTGCACTGTTCTGTTATTGGCTGTCCAAGATAATTGTACAGGTGTTACACCATTCTTCCCTCTGACATTCAAACATATGCATTACCTCACTCTGCAGCAAATGAACTCTTTTGGCCCACTTCATCCTCAAGTCTTCAGGAAGCACTGTGTATTGATGCAATCTTTTCCTGTACTCCTGGTCACTGATGAGATTCTGGGCTTTTCTAGCATGAACTAGATTAACCATATCCATAGGGAGATTGTATTGAGAACAGGTATTTCTTGAGTTTTTCTTATATTCCTGTTCACTCTGCAACTTAGCAGCATGCAAGCAGTGTAGCAGATTGGTATCATCCAGAATGCTCCTGGCACCAATGAGCTTCCCCTTCTCGGAAACGAAGTTGTGCTTATACTGTAGCTGTGATGGAAAAGAAAACGGGATTTATCTTGCACCCCTGCATCTGTGATGTTTAAAAAGTAAGCTTTGTGTCTCTATCCATATATATAAAAGGAAAGTGTTCACCACAATGAACAATTCAATACATGAAAGAGCCATCACATATTTTATTGGTGTTGTGCTTCTGTTCACTTTTCATCTTTTACATGTCAAAAACCTGGCTCTGATCAGCAGATGCCAAGAGAAATTGTATTGTTTGAACAACAGGACTGTATATGTGAAAAAAGTGAGATTTTGTAGAAAATCCTTTTGAATTCAATGGTTAAGTATTTGAGGAACTTGCTGCTAGGTAGGAAAGCTGGAACAGATGACTATGAGGTGAAGCAGTATACAGGTGAGAGCATATGCATCTGTTTTATTTGTATGCTGCCAAGTTGGTTTTTTTAGTATCATCAAAGAGATAACATGTTCATAAGCATATCTCAGCATGACTCAGGCTATGTTTTGTTTATCTGAGAGTAATTTTGATGTACCCCAAATACTTATTGTTATGCAAAAGATGCTATATTTGAATGTGGTCTGGAATATAGGAAATCGCCTAGAGAAATGGTACTTGCATGAAGTCACTGGGGATTGAGGAAAAAGGTTCAAAATATTGACTTCTCACAATAACCAAAGAGAACAAATCTACAGATTGTAGGGGTACCTCTGTAGGGGTACCTTTGGTTGCTCTGAAAAGAAGAATTCTTATGATAGTGAAAGTTTTAATGTTGCTCATAGTGGCCTCATTACTTGACTTTGGGGAGAGGGGGTGTGCATTTTGTTTCAGGAAAGCGAAGAATTTAATTCCCATACAAAAAGCATTGGGCTTCTAAAAGCAGAAATTAATATATTACAGTCAAATGTAGATGTAAATCTATCTTCATTCCCCTTAGCTGCTTTACTGGAATACCCAAGGAAATAAATGGATTATCTATTTACATGGATCGATATTATTTTGGATGTTCTGGGTAAATCTGAATGGAACATCCAGACATATTTTTCTTTCCCCTATTCCCATTGGAAGAGCTTCAGCCCTGCTTTGTTTCTGATTAACAGTGACTTTTTTTTAATTCACACAAAGAATCTCATTCATAAGTAATACATTCTGTCTCACATCCTTGTCTCACATGATTATGGGGCTGCTTTAATTCAGTAAAATCTGCTTTCTACAATGTATTACACGAAGTTAACAAAAATTAGGCAAGATGGAAGGCTGCATAATTCAACTCACATCACTGGCAATTTCTCGGGAGGCCTTGGCAGTCTGGAAAGGGATGGCTTCCATTGTCAGTTTATAACCCTGAGCACGGAGATTATGCCAAGATTCCCTGTATTTTGCCTAAAGTGGAAATGGCAACTTTAGATTTCTTGGTTAAATTTTAACTAAAAACTAAATTAACAAAAGGAACTTGTTTGAGTTGCAATACAGGTTTGGAAATAGTTCACATAGGTTTTAGTCACTTGTAGAAAGATGCTTCTTCAAATCAAAACAAAACAAAACAATGCAAGCAACATATCAAATGGTAAATATTCTTTATATGGATTGTTTAATTTGTATATATATATAAGGAATAATTACATCTGTAAACAACCATGAGCCACACACAAAACATATGTTTGATGTGAATAAAATGTTTCACCCATATTAATTTTGCATGTATTTATTCATATTTTGGGCTCTTTCTATTTCCACATTACCATATGAAGCAAAAGAAGGTGAAAAATTCAGAATAGATAATATTTCTGCCCAAATATTAACATCCCAAAACAACTGCAATCATTATAACAATTTTACCACAGAATATTTAATTCTGAAAATTCATATTGGAATCAATGTCAGCCTAAAGATCATTTTCCATAAAAAGTGAAAAACCTAATATGCAAATTTTAAATGCAGCAATGCAATGAATTAAGATACTGATACAATAGATGCAAAAGAGAATTTAAATTATCAGCTCTCAGAGCAGTCAGATTTTCCTACTAAAGAATCATCACAGCAAATATAAAATGCAACACAGAGGTTACATCTGTAATAGATAAACCACAACTACTCTGACAGAGGAACAAGGACAGAAGATCACAATTACATTTCATACATATCAGTAAAATAGGTAAAACTGTCAACTTTTCCTGTATAAAATAAGAGCTTAAAGACACTTATTAAGGAGAAATATGGCCAAGACTAAAGAGTAAGCACTTACCTCACTAATGTTCGCTGCATTCAATTTTGCCCTTTCAAACTCAGGAAGTCCCAGGGTTACCCTACAGTGATGCAAAGTGTCTTCTCCTGCTGCTTTGTACAGGCGCTAGGAGAATTGTTTTTAAAAGTCTAGTTAACAAAAATTCCTTTTTAAATGTTATTTAGTTACATTTCTGAAATGAAAGTAGTCACAGGCTGGGAATTGTTTTTAACATATATTTCTAAATACCACATGGATATTATTTTCATGGAAATAATTCATACATGCATACAAAAATATTTTCCATATTTGGCAAAATATGAAAGTATCTCCAGTCCAAAACTGGGAGCTTTGATCAAGAATTTCCACAATTGAAGAGAATCAATAGCATGTAATGACATTGCAATCAATTTTGTCCATCTAGAAAAAGAGAAGAAAATAATGCTCCCCACTGCACTGATGTAATTGCTATCACTTGCAACCGCTATTCTCCATCAGAGGGAGATGGGTGGTTTAGAAATTAGGTAGCTAGGTAGCTAGGTAGCTAGGTAGCTAGGTAGCTAGGTAGCTAGGTAGGTAGATAGAAAGAAAGAAAGAAAGAAAGAAAGAAAGAAAGAAAGAAAGAAAGAAAGAAAGAAAGAAAGAAAGAAAGAAAGAAAGAAAGATAGATAGATACTCAGTTTCTTCACATTAGATACATCATTTCCACCCACCACATTGTTTCTTTCATGTTCATTGCATGCTCAGAATAAAAGAGGGATTTGTCAGTGTCCTACTGTCCCTTTCTATTCTGTCAGCATTATATACACAGTTGTAATATTACATACATGAAAGGGTTAATGCTAATGGAACAACAGGCTATTCTGGGGCCATCCTCACTAACAACTTTGGAAAGTTCCTGTGCCTAGATCTAAGTATACAAATAATGTAATTTGTTTCCTGTTGTTCACATCTTGCTCTTTCTCTGTTTTTGCCTGCCTTTTATCCCATTTTTTTTGCCAGCAAATGTTTTTGATGTTTGCTGATGTTTAATAAATAAACATCAAGCTACATTTTTGTTAGCTGTACTGAATAGTATGTATACTTCCTCTGATCTGGATATCGGGAATGACTGGGGAATGTAGTGGGTGCAAACTAAAAGAGAAATTGCCCACAATAATTCAAAGAGAAAGGACGAGGGCAGATGAAACAACATTTTAGGGTGTCAATCATATCCATACTTTTCTTTTTCAATGGCACATGTACTGAAGGAGAAACCCCTTTTGATCTAGTGATTAAGGCACCAGGCCAGAGGCTGTAAGTTCTAGTCCAGCCTTTAGCATGAAAACTGACTGTGTGATTTTGTGCTAGTCACTCTTAGCCCATGATTTCAGGCTTGGATGTAAAATTGATCAGTCAATTCCAGTTCCAACCAATGGATCATCACTCAGTTGGTCTGAAAAAGTGGACTCTGTACTTGAAGAGAAAATGCTAGAAATAAAAAAAAAATAGCTGGAAGTTTGTGGATTTTTCCTAAAACAGGGGCATTTTTCCATTATTATTTTTCTTGAAATAGAAGAAAAACCAGCTGATATTGACTCAATCCTTGGATCTCCCAAAGTGGGGAAGATTTCAATCTGGATGCTATTTTTGAACCTTCCAGTATTAGAAACATTTTAGTCAGCATGTCTGTGTAAAGAGGAACACTTTTTCCTTGTATCCAGCCAACAAATACACAGCTGACAGACTTTTTAAAGGATAGAAATAATAAATAGAAATAAAGAAAATCATAATCCCATGCAAACAGCAATCTTTACCAAAAAGTGATGTACAATTTCTCTCATGAAAAATAAAAGCATATTCTAACATTGCATCTCTTGGGTTTAAAAAAAACATTTACATTTAAAAGATTTCAAAATCTTCTACCCATTAATGTGATTTATTATATATGTAGTAATCAGAGGTGGGCTGCTACCAGTTTGCACCAGTTCTCCCAAACCGGATGTTAATTTTCTGAGCAATTCGGAGAACAGGTTGTTGGAAGAAATCTTTTCCCACTTTACAGGGCTAATCCTGCAAGGGATATAGGAAGGAAACATCATCTGGCATGCCTGTATTTCTAGCCTAATCCGTATCTTAATTGTTCTGCTGCTTTAAATGTTTTCAGAAACTGCTTCTGAGTTAAGCTTGTTATATCATAAGTCTTATGCCCAGACTTTCTGTCTGTAGACTGAGCTTCTCCAAAGTCCCGTCCCCCATCCCCCCGAATTTTTTGTGGTACTTTTATTCCTAGGGCTTGACATTCTTAAAGATTGTTAAAGGATTGTTTTAAGCTTTTTGGAGTATTCTTCCAACATGGCTGGAACAGCTGTTTACAGAAGGGTTGGCATAGCCATAGAAGAAATGGTTGAGGGGCAGGATGCAAGCTTGGCATTCTGTCTGATTTTTTACTGCATTTCTGGGGGCATGTGATCTTTCCTTAAATTTGGATGATTACTTAAGGATATCTTGTGAGTGAGTGAAACTTTTGACTGTTTTTCACACTTACGACCGTTGCAGCATTGCCATGGTCACTAGATGGCGGGCGAGGCAAAGCGCCCCTCAACGTGACATTGAGTTGGCCATGCCCACCCAGCCATGCCCACCAGCCAGTCATTAGGGCAGAGAACTGGTTGCTAAAAAAATTTGCAGCCCACTAATGGTAATAAGATATTCTGCATTTAATGTTTTGGCCAATCAATATTTTATTAACTAATTAATCTTATCAATTGAAAAAAAATACAATGCTAAAAAAAAGTTATTGAAAAGGACAAATCTATAAACTACAGAAATAAGACAGCACTAATCTATGATTTCTAAAGCCTTATTTCATGACATTTCCATAAACATTCAATGTTACTCTGGAAAAAAAACATAGCAAGGAAGTTTAAGGGACCAAACAGTGTCACAATGCGGACTTTATTTTATTTTCATTTTAATGGTGAAATGAATCTGCAAGGGTCTTCGGAATAGTTTGAGAAATCAGAAGCAAGATTCTTGGCCTCTGGTGCTTTAAGTGAGTTTTTGAACACATTGATGTTAACTATCTTTGAGATTGTCCTTCCAATATACCCCCTTTGCATTATGGCTGCTTTCAAGAACAAAAGAGAAGTCATTTGCACGAATCCCTATGAAATAACTGCTCTGATTTGTTTTCTTTGTCTTTCTGATTGACAAAGAGATATTAAAAGCTTCTCTAGGAATAATAAAAATGATCTGACAATGTTAAAAAATAAATCGATGGTGCTTTCCTCCCTCCTCCCTTTTTTTAAGTGTATTATGCTTCTCAGAACATGCTGCTTTTCTCCCTCCCCACATATTGCATTTTAAAGAGAGTATTTTCTGATCCATGTAAGCAGAACCTACCTCATTAGCAATCATATTGCTGAATTTTGCATGAAGGAGGCCAGGAGAGTCTGTCACTGATGTGTACTTGAAGGAATTTGCTTGCTGACGGTATTTACTCTGAATTCACACAGCAAGAGGCAGACAAAAGGAGAAATGCAAGATAAGGACATTATATTTTCAATGCTATAGATTTGGCTAGTACTTTACACAGAATATGTTACAGGCAGCAATCTATTGACCTGTACAGTATAACATTTTAATCCCTTGCTTCCATATCATTAACTGGACCTCTATAGTAAAGTCAAGAGACTCCCTAAAAAATAAACAAGGATTACACTAGTTGTTGGCCTTACTTATTTTGAACTACATCTTAGCATTTTTGTGGAAATGGTAAACAACCAGATATTTTATACACTTCAGTATTTTTTTAAACAAAATTATTAAAACTGCAAGAACTAGTCTGGGAGAAGTAGAAATAATTATTCCACATTAAAAATTATTCTGACTTTTTCTTGGTTAAGCAATTATTTCAATGATCTTTAGACTGAAAATTATACAACCCAGTTTTTGGCTTATTTTGTTGTGGTGCTGTAGAGCCTCAAAAGTATGATTCAACTCAAAGCAGATTTGATCCGATAATCTCTTCACTTAGAACCTTTGAACTGAATCCATTCAGGTCTAATATTTTTACTAAAATTCCTGACAGAAATAAACACTTATATTAGAGATAGAAAAAGTTAGACCTCTTTTATCAATAGCAGAGAGGTTCTACATTCACATAAATTTAAAGGGCTTCCAAAGGATAAAAAGGCCAGCTGGTTGGATCTGCTTAGTCATATATTAGAACACATATGGAATAGGACATGCCCCAAAAGGATGAAAGCTGAACACCTCACTCTCCATACCTTTTCTGCCCTTTTAAATAATTTTTTAATCCAGAGAGGCTTCTTCAGATGGGACATTAAAAAGAGATTGGAACTATGAGCAAGAAGAAGGCAAGAGGAGGGAGGATTCAGTTGTCCTCACCTCTAGGATCTTTTGACGAAAAACATTTACACCATGTTTATACATGAAAGGAAATGACATGCACATTTTTAAAATGTGGTTTCTGCCATTATATCTATTTTGGTCTTTATTTTGCCTTATTATTGACCCATTCTTTTGCTCTAGAGAAAAACTTAAGAGGGAGATAAGAGAGAGAGAGCAGGAGAGGGAGAGGGAGAGGGAGAGAGTGCATAGTAATGAGGAAGAGTAATTCTCTTTCCAGGCCACTTATATTGAGTCACTTGGGTTTTGAAAAATGTGATTCTATGTCTAATATAAAAACACAGGCTTCCTTTCATCTGGAAAGGAGCATTTCCTTCTACAAAGGATCACCCTAATGTACCAATCACTTGGGTCCTGATTACAGAACAGAAAGTTTCTGAAAGTAGTTATCAAGGTCTGGAAAACCTTGAACTCCATTCAGTTCATCCAGGATATAAATTGAATGATCAAATAAAGAGGGAGGGTGAGAATGAGAGCCCACCCTTAATCAGGAAGCCTCTTTGTCAGTTTTACACAGACATCTGGCAAAACCTTGTTTGTAGTTGAAGAAATCAAAAACATCTTTTGTTACCTCACTGATGAGTTCAGAAGCTTTCTTCTTTGCTTCAATCTCCAAGGCCCCGGGTATGATACAGCCAACTCCTCTCATAAAGTTCAAGTCAGATCGGTATAAATTCTATGAGAAACCAATCAAAACTAATTGATAGCACAGAACTAAGAAGTGGTTATTCAAATGCTTTCATTATACGTAACTTCTGCTGCATGAAATATATATATATAACCTTCAACCATACTGGAATTGAATTTCTTTATTTCATGATCAGAATAACAGAGTTGGAAGGGACCTTGTAGGTCTTCTAGTCCAATTCTCCTCTCAGGCTGGAATAGAATAGAATAGAATAGAATAGAATAGAATAGGAAGAGGAAGAGGAAGAGGAAGAGGTAGAGGAGAGGAGAGGAGAAGAGGAAGAGGAAAGGAAGAGAAAGATTAGAATAGAATAGAATAGAATAGAATAGAATAGAATAGAATAGAATAGAATAGAATAGAATAGAATAGAGGAAGAGGAAGAGTAGGATAGGATAGGATAGGAAGCGGAAGCGGAAGAGGAAGAGGAAGAGGAAGAGGAAGAGGAAGAGGAAGAGGAATAATAGAATGGAATGGAATAGGAATAGGAACAGTACAGGAATAGAATAGAATAGAATAGAATAGAATAGAATAGAATAGAACAGAACAGAACAGAACAAAACAGAACAGAATAGAACAGGAATAATAGAATGGAATGGCAATAGAATAGAATAGAATAGAATAGAATAGAATAGAATAGAATAGAATAGAATAGAATAGAATAGAATAGAATAGAATAGAATTCTTTTATTGGCCAAGTGTGATTGGACACACAAGGAATTTGTCTTTGGTGCATATGCTGTCAGATTCTATTCTATTCTATTTTATTCACACAAAAAGGTATCTAATTCTGAAATCAATTATATATAAAATTGTAAATTATTTTTGATATTTCCTCTAAAATCATTCATATCAATTAAAAACCTTACACTGATGAAATGATCATGTTTATACTCACCCCAGACTCATAAATGACTACTTTTTTAATGTCACGGTTGTAACAGTGATGTAGTATGTATATATGTGTGAACATACACATAGTTTACAAATTTTTAATTGTTACAAATGTGCATTTTCACTAGTCATGTGTATGCGCACCAGCTGCTCACCCAAATGGAGAGCGTATGCACACACTTGCCCACTGCTCATCCACGTGTGTGGATGCACATGCGCTTGGCCACCATTTCTGTGGTCCAATGA
Organism: Rhabdophis nuchalis; assembly: GCA_039707465.1. Taxonomy (NCBI): domain Eukaryota; kingdom Metazoa; phylum Chordata; class Lepidosauria; order Squamata; family Natricidae; genus Rhabdophis; species Rhabdophis nuchalis. Next base: position 61,270,824 of record CM077645.1, read on the forward strand.
TAAAATAGCTCATGCCTACTAGTGAGCTACGGCCAATAGTTTGGGGACCCCTGATTTATACTGATTAAAGAAGGAAAATAAATGATTATAAAACTATCATTTATTATTATAAAACTATACTTTAAATGGCTCAGCCTACTTTGGGCATAGCCCCACTTTTATTTGAATCTGACCTTGCCCAATGTTCAAATACGATTTTTGCTACTTCTTCAAAGATGGATCTGGCTCTCTGTCTAAAAGAGATTGTTCATCCCTCATTTAAACATGCTATGCAGAACCATAATTTACCTCACTCTGTAGTTTGTAAGCTTTTTTAGCACACTGCAGCCTCATATCCTCCGACAGCGATGTGTAATCATGAAGCAGTTGTCTATATTCCTGATCACTGATCAAAGACTGGGCTTTTCTGGCATGTACTAAATTCAGCATGTCTAATGGTAGGTAGAACTTATTCTTCTGATTATCAAAATCTTTCCTGTAATTTATCTAAGAAGGAAGTAAAAACAAATGCTATTTATCAGTCATGACTTAAAAGACATTAATAGAAAGTCATTTTACAAAAAAAATTTGAAACTATTCACTTTACAATTATATTATTATTATTCTGTGGTTAATCTTTGGTGAGAGCCACAGCCTTTGGGACTCAACAGCTCGAGTCTTAACCAAGGACTTAGGAACTGTTAAGGTAACGTCGTAGGATATAAGATGTTCCAAGTAGGGTGGTTTTTTGTAGAGTCAGAATGTTGAAGTCCGGTATATTTAGAATTTCTAAATAGCGAGGTAGCCCTTTAGGTATTTTTCCAAGGGCTCCAATCACAATCAGGACAACACAATTTCTTTTTCCACAGTCACTCAACTTCAATTTGCAAGTCCCGGTACTTTGTGATTTTTCTTGCTGCTTATTTTCAATACGTGCATCACCAGGTATTGCAATGCCAATAAACCATACTTTTTTTTCCAACTATTGTTATGTCAGGTGTGTTATAGGCCAAGTGCCTGTCAGTCTGAATTCTGAAGTCCCACAAGATCTTGACTTTCTCATTCTCTAAAACTTTCTCAACCTAATGTTCCCAGTGGTTTTTGCTGTACTCAAGTCATGGCATTGTAGGTAGTCAGTTTGTAAAATTTTGCTGCACCCACTAATCAGGTCTCATCTTTCTCATTACAGAGGCGACATTTGCTGTTGGTGATAACATATTGAATTTTTTCCTTCATGCAGTTTGTGACTAAGACTTGTTCTTGAGCTGCCAAAATAAAGCTGTCTGTTTCTTTTTTCGGTACTCCTGATCTTAACCAGTTACAAGTTAGTTTTTGGTCAGCTTTGCCTTCAATACTTTTCAAGGATTGGCCATGCATAGCTTTGCTTTTCCAAATTTCATCTGGCTTCTTAATTACTTCTTTCTTATATTCAACTTTTGACTTAGTTGTCTTTAAAAGGCCTCCTTTATTTACTTCCTTAATCATTGGTTCTTCACTTTTCTGGATGTAATCATTCAAACTGTGTCTTTCTTCTTCCACAGTCTGCTTTACTTGTAGGAGTCCTCAACCACCCTCTGCTCTTGGTAGATATAATCAGTCAACATCACTTTTAGGGTGCAAAGCATGATTCATTGTCATAAGCTTCCTCGTTTTTCTGTCCAAATTTTCCAATTCCATCTGGGTCCAGTCAATTATTCCTGAAGAGTATCAAATCACAGGTATAGCCCAGGTATTTATGGCTTTTATGATGTTTCCTCTACTCAATTTTGACTTAAACATCTTGCGAATTCTTCTAATGTACTTGGCTGAAGTTAATTCCTTGACTTTATTATGCATTAAGTCAGAGGCCTCTAAAATCCCTAAGTACTTGTAGCCTTCTTCTGGTTTTACACTCTTTATCATTTCTTCATTCTTACGTTCTATTCCATCATCATCATCATCATCATTATTACTATTAACTAGGAAACCGGCATAAAATTATAATATAATCACAGGAAAGAACTGAGCACTGGAATACACTATTAATATTTGCCCCTCAATAAGCTTGGCATTCATTATGTGTGCATTACTGAATTTACTGAATCCTGTTCCTAAGCATATGAGTATTACTTTGGAAGTCTTTCTAGTAATTTCAAAACTGTTCTTCAATGAAAAATGTCTGTATTATATTTGTGAGCAAAACCAACACTAGCCAGAGCATAAAACAACTGAAAGAAGCAGTACAAAATCAGAAAATATGGAGAAGCTGATCCATAGAATCATCAAAAATATGACATGATTGAATGAATATCATCATCATCACCATCATCATCATCATCATCATGCTAGAAAATTAGAAGCACTAGTATCTTTTGTCCTCTTCACTTTTCTGCTTACGTCTTCATTTGACATTGTTCCTGATTATATCCATTCCCATAATGGATAATTAATATTGGTGCAGTATTAATTTAGCATTTTTATTTTTTGCTCATTTTCTGGATCTGCTTAAGGCATCTTACATGTAGGTCTCCTTTAATTGTATCCTCACAGAAACAAGATCTTATGATGCACAGACTCCAATCTTTTGGACACCAGGAACCAGTTCTGTGGAGAGAACTTTTTCTCAGGACAGGAGTGGTTATGGTTTCATGTTCTGCCTGCATCTCATGGATGAGGCTTAGCTTGTTTGCACGGCCTGATTTCTGACATGCTGCAGACTGATGCTAATCCATAGACCGGAGCCTTTGAGGAGCCTGTTATAATGCACAATAACTCAGATATCTTAAGAACTTATTTAGGGAAGACAAGGCTATCACTGGCTTAAATAATGCTGGCTACATGAATATTCTGGAGGCATCTTGGCCGTGACTCCAGTTACTGAAGAAAGATGGCAAAGGAGTTATGGTATTGATATCTTTTCCATGCATTCTGTTTCTTTTCTTTTTTTTTTGATAGGCACCTGCTTGGTTGATGAAATAAGCAGGATGCTGGATTAGATAGATAGATAGATAGATAGATAGATAGATAGATAGATAGATAGATAGATAGATAGATAGATAGATAGATAGATAGATAGATAGATAGATAGATAGATAGATAGATAGATAGATAGATAGATTAGGCTAGACTAGACTAGATAATTCTGTCAATAGATATTCTTATGCCAATAGAGGTGAAAGTCTCATCCACTTATATTGTTTTGAATGTGCTGCCCTTAACCAATTAAATGTTTGCTTATTAAAAATATGGTGATACAAGTTTATTTAGTGTATTACTTACACCACTTTGTAGCAAAGCTGCATGCATGAAGTGAGAAATATTTATATCTTCCAAGCCATGGGAACCAATCAACTGCCCCCTCATTTTCTCAAACGCCTCCTTATACTTTAACTGAGGAAGAAAAATAAAACATTAATATAGCAAAAACATGAAAAGTGAAATTAAAATATCTATTATTCCATTGCTTTTTGTTGTCTTCTCGGATAGTGAAGACTTTACGTAAAGCCATATGTATCAAATGGCCATATGCAGGTGAAAGCAAATCTGGTTTACAAGAAAGGGGATGTGTGTTTATTCAAATTACATTTATTAACATGAACTTTATTTAAACAACAGCTGGTTTCTAATTCTTATGGAAGAAGTGGTATTAAAACACAGTGTTCTATTTATTCACATAAATTGAAAATATAGATACATGTTATCCCATTACAATAGATCATCACACCTGCTCATTTATTTTATTTGTTGAAGTCCATATAATTGCCTAATCTTAGTTGCAATATTACTGGGGATGAGCTTAACATCTCTGAGTTAAACTCTTGATATACTTGGAGAAAAGATATAAGAATTACTCTAAATAATAATAAACCAGTAAACCAATTTTAAGCAATAAGAGGAATAATAGATGAATATTTTAACCTAAAAACCATACTAGAATATATTCCGTCTGTTATCCGAATTTCCGAGTTCTAAAATAGAAACTTTTATAATAATAATGTAACTGTACTTTTGGAGACTGCAACTAAAAGTTTAATAGGTAAGTATACTTCTAGATAACAAATTAAAAGTCCTATGTTAATTAATTGGGGCTATCTTTGTTTCTGAGCCACTACTACTGAATTAAATTACATAAATAAATAAAATAAAGAAAAGACATAATGTTTCAGTATCAATTTCAAGTCTACTTAGCAGAGTAATATTTAATTCACACATAAAATTTGTGGAAATAATTTAAAATTCTTTATATTCTACAGGTCTTTGCTTTCTTACAATGTCCTTTTCCAATGTCTAAACAAAATGCCCTTACAATTATTTCTTTGACATTGTTACTAAAATCAACTTACATCACTTATAATTTGATTAGAAGCTTTGGCTGTCTGGAAAGGAATGGCATCCAGTTTTAATTTATAACCACCATGTTGCATTTTGTTCCAGGATTCTTTGTAGTGGGTCTGTTTGGAAATAAAAAATAAGGCCAACATTCATTTAGTGACACTCAAAGTATGTTCTTTCCTACAAAGAAGGAAGCACCTATACCTAGAAAGTGTCATTCAAACTTATATAAATTAACCTGTTTCTAACGAAATAGGCTTCTCTACTTAGGTCAGTGTTCTGACCCCCCTTTCTTCAACTAATTACCAGACTGGCTGCTTGCCTGAATGACTCTTGGCTGCTTGCCTAACTGACCCTGAACAGACCCGAAGCTTCTTAACTCGACTAGAAACTAAACCTGCAGCTTGACACGAAGAAATCCAAACCTAGAAATTACATGTTGTTCTCTGCAAAGACTTTCTTAGCAAAGGCTTCCTTTTAAACCCTCTTGGGAGGGGCCAGTCATTAGCCATCTGGGACTAATTCAACTCCTCCGAGTTTGCCTCTGCTGCAACTGAAGCTTCCTTTTTTCAGCCCGTCTTAACCTAGGATCAGGGAAAAACTGGCCTTGATCCTCCCCACTACTCCAAGACCCAGGTGCTCCTGATGACTAGCCGGGCTCTCTGCTCTCTCAAGGTTTCCCTCCTCCTCCAGAGCAGACTCATAGGACTCCTCACTAGAGGAGTCCATCAGCAGCTCATCCGGAGCCGGCTGGGCCACAACAGGTCAGTATTGTACGTTGTTAGTGCTATAGTTCATATGTGATGCTGTGTTGACTTCCAACAGAATCTTGAAATCTGCTTCAGTTGGGGTAATGGATGTCAGAATGACCTTGGGAAACAGAAGGAGGAAGCGGACAATAGCCTAGACAACAGACAAAGAAGAGCTATCTCAGCCAAAAAGAAATGAGGGTGGATGCAATATTTCAGAAGGGACTCTCTTAGTTCTCTGGAAAGTAAAGGCAGTTGAAGGGAGAGGGAACATTCTTTTACTGCAATCTTATGATAAAGCTAATATTAATATTTAGTTTTGATTTTCTTTTGCCTGGACAATAGAATAGCAATAGCACTTAGATTTATATCTTGCTTCATAATGCTTTACAGCCCTCTCTAAACAGATTACAGAGTCAACATATTGCCACCAACAATCTGGATCCTCATTTTATCGACTTCGGAAGGATGCAAAGGCTGAGTCAACCTTGAGCCCTGTCAACATCGAACTCCTGGCAGTGGCCAGAGTACCACTGTGCCACCGTGGCTCTTCTTGAATAGCTGTCAGTTAGACTGACTGATTCAAATTAGAACTATGATAAATTTCAAAAAGGTTAATTTAGATTTAGTCCAATATGTCTGAAGTGATCATTTTATTATCTTTTCTAGGGGAAGCAAAACTATTTTGCCTATCTCCACTAATTTTTACCTTTAGTATTGGCAATAGAAATAGCATTTAGACTTACCATATTTTTCAGAGTATAACATGCACCTTCTCCCTCCCCCCCCCCCAAAAAGAGAGTAAAAATCTTGGTGTGTTTGATACATTGAATACAGCATGTTTGGCCTCCTCAAACCCCACTTTGCACATCCTGGATGTATAGATGGTTTGGGAGGTCTGCAAAGTTGTCCTGGGGGCTGGAGAGGGCACAAATGAGTGAAAATGGACACATTTTTCACAAAAACAGAGGTGTTTTTGCCCTTCCAAGCCCTCAGGGGCAGTCTGCAAGCCTTCCAAATTCTCTGTATGCCCTGTTTTTTGCAAAAAATGGGCCCATTTTCACAAATAACAGGCCTGTATTTTGCTCATTTTTGCCTTTTCCAGCCCCCCAAAAGCACTCTACAGGCCTCCCAAACCCTCTGCATGCCCCCTTTCTGCAAAAACGGGCCATTTTCACACAAAAACGGTGTGTTTTTTGCCTGCCAAACCCCCATGCATCGTGTTTTTTCCCTGCCCAGGCCCAAAGGAGCACTTTGCAGGCCTTCCAAACTCTCTGCATGCCCCACTTTTCACAGATGGTTTGGAAGCCTGCAGAGTCCTCCTGGGAGCCAGGAAGGGCAAAAACCTTTTTTAAATTTACCTCTTCAAAATCTTGGTGTGACTTATACTCTGGTGCATCTTATAGTCTGAAAAATGCAGTATATACCGCTTCACAGTGCTTTTCAATCCTTTCTAAGCAGTTTACAGTAGCTTTTATTTTATCTTAATTTGCAGTTATCATAAAAGGTGTCAGTAATAATAGCACTAGCAAGAAGACGTCAAATCAGTTAAAATTCCCCAGATGTAACAAGTTGTATTCTGGAGAATAAATGGCATTCAGGCATTATAGAAAATTACTTTGGGTCCTTTATTTTTGCAATGCAAACTGCATCTGAGGCATTTTGAACAAAAGCAATGGTGGCTACCCTCAAGATGATAGGATAAATGTGCTGAACGTATAAAAGTAATTACAATTGAATGATTTCTTGCTACTACATAATGTTGCTATAACTTGGTTGCAAATTTTGCAACTTCTATCTTTTGATTTAAGAGATTATGGAAGATTAATTGTCACAATTGAGTCCTTGTTATAACAACACCAAACTTCATTTCAGTTCAGTCTTGGCTCTTCTGTGGCATCTTGGAATGTTCTTTTCAGAAAGCCAAACAAACCAACAATGTAGCAATGTTGCCATTATTAAAAATGAGAGGAACAGCAAAAATGCATATGCATAAAACTGATCTTGTAATCCCTTACATATGGTCAGGTTTATCCTCAAGAAAGAAAATGAGAAAAATATATTTTACACAGCTATAGCTAATATAAAGAAAGTCAAGATATATCCTAAAAATCTTACCTCACTGATATTCAAAGCATTTTGCTTAGCTTGAGAGATCTCAGGAAGTTCTGCTATTTGGGTATAATTATGTTTGACATTCTCTCCATGTTCTTTATAAAGCCTCTGCAAAATTCAGAAAATACTTTGTAGGGCACCATTACATGTTTTTATACATAGTAATACCTCCCATGCTTCCCCAAATCAATCCTTATCAAATTAATTCAAGAACTATAGTCAATATAAGAATTCATTAAGTTATGATTTTCTTGTGACTGTCTTTGTTAAGTGGAGATTTAAAATCTCAGTTTTGGTTGCAGCATCTAGAATCTGGAGCAGCCTTCTAAGTCAGCCACTGTATTTCTATTTGTGTCACTGAAACCTTTTTGACAAATTGTGAATTCCTTCCTCGGTATACAGCCAGACCACTCTTTGCTTATCATATAGTGAAGTTTATAAAGTGATGATTCACAACAGCAGCAAACATTTTTTTTAAATTTAAATATGACTATATTAATTAGCCTCTGTCAAGAATAGCATCCCATTATCTTAATTCAGTGTGAATGGGGAGTATCGATATGCTGCTGTCTCATGCTAGAAATTCTTTTCTAAAACACAGCACTTGCAGGACATGCTTTGTAAGACGGAATTATCTCCTGCTGTTTTCTGAGTTTTGAAATCCTTGATGGCAGATTTATTCATTTATAAGCCCTGAGTAAGATAATTATTTTAACTCTTGAATATGAATATGGAATGTTTCCCAGGCTTATTTATGTATCAGCATACCATACGTGTTATCCTGAGCCAGTGGTGATAACTTAGGAAAATGCCTCTTCCCAATAATGCTAAACTGGTACCTATTTTGTATTATTTTTTCACTGTGAGGTAATAATTATTTTCCCAGCCTTTAGATCTCACTGTGCACTTATATTTAATTTGCTTATTGTTTTATTTTACATTATATTAGGATTATTTCAAAATGGATAGCTGTATTTAAATTTGAATTTCAACAACGTAAATCATTTTTCATCTAATGTAATTGTCTATCCAACAAACAATTACATAATACTTTAGAAAGAATCTGCTGTAGATTATGTATATGGCTATATTAGATTGAAGTGATTTGTATTACTGGCACTAATTTATTGTAAAAAAGAGAGAGAGAGAATTGCTAATAATTGTTTCAGTGAGAGAAAGAGAAATTCATATTTAAAATATTCCCTGAGGAGAAAAAAATAAATATTACAAATATGACGCTGATATGGTTGTAAATTGTAAACATATGATTAATGTACCAAACTGTATGAGTCAGGACAGGGTTCCAAATTTATCTGCCTATATATGAGTGTTCTGCTAGGCCTTTTAGAAGAATGGTAGGTTTCCATTAACACAAGTTTCTCAGTTCCTCAGAATGAGGTCAATGACAGAGAAAACTAGTGCTTCAATCAGATCATTCAAAGAGGCTGCCACTTTTATAATCATAATGTATATACATTACAACTTACATCTACAGCCTGGTTATAACTAATTCTAGCCTGGATCATCTCAGGAGTGTCTTTAATACTGGTAAACTTCAAAGCACATGGGTGCTGACGGTATTTCTTCTGTTGAGCAAAAAAAAAAAAAAGATCAAAGCAGTGAATTTTGTGCTGCTCTTTCATGCTATTTGAAATAAAAAAAATCATAGGTTGCTTGAGATTAGAGTGAATGTGTAAACATAATTATTATTCCTCTTTCTTCATGCTTATCACCTAAAAACTTTCAGATTAGAATTAGTTTCCATTTAAAACTAATTTTTACTAGTGTGATCATACAGCATTTCCCCTTAAAATTTAAGGAAAACATTTCAAGAGGATTATGTGTAATAAAATGCCCAGAATTCCATGAAAAAAGCCTTCATGCATTCCCCCAAAGTCTGAAATACAAACTATCTTTCTATTTTGGTAAGCCCTTGAAGTAAAACAGCTATTTGAATATAATACTACAATGGTATTTTCTGCATTATTTGAAATCCGATGATTTCCTTCATGAACACAAATAATAAAAATTGAAGCTAAGTCAAAGAGGCGTTTCTGAAAGCCTATCTTATGTTACACAAAAATATATGATATTTGATCACACGTTTTTCCTTTATTTGTATACAGATTGTTCACTTCAAAGACACTGGATTGTGACATTTACATTAACATCACTTATAGTGCGTATTTATTGTGCTATTCCCACAAGTGAAAATAATTGGTTTGCCGATTTAACTGTTATAAAAATATTTCAATTTTTTTTTTAAAAAAGGTAAACATTTACTTCAAAAACTAAAAATATCCTCGTACGTATAAAGATAGAGTTCATAACAATTACGTAAAAGACTCTTGGTTTCTAGGGGGAAAAAACAAAGATATTCTTTCAAATTATAATTACAAGCAAAAGTGAAGTATAGTTGGCAAATACCACAGCTTCCAAAGCACTGCCATTTCAATGGTGGAAATATTAAAGCCGCAAAATAATTATACCAAGTGCCTGAATATTGCTTGCTTAAAACAATATTGTAAAAGCATAAATATTTTGTTTTGTTCTCTCTGGTCAAACAGTTTTGTCAACACTAAAACTCTACTAGAAAATCTGTGAGTAAATGTATTTCTGCTATAAATGACCATGCCTGTCATCATACCATCTTTAGTGTGACGGCACAAAAGTACTTCTGAATCCTTAAATCCTTTTAACATACTTGCTAGGAATGCATATTCAAGAATTCAGAATATTTTGTTTGTGGATGGTCTTAGTAGCATTCAGAAGCACCTATAAGCTGTATTTTGTTTTTGTTTTTTGTACTGAAAAAAGTATGTGAATGGAGAGCTTGAGCATTAGACGTATTAGTTGTATTAGAGTCATAAATATACATGTTAAGCCTTGATGCACTTCATTAATAAAATGCAATGTGGTGGGATAGCAATTGTTTGATTGCCATTATTATTCATGATATCACTTGTCACTTCCTTTGCCTTTGGAAAGACTATATGGACTCCCGCTGTTTTCTGTTTGGTATCTGGCTTCCTTCTAATTATGACTACAATGCCTGGTTTTGAGAGCCTTTTTCTTTTCTCCCCCTTTCAGTGAAATTATTTTAATTTTATACCGACATTTTACATGCATTATGGGGCAGGTATTGCTACGGCTGTCATGAAATCTCACCTCGCTAATGAGTTCTCCTGCCTTCTGAGCCTGCTTCACATTTAATGACCCAGTGGCGATCCATCCGGCTCCTTTCATCCAGTTCAGATCTGCTCTGTATCGGTTCTGACAAAAGGAAATGAAAATGCTCCATTGTGGCTGCTCACACATTAAAAATGCCACCTAAAGAACTCACACATCAGAACACCAACTGAGCCAAATTAGAGCCTGCTTTTGTTTTATCCACTTCTTTGCAACTGTGGGTAGAAATGTGAAAGGGGGGGGGGGGGTAGAAAAGAGACCGCAAATGTGCTGACTGTGAACCTTTTTGCTATAAGGTTTAAAAGAAAATGCATTGAGAAGGCACTTATTTATTTACTCCCTTTTACTGATGACTAAATGGTTTCTGACAACATTCTCAAAGTATCAGTCAGGAAAATCAGGGCTGGTTCAAAAGATTTCCCCGTAGAAACCTTTTGTCTATTTTCTTGAAATAAGGCAAATGAGTATGATAAGCCTTGCTCCAAGTTAAGTGTGAATTGAGTTACAGCCATAGGAAAGATTTGGGGCAGTTAGTGAAGGTGTATATTTCACTATTGTATACGTGACTTATTTTAATCCCTTTTTTGTATAGCTGGCAAAGGCCAGTGCAAATAACCCAAGTGTTAATTCTACCCTAAGTTACGTGAAAAGGGGATATGTGAACTCTTCATCATCAGGCAAACACATATGCCTCTATTATAGAGGCCCATCCTCTAGTATGGTTGATGAAATAGGTGGCATAATTTCTTAACATTCCAAGATGGGAAGAGTAAAAAATTATAGCATAAGCTTTAAATTCAAATTAGCCCCATTTTTAAAAAAATATGCTTGTGCACACACTAACCTCCAAACCCATGGGGAAAAAATAACATATCCCCATGCCCTTTGTATTATTGATCTATTCATAATGCTGCCCAATGCTCATCCAAAAATATTAAGTACACTTTCCAATCACATAGAGGTGGATAAGAAGCATAATATTGGTTTGCAAACATTATATTACTATGAAAAAGCACTAACTCTGCATAGTTTGCAATACTATCTTCATTTCCAGATCCAGTTTGCAATACTATCCTCATTTCCAAGAATTTATACAAAGTTGTACTTTTAAAAACCTACAGGGTTCCATAAATGAAGTTGTTTTTCATCCAGGATAAACAGTGTACATTTGTTCTAACTGAGGAATTGTGTGACACCAGATCAAATTGCACTATAACTCCTACCATATTGGGATCACATGTTGTATTAAGTTACAATTTAGCAAGCTCCTGACCTTTGATAGAGCCGCTGTGTCAGTGGACTTAGTATAATCATACTGTGATAGTTGTTATCAGTGAGCCCACCAAAGATTAACCACTCAAAGTTATTCTTTATGATTAGCCCCAAAAGGCTAAAAGCGTGTAAGGTTGTATAAAAATAATGAACTTCGGGACTTACATCACTCTGCAAGCCATAAGCCTGCTTGGCCCATTCTACCTTCATATCTGTGGGCAAGGCTGTATAGCGGTGCATGATTGTCTTATATCCTCTATCAGTGGCCAAGTCCTGAGCTTTCTTGGCATGGACAAGATTTACCATATCCATGGACACATGATATTGATTCTTTACATTTTCAGATGCCTTTTTGTATTCCAGGTCACTCTGCAACTTGGATACATGAAGCAAGTGAGCCATTTGTGAGTCTTGGCTCACATCTTGCACTCCAATCAACTTTCCTCTATTCTTCTCGTAATTCTCCTTGTATTTTATCTGTTGAGAAAAATAGATTATGGCAGCAAAGAGAACAAAATAGTCTACTCATTATTAACTGTGAGATCAGATCCAGGTAACCTTTCTTATAAAGGTATATCCTGCGTTCTGGTTCTTGTTTATAAGATAGAATGTATTGATTAGCAAAATGCTTAAACAAAGATGCATGCATTTATTCTAGTTTTAATAATTCCTAAGGGAGAGTATTTTTAAATCAATACTCACATCACTTGCTAGGTCCCTCTTTGCCTTGGCTGTCAGGAATGGTATAGCATCAAGATGAAGTTCAAATCCTTTCTCTTTCTGCCTCTCCCAGCTACTCTTGTAGATTTTCTAAAAATATGTTAATACCACAATTATTTTGCTTGCTGTCATGAGCCACAGGCATCATAATAGCACCCAATACCTCCAAAAGGAATCAAGATTTGTATTGCTTTACCAGCTATTTAAATGCATTTCAAGTTCCTATTGTTAATCCAGCTTGTTTGTTTCCCTATTGGTCAAATTAAGAAGATCCTTATGAAAGGTGTCAATATTAGCAACATAGGTGTTCAACTTCAAAAGCTCTACGATGACTTTTCCCAAATGGGATAATCTAAACGCTTTAAATTTCAGCTTCCATTATTCCTGACATTGGTGATGCTGAATGGGGCAATTGGGAATTGGAACCCAAAACGGTAAAGAGACTTTGTCACTCTTAATTAATACTAGACACTAGTTGTCTGACAGGAAATACCTAACATTGTCTAACAGAGACTCGGAATCGATACTAAATTATAATTCATGAAGTTCTTGGGAAATATTGTTGAACTCTTATTTTATATAAATGTATGTTATATAGAAATGTATAGTTGTCCACATGGCTTGTGCACCTTTCTAAAGTATTTTGGTAGAAATGTTTCAGAACTTGCACAAGCATAGCAACTCTCTATATTATTTAAAATGTAAGCCATTTTTCAGGCTTCACCCAACTCCACCCAAAATGGCATTCAAATCTCAGCATACCTCACTAATATTTGCTGCATTTATTCTGGCCTGTATGAATAGAGGCTCATCTTTGCTGATGGTGTAGTTGTGAAGAAAATCCTCTTTTGCTGACTTGTATGCAATCTGTTCACAAAAGCAGACCAAATCACTACATCCAGAAGCATAAGGCACAACAAGAAATATCTAAGGTGTTACAAATATATCAACATGCCTTCTGTTAGGTCCAGCATTTAGCCCAGTAGCACTGACATTAGCTGACAGGCTACAGGGGTTCAGGTAGACAGAACAGACTTTTTCATACCCTAGCATGAAATGTTGGATAATGAACAGGAGATTTTTCCATACATTTTTCTATAAATTTGTACACCAATACCCTATACTGTGATGGCGAACCTATGGCATGCGTGTCACAGGTGGCACACAGAGCCATTTGTTAGTCATTGCTTTGCCAGCTGACTTCGGCCTTCTTGTTCAGCTGTCTTTTTCAGGAACAGACTTCTGGTTTGCATGTTGGGTCATTTTTCTCCTTCTGGAGGGCCTCCGGGGGGGCAGGGGAGGCTGTTTTTGCCATCTCCAGGCTCCTAGAAAGGCTCTGGAGCCTGGGGAGGGGGAAAAAGCATGCCAAAAATGGAGGGAAGGGGGCATTCGTGCAGGGGGGGTCACCTGCATAGCATTATGGGTGTGGGTACTGTTGGATTAGACAAAGGATTCCGACTCAGGCATGGTCAAACAACAGGAACATTTATTCACAACTATTTACAAGACACTAGGATCATTACTGGCAAGGTTTCCCTGTCTGACTGCTGCTTATATACAGCTTTAAGACAGGAAAACTTTTAGCAAGCAAGCTGCAACATTGTATCTATTTTCTAGACAGAATCCGGCCAGCTGCGTCTTAGCCAATCAGATGCAGCTGCCGGCTCCGTTCCGGAATGCGGTGACTCAGAGTTTACCAGACTTGCTGGCTCTGTCGTAGACCTGAGGACTTAACAGGTACACCTACACATGCCCCCGCTATGCTCCCCCCACTTTTGGCATGCGATCCAAAAAAGGTTAGCCATCACTGACAGGAAAGGAGAGGAGAGGAGAGTTCAGATTGCAATCCTCTTTAAAAGCCAATCATGTAACTGTTGACTAGCATTTAGAAAGAAATCATAAATTCATGGACAAGTCATAATGATTCATGATTATGCTTTGTTTCTCCAAATTCTAGTTTGTAAAGCATTGGGTTTGTCAATAACATCATTATGATAACAATTTGTGTAGGCAGTAGAAGCATTACAATAGGAGAATGAAACAATTTCTTATTCACAGTGTGAAAAATTGGTTTGCAGCTGATGCTAGCTTCTGCATATTATATTGCATCAGAATGGGCTGCTTTCCCCTAATATGCTAATACAAAGTAGTATGATATCTATTTTCTAAATAATGGAAAGATTTCAGAAGAATAAAAATAGTATCCCAGAGCACTTCAGCTTCTTCATTTTCTATTTTGCCTGCAAGCAAGAACTGGTAAGACTTCAAAATAGACAAAGTAATAGAAAATGAAGAAATTAAGTCTCTGGCACTTTAGAATTCAACAGACAAGCACCTGACACACAGTATCCCAGATTTAACAATTGTTCTTAAGAAAAAGAAAATAAGTCTAGATAGTGGACACTGCAGTCCCTGGAGACAGCAGAATAAAAGAAAAAGAACTGGGGGGGAAATCACAAAATACAAAGACCTATAAATAGAAGTATAAGGGTAAATAAAACAAAGATAGCAGCAAAGATATTACCAATAATAAAAAATGCTTTAGGTGCGCCTAGAGCACCACTTGAACACTATCAGCATTGACAAAATCAGCATTAGTCAATTGCAAAAGGCAGCTTTACTTCGAACAGATTGCATCTTGTAATGATACCATTAACTCCATTAAACACCATCTGCCATCCCAAGTGCTGGGGAAGATTTCAGTAGGCGGATAAAAATGCCAAATCCAGTCTAAAACTCTTGCTAACTATGCGACCAATGATAGTTTATGAAACTTGTAATCTAGCTCTCAACAATTCTGTCCAGCAATTGGGGATGATAGACACATAATCTTAGCAACAAACAGCAGTGGCATAGCGTGGGTTGTCAGCACCCGGGGCAAGTCAAGTAATTTGCGCCCCCTAACCCTCCCCCAGATAATCCCTCGCTCCGCTTTCAAACCACAATAAAAGTGGGAAGAGACGGAAAAGTGCGCGCATCGGGGGCGGGGGGGAGCGGGAGGGGATGCCCTGCGCGGGAAGGGGGCACGGCACTGGGGGGTCCCGGGGGAAAAGGGTGGGGGCGGAGGGGGATGAGGAGCGGAAGGGGGTGTCTGGCGGGGGGGCGTTCCTCCTCCCCCCTCCTCCTGCTCGGCCGGGGTGTCAATTTGCAGCGGGAGCTCCTCCTCCGCCTCCTCCTCCTTCCCGGCCCCTCGCTCGCATTCTCGACCCTCCCCGGGTGGGCTGAGCAGGGGACCCCTCCGGCCGCCGGA
The DNA here is from genome assembly GCA_039707465.1 of Rhabdophis nuchalis. Taxonomy (NCBI): domain Eukaryota; kingdom Metazoa; phylum Chordata; class Lepidosauria; order Squamata; family Natricidae; genus Rhabdophis; species Rhabdophis nuchalis. The sequence continues at coordinate 61,286,409 of CM077645.1, forward strand.
GCTAGCGACTTCCACCCGGGCTCTCTCCGCCGCCTCCGCCCAGGCTTCCCCGTTCAGCACCGCATGGCCTTTTCCCGCCTCTCCGCGCTCCCTCGACGCCGCAGAAGGGGAAGCTCCGTGGCGCCTCCGCCTCCCTTCCCGCAAGTGTCAAAACTTTGTCGGGGCGGCGGCGGCGGCGGGACGGGGCTGAGGCGGGAGGCCGGCCTGAGGCAGGCGGGGTGCGCGGTGCGAGCGCGCCCCCCCAGATGTTGCGCCCAGTGCGGCCGGCCCCCCCTGCACCCCCCACGCTACGCCTCTGACAAACAGTAGAGTCTTGCAGAGGAAAGATACGCAGAAGTTGTTTTTTTCTCAGTAGTTTACCAAACGGCCTTAATCACCACAATATCTAAAACAATGGTAAACCAGCACCTTCTTTCTTTCTTTCTTTCTTTCTTTCTTTCTTTCTTTCTTTCTTTCTTTCTTTCTTTCTCTTTATTTATTTATTTATTTATAAAATTCATCAACTGCCCATCTTATGGCAGGCTAACTCTGGTCAGTTTACAATCATTAAAGATAAATATACATATACTAAAAACATCAATGTTAAAACAAGGTAAACATTAATTAGTAGCAATTGTCAGGTTCCAAGTAAGGCACCCATCACAAATCGAACTCCAAGGCATTGCATTTCCTCAAAGAATAAATGTATTTAGATACATCATCTTGGCACTATTGGTGGAAAGTCAGTACTGGAAGTTTCCGCATTTTCCACCCCAATATAAGTAATAGTTTTCATTCTTCCAAAACAAATTGTCACATTGCCCAAACAAGATGAGAGCTGGTTGCCTGGTGACTTCTTTCCTCTTTCTTCGGTCAGCCAGCCAGTGGGATATACTTGACTCACCAGCTAGCTATGTTGTTTTGGCTGAAGGCTCTATCTCTCTTGGCCATCCCCCCTTCAGTTCAAATTGTGTCAAACTGGATTCATCTCAGAATCCCCAGAAATACAAACAATCTCACACCCCAATCAAATTCAGGCTTCACAGCAAGAGCAAGAGCACTTAGACTTATATACCACTTCACAGTGCTTTACAGCCCTCTTTAAGTGGTTTACAGAATCAGCATATTGCCCCCAACAATCTGGGTCCTCATTTTACCGACCTTGGAAGAATGGAAGGTTGAGTCAACCTTGAGCCTGGTGACATTTGAACTGCCAATTGCAGGCAGCTGGCAGTCAGTAGAAGTAGCCTGCCATACTGCATTCTAACCACTGCGTCACCACGGCTCTCAGTAGTACAGTAGTACAGATGAACTACATATGAACCAATGTAAGAAATAAAAAATGTTCAGTGCTGAATCTACATATTTTTCAGTGCTGGTATTTGTAAATACTTAGCTTTCTGGGAAAGTTCTTCTGTTGGGAAAGAAAAGAGGAACAGCAGGAGCAAGGTGGACGGACTCAGTTTACAATGGAAATGGGTGCATTGTCAGAGGACCGGAAAGACCAGGTTAGAGTTAGATTGTCATAGAGAAAAACTATTGATGTCAATAAGAGTTAATACTGCCTTGGTGGCACATAAATCAACCAGTCATCAATCTATTTGTCTTCATTGCTTTTTTTTGTTTTGTTTTAACAATAATAAATCAATACAGAAAGAAGATGAAAGGCAGACTCACGTCACTCTGAAGTTCCTGGCTTTTCTTCGCATGTTGGATCTGGGAACTGTCTGCAACACTTGTGAACTTTAGAGCATCAGCCCTCTGTCGATACTTTTTCTAATTAAAAATCATTTTAAGATGATTCAGACATTGTCACCACTTTTCAACTTTAAAACTGATCAGGTATGCCTTCCATTCATTTCCAATCTTGGTCCCAATAGCACTGCAAGAATTCTTATTAAAAACATTGCTGTCAACTGGAAATTAAAGCTAGCTCCGTTGATGAAATGTAAGTAGAACAATATTCATGCATTTTTCCAGGTTTTTGTTTGGTAGTTTTAAATAATGAAGTTTCATTAATTTAAAGATTAAGGAGGCTTATCTAAGCCCAGCTTTGACTATTTGTCTTTTACCCCTTGGCACGGGCCAAGCTACCTGCGAGACCGCATCCTACCTCATACATCCCCGTGGCCGATCCGCTCCCACAGAGAGGGACTTCTCCGGGTGCCATCCACCAGGCAATGCCAGCGGGCGACGCCCATGGGAAGGGCCTTCTCTGTGGTGGGCCCAACCTTCTGGAACGACTTACCTCCGCACCTTCCGCCAGAAATTAAAGACACTCCTGTTCCATCAGGCCGGTTTGGCCTAAGTTATTTACCTAGCCTTCAGTCTGTATCACAAATTGTTTTAATTGGGTTTTAAATGGATTATGTTTTAACTTTTTAAATTTTAGCACAGGGATAATTTTTTTAATTTGATATTAATTATTTATATTTTATACTGTGTGTTTTAACTTCCTGTGTACCGCCCCGGGTCCCTTCGGGGAGAGGGTGCGGTTATATAAATTCGACTATAAATAAATAAAATAAAATAAATACCCAGTTTGATAGAACATTCCCTGTCCATTCTTTCTACACCTGTATCTAGAGAAAAGTAATCCAGCAAATGGCTGCATTCATTCTGAGTGAAACAGAGTGACAGATCAAGATATTAGTTACTTTGTTAAACAGTGTCTTGATGCAAATTAGAAAACCTGCCTTTTTCATTGCAACACCTGTCCTCTTGAATGTTCTCATCTCCCATATACAATCACCTACAACCCTTAGAAGCCTTAAAGAGACATTTAAAAAATAATCCTTTCCTAACTGTTGGGACCAGAATAATAGGTAATATCACGAGGAGAGGTATAATATGGTACAATGGTAAAATTGTGACTTCCAAATCACCTATTCTTTATAGAAATAGCAATCACATTTAGACTTATATACTGCTTCATATCTATCAGTCCATCATGACATTCAGTGTGGATAAGAAAAGGATGGAGCTTATACTGCCAATAGAACAGTGGATTCAATCTTTTAAACAAATGCTAAATTCTGCAAACCTCTCAATTTGCAGAAAATTTGCTATTAATTTAATATAGCTCAACTGATGGTTTGACAGTCAGTCAATCATATGTTCGAAAAGCCATAACACAGTGAGTCATGCCATCAGCATACTTACAAGTGCTTTTACTTTCTATAAAGCTTCAACAGTATAACATTGAGTAAAATCAGTAAACTGACCTCACTGATGAGTTCTCCTGCTTTTTTTGCTTGTTCAATATTGATACTTTGGTCCGCTATCCAACCAACTCCTTTCATCCATTGAAGGTCGGTTTTGTACTGAAGCTAAAGGAAAAGAAAATTCACAAGTTTTAAGTAGACTGGTATTACTAAACTATATTAAATTGGCCAACTATGTGTAACAAGAGTAATTAGCAGACTTCTAGTCCCCCCTTAGACATTTTGTCTCAGCTCAGACAAGGTAGCTGTCATGGGCAAATTAGAAGACAAGAACATTATGTATACCATCCTGGGATGTACAAAATAAAAGCAGGATATAAATCTAATAATAAATGCAAATAAAAATGTAAGTTATAACAACAATATAAATGTATAAAGTTTTATATACAACTTTATAAATGTATAAAATTGTATAAAACGCTTGGTACTACTGCAGTTCAGCTCTACAAAATATCCTTCTATGAGAATAAATATACTAATTTAATACAATTTAAGTCAAATTAAATACATTTTTGTGTTTATAGTGCATATGTAATTCCATGTGGATTGGTCTGCAGTCTTAACATGTAGTCTGTAAATGACAAGAGCCAGGCTGTACCATCTGAACTGTAAAACTCTAAATCACCAACAGATGGCAGACAAAAAAAATAGATTTTTTCCATCTACTGATAATCTGGATTTGTGTAGCCCAGATTTAATAGAACAAACAATAACTAATATATTATTATTATTATTGTTGTTGTTGTTGTTGTTGTTGTTGTTGTTGTTGTTGTTTAATTTTATATACCGCGTCCTCTCCCCTAGGGGACTCGGAGCGGTGCACAGGGAAAACTAAAACACATAAAATATATACATCAATAAATACGAAAGATAAAAATCAATTAAACTAATTATCCCTGCGCTAAAATACCCATTAAAACTAACAACCCTAAAAAACCCCAAGGAAGAGACTACCCTAGGCCGGCCAAGCAGAAAAAGTGTGTTTTTAATTTTTGACGGAAGGAGCGGAGGTCCGTGGTTGTTCTAATGTCGGGGGGAAAGTCGTTCCAGAGGGCTGGGCCCACCACAGAGAAGGCCCTTCCCCTGGGCGTCGCCCGCTGACAAAGTCTAGTGGACGGCACCCGGAGAAGTCCCTCTCTGTGGGAGCGAATCGGCTGTGAGGATGTATGGGGCAGGATCCGATCCCGCAGATAGCTAGGTCCCGAGCCATGGAGCGCTTTAAAGATGACAACTAGCACCTTGAAGCGCACCCGAAAGACGACAGGCAGCCAGTGCAGCTCGCGCAAGAGAGGTCCCCATTATAGCTCGCGCGGCTGCATTCTGGACCAGCTGAAGTCTTCGGGTGCACCTCAAGGGAAGCCACATGTAGAGAGAGTTGCAATAGTCCAGTCGGGATGTCACGAGGGCATGAGTGACTGTGCAAAGGGCATCCCGATCCAATAGGGGGTGCAACTGGCGTACCAGGCGGACCTGGTAAAACGCCCTCCTGGCCACGGCTGTCACTTGATCTTCCATGGACAGCCGGGTATCCAGGAGGACACCCAGGTTGCGCGCCCCATCCACAGGGGCAAGATGTTCGCCCCCTATGGTCAGCGATGGAGTCAGCTGATTGAATCGGGCGGCCGGAAACCACAGCCACTCGGTCTTGGTCGGGTTGAGCCTGAGTCTGTTACTTCCCAATAACATAATTATTCTTATAAGCATTTTTTAAATTAATGAAACGCCTTTTATCCTACCTCACTTTGTAGCCCATAGACCTTTTTGGCCCACTGTGTCTTTAGATCTTCTGGAACTGCTGTATATTCATGTATTTTCTTCCTGTAGTCAACATCACTAGCCAGAGCTTGGGCTTTCTTTGCATGTTTCAGATTTATCATATCCAATGGTAAATGGAAATGTGCTTTATTTTTCTCAAAATCTTTTTTATATGCAATCTGCAATAGTATCAACATATTGCATTACCAAAAATTAAAAACAGATTAATGAAACACCAATCTTGAATTAGCAGTTGCATTTATCACATAACAAACAATAACTAGATTAAAAAAGAAATTTCCATTCCTTCAAATCTCCACAATCCTGCTTATCTAACTTAACAGTTGAAAGACTAAATTTCTGTTCCAGCTTTCTTTGCTAGCATTGTGAAATTTTCTTTATATTTTATAGTAAAATGTACAATTTTTACTAACACAACTGAATTATTTTCAAATAATTATGCTGGTTACTACATTTGGAATCATTCATGCTTTATTTTTTGGCTGCAGAAATTAGGCAAGTGTTGATTTTCATTTGAAAGAACCTTAACCTGCATATCAAATGTGGGTCATGGTGCCACAAGCATGCCATACTTTTTCTTGGGGCTGTGCTATGACCCCATTTCTTCTAGGGGTTGAGCAAAGACCAAAGAATCAGTACCTGAAGAAGAGGAATCTCCAGCCTCTGAAAATGTCATATTTCAACCAAATAAACACACAATCTCATGCAGATTTAGATTGGCATAAATTCAATGATTTCAATGCATCTTATAGAAAAACAACACCCTTAATAACTTATTTTGAACCAAAGTTTCAAACCAAGTTTCTTTGAACTATGATCTGAAACTCTGGCAATATATTATATTATCAGTATAATATAAGGAGATTTTATATCTTCCCAAACCACAAATATTACACATCTACATTTATAATATGACGAGAAATTTCCTGACAGTTAGAACAATTAATCAGTGGAACAGCTTGCCTCCAGAAGTTGTGAACGTCCCAACACTTCAAGTCTTTAAGAAGATGTTGGATAGCCATTTGTCAGAAATGGTATAGGGCTTCCTGTCTAGGCAGGGGGTTGGACTAGATGACCGCCGAGATCCCTTCCAACTCTGTTATTGTATTGTATTGTATTATAATAATCATGAAGAGTTTGAATTATCCCTTTTTGCTAACCCTGCTTAAAGTTAAACATGACATATCTTAATGATTGAACAGATTTATTGCTAGTCAGTGAAAGGAAAGTACAAGGGAATAGGAAATAAACCATGTGAGCCTAATTACTAATGTAATAAGCATGAATTAATCATTATTACTATTTGGTCTCCAATTTCTATAGGGTTTAAGCTTTTAACCCCTAACCATTATTGTCTTGCTTAATAAAGAAGTCTAATAAGAAGAAATACTGTTTTTTTTTTACTGTAACCAGTGGGTTCTGTAAACCTTAAAAAAAAATAAAAGTGGATATGAAAGGACATTTACCTCACTATTTATTCTGGCTACTTGCATGGAGTGCAGAGTTCTTGAATCTTTTGTTGACAAAGCTTTTCCTTTCATTTTCTCATAGTCTTCTTTGTATTTAATCTTTATAGAGAAAATAAGTAATAATTATAGAATATGAACTTCCTAGCATTTCACGGCTGAATAATATATAACGTAATTATCTAATAATGTGAGTTTTTCTTTAAAAACTCTTTGCACAATGAGCTCTTACCTGAAAAGAGGAGAGGCAACTATTTTTAAAAGTTCTTTTGGTTTTTACCAAAGTTTACATTTTGCTTTCTAATGTACTTAACTGGTGGTACATATCAAGGCAACAATTTTATGACAACAGTTACAAAACCCAAAATACATACCTGGGGTTAAAAGGGGCTGTGAATATTTATAGTTAAATACAGTCTTTTTAAACTAAATCTAAGTAACTAATTAAATGTTGACTGAAATACTTTGAATTAAATTAAACATATGTTTTAGTCCATTAAGATTATGTCTATTTTTTTTTCTGCATGCATGTTTAATTTCAAGCCCTGAAAATGAATTTTCAAAGTTTCATTCAGAAAGTGTCTAGAATGCAAAGATTATTCTATCCTAGTTTATGGCATATTATTTTCAAAAACAAATCATATCCCTGAATTTATAAAACAACTTGTTTTCATTTATATAAAGTATGCCGATGTTTACTATGACTAAATCCTTCAAAAACATATAGAACCTACTTCACTGGCAAGATCTCCTGAAGCTTTGGCTGCAAGCAAAGACTTGGAATCTAACTTCATTTCAAAGTTGCGGCCCCTGCTTTTCTGCCAGTCTTCTTTGTATTTAACCTAGGAAGAAAATATAGTTGCATATTATATATTATTACTAAAAATAATCCATGCATATAAAAATATAGCAAACCAGGTAGCAATCGACTTATGACCATTTGTCAAATGATAGTTAACAATGGCCTCCCCATCCTCAAAATTACAACCATTGCACCATCTCTGCAGTCATGAAATCACAATGTTGGTGCTTGCAACTGGCTCATACTTGCAATGGTTGTGGCATCTTGCAGTCATGTGAGCATGATTTGGAACATTTCCAACTAGCTTCCAACAAGCAAAATCAATTGGGGAAACCAGATTCACTTAATGACCAAGGTTATTCCCTTAGCAAGTACCATAAAAATGATTATAAAATCAAGTCCCATCACATGATAGCTCACTTAACGCCTGCATTGCTTAGCAACTGAAATTCTGATTCCCATTTTGTTCTTAAATTGATGACTGCTTGTATGTGTAGGGACATATAAACCCTATTTCAGGCTATATTTATATCCATGTCTGTGTATTATTCAGAATCACTTGAAAGCAGATGAGCTTAGTTCTTCTCAAAAAGGCTCTTTCAGACAGGGTTCATTTAACCAAGGGTGAGAAGGGTGTCTGAAAGGAAACTTATTTCATATTTTAGGTTGAAGACTAAATTCACAAGTCTTCTCTTTTCCTTACAGTTCATGGAACCATGACAAAAACAATTCAGTTTTCCTCTCTCCCACTGTCATGATCATGGTAGCTAAGAGTAAGAAACCATGAAGATTTTCCCTTCCTGAAACTCCAAGCCAGCAGTTGTTAGCTGGATTGTTGAATGGAATGGAAGAAACTTAATTGCCCTTTCTCTCATGTGTTAAACCCTGCTAATATTTCTTCCAGATAATCTGAACATTGTTTCTTCCTTCCACCACCAGCGGAAAACAGAACTTTGCTTCCCAGCTTCCTGTAATAAATGCTCAGATTTTACTACTTTATTAGAAAATTTACTAGAAAGAGTGCAGAGAAGAGCAATAAAGATGATTAGGGGACTGGAGGCTAAAACATATGAGGAACGGTTGCAGGAACTGGGTATGTCTAGTTTAATGAAAAGGAGGACTAGGAGAGAAATGATAGCAGTGTTCCAGTATCTCAGGGGTTGCCACAAAGAAGAAGGAGTCAAACTATTTTCCAAAGCACCTGGGGGCAGAACAAGAAGCAATGGGTGGAAACTAATCAAGGAGAGAAGCAACTTGGAACTAAGGAGAAATTTCCTGACAGTTAGAACAATTAACCTCTGGAACAGCTTGCCTCCAGAAGTTGTGAAAGCCCCAACACTGGAAGTCTTTAAAAAGATGTTGGATAGCCATTTGTCTGAAATGGTATAGGGCTTCCTGCCTAGGCAGGGGGTTGGACTAGAAGACCTCCAAGGTCCCTTCCAACTCTACTATTGTATTGTATTATTATCTAAACTAATGTGTGCCTGTGCTTACTCAGAAGCAATTCTTACAGGGGTCAATTGGCAGACTCTACAGATAAATGACTAATGCAGGTATGTGCAATCTTGAACATCTTCAAGGCTCCATGCCATGGCTGATTGGCTGAAGCAAAATAGTTTAAAGCTAAAAACAAAACCCTGATATCTCCCCTTTTCTCTTTCTCTAATGCTTTTCCTTTTTTTCTCTTTCATGCAGCAGATTGTAGGAAAGTTATTGAATGTTTGAAGTGCTGTTTTGCATTCACATAAACCAATATCTATACTGGAATAAAAGTCTTACCTCACTGTATAATTCTGCATTGGCTTTTGCCTTCACTAGCTCTGGTACATCTTGAGGCAAAGTATAATTTAATTTGTTTTTCTGATAGTTGGCTCGATAATTCAGCTGGCAAAAGTTAAAAACATGTTTTTAAAGATTTGTAATTAATCAAGATCATAATGCTACTGTGAAGCTATGCTAGGTCTTGAAAAAGAATGTAAAATCTTCATGTTACCCTATAATATAGCAACATTGTTGAAAAATATGAATGCAAAATAAAATATAAATGATAATGGCTAGTGTTTTCTTAGCATATTAATAAGCAAAGAATAAATAGAAGATATTCTTAAATAATATATTCTCATATGTCTTGAAAGGAAAGTCTAAATGATTAAAAACTATACTGTATAATATTGGGGAAATTTGGTTAATAAATATGCATTTAATTTTTATTGAAATTCTGCTATTCATTTTTAAGTTATTCCACTTTTATTAACATATTAGATTTTACATAAATTAATCATTGATGTCATAACTAAAATGGTCATCTTCTATCTGTACCAATTCCTGTGACAGTTAAGATATGATTGCCTTCCATTTTCATCATCCTAGGAAAAATCTCCAGAAGGGAGTGAATAATTATTTCAGTCTAGCCTGTTTTGCTTCATGAAAGCACTTAATTACTCAGTATGAAGACATTCAAGTTTATTTTCTATTTGTACAGATATGTTACAGATATAATCTCATATAAAATAACGTCTCAACTTTAATATTCTAATCCCATCAAAAATTGTGTAATGTATAAAAACTGAATCCTTTATGAACAAAAGATAATTACAAAAATAAATATCTGGTAGACATGATTAATTAACATCTAACTATTGCATGTTTCTCTGAAGTATTTGGGTCACTGCACAGTCTATGGTTTTTCAGTTATAATAGAGCAATAGCACTTAGACTTACTGGTATATACCATTCCATAGCACTTTACAGCCCACACAATGGCCCAGAAGGAGAAACTGAATCTGCTAATCATTCTTATTCTTGTTAAAAACGAGATGAAAAGCCATTCAATGGCCAAAGGAGGCGGGCAAAAGCACCCATCTATCAAAAACACCCATCTATTGTGTGTTCAAATAGACAGTGTTGCCCTTGATAAATTTTGTATTATTCCTTTCCAAGAATAAATATCTGTTTGCTTGTACAAAGTTGCTGTGTTTTGAGATAACTATTTGACAATCATAATAGAACTTACATCACTAAGTTGCTGGGCATTGATTTTTGCTTGAAGTATCTGAGGTGTGCATGTAACAGAGCTATATTTCAATTTATCTATATTTTGCCTGTAGTTTACCTAAAATTAAAACATTCAGATTATACAAACGTTCAAAATTACAAATGGTGATCTCATCCAAAAAACCTTCATATCACAGTACAGGGTATATTTAATATTTTTATCAGATCTTAATCATTATTCATCTCCCATTGATTAATTACTTCTTTATTAATCTTCAAATTGTATATCATTTTAAAATAGTTCATTTAAAACATCTAAAATTCTTAACATGATATAGGTAATCTGCATCCAGTACATATTTTTAATTTGATAAGCCATTCTTGCTTTAGCAGATCACCTAGAAATTGAGATATGTTTATTCGTGGGCTCTGATTTAGGTGGGTGGTGAAAATAAGAATATGGCTCTAAGTGTTGGAAGGGAATTACTATTTTAGTACTCTATTTACTATTCTATGTACTATTATTTTATACCATTTTTCTTCCATTTTAGCTAGCAACAAAATCACAAAATCAAAAATATGCATTTGCAATTGAAAAGTACAGTATTTAGAGAACTAATGTTAAATCTTTGAATTAGGATGAATTCAAAATAACTGACAATAATGTATGCCTGAATTGAGCTATCCTTGTCACCTAAGCTATTCATTTGATATGTTTGCCTAAGTTAATTTTTGTGTGTGTAGGAAAGCTTTCCTACAGGAAACTATAGCAGTATGCAAGAAATCAGGAAAAAATTTTCCAGTTCCTTCTCCAAAATGTAGTTCCCAAGATTCCAGGCAAGATTTAGCCAACTAAAAAGCTCTGAATCTACTAGCCAGGAAGGAGATTAGATTAGATTTCATTAATTTCTGTTTGTGACTATTATGCTTACAAAACAAGAATAACTGATATTCTTGCCTGAGTTTCATTATAAAAGACTATATACAGAATATAACTATTTTTACTTACATTCTCCCTTTGTACTAAATTGGGCATGTTAGTTGTATACCTGGCTCCTTGCTATACAACAACAGCCCTGCCCGAGCTCCTAGAGGTGATAGCCGAGGCGGCAGTTGAGACCCCCAGACTGGTAGTCATGGGAGACTTTAACTTGCCGTCGGCAGGCGAAGCCTCTGGAGTAGCTCGGGAGTTCATGGCTTCCATGACGGCCATGGACCTGACCCAGGTAGTTTTAGGCCCTACTCACGAGGAGGGAAACACGCTGGATATGATCTTTGTCTCGGGACAGTTGAGTTGTGATCTGGGAATAGGGGATTTAGCCATCACTCCCTTGTCATGGACAGATCACGCTCTCCTTCGGCTAGACTTTCCAATCGCTTCACCTCACCGCGGGGAGGCGGAACCGGATACTTCTAGATGGTTCCGCCCCAGGTTTATTAATTTAATACATTTTAATAGATATTTATTGTATTTTGTGTTTTTAAATAATGTCTGTGTGCCGCCCTGGGTCCTAACAAGGAAAAGGGCGGGGTATAAATTTAATAAAATAAAATAAAATAAAGAGGTCGACCTCGAGGCCCCTCGTATGTGGGGTTCCTCAGGGGTCGGTCCTCTCGCCCCTCCTTTTCAACATGGAAGACCATGTGGCGGCCGTGGCCAGGGGGGCGTTTCATCAGGTATGCCAGATGTGCCAATTGCGCCCCTTACTGGACCGGGCTGCCCTTTGCACAGTCACTCAAGCTCTCGTGACGTCCCGACTCGACTACTGTAATGCTCTCTACATGGGGCTTCCCTTGAGGTGCACCCGAAAGCTACAGTTAGTCCAAAACGCAGCTGCGTGGGTGATTATGGGAGCCACTAGATGCTCCCACATAACACCGATCCTGCGCGAGCTGCATTGGCTTCCTGTGGTCTTTCGGGTCCGCTTCAAGGTCTTGACGACCATCTTTAAAGCGCTCCATGGCTCGGGGCCTAGTTATTTGCGAGACCGCCTCTTGCCCCATACATCCCTTAGACCGATACGCTCCCACAGAGAGGGCCTTCTCAGGGTGCCGTCGGCCGGACAATGCCGACTGGCGACACCCAGGGGAAGAGCCTTCTCTGTGGCGGGCCCAGCCCTTTGGAACGACCTACCCCCCCGAATTACGCACCATCGCCGACCTCCGCCTCTTCCGCCAATGTCTAAAGACATACCTATTCCAACAAGCCGGCCTAGCCTAACCTCCCATGGGGACTTTTAGATAGTTTTAAATTGGGTATTTTAAAATTGGGTTTTTAGCATAGGATAAGACGGCTTAATTTATATTTTAAATTGTGTATTTATTTTTGTATTCTGTATGTTTTTTAAATTTTCCTGTGCGCCGCCCTGGGTCCTCTGCGGAGAAAGGCGGGATATAAATGTAAATAAAATAAAATAAAAATAAAAAATAAATTTGAGCACCTTGGTAGATAGCAATAAATAAATAAAATGCATAAGGCAAAAAAAATTAAGAGTTCATTAAAGGTAATAAAAATATCAATTAGTAATCAAAACCTCTTAAGAGAGATATGGCTTCATTGCTTTCCTGGGGGGTGAAAAAAAATTAGTGGCAAGGCAAAAGAGCCTTTTCTGTATGCCAAATAAGCAAGTTCCTGACAGCAGGAGCATCTTTAGAAAGGGTTTTCATGAAGATTTTCATTCACTAGTCATAATCCTAATGTGGGAAGAAAAAGGGGTCTTGGTTTATCAGTTCCTAAGTAATCTAGGGCTTTCAAGATTAACAATTTCCTAATTTATCTTACTAAGTAACTGGAAAGCAGAGTATAGATTTCCGTACACCATCTTATGATTTGGGTACCATATGTCACTTAACATCCAAGCTGTTGAATTACGAACCATTTTAAAGGGTACCCACAGAAAGTGCAAACAAAACGATCAAACCAAGATATTAAAAACTGTGGATACAGTGCCTCTTATACTGGTATTAAATCAGTATCTCTTATATTGGTATAAAACCAGTACAATTGTCATGCGATAAAAGTTCCCTTTGCTAGATAATTATAGTAATGGCATTTGCTTGCAAGCCACAAGAATAGGACTCATGCCAACTTACCTAAATACTGTGGAATGTATCTCTTATTCTCAGTCCCTTGATAGTTCATGGGCCTAGCCCAGGGCTGTCAAACCCCCGGCCCATGGGCCAGATGCATCACATGCTGGCCATGCCCACACCCGTTTAGCAAAGAGGGGGAAAGTCCCGATAGGTTACGTCAGGGGTGTCCAAACTTGGGAACTTTAAGACTTGTGGACTTCAACTCCCAGAATTCCCCAGCCAGCTATGCTGAGAGTTGAAGTCCACAAGTCTTAAAGTTTCCAAGTTTGGACATCCCTGGGTTACGTGATGCCGCTGTGACAAGATGAGTTTGACACCCCCCTGGCCTAGGCTATCAGCTAGAAAACAACTTGCTCTTCTAGGGTTTCAGTTATCATTAGCTATGTCTGTCACTGCAATTAAACAACTGTTTTACAAAGGTCACAAAATATACTTTTCATTACAGGAGATGTCAAGTCATGCAAAATAAGGAGAGAACTGAGAAAGCTATTTACATCTTTCAGAGGATCCAGTTTCCTTGTTGTCTGATAGGAGGGAGTCAGGATCACTGGGTAATTGTAGTTAGACTCATCATGTGCATAGTCAGATTTATAGGCTATCTGGAACACAAGGAGTACAAAAGCAATCACCTTTTTAAAACTATCCATTTTTAAATAATGATAAGACAAGGAAAAAAGGAAACTATTAAACTTAACTGACAAAGCAAGATCTGGATCATCCATGCCAAAGATAACGAAATTACTTGAAGAGTTTAAATGCTGAATCTTCTTCAGTTGGGCATCTATGCCACTATGAGCTATGGCAGCATTCCCTTCCATATGTGTTTTTAGTGTTATGTACATTTGTAAATAAAATGCTTTGAGGAATGGAAGTAAGAAATGCCATCTCACTCAATACCATAAATAATGGATTAACTACAGTTGTTGTTAATTGCAGCAGTATCAAAATAACAAGTGGCAGAAACAACAATTCAATTATTTTAATGCCTAGTCCCAAGACTCATAACATGTCAATTAACAAAATACATTCTAAGAGGAATTGAACCATCTGCCACATACATGAAAAAACCCTATTTCTCTTTTAGTGATCCAAAATACATGCTTACTGGCATGATATATACTTACGCAAAAATAATTTTTAATATGTCCTTTGAACAGTACAGAAATATATAAAGCTGTTCCTGCAGCTCTTAAGAAATAATTAAAAGTGTGTCTCTCCTTCCTTTTAGAAAGCAAATGCTAGATATCATTTTGAAATGATATAAGCAGTGTTGGTGAACATTTTCAGCACCAAGTGCCGAAATGGGATGGGATGTGTGTGTGTGTGTGTGTGTGTGTGCCAGAAACCAAAAGAGCAGCCGCCAGGTGCTCATGCGCGCACCGAGAAGATGATCTTCCGGTTTCTGGTGCGCGCATGCGAAGCTGACACCTGTTCTTCTGGTATCTTGTGTGTCAAAGACCAGCTGGCCGGAGTACATGCACACATTGGAAACTGGAAGATCATCTTCCCGGCATGTGCATGCACACCGGGCGGCTCCTCTTCTGTGTTCTGATGCTCCCACACATGTGAAGACCAGCTGGCCAGTGTGCCGGAACCTAGAAGAGCAACAGATGATGGTTCGTGTGCCCGGAGAGATGGCTCTGCATGCCACTTCCGGCATGTGTGCCATAGGTTCGCCATCATGCATTTATAGAAAATAATTAAAGACAATGTGATTTAAACAGCTTACATTGCTTGCCAAATTTCCAACCTTCATGGCATGCAGTGTGCGCCGGTCCATGCCAATTCCTTCATAATGGCCTTTCTGGTTCTGATAATGTTCTTTATATTTGAGCTGAACACAAACACAAAACACCTTTTACATATAAATATTGTTACTTCTCCCTTGCAACAAAGAATGAAAGACTTAACCTAAAATTTAAAACCATATAAGAATTATTACAATATAATAACAGTATTGTTATTTCAAAAAATTACTCTGCATTATCATTTTACTTTGGTGCTATTGTAGTTATAAAATATCAATTTATTTATGAACAAAAGACCATAGTGGAATCCAATTTAACCATACTGATTTACAACTTCAGTATAGGTTATTTTTAACAGAATATCATGTTTTCCCAAATACATACTACAATGTTGATATTATGACCGTTTCTCATCCTAAGGCTTATAATATCCAAATTCAATTGCTATTACTTAAAAAATGATAACAAAATGTTACTGAGTTATAGATGTTTGGCTTATATTTTGCTCTTTAATTTAGAACTCAAAATTGATAACCACGGCTACTTGATAATTGAGGCTATCAACAAATATGAAGATGAAGACAATTAATATTAAAATTAACATAATTTACTGGATTAATGATTAATTTACTTGCAATCTTTTTTGCAATGACTTTGTATTCTTTGATCTAATCTATTTGTTTTTTTCTGAAAGTTACTTATATAGGAGCTGTAATTTTAACAGTACCTAAATTAAGCTTTCATAGGCGGAGCCGAACATCCCTATATGGTTCCGCCCCAGGCTCCTGATGGACCCGGTAAGGTTCCAGAGGGAGCTTGGGCCAATGCCTGTGGACTTGCCCCGTGACTTGACTGAGGACCTGGTGGCCGCATGGTTAAGTGCGGCCACGGGGGCCTTGGACCGAGTCGCGCCCTTGCGGCCTCTCTTGCGGCGACGAGTCACCCTGGCTCCTTGGTTTACTGAGGAGCTGAGGGAGATGAAACGCCACAAGAGACGCCTAGAGAGCAGATGGAGATCCTCTCGCTCCGAAGCCGACCGAACACTAGTGAGAATCCATATTAGGACTTACTTAGTGGCGATAAGAGTGGCCAAACGTAAGTATTGTGCCACCCTTATTGCATCCGCAGATAACCGCCCTGCCGCCCTGTTTGGGGTGACCCGCTCCCTCCTTCATCAGAGGCCGCGGGAAGCCCCTCTACAAGGACGAGCAGAGGAATTTGGGATTTATCTGCAGGACAAAATCACTCGGATTCGGAATGAGTTACCCTCCATCGAGAGTGGTCCAGTGAGATTGTCCGAGGTTGGTCTTGAGGTTCCATTCTGGGAGGAGTTTGATTTTGTTACTACCGAGGATATGGACAAGTTGTCAAAGAGACTTAGGGCCACCACATGGTTATTGGACCCGTGTCCCTCCTGGCTTGTACTGGCATCCTGGGAGACGACACGAGGCTGGCTCCAGGGCATTGTCAACGCATCTCTGAGTGAGGGATCCCTGCCTGCCATCTTGAAAGAGGCGGTGGTAAGGCCCGTCCTCAAGAAGCCATCCCTGGACCCAGCATTATTAGAGAACTATCGTCCTGTCTCCAACCTTCACTTCTTAGTGAAGGTTGTTGAGAGTGTGGTGGCACAACAGTTTCCGCGACACTTGGAGGAAGTTGATTATCTAGACCCGCGCCAGTCTGGCTTCCGACCCGGGCACAGCACCGAGATGGCATTGGTCGCGTTGGTTGATGATCTCTGGAGGGCGCGGGATAGAGGATTTTCCTCTATCCTAGTCCTATTAGACCTCTCAGCGGCTTTTGATACCATCGACCATGGTATCCTATTGCACCGACTGGGGGGGTTGGGGCTGGGAGGCACCGTTTTACGGTGGTTCTCATCCTACCTCTCTGGTCGGTTGCAATGTGTGTTGGCAGGGGGGCAGAGGTCGACTTCGAGGCCCCTCATATGTGGGGTACCTCAGCGGTCGGTCCTCTCGCCCCTACTGTTCAACACATATATGAAGCCCCTGGGTGAGATCATCCGTGGTTTTGGGGTGGAATATCATCTGTACGCTGATGATACTCAGTTGTCCATATCCACCCCAGACCACCCCAACGATGCCGTCGAGGTTATGTCCCGGTGCTTGGAGGCCGTACGGATCTGGATGGGTAGTAACAAACTCAAGCTCAACCCATCCAAGACTGAGTGGCTGTGGTTTCCGGCACCCCGGTTCAGCCAGATTACTCCAACTCTGGCCATTGGGGGCGAAACACCGGCCCCCGTGGAGAGGGCGCGCAATTTGGGTGTCCTCCTGGATTCCCGGCTGTCCATGGAGGATCATGTGGCGGCCGTGGCCAGCGGGCGTTTCATCAGGTACGCCTGATGCGCCAATTGCGCCCCTTACTGGACCGGGCTGCCCTTCGCACAGTCACTCAGGCCCTCGTGACATCCCGACTGGACTACTGCAATGCTCTCTACTTGGGGCTTCCCTTGAGGTGCACTCGAAAGCTACAGCTAGTCCAGAATGCAGCCGCGTGGGTGATTACGGGAGCCCCCAGATGCTCCCACATAACACCGATCCTGCGCGACCTGCACTGGCTTCCTGTGGTCTTTCGGATGCGCTTCAAGGTCTTGACGACCATCTTCAAAGCGCTCCATGGCTCGGGGCCTAGTTATATGCGAGACCGTCTCCTGCCCCATACATCCCTTAGACCAATACGCTCCCACAGAGAGGGCCTTCTCAGGGTGCCATCGGCCGGACAATGCCGGCTGGCGACACCCAGGAGAAGGGCTTTCTCTGTGGCGGGCCCTGCCCTTTGGAACGACCTACCCCCTGAACTCCGCACTATCACCGACCTCCGCCTCTTCCGCCGGTGTTTAAAAACACACTTATTTCATCAAGCCGGCCTAACATAGCCTCCGCTGGGACAAATATTAGACAGTTTTAAATGGGGGATTTTAATCTGGTTTTAGCGCAGGTTCTGTCATTTAATAGGTTTTTTAAATTATATTTGGTACTATTTTGTATATTGTTTTAAATTCCTGTGCGCCGCCCTGGGTCCTCTCGGAGAAGGGCGGGATATAAATTGAATAAAATAAAATAAAATAAATAAATAGAAGTGCGCAGAAATAACTCAGACTTACATCACTGGTGTATTTTGAGACCTTGCTAACATTCCTGAATTGAGGAGTGTCGCAGTAGTTAATACTGTGGCCTTTACTGTTCTCCAGATCCTTCTTATACTCAACCTTAAAAATTAGAATTAACAAGAACAAAAAGATACATGTAAGGTGATAATCTGACAGACAGACAGACAGAAAAAAACGCTCATATATCATCCATATATCAGAACCATTTTGCAGATGAAAAAGGGTAGCACACCTCATGATATTGGCACAGCTGTTATACTCTGACAATAATAACCAAGCCTATTGTCTATCACTTTCATACAACTGCAGATTTTTTTTCTGAATTTATTTGCTCTGGTGAAGCTTCTCTTGCACAAATTTAAAATTAAAAAACTGATATTTTTTAGATGAAAAAGAGATGATGGAACAGTGGTAGTTTTAGAAAAAAAGCTATCAGTGTTTCAGAGATAGAAAGTAACTTTGTGATAAGTCCGACAAAGTTACATGTAAATAATTATAATAAAAATAAAATAATAAGTAACAATAATTTACCTATAAAAATATCCTCTACATTTAATGTCAATCAAGATATATGATTTTACCTCGCTGTACAGCTTGTTCACATCCTGGGCTTGCTTAAGAACTAGATTTTCTTGGGCTGAAAGACAGTGGTAATGGGCTGCTCCTTTCATTTGGGAAAAATCCTTCTTGTATTGAATCTGAAAAAGAAATGAGTATTTCTTTTGATAGTAGCAAAATATTTCTAACTAAAATATTGCTTGTAATTCTGAAATCATGTATTTAGAGCATACTCAATCAGAACTCAAACAAAGGGTCATTTGGTAGATCACAAAAAACAACTAATGTCCTCAAAGGACTTGCTCTTTTTATAGGTTTCTATTAATTGCTCAAATAATATGACACCAGATAAACTACAGCAAGTATTTTGGATCTGGACCATGTTAGCCGAGATATACAATTTCATACTTACATCACTAGCCAATTCATTTGCCTTCTTAGCATTTAGATATGCTGGTGTGATCATAGCCGGGAAACTGCCTTTTCCTCTATGTTCTTCGTATTCTTGCATATAATCCTAAAGAACAATCAGCAGTGATCAATTACTTATTGATTTTTATATCTCATTTTAATGTTAGACTTTGTAAACAGTACTGCATTCATATATTGCAACATCAAATGGGCAGTGTAAAAAAGTAGATAGTGAAAGACGCTGAAAACATTTTACCAATATATTTTTAAATCCCCAACATGAACATAAGAAATTATAACCCATATTGAAAGCATCATCTTTTAAATCCATTCATTTATTTGTAGATCACACTAAAGAAATGTACGAATTGATAAATGCAGTGCAAACAAAATGACAAAAGTGTGATGTACAATGGTGTCGTGAAGTAAATTTAGCTAGTTTTTTTTCTTTATCTCCCTTTTAATTTTTTTTCTTTTCCTTATTCTTTTCTTTTCTTTGCATGACATTGCTTACCTAAAACCAAGCACTACTATAGGTCACATATACTATTCTAAGAAATCCATACAACCATGGGATGCAGAAAATACAGTATATGAATTTAATAAATTAATACATTATAGTGGACCTTATTAATCATGTCCTTGCTAAGGATATGGAGAAACCTTTCTCTTATCTTGCCATATCAATGAAGAAAATAATATATATATATACTATCTAATAAATTCTTACAAACAGCTGACATACCTAATCTTTGTATCTAGCTGAAACTCCATATCCCCATTTCATTTTATTCCAAAATTCACAAGAAGTAACATGAGGTACAGAATGTGAGGCACTAATGCAAAAGGCCTAAGTTACAAGAGGAACTACTACTCATAATATGAAGATTGAAACAACTATTTTAGAAGCAGAGTGAAATGGACTACCTGTGAATACATTTGATTGTTACCTGATTAAATTGATCTACATTTTCTCTTAATGTGCCAACAGAATGACTTGCTTTTCCCTTAATTTCTTTTTCATATCTTTGGTGATACTTAACCTGAAAGAAATGATAAAAAAATAAATGAGTTTATTCTGACATTCTTGTAGGTCTAAGATTGATTGACTACTTTCTATATAAATGTGCAGAGCATAAAAAAGTAAATAAATAATGTACAGAAAAAGTGGAAGAAAAATAGAGAAGACATTACCTACATTTATCGGTAACTGGAAACCTCTTGTGAATGTTTTGTGTAAAAATGAAAAAAAATGAACTGATTTATGGCTTTGATGATTAAACAGGATATATTATAGAAGGAAGAAGACACAACTTAAGAGAGAAAGCTTAAAGTATAATTGTGCTTATAAATGCAGTGAAGAATATTGGAAGCCACATCTGTAACTATTTCTTCCCTATTTTTTTTCAGTTCTTTTCTTTTCTTGCACTTTTTGCTTTCTCTTTGTTTCTTTTCTTCCTTAATTTATATTAGTGTGTATTGGTGATTATCTCCTTTTCCTAAAGCTTCCCAAGAAAAATTATATTTTTTAAAAAATGACTAGCCAATGATCACTGTTGTCACATCAGCCCAAAAATTGATGACGAGATTGAATTTAATTCCTTACAGAACTAAATATTTACACCTAATTCGTATATTTGGGAGTGCCAACTTCCCACCATTCTGGGGTTAATTTGTTTTTCTCTTGCATCCTAAAAATTATTTTTTAAGCATAAATGTTCCATAGTAAGGAGCAACCATTGGGTACCATAATATTTGTAATTTTTTCCACTGCAGAAAATGCCGTAATTTTTAAAAAATACGGTACAGATGTAGCTTTGATTTAGCATGACTTACAGAGCATATGTTATCTTATAGACAGAATGTGTTCTATTCACGACTTGTAGAACTTACATCGCTAGCAAGTTCATTGGCTCTTTTAGCAATCTGATAAGCTGGTGTTATCATAGCAGGGAAGCTTCCTTTCCCTCTTTGCTGTTCATACTCTTCTGGATATTTAAACTGGGAAAAAAAAGTCAAGAATGTGTAAAGCTATAGCAATAGAGCTATAAACCCAGTTCATATAAATCATGGCCTAGATCAATATACAAAACAATACATATAATACAATACATACTTATTAACTGAGGCAAAATTAAGCAAGTCATTTAATTATTTTACATATATCAATCTAGCTATGAAAAGATAAGTAAGAAATAGTAAGAAGACCCATGTATGTAATTTTTCTTTATACTTACATCACTCATGAACTGGCCCCCAGCTTCATGAAGTATTTCTGGAGTATCCATAACACTGCTGAATTTGGAAGCATGTTCTTTATGTCCCTGTTTGTATTCCACCTAGGGATAGAAAGGCAACATTTCTTGAAAATAAATAAAGAAAAAAAACATATTTCTTGCTACTAAACAGAAAAGGGCAGGAATATCTAGTCGGTTTTCATTTGGTTTCGGTTTCTGCAAAGTTTTATTCAACTTCTATGTCTATACATGACAAGATTCCAAATGGCATCATCAAACAAATAACACTCCAAGGCTAGAAGTTCCTCAAAGTTGCAATTTATTAAAAAAGGCATGTTGGCACATCTGGGAGAACCCGAATCTGAAAGCTTCCAGGTTTTCCCACCCAGTTGAAAGTTCAGGATTCTGCCACAACACCACAAGTTCATCACATGGTCCAACCTTCCACTGCTATGAAGACAGAGTCCACCCATCTAGTTCTGGCCAGGTGCAGAAATAAACGATGACCTTGGCTTCCTAAGAAGAATATTATTATGGCTACATATCACCCAACACCACATAATCCCCCCTGCCAGTTTCCCATAGTAAAAGGTGTAGCAGGCCTGAAGTCCAAAAGAAAAGATGGCTTGCAGGCATGAGAAGACCTATATGGTCTGCTTATACTTGGTTTGATTTAGGTCAAAGTAGATGCCCTCTCTTTTATTTTTATTTTTACTTTTTTTTTTTAGAACCACTTACCTACATAATTGGAAATCCTAAAAATTACAATGGATAGCTAAGATTTTATTATACACCAATGGTACTCATGGACTAATAGGAAAGATTGATTTTTGTTTTGTTTATATAACAGAGATGTCTACACCTATTCTTATTTCATTAATACATGAACTTGGAATTCTGTCTTTTGCTAAATAAATTGAAATAAATCAGAACTAATTACACTTACTCATGCTAAATCTTTAAATTAGCAGAGATTATTTAAGTTACTGTTCGATTTCTTCATCTTGACACAATTGTTTATGAGTTATTCTTAACTGTTAAAGTTTATTTTGTTGGCTGTTTAGACATACAAGAAAAAAGTTCTAGACAGATCTGAAAGAAGATCTAGAAGCAAGACTAAATAAGGTAAGATAGAAGCAAGTAATATCAATTTATAATTTGAAAGAAATAAAAAATATTGATAGTAGTACCATAATATTATTTTAAATTAATATTCAGAATGTTGAACATATTTCTTTGGTAAGGCCAGTCTATAATATTTTCTCTATATATTAAAGTATATATTAAAATAAATGGATATAATTTCACCTTTATAATTGTTCAGAATCAGAACAATCTAAATCAGAAGCAAAATTCAGTTTCTCTTTGGGTTTTCAATAATGATAAGATTCTACTATATTCCAGGCACATTTTGGGATATGGGGGGGGGGGGGGATGTAGGTGTAGGTAGGTATATGTGTGTGTGTATAATTCACTCAGTATCTGTGCTTTATGTTGCAATCAACAAATGTGCATGTGTGTAAAATACTGGACCATAACAAATGTGATCTGTTTCCCTATGAAAATGAGATAATCAGGATTTTAAAATAATAATAATAATTATAATTAATTTATTAAACTTTATTAAACTTGTTGACCGCTCCCTCTCCCCGAAGGGACTCGGAGCGGTGCACAGGGCTAATAAAACAATAAATACATACATATAGTTAAAAAACAAATTAAATATTTCCCTGCGCTAAAAATCCAATTAAAAACTAAAATCCCCATCTAAAATTTCTAGCAGCCCCATCGAAGAGAGACTAACCTAGGCCGGCCAAGCAGAACAGATATGTTTTTAATTTTAGACGGAAGGAGCGGAGGTCCGTGGTAGTTCTAATGTCAGGGGGAAGGTCGTTCCAGAGGGCTGGGCCCGCCACAGAGAGAGCCCTTCCCCTGGGCGTCGCCCGCTGACAAAGTCTAGTGGACGGCACCCGGAGAAGTCCCTCTCTGTGGGAGCGAATCGGCCGTGTGGATGTGTGCGGCAGGATCCGATCCTGCAAATAGCTAGGTCCCGAGCCATGGAGCGCTTTAAAGATGATGACTAGAACCTTGAAGTGCACCCGGAAGACGACAGGCAGCCAGTGCAGCTCGCGCAAGAGCGGTGTTACGTGGGTACACCTTGCGGTTCCCATAATTGCTCGCGCGGCTGCATTCTGGACTAGCTGAAGTCTCCGAGTGCACCTCAAGGGGAGCCCCATGTAGAGAGAGTTACAATAGTCCAGTTGGGATGTCACGAGAGCATGAGTGACTGTGCGAAGGGCGTCCCGATCCAATAGGGGGCGCAACTGGCGAACCAGGCGAACCTGGTAAAACGCCCTCCTGGCCACGGCTGTCACTTGATCTTCCATGGACAGCCGGGCATCCAGGAGGACACCCAAGTTGCGCACCCCATCCACTGGGGCAAGATGTTCGCCCCCAATGGCCAGCGATGGAGTCAGCTGGTTGAATCGGGCAGCCGGAAACCACAGCCACTCGGTCTTGGTCGGGTTGAGCCTGAGTCCGTTTCTTCCCATCCAGATCTGTACGGCTTCCAGGCACTGGCACATCACCGCTACGGCATCGTTGGGGTGGTTTGGGGTAGATATATACAGCTGAGTATCATCAGCGTAAAGATGGTACTCTACCCCAAAACCACGGATGATCTCACCCAGCGGCTTCATATATGTGTTAAACAGGAGAGGCGAGAGGACCGACCCCTGAGGCACCCCACATGTGAGGGGTCTCGAGGTCGACCTCTGCTCTCCTGTCAACACAAATTGCGATCGGCCAGAGAGGTAGGAGGAGAACCACCGTAAAACGGTGCCTCCCACCCCCAACCCCCCCAGCCGATGCAATAGGATACCATGGTCGATGGTATCAAAAGCCGCCGAGAGGTCTAATAGGACCAGGATGGAGGAACAACCCCCATCTCTGGCCCTCCAGAGATCATCGACCAATGCGACCAATGCCGTCTCGGTGCTATGCCCGGGCCGAAAGCCGGACTGGCGCGGGTCTAGATAGTCAACTTCCTCCAGGTGACGGGAAAACTGTTGTGCCACCACACTCTCAACAACCTTCGCCAAAAAGGGAAGGTTGGAGACTGGATGATAGTTGGTTAATAAAGCTGGATCCAAAGAGGGCTTCTTAAGGAGGGGCCTCACCATAGCCTCTTTTAGGGAGGCAGGCAAGGAACCCTCACTTAAGGATGCGTTGACAACCTCTTGGAGCCAGCCTCGTGTCACCTCCCAGGATGTTTCTACATTTCTATTTTTTTCAAAAGGTTAAGTAGGCCTCTCATTATTATTACTTTAGTTGGACTCAATATCAATTAATTAATTTATTTTCTAAGTCATCCAAGTCCAGAAGATTCTTAGTAGCTAAACAGAATTTAAAAACAACATTATTATATGACCAAAAGAAGTCTTTAAAATAGTAAGTATTAGGGGACCAAAACCATCCTTCCGTATCCTTAGCAACTCTTAAGGCATCTCAACCAAGGCCTGAGGGAAAAGCCTCAAGGGTTTCAAACAATATTTAATGACAAGTAAGGTGGAAGCTACACAGATTTCTAGGTGATATTATTCCATAAGACAGGTGAATATGAAGTGCCATCTTGTTTTGATGAAAGGATGTTGAACTTACATTCTCTGGCCTTATTTGTCAAACCATTATGCTGATTTTATTCTCTACAGGCCAATTAATTGCCAATGATGTTCATTTTAAAACACGGACATGACATAAAGGATACATAAATATAAATATATCATATAGCAAAAGCCTGATAATGTTAAGGGGAAAAAAATCCTTCAAAACTGTATGGAAATTCTGAAAGGTTTACGGGATGGAAATAACTATTTGTAACATTACCAATTTTTTAAACAATGGTAATTTTAAATACTTTGATCCTCAGTTGTTAAAATTTTGTTTTTTGTTCATATCACAAAAAAATGCATTTATTAATCAAAATGCTAATTTATTTGTTCTGTTTATTTGTTAGTAAAATTTATATAGTCTTTCATGTCATGAGAAGTGACTCTTGGTAGTATATAACAGTCAGAGACTGCACAGACACATGTGTGGCCAAACACACATACACACACAAAATTGTATAAGCATTGGCTTTAATCCTTAAAGAATTCCCAACTACTATCATCATAGCACAATCTATGGCCTAAATTTTATAAATAAATAAATAAAATCTCGTTTCTCTCTCCTCAAATTCATTCTCATGAACTTACATCACTGGATAGCTCTGTGGCTTTCTTGGCAATCTGATATGATGGAGTCATAGAAACTGGAAAGCTTCCTTTTCTGTTTTGCTGCTCATATTCCTGGTTATTCTTCAACTAGACAAAACAGATATGTATGCATGCATTTACACTAGGCCATAAAATTATTTCCTCTAATATTGATTTATTGGCATCTCAATTTGCAATGGGTTAGAAATCAGGAGACTGTGAATTCCACTTCTAGTCTTGCCTTTGAACCGGTCACTGTCTCTTAGTCTTAGAAAATATGTAAAACCATTTCTTACAATGTTTTCAAAAAGATGTTATGTCCAGTTACAGAGAGTTACGGATAACCTGAACTCATAGACACTAAGTTTCAGAATAACAAGATATATTTGTATATATGTGTGCGCTTTCTAAGCAATGCATTTAGAAGCCCAATATTGGGCTTAGAAGCTGCCCTTGAAGCTATTGTCTAAATAGTCCTTTTATTGGGATACATTTGGTGAATGTATTTTTCTTCACAGAAAAATAATCTTTGTTTTACCAGTTTCTTAGTTTTCAGAGACATGTTCTAGAGATGGACAGAGTGCCAACTCCCTTTACAAAATTTCTTTCCATCATTCCATTTGACAAGTAAGAACAAAAACGTCAAGGATTCTGCATGATACTCATAAGCAATGAGTAATAAGCATAAGCTATTGGAAGAAGAATAGAATTCAGAGCTTTTAAATTTTTCATTTCTTTTGCCTTTATAATAATAATAATAATAATAATAATAATAATAATAATAATAATAATAATAATAATAATAATAATAATAATAATAATAATAATAATAATAATTTAATTTGTAGACCGCTCCCTCTCCCTCTCCCTCTCCCCATAGGGACTCGGAGCGGTGTTATTATAGCGGTGGTATTATAACTTAATCAGAAGATTTTTTCCAAAGTCATGGAATAAAATACTGAAAATAGTCATCCATTGCTCATTTTTGCTCAATTAATTACCATTTCTACTAGATAATTTTATATTACTTGTTTTCATTTGTATTGTGTCGTTTTTCCACAAGTTTAATACAACAATTTGATTCCATTGGTAATATTTCATTTAGGTTAGACTGAGTGTTCAGATTAAGAAATGAACTTTATGATATAGCAAAAATTTCAATATGGATTATTTTTGTATCCAAATTCAGCAATCCAAATGTCATAATTTTTTATTTATAAAACTTAATGTATTATCAACTTAATGTATTGTCAATGTTATTAATAAATAACATTGATCAAATACAGCTTCATAGGAGATTATTTTAAATTTTATACTGGAATAAGACAGGAGATAGAATGACAATTAATTGTGAATTTACATGCCATATCTAAATATCACCTCTGTGTAATTAATTATAGTTACCAGGATTCTAAATAATTTTAAATAAAAGAACATTACAAACAAAAAGTTATTTCTTCTTTATAGTCACCTACTCTTTTAAAAAGCTCTCTGATGAGATGAATACAAGATGGAGAAGCTAATAGAGAAGACATTATTTCTTTAATACAGACATACAGTCACTGAGTTTCAAATAATTCTTTCTCTATCAGTTTCCTATCCCCTTCATACATTGTTGGTAATGTATATGTAATTCCCCAATATTTGTTTTAAAGTGAACACAGATTGCGAAGGCTGTACGTGACAGGAAGAATAAGAATATTTTATTTCCACATATTTCCTTAAATCAGTTAGCTGAGCAACTAAGCCTTCATGAGAAATTTGTTTTACAGATCAATGTCATAAAGAAGCTATTTACTTACATCACTAAGACTTTTCTGTGTTTGTGCTATCTTGATCATTTCTAACTGTGGGATAGTTTCTCTATACCAGGATTTGCTTTCATTACATACATCATGGTAGGTTTTCTAAAAAAAAAAATAGATGTATAATACGAAATTAGTACAAAGATTGCATCCATTTTTATTAGTTTCCAAAAATGAATTAGTTTTCTAAGTAGTATTTATAAATAAAAGGCACATATCTATTTTATGTATTTTATATCAATTTTACACTAGTCTTATTGCTTCTGCATAGGAACTGAAAATGTCATTCCCCTTTTCATCTGTTTGTTCACACTGAACATGAAGAGTGAATTACATATAACTGTTCCTTATTTCAGTTCCAGGACATTTCAGCAAGCTGGAAATAGACTAGAAACCAATAAAATAACATCCTAATCTCCTGAATTACAACATTATGTAATTGCAAGGCAGTTTCCTATTTTGTTTTTTATATTCATGTATCTAACTATGGCGTCTCACTAAAAATTCAGTCACCATTTTTTTTCTTTATGAGACACTTGTCATAACTAGAGAATAATTTGCTCAAATATCTCTATGTTATGCAGAATCAAATATAAATTAACCACATGGTCTAAATTCACATAAGCACATAAGCAAAAAGGTGGCTAGCTGTTGGTGATGTTGTGTATTACACAAATAGGTCTCGGTGGAGTTATCCTGCAAGTAAAAATCATTTTGAATTTCATCTCCCCTCTCAGTTACTTTTGTTATGTGATAGAATTACCTTTTTTTCTATTTTTAAAATAAAATTATAAATATCTAACCAAAACAGCTGAAGATGAATGTGACATACGTATAAATAAACATGAAATTATGTATGTCTACTCAGAAATAAATGCATTAATTGTATAAAGCTACCATTCTAAACTTTGCATGACATTTCAAATTCAATTTTTTTCAAATTTACATAAATCTTCAGATCAGGCCACCAATAATTCAGACATATATGGCTCATTCTTCAAAGAACCAAATGAGGGTTGGATAAAAGTTACAGCATATCAATGGTACAAGTAAGAATTGTTACAAGCTTATTCTCAGAGCCTAATTAAAATAAATGAATTAATAAATTAAAATAAATGAATTAATAAATTAAAATTAATGAATTAATAAATTAAAATTAATGAATTAATAAATTAAAATTAATGAATTAATAAATTAAAATTAATTAATTAATTAATTAAAATTAAATAATTCATAAATTAAATTTAATTAATAAATAAATTAAAATTAATTAATTTATAAATTAAAATTAATTAATAAATAAATTAAAATTAATTAATAAATAAATTAAAATTAATTAATAAATAAATTAAAATTAATTAATAAATAAATTAAAGTAAATTAAAACATAGTAAAAGCAAATTAAATGTTTCTACTATGCATGCCATACTGTGTAAAATATACAGATTGCATGTTGTTAAATGGCAGTCCTCTGTCTGCAAGTCTTGTTAGTCGATATCATGATCGGTCAGAGAAAGGGAGGAATGGTTGCTAAATATTGTATATGCACAAAGGAGAGTCACTCAAGATTGGAAAGTAATTTTAGCTCGCCAACAAAATCAAGTTGCTAGCTATATCAGATAACATTAATAGAAAACCATACTAGAAAAAAGGTGATTAGTGACAACAGCAAAGGTAACATTCATACTGGCACATGGTAAACCACTCAGTTTCATATCAAGAAAACTGCATTGGTCTTGTGGTTAAACTGACAATATAGTGCCAGGCAATGGACTCTTTGAACTCAAAAAAGTGCGAGGCAGCTTCTTACTCAAGGCACAAATAACCAAGCTCAGGTTATCATATTTTGGAAACATTATGCAAAGACCCAGCTCTCTTTGAGAAGTCCATAATGCTGGAAAACATGAAAAAATGGCATGCTAGAAACTCAATTATAGTAACAAAGCCATTTGGAAACCTGAATAGCCAGGTTTCTGGTCTAATTATCTGGTGGCTCAATCAATCAAACAGCACAAAAAAAATTGTGAAGAGCTAAATATTAGTATATTAAACCTTGATGACTTAACAGCTTTTTACCTGACTTATTTGTTGCATTTTCTGCGTGGCTTCCATGTCTCTAGATTTTACATCGCAGTGAAAAATGGACTTGAATTTCTCACCCTCTTCTCTATATTTAACCTGTATAAACGTCCATATTAAAAATAAAAAAGCATTGTATTAAATAAATAACTATAAAGCAACTATAAATTATCTTAGTGTACTAGAACTTAAATTTTCAAGTTCTTTGGTTTATATTGTGTATTTCAAAGAGGCATCAAAAAGCACATGTTTTAAGATTTAATTTTAGAAAAGATGTCTAAGACAGTGAAAATTATATTTAATATATTTTAATTATTTTATGTAAAAATATACCACCTCATAATTTTGAAATGTACATAAAACAGTTGATAATACAACCAAATTTGCCAAATAGGATATTCAGTACTGCATCAGGCCAGATTCCACCCTCTTCTTCACAATATCTCCTAGCATTTGATATTTGCATCTGATCCTAGAAACATCATATATCCCACACTATTTATCAATTTCAATGCCTAAGATAAGATATGATTTGAGATTTGGTGCCAATGATTTTCAAGTTTGAGATTTTGGGGAATTGAATTGTGCATACCAATGCTGTTCTATTTAGAATTTAAAAAAATCATTGATACCATGATCTGCAGAAATCTCTAAGAATCATTCATTGAACAAATGTAGCAGATTGTATCCTAGATCTGATTTACCATTGGAATTGTGTATCCAGAAGAATTGATTTATCCTATCAAACATTTGGAATTTTTTACATGGTCAGCAGTGATTTCCATAACAACGTTGTTCAGTTGCATTATGTAAATTCCAAATAACAGAATAACAGAGTTGGAAGGGACTTGTAGGTTATATAGTTCAACCCTCTGCTCAAGCAGGAGACCCTATACCATTTCTGACATGTTGCATGTGAATTACAAGAAAGTGGACAAGGGTCTACAACAAGTCTTGACAACCACCACTGCATTCAATCCTTGCCTACCTTTGTGTGTTCAGACATATAAGAAAGGAACATATAGATAAGTTCTCAAGATTAATTTTGCACTTTGAAATAAGTTGTTTTTAGGCTTTCCTTGGAAAACATTACTCTGTATTCTCACGTAATAGATAACGATAGACTGCAAAAACTTTTCCTTGGGTAAAACGTTATAATGTATAGCTGTCTATAAACTCTAGTCATTTGACATGAAATTAATCTGATCTTCTTTAATTAGCTTTCTTGAGGCAAAAGTTATGTTATTTATTTTGGACTTCTCAGCAGCTTTTGATTGTATTTATGACAGAATCCTTCCAAACTGAATAAGTTGGATGCTTACCAAACTAAATCTTTCATTTAAAAAATAAATATATGAGAAACAGCTCTTATAAACTCCCTTTGAATTTTCTCTGAAGCTTCATTTTATGATTATATAGACCAGGATGTCTTCTATATGGCAAAAGGAAAGGAAAAGCAATGTCTGTTTTTTCTAGCACTCAATTTACTGGAAGTAACAAGATCTCCTATCATGACCTTCAAACGGAAATAGACATTGCTTTTGATCCCTGACTCATTCCTGTCCAGATATCTCATGCTCAGTTTAAAAGAAATATAATTGTTGTTCTTGCAGGTTTTACGAAGGGATAATTCAGAAGTATAATTTTGATTCTTTTTGTCTATATATAAGAAATTTCAAGAAATCATCCAAGAAAGCAATATAGAATGAGGGTCAGAAAGCTGTAACAACAATGCCCATCATACTTTAAACAAAATAGAAGCATCAAATACATATTCATATCATACATATTACATCTACAAACTTACTCAGGAATAAGTCCAATGAACTACAAGAATTTATATCCAAGCAAACATATACAGTATTGTATTGTAGAAGATTTCCTGTTTCAATAGTGAAAACCCATAGGCAGTATAAAAAGAACCAAGGCCAGAAATTTAGGAAAGCTGTATTTGGACATATTTTAAAGGATTTTTTTAATAGGGGAATGGTATCTAGCAACCTCCATAAAGTCTTACCAGGTTTCTCCATTGCAACTATGAAGAACTCATTTGACTTTATATTTCTGCTTAAAATAGAATATCTCAGGATCAAAGTCAAATTCAACAGAAAAATAATAATCCATTTTTTAAGATAGCTAGCAACTTTGAGAAGTAGAGAAAATATACATTTTAGTGGAAGGAGGGAAATTGTTATGTCTATAGATACCTTAAAAAATCTAACATTATAACGTGATACACATTGAACATCTTACCTCACTTATCGCTTCAGACTGCTTTTTCACATTCATATTTATTGGTGTGTCAAAAATACTTGTGAATGTATTGTTTCTGGGGTTATGTCTATGAAAGAAATCAGACACAATTTTAGAGAATTATTATCAATAATGTCTGAAAGAATAGCATTCTTTTAAATAGAGACACGTATTATCACATGACATTTATTTGATCACTGAACAAATTCCAACTTGAAAAACTGGAGGGGCTTATCATTTAACTTTGGCAATAATGTATACATTGTTATATATAATTATAAGTGTAAACAATGTAATTATTATGTTTCAGGCACTGAATATTTAACTTTTTTAATACATGGTGGGTCCCGAAGCATAAGGAGTGCTGTTACCTTCCCATTGAAGTGGTACATTACAACACTCCATGTCATGCTGGCAATTTGACCACATAAATGTCTTCAGACAGCACTGAATCAGTGGTCTTGAAACAGAGATGAGCTTTGCTTTGGGCAACAACTAGCCAAATAAAATCTGCAGGGACTCCTTTTTTAACTTTTATTGAAGCATAAAGAACTCATTTGATATTATTAGGGAAATACAACACTGTGTTTCTCTGCTCTTAACCAAAATATTGGGCCTTTCTCACTACTGAGTTAAAGTATCATCCAGACATCCTTTAGTTATCATGAAACCAAAATAGCACAAAAATGTGCTAGCTCTGATACTAGTCTCTATCCTGCCTGTATTGCATCTCTTCTGAGTCACTGCTAAATGGTGTTCTAATTTGTGAGAATGCCATTGATTGTAGGCCAGCAAATTATTTTTATATTCTGACTTTTCCGACATCCTTTTCTCGTGTGTCATCATACAACAAGGAAAATATCCTCTCATGATGGCACTGTTGCACTGTGGCTAAGGTTGAGGTCAGAAGCCAAGGACTGGGGATCAAGCTGAGCTATTACAGTAACTATTCTCAGGTGTCAACTATATGGCCTACTGAGAAAGTGGCTAACAATCCATATAAAAAGAAGAGAAAGAAATATTGGATTTTAATTGGGGATTCTTCTCCTCTCTTCTCTTTTAAATCAGAGAGTTTGTCTTGTTTTTTTGTGACACTCCAGGACCTAACGATGATAATATATTCCTAGTGGTTTTCTGATGTCTGTATTAAGAGTACACTATCAAGGCTAAGTCCTCAAATCTTTGCCTATGAGCTTTCTAATTCAATTAGTATCGATCGTGTCTGATGTGCAGAGAGAATGGGTTTAGCACTCTGCCTAACTTCTCTAAGCTGGTTTGTTTTCCCATCCCATTTGGTCTTTTCCCAAATTAAGTTAATGAAATAGCTTATATCTTAGTGTCCTTCAGTGCAAAACTGATCATATGAGCCAATAAGAAAGTAAAGTCAGGAAAACAGAATTGTGCCAGTTCTGAGGGACTTATAAAAAAAGGAAACATAAACTTTGAAAGTTATTCATGCGCACTTTCAAAAATATTTACCAGTGAATTTGAAAAAAATATAAAAGTATGTGCACAATATTGCATCATTCTGAAGCATTATTACTTATCATTAACTGCACTCTAATGGCAAGTAACTCTAGGCAGTTATCTCTCCAGAGAAGGCCTAATAACACAAAGGTGGTCCACTTCCTAACATCAAGTCCCTTCCCGCCTCGAGTCCCTTCGGGGAGAGAGAGCGGGTTATAAATAAAATTATTATTATTATTATTATTATTATTATTATTATTATTATTATTATTATTATTATTAATATCATTTAGATTCACTCTAATGCTTCCAAATTAAATAATCCCATAGAATTGGAGGTGATTTATAATGAGACCATAGCACTAGAAGTATTAACTTTTTTCATTTGATGGAATAGGAACTTAAAATCTGAAAAGTAATATGTTGGTAATAACTGCTCTAAATTAAGGAAACATTTTTTCTGGGGTAAGATACACAGTCCAGTAAGTCTTCAAATAGAATAGAACTGCACCAAAAACAAAATGGGCAAATTCAAAGTTAGAAAAATAAATCTAACTTTTAGTTTATTTCAATCGCATTTAGATTTAAACTAAACAAGGCATAGGTGATATAATTATCTTCCAGATATGCATGGAATTATTTTTCTATTTTATTAGAAATGACTTTCAGGTAAAAGTGTCTACGGCAACCAACAAGTTGTCCCATAGTGAATTGGCGAGTTACCTAGGTTGAGCTGGCCATGGTGAATTGGTCACGGCAAGTTAACTGTTGTGATTTTGCCATGGCGAGTTGTCCTATTTTGTTCTGAGGCACACAACGTGGAGTTTCAAGTTATGTGCTTTATGTAAACTGGATCTCTTAGAGTACACTTATTTTGGTCTTTTATCTAATAACCAGTTATAATTCTGCTGAACTAAAACTCTTGTCATTATCTCTTGAGCAGGCTGGTTGCTAAATCTGTGAGTTATAAATCAACACATCTGGAGATTAGAAGCTGGGAGAAACCAGAACAGCCTGGTACTAAGTAAACAGTTAATAAGTAACTAAATATAAATGTAATCAGGCATTTCACTTTCTATCTTAGTCTTTTAAATTATCATATTTTCAACTGTACTTTTAATCAGAGCTTCGATTTAATGAATAATATACTGTATTTATTATTTTAAATGCTATTAACAGGTTTTGTTTATCCCACAATATAGATGCACTTTATTGTCTGACTAAACTAGTAATAGCTGAAAATCATCTGAGAAAATTTTCAATAGAATCAGAATTTATAAAAGGTTATAAAACAAAATTGACACTTGGCAATACTTACACTTGACAATATGGCCTTTTCTGGTGACTAACAAAATTATTTACAGTTAGCATCATCTTGCAAACCTCACAGTGAAAACAGGCTTTATGCCAGGTCTAGAAAAGCAGATAGAAATAGGGGGAAAGTTATTTGTTTTCCATTTTCTAAATCTAATTTAAAATTTTATAACTATTTTTTTCCTGGCAGTCTAACAATCAAACCCACAAAGCAGTGCAACAAATTCAGCCAATGTTCAATTCTAACTTGGCCATCCAATAGTTATATTGATTAATATAATTTACGATAAGTATATTTATTTATTTGAACAAAAGTTGCTGAAGTCATTTCTTCAAGATAGAGTATCAGAATGTTTATAATAATGGCAGTTAGTAATTAACCACTAACCTGATCAATACAATTAATCTTCTCAGCAGGATAGACCCCATAGCCACACCTGGCACAAGATTGAATATTCATATTGAAATTATATGTAACAAAATTAAATTCTGAGGGTCCAGTGATATACAAAAATGCCTTGTTTCCTAAGAAAGATACTCCAGTCTGTTCGTGCTGTGCTTCTGAGTTGCACTCAGCTGTTGTCTGGTTTTTAAAGCTGTCACTTACTAAGAGGGGTTATTTTGGCAACGGTGTTAAGAGTTCATAGAGGGAAAGAGATGCAAGAATTCAATGAAACCTTTCTCTAAATAGATGAGTGAAGTCAGAAAGAAGCATCATGGTCATATGAAAATGAAGGCCATCTAACTGGTAATATATAAAGTAGGGAGTTCAATGTTTATTTGTCAGAGTCCCAGGTTGGCCTTCTAAATATACTTCAGATCATCTTCAGATTATTATGTATTCACTAAGAGTCTATTAAGGAAAGCACAAAAGGCCAAAAACATTTTCAGAGCAGGGACTGATTCCCAAACTTTCTTTCTTTTCCTGCCTGTGGCCTGTGCAGGTGGGGTGGGGGGGTGGGGGGGGGGGAATCCGCAATACCTACTGCTTTTCATAAAGTACACAATGGAATTGGGAATTCCAGAAGTGCCGGAAAGAAAGATTTAACTACCTTTCAAGTTGTCTTACTGAATATCCATTTGTCTTAAGAAATATAGTTAGCCCACAACTTCACCACAATTGAGCCCAAAATTACTGTTGCTAAACAAGACATTTGTTAAGTGACATTTGCTTCATTTTACGACTTTTCTTGCCACTTGTTAACTGCAGTTAATGACACGGTTATTAAGTGAATCTAGCTTTCCCACTGACTTTGCTTATCAGGAGGTCACCAAAGGGGATCACTTTTTGATCCAGGACACTGAAACCACTATAAATGATTACATGATTTTCAATTGCCAAGAATCTGTCAGAATCTGAATTTTGATCATATGATCATGGGATTGATCAATGGTCCTAAATGTGCAAAATGGTCACAACTTTTTTTTTAATGCCGTTATAACTTTGAACATCTAGATTTAATTATATGTCTTCCCTTAAGAGGACCCTGCCATAGGATCCTGCCATAACACTAGAAAGAAGATTGCCATTTGTCTGAAATGGTATAGGCCATTTGTCTGAAATGGTATAGGGTTTCCTGCCTAGGCAAGGGGTTGGACTAGAAGACCTCCAAGGTCCCTTCCAACTCTGCTATTGTATTATTGTATTCTCCCTTGTTTGCTAATTCGAACTTTATCTCCCGCCGGAAAATCATGACCCCTTCCTTAACTTCGTACACTGCAGATATGTGAGGATGGCAGAACTGACCATAAGTAGACGAAATAGCAGTTTATTCCTAAAAGGGGGGGGGGGGAGCTCCGGCTGGCGAAAACTAAACTTCAGCTGTTTTCGGAGTGGAGTGGAGTGGAAGGAAAGGGCGAAGCCGCCGGCTTGTGAAAAGGCCGGCTTGTGAAAAGAAACGCTTGTTCCACGCTCAACCCAAAGGAGGCGCTGTAGAGACTTGGCTGGGCCGAGCGGGAAGGCGGTCGCTAAATTCAAGTCTCTCCGCGGCAACTTCCTGGATTGCCGCAGGGAGTGAAGTTTTCTGACCGTTTACTTTCGCTTTTACCTTCGACGTAGCGTTGCGGAGAGCAGGCAAAGCGAGAGGACTGGAGAGCTTTCGCCGCGGGCACCACGCGGGCAAGTATAGTTTATTTCGAGAGAGAACTTCAGATTTTTTCGCCAAGGCTCGATTCCCACGCCCATGCCGATTTCTCTGTACTCCGGCAACTCCCTGGGTAAACGACGGGCCTTTTTCAAAACTTTTTTTTTTGTGCTGTGCTTAACCTGTGCTTAAGCTTCCCTCGTTGTGCTTTAATTCGCTGTTAAACATTTTGGGACCGAGAACTCGCCTGTAAGAACCTTCAAAAAGTGATGGGATCTTGCAGTCTTTGTTTCCTTCTCCTTCCACCACGTCGTACTGATTCGTGCCGAGGGTTGCCATTTTTGCTTTTAAAAACTTAAACGGTGAAAGTTGCACCTGTTGCAAGTTCTACCTGCCTGATTAGTTTCATGCAGCTAGTCCTCTTCGGTCGGTGTCAGATCGCTATTCCAGAAAACAACGCATCGCGTTCCTTTTCCGTGCTACGGAAAAGGCGGTCTGGGAAATTCCTGCTTGGCCTGGAGCTAGGAAAATGAGGATTAAAGTACAGTTAGTTCTGTGTTTCAGTTTTCCGTGCTAAAGACGCTTGGGACCAGCTCTTCAGTAGTTGCATAGACCTGATCAGCTTATCCATGGTTGGTTAACTAATCCATGGTTCACTCAACTGATTAGAATTGCACGACAGGAAAAACAGGGTATCTACAGTCTGGGTTCATGCAAGAAACGAAACCTTTGTGGTTTAGTGTGTTGTAGAACTGCAGTTTCTTGCTCGTCTCTTAACTGATGGACAAAAAACGACCTGCTTGCCAAAAAAAAAATCTATTATATTATTTCCTCCTATATTATTAACTGAAGCATTCTTGCCTATTTTCTGATGGGGGGGGGGGGGAGCTGATAAAGATCAGTTGATGAGATTATCCAGGATGCATTTTCAAGGTTTCTGATTAAAATGAAAGTAAAAGAACTTGGGAACAGAAGTGAAACAAAAAGTAGATTTTCTGGGTGAAAGGGAAGAGAAACGCCCTGGGATTGCTCTTTGCCCAGCCAGTTCGGGGGTCAGGATGGCTTTTCTCTTGTTACAGTCTTCTAATCAGAGCCACCTGATGGCAAAATCCAAAGCATGCTGCCTCCTATTTAATAGCTGTAAGGCAATACATAAGATAAGGATCTGGGAGCCTCTGCTGCTTTAGTACTTTGCAACTATCTCATTAGGAAATAAGAGAGTGCTGCAGCAGAAGCTGGGATAATGCAGAGGATAGATTCTCCTTTCCAAATTGATAAGGATACTGTAAAGGCAGGCAGAATTCTGTTTGTAGAAGCAGAGACTCAACTCCAAACAAGTTGAGCTATCTCTGGTCTAGTAGATTTTTTGTTTTATGGAGGTATAACTAGAATTATTTAAGTACCTGCAGTTATACCAGTGATGTCTCCATATTGTCTATGGAGATTCTCAATCATCCAGCTCATGGTTGTCGCAAAGGTGTTTTTCAAAACGCAACTGAACTTTCTAGGATTTTTTTTCTTGAAAACATTTTTGCTTCACATCCAAAAAGCTTCTTCAGTACTTATTGAATGATGGAGAATGGAAGGATTTCTATTATTTGCTATCATCTGAACCTCTCTGAAGGTGAAGCCGGTTGTTAGCTCTCCAAGAGTTGTTGAGGCCACCTGCAGGTTTATCTGTACCTTCAGGATCACCTGAATCAGAATGCAAATAAGTGTATAACCTTCTTGATACTGTTGAAAGCACTGTGTTGTAGACAGGACATATGTAGCATCATATGCCTTCCACTCTGACTGTACAACTTTAACCTAGGTGGTCTCTTTGATCCTCTTTCAAACCATTGGTCCGCTCTGTCGAGAATGTGAACTTTGCTATTTGGCACACCTATTGAATGGGGAAACAAAACAACCACAAACACATGCACCAATAGAGGAGAACAAGCCATCAGGACAAGATCCAGCAGTTCATCTACATTTGAAAGACAAAGAACACTTTTTTGAAGACAGCAGATTTCACATTCTGGACAGAGAGGACCACTGGTTTGAAAGAGGGGTCAAAGAGGTCATCTTCATATTAAAATTGAACACCTTTTCTCAAAAGAGGATGAGGGATACAACACCACCTATCTTAGTGGTGTCCTTTCAACAGTTCCAAGAAGGGTCAACATCCATTTGCACTTTGATTCAGGCATTCTTGAGATTAAACAAACCCCAAGTGGTCCCAGTGACTGCCCCTCAGAGTGCTAACGACCAGACAACTGCAAAGAATATAAATCCTTCCATTCGGTCAGAAATGAAGAACCTTTTTGGAGGAGAAGCAAAATATATTCAAGGAAAAAACCTATAAAGTTCTGTTGCTTTTTCAAAAGCACCTTTGGGATAATCCCATATTGTTTCTATATTTCCCAAGAATATTGTTTCCCCCCCCAAAAAAATTGTTTTTAACACTCAGGAATTCTTCAATGGCCTTCACTATGCAGAGTAAATAACTGGGTTGGGTCGTGTTTTCCCTGGGTACAGTCAGCAATATGTTATTGTATTTGCAGATCATAGTGCACTTCATTAGGCAAATGGTATATAGTCTCACTACAGAAGTTTTCCCTAATGTATTATGAATTTAAAGGGAAAGATGTTTGTAGTAATGTTAGAGTAGCCTTGCAACATTTTTGCATACCTATAACAGCTGTGCCACATATTAGCTGGGATCATTGTACTTACTCAATTTATTTTTCTTTTTGAACATATAAATTACTGGATACTATACAGGTATCTTCAAATTGTGGGAGTCCTGTTTTAAAAGTACAGGTAGTCCTCAACCTAAAACTTTGAGTTACAACAGCACTGATAAAAACGACCAATGACTGTTTTTTTACATAACTGATGCAACAATCCCATGGTCACATGATCAAAATTCAAATACTTGGCAATTGGCATGAATTTATGATGTTTACAGTGCCCCAGGGCTATGAGAGTAACTTTTGCGACCTTCTGACATGCAAAGTCAGTGGGGAAGCTAGATTTCACTTAACAACTGTGTTACTAACTGCTGTGATCCAATTAATAACTGAGGCAAAAATTGTTGTAAAATGAGTCAAAATTCATTTAGCCTTAATCTGTGTAATTCCTTCTAGGTGGTTTTTTTTTTTTTTTTTAAACCTCAAATGGGATCATCTCAGTTGAGATGGAAATTGGAAAATAAATTCTTGTAACTCATATAGATTTTTCCTTCCTAATGCTGTTCATTATGAATACAGGAAATGATAGTTGTTTTGTTTCATACCTTTTATTCAGGTAACTTAGTGTTTTTCAGATTCGGCAACTTTAAGATGTATGGACTTTGATAATTTCACGGCAATTTGGGAGTTCAATCCACAAATCAAAAATTTGCCAACTTTGTTAAACACTATAGCAGGGTGGATTTGATTTAAATCAAGTCGATTTAAATCACTAGTAAAAAGGCTTGATTCAAATCAACTTGATTTAAATCATAATTTTTAAAGAGCAACTGTCATTTCTGTCCCTCCTCTGAACCCACTGTTGACTCATCAGCAGCCCCAGTCACTTTAATGGACTGGTGATGTGGCAGTGACACAACAAGGTGAGGGACGTAGCAGGTGAGTGGATGTCCACAAACAGCCACTGCCATGATGGATCTGAAATGACATGTGCTCGTTAATATTATATTTATAAGCTGCTTAGAAGGTTTCACTTTCATTTTTACTGCTTGCCCTTCCTCTTCACACTTAGAGCCTGGTCTGAGACGCAGTTCTCTTCAAACATTCATACAGTTTGTAGTGTACATAGATTTGCAAAACAATGAGATAAAGGAATATTTCTGAACCTTGTTTTATTATTTATCTCATGGTTACTATGAAATTGTGTGAATGCATCAATGCAGTGCATGTTATATCAGCTTGCAGAGCTTGGATTCATTGAATGGGTTTACTAAAAATGTAAATATTTAAAAATATACAGACTCATGGTACATTTATTTATTTATTTTATTTTATTTTAATCACATTTATATCCCACCCTTCTCCACAAAGGACCTAGGGCGGCGCACAGGAATTTAAAAACATACAAAACAATAAATACAAAATTTAAAAACATTTTAAATTACAATCCTATGCTAAAATCCAAATTAAAATCCCCAGTTTAAAAAATAGCCCCGACAGGAGGTTAGGCTAGGCCGGCTTGCTGAAAGAGATGTGTCTTTAGACACTGGCGGAAGAGGCGGAGGTCCAAGATGGTACGCAATTCAGGGGATAGGTCGTTTCAAAGGGCAGGGCCCGCCACAGAGAAGGCTGTTCCCCTGGGTGTCGCCAGACGGCATTGCCCGGCTGATGGCACCCTGAGAAGGCCCTCTCTGTGGGAGCGTATCGGCCGAAGGAATGTATGGGGCAGGAGACGGTCTCGCATATAACTAGGCCCCGAGCCATGGAGCGCTTTAAAGATGGTCGTCAGAACCTTTCGCACCCGAAAGGCCACAGGAAGCCAGTGCAGCTCGCGCAGGATCGGTGTTATATGGGAGCATCTAGAGGCTCCCGTAATCACCCACGCGGCTGCATTCTGGACTAACTGTAGCTTTCGA
The DNA here is from genome assembly GCA_039707465.1 of Rhabdophis nuchalis. Lineage (NCBI taxonomy): Eukaryota > Metazoa > Chordata > Lepidosauria > Squamata > Natricidae > Rhabdophis > Rhabdophis nuchalis. The sequence continues at coordinate 61,327,679 of CM077645.1, forward strand.
GTGCACCTCAAGGGAAGCCCCATGTAGAGAGCATTACAGTAGTCGAGTTGGGATGTCACGAGAGCTTGAGTGACTGTGCGAAGGGCATAACTAAGCTCCATTTCATGTTAAATAAACTAAAATTTTTATGTATATGTGTGTGTGTTAGTTTTATGAGCTGATCAATAAATAAATCATATTTATAAATAAATAAATATTTATTGATCAGCTCATAAAACTAACACACATATTTTTAAAAAAATCATACAACGGAACTCACGGCTTTCTGTCTAGATAGTCTCTGATGATGAGCCGAAAGATATGCTTCCTCCCTTAATTGGGGCCCTAACAGGGTGTTGTGGAACAATTAATCATACATACATACATACATACATACATACATACATACATACATACATACATACATACATACATAGCTATCTTTAGATAGATTTTTATTCCAAAAGCATTTTATTAAACTTAATTTGATAAAAATAAAAAAATCCATTTAAAAAAAACGATTTTATCCACCCTGCACTATAGTAAACCATTAATGTTTAAATCAGCGTGTATCTTGCAAATTACAATGTTATTATTTTTAGAATGAAATGAAGTGAAAAGTTTTAAACTGAAATAAATATACAAGAAGTTGATTCAGCAAATAATACTATGGACATCCATTTGTAAATTGCTTTTTATCATGATTACTTTCTATAACTAAAGACTATGAGAGCTACACAGTTCTTCATATTCAATCTCCCAAAATGTTCCAAAGCTCATGCTGGCACAAAAATAGCAACTGACCACAGACCTTAAAGCAACTGTATCTTTTCTTGGGAACACAGCAGCATGTTTGGAATTAAGGCGTATACAATTCAGTGGAATGTAACTTAGAGCATGTATGTTTTCTTCACATGTATGTGCTTGTTTTCATTTCTCCAGTGATATTAAATAATAAACAAGGAACAAAGAAATTGGATTTCAATCGTTTTGTAAAACATATTTCAACCTGAACTTCAATGCAAATGTCTAACTTCTAGATTCACTTAAAAAAAAAAGAAATATATCATGTTATCCAAAATGATATTAATTGTAAGAATTTTGATTGTAGAGTCTGTTGCTTATCTAAATATTGGTAGAAGATACCTATTCCTGTGTTGTCACTGATGGCTGAAGATACTAAAAATGATTATGCTGATGTAGTCGATGCAAAACCTTCAAGAACTGATCGGTTATCCATCTTTACAAAGTAAGAAAATAATTTTGAAATAAGAAATCTTAATTACTCTAAAATAGGTATACTTTTTGTTGTGGTAACAGTTCATCTGTGCATTACATGTGAACAAATTATTTTGTGACGTAGGAATGTTTATGAATATTTTAATCTATTGACAGATAATCACTTCCATGTTTTTAAGACTTCTTTTTTGTAAAATAAAACAATTGGGAATATTTACCGTAATTGGTCATTTATGAAAACATTTTAAACTGTATCCATATGACTATGAGGTTCAAATGGTAACTTATTCTGAAGTTTTGATAGTTTGAAAGTTGTAATATTTTACCATTAATCTACTCATACAATTACATGTTCATAATGTAGTCTACTATTTCCGATACAGAAAATCATGCTTGATTGAAGAAAAAGTTAACAACCAACAGAGATTCGTCATTCAATATGTGTCCAGCAGATATTCAATAAGAATTTGGGGATAAATGAACAACAGATTCCGATTAAATTTTGTATTTAAGATGAGACCATTAGGCTACCATTAGTTGCATTATTGCATTCCAATCTTTGATTGGTATGTAATAAAAAAGAAAGTTTATACATCTGCAAGTTTCAGATTCAAAATGCCACTTTCAAACCACTGTTTTTAACCTGGAACATTTTAACACTGAACCAGCTTCATTGAAATAAAACATTTGAAATTCAAAATAGTTTGACTTTGGTTTTTTGCAGGCTCCATGAAAATCCCTGCTTAGAGAGAAATGTTTATTATAATTCCCAATTATATATGTGATTTACACCTGGGGTCCCCAACCTTTTTGGCACCAGAGACCGGTTTCATTTTAAAGAAAATTCTGCGGACCGGTGGGCATGGCTCAGCCGGCGTAGAAGGGGAGTGGGGGGAGGGGGAACAGGCGGCGCATGCGGGGGGGTGAGTCAACTTACTCAACCCTCTCGGCCCCCAACAGCGCGAGCGGCCACGCACGCTCTGCCCAGGCGTCTGCCCCCTCCTCCTCTCCGGCCCTGCGGTTCCTATCAAGCCACGGACCGGCAGCGGACCGGGGGTTGGGGACCCCTGATTTACACAACCATTCATCTCAGACATTTAAAGAAATAGAATTTAAATTGTCACTAAAATTGCTGTTGCTGTTCAATGTTTTTATACAGTGGTTTTAAGATGCTTTCTAACAGGACTTTACAATACTGTAAGCTATTCTGGAAGAAATGTTTGCTCTAAAAAATACCATGTAAATTCTTATTATTTTTTTTACTAAAATGAATTTACTTTTTTGGCAGGCATAGCATATGAATTCTTTTATTTTATTCTTTCTATTGTGTTTATTATACAATAATCCAAGTCATACTTTTTAAGATGGGCTCACTGTAGCATAGTGGAATTTCAAACTAGGGTTTCATGTTTATCTGTGCAAATCGTTTGAGCAACCTCAAATCTGTTCCTCAAAGCAAGCAGGTAAAGACTAGGGGTGCATTTTGTTTTGGCATGAAAGGTTTTCTTGGGGCCCTACTGTGAAATACAGTTTTCCCAACTGATAACAACCACATCAAAATTTTTGGATGTTGCAGTTTCAACTAACATGGGTATGGAAAAACACTAGCAATCACAACTGGAGGGTGACTCTTACATGAATAAGGCTTAAGTCAGGGGTGTCCAAACTTGGGAACTTTAAGACTTGTGCACTTCAACTCCCAGAATTCCATAGCCAGCATGGCTGGCTGTGGAATTCTGGGAGTTGAAGTTCCCAAGTCTTAAAGTTCCCAAGTTTGGACGCCCCTGGCTTAAGTGATTCTCTTGTCAGGATTATGCTTCTTGTTTTGTTATAACTTAATGTATATTTTCACACAAACAATGATCAATAAACTGACTTCCATTTCACATGTGTATATCCAAAAGCAAGAAAAGATTTTTTGTTGGAAACAGGAACACTACTTAGTATTACCAGCACGGAGAGGCACTTTGTTGCCAATAAATAGAGAGCATTTTGTCCCATGTATGAGGCGTTTCATCCTTTTTGTTTTCATTGCTAAAACATGGCTTAACCATATAAGAGATTGGAAATGAAGGAAAGAAAAGTGGGGTGTGTTTTTGTCTGTTTCTAATAAGAATGTCTCTAGTGAGAGACATGTATTCAAGTGAGATAAAATTCAGTGGGAAGCCTATCCTGATTTCTTCCATTTGAACATTTCACAAAAGAGGTTTCTTTGTGCAAGATATGGCTTGTAGCAGGGATGGTAAAAGGTAATTAGAAGCTTGGGTGGGCATGCTTTCTGTACCTGTCTGCATTTCTTTAAATCAAAGATGACTTTTGCTAGAATCAAAACATGAGCCTGACCAATGAGAAGTTACTCGCAACTGAGTGTACACGCAATTGTGAAATCTCCAAATTACCTTTCAGCACAGATTATAAAACTAAACTTTATTTTGTTCTTTTTTTAATAAGCTATTCATACATACATACATACATACATACATGCTGGTCTTGTTGTATTCGGGTGTTTTCACGTGTAAGCATGAAATTGTTTTTGCAAGAAACGTTTCGGCAAGATCTCACTTGCCATCTTCAGGCTTTGGTCTGACCAAAGCCTGAAACTAAATAGCTCAAAATAGATTTATCATAGTATCCCTTTATTTATTTATCTATCAGCACAGGTGCTCTGACATAAACACTGAGATTAGATAGATAGATAGGTAGGTAGGTAGATAGATAGATAGATAGATAGATAGATAGATAGATAGATAGATAGATAGATAGATAGATAGATAGATAGATAAGGTTTTTGAGCTGATAAAGACACAAGCATGTATGTATGTGTATAAAGATTTCAAATCTAAACGGTTAGTCTTAAGCCAGATTCCTTTTTTAAAATGAAAAAAATATCAACAAGGCCAGTCATTAAAAAAAAACTTAAAAAGAGATAAAAATAAGTGCATAATTTGTCCACAAGGTGGCAGGGTAATATAATTTTTTACAAGAATCTTCATATCGTTTTATAAAGATATAAAAATAGTATCACCGTTTTTTATTCTGTCAAGTGTGCAATGCAATAATATATATTTAGAATCTCAGCGATGAAATATGGTAAAGGAATATGACAAATGTTCAAATAGGTTTAGGACATGTTTTATGGGAAACCAGGAGATTGAATTCTAGTCCTTCTTTAGGCATGAAAGTTGACTGGATGACTTTGATTATTCTCAGTCCAACTCACCTCACAGGATTGTAGTTGTGGAGAAAATAGGAGGAAGGATTATTATATGTTCACTGACTTGAATTACTTATCAAGTTATCAGTTATAATAGCAGGATAAAAATATAATAAATAAAATACTAATACTGGGGAAAAACAAATAAGAAAAATTAAGGGGAAACCCCTTTTGAGGGGAGATTTTTTGTACTCTTTTCCCCTAGCCTTTATTTTTTGTTTTTCTATTTTTTTTTATCATTTATTATTATTTTCATTTTAATTTGCATATAAAATAGTTTATTTGAAAATGGAACAGATCTAAATGAAGTGAAGTAGTTTGTCTCAGTGCAGACAAAACATTTGTTTTCAGATAGTGAAATACTTGTCAGCGAACTTGGTAAAAACAGACTATTTTAAAAATGTTTTTTATATTTATATTTGTTACACTATATGAACCAGTGTGTGTTTGTTTGTTTGTTTGGATATATCAGAAGGTAGGTGTGTGTGTGTTTACATATGTATATATGTATATGTATGTATGCACACCCAAAGTTTAAACGTTAACTAAAGACCCAAAAACATTCAAAAATAAAATTATTTCTTTTTCATTAATGCTTATCTAGTTTTGTGAGTTAATTCTTTACATTTGATGTCATTTTACCATTTTTTTACTTCCAAGTGTTGTGGGAAAGGCCTAAATTGTTGCACCCTATGATATTTACATCATCATATTATTTTGGTGGAATATGTACTTTCGGTATACTTGATTATATGAGTTATCTTACCTCTTTCAATCAAAGTCATGCCTCTCCCCCCCTTGCAGTTAAATAGTTTAATTCAGAAGTTGCCAAGTTTGGGAACCTCTGGTTTAATTGTTTTTCAATTGAGATTGAAGTTTGTAACCAAGCAGTTGCAGATATGTAAAAAATAATATGAGTATAACATTTTCATATGGCAGAAGGACATAACACGTTTTTAACAAGGACATAGATGAATTAATCTACAAGTAACTCTTAAAAGTAAGTTCCTTTAGAATTCTAAATGGCTATCTTAGAATCCTCCTTTTGATGTTTAATTGTCATTCTATAATTTTGAAATTTTAAACCTAATTTAATTTTTAATGATAACTTTTATAAATTGCTTTATTTATTGGTTATATTGTATTGTACACCACCAAGTATTCCTCTTTGAGGAAGCTTAGTGGTTTACAAATAAATTCTATAGTACTGCTTTAAATGTACTGGAAAGGTTCCCCCTCCTCCCCTTTGAATTAATATTCAAAGTTGGATCTTGGCTTTAAAGGATATATCATCCTGCTTGAAATGTGCAGTGTGGTGCACCTGCCTTTTGTATGCATTCTCCCATTCTAACAACAGTGCAATAATAAAAGAACATTGATGCAAGTACATCTTTTCTGCCTTTCAGCTGGAGCAGGAGAGGCTTACATGACCTCAGCTACGCGCTAGGCCATAGTAATGGCCATTTCAATAGCCTTATAGAAGAGTCCAGCGTGACCTATTGCTGACACAGACAAATTGTTGAGTCTGTGAACACATTGCAGTTTGCTTCAGTTTCTGGTGTTGTGTGAGCAGGATGAGATGCTTGCGTTACTAGAAAAGATAATAACTATCCCTCAGCATAAGGTGGACGTATTTTTCAGATGCAGAGTAGTGTACCACTTGACGAAGAACCAAGGTACCGTTCTTTCTTTCTTCCTATTCACTCGATGGGAGAGGAGATATCTTAACATCTATCTAAAGTTAGATGTTTAATTAGTGAAATTAAAAATATAAAAATCAGTAAAGGGTATAGTGTAGAATCATCATTTGTTGGACGAATTAAAGAAACAAAAGTGTAAAATAAAGCAGTAGTCAGAATATGTCTGATGTTACATTTGTGTTATTTGTAACATGCATCAGCAATCAAAAAAGGCTGTAAAGTAGATAAAACATATTAAGTAGCAAATTGTGATTTTTGATAACAATTTCAGTATGGCTTTGGTTGAGTTAAAGGAAGAAACAATAGTTCACTGTAATCAGTAACAGAAATATTACATAGCAGATATATCTTTTCTTAAACTTGTATTGGTATTTCTGTTTGTAGGCTTTAGGCTTTTTATTGATTGTTGGAATACAAAGAAACTTTTTTTGAGCTGACCATTTTTACAAAAATCAGCTATCATCTTCAATTATTATCAAGGCAGTTAATCATTTGCTTTGTCAGATAAATATAGGAAATTCCAAAACGTGGCTTATACATTGCAGATTTACTTCCTTAATGTCCTTGCCAAACATTATTCATAAAATTTGGGTGATTTCCAGTAATCTAAGTCTGGATTTACATGGGCCTAAACATACTGTTATTCCAAAATAGGTGAAGAAAATAAGGTAACAAGCTGATCTTTGACAACTAGACCCTGAATTCTTAATGATACCTTAGATAAAATGTAACTTCAAATATTCCTGAGATTAAAAAAATATTGATTATCTGAACAAACACCAAATTGATGAGGTCTGCTTATTGGGTGGGATCTTGTTTGTTGTAGTGGATGTCTTTTGCCAAAAGGGAGACCAGAATTAGGTCTATCCTAGAAACCATGAGTTGAAAAGGGCCAAATAGGACATTAAGAAATGAATCTTAAAACATATTTGGCAAGTAGTTGTCTAGCCTCCCCCATTCACCCCATTAATGAAAAGCTATTTATTAATTACCTGTCTTGACAATTGGTTACACTGTTGAATTGTTACTCTTTGTTCCTATCACTCAATTGGAATATATTTTCATATGTTATAATTCCATTGTTCAATGCCCTACACTCATTTTATAATGGTGACGTGACCAGTATTATTACAGAATATACATTTTATGGTAAAGAGACCAATACTGTTAAAGAGTGTACAAAAGGAACAAAATAAGAATAATGTAGTTTAAGGAATAAAATTTGCATTAGTCAATGACAGAAGTGTTTAAACCTGGCAACTTTAAGACTTGTGGACGTTAACTCCCAGAATTCTCCAGCCAGCTATGTCCACAAGTCTTAAAGTTGCCAAGTTTGGGGACCCTTGGTCAATGACTATATTCTATATTGGGTTAACTTCAAAGGTAACAAACTAGAAAAAATATGAACATTTATTTTGTTAACAGCTGAAACATGTACTGTAGAAGTTATCGGTGGGGCCTAGTTTGGGGGGGGGGGTATGTTTACAGTTATGTAGGACTTATTCTCCAATTTTCTGATAATCTTCATTGCCTGTTCTTCTCTGAACCGTTACATAAGTATATATCAGTGGTTTGAATATGTTCAGCCTGAGGAAGTGGGCAGAGTCCTTCAGGGCTATAAGTTCAGCCATGTACTCTTTAAATCCGTTCCCATCTGACTGGTTAAAATGGCCTGGAGATGTTGTGTGAGTGGTTTTAGTGATGCATAATTCTTGAATGAAGGGATTGTTCCTTTAACTCTAAAGGAAGCTTTTGTTTTTCTCAAAAAGCCATCTTTGGATTCCACTACATTGTGAGTAATGCATTCATATTTTTCCAAGCCATTTTAATTATATGTGTTTTAATTTCACTGAACAGATGGGTAACTGTTGGATTGTTTGGAGGTCATTTTCGTTCTTTCCACAATAACATTTAGTTTTATTTCTACAGAAAAAAGAAGAATGAATGTGAAGGTCAACCAGAAGATTCTTCTGGTAGCCAATATCGGATTATTATCCCTACATTCCAATATAATATAGCCTATAAGAAGCTTGGTAAATGCATTATTATAAACAATAAGAACTTTGCAAAAGAAACAGGTACATTTTTGTTTTTCTATCCATGTGTTAATTTCTTGTAATAATGTTTTAAAATGTGTGAACTTTTAAAAGTGAATGCTTTTAATAAGTGGTAATATCACAATGTGCTGATATTAATTGGTATCTTGTTTTAGTACAAACCTGACATAGGTTAAAATAATCTGTGGATCACACTTAATAGCAGTAATTGTAACTGTACAATGCAGTAGTAAGATGTGATGTCACATGACCACATTGTTTAACAACAGCAGTCCTCTTTCTGTTATTTAGAATTGTGGCTCATTAAGCAAGAACTTCCTTGTTACTTCCTGCCTTTTCCAGCAAGCAAGCAGTGTCAATGTTAATGCCAGCAGGAAGTCACAACCTTGTACTTGTGACTTCCTGCCAGCATTATCATTGACAGTTCTTGCAAGTAGTCTGGCAGGCAGATAAGTGTCCGCTGGGTGGAACTGCTGCCAGGTGCAAAAGGGTACATAACGGCTGCGACAGTTCCATGCAAGGCAGATATGTACTATGTAGTGCAGGCAATAGATTTTTATGTTTATTTATTTAGAGGATTTATTTAGAGGATGCGGCCGATTCGCTCCCACAGAGAGGGACTTCTCCAGGTCCACTAGGCTGTGCCAGCGGGCGACGCCCAGGGGAAGGACCTTCTCTGTGGCGGGCCTGACCCTCTGGAACGACCTGCCCCCCGAAATTAGAACAACTACGGACCTCTACTCCTTCCATCAAAAATTAAAAACACACTTTTTCTGCTTGGCCGGCCTAGGATAATCAACTGTTTTTAGGGTTTTTAACGATTAATTTTTAGTTTTAATATGGGATTTTAGCGCAGGGTTAATTTTATTTTATTTTATATTGTACTATGTTTGTGATTTTATATGTATTTTAAATTCCCTGTGCCCCGCCTCGAGTCCCTTCGGGGAGAGAGAGCGGGTTATAAATTAAATTTTATTATTATTATTTATATGGCTAGCCATTCTCTTTCAATGACTCTGGAAGTCTTACAAAAAATAAAAACTCATAACCAAAGAGTAAAAACAGCTGTCCACCCACTGGTGAAACAAGCCACTTGAACTCACTCTAGGTTTCCCAAACTGGTTCATAAAACCACATCTTCAGATCCTTGCAAAAGAGTGTCAAAGTAGGGGCCATTCTAATCTCTGAGGGCATGGTGTTTCAAAGGAAGGTAACCACCACAGAAAAGATCCTTCTAAGGCCCACCAGATGTACCTCTTTAAGAGAGGGGAACTGCAAAATTCCTTCCCTCCTTGCTGTGGTGGGTCAGGTGGATGGACCCAGGTAGAGACGCTCCCTCTAATAACCTGGTCCCAATCCATATTGGGCTTTAAATGTGACAATTTTGAGTTGTACCCAGAACAAATCTGCAGCCAAATGCTGCAGATGGACATGCACTATGCAATAAAAGATCCTCAGACCTTTACTTCGTTGAGTAAACTTCAAATGCTTACTAGTTTGTTGTGGTTGTTAACCAGAATATTTGTATTGAGCTATAGAGGACTTTTTTAATGAAAAAATACAGTAAACCTCACTTTTGCAGACTGGGGAAAGTTACATCTATCAAATCGCTCAGATCCAGAACGAGATGGTCTCCATGGAAAGTAGTCTAGAGGGAATTCCGGAGGCAGGTCTTGAGACTCCTTTTTGGGAGGAGTTACTTCCAACGATATGGACAGGTTACGTAGGCGACTGAGAGCCACCACATGTTTATTGGACCCGTGTCCCTCCTGGCTTGTACTGGCATCCTGGGAGGTTTCACGAGGCTGGCTCCAGGAAGTAGTAAATGCTTCTTTGAGTGAGGGGTTCTTGCCCGCTGTCTTGAAAGAGGCAGTAGTGAGGCCCCTCCTCAAGAAGCCTTCCCTGGACCCAGGATTATTAGTCAATTATCGTCCTGTCTCCAACCTTCGCTTTCTGGCGAAGGTTGTAGAGAGTGTGGTGGCACAACAGTTTCCCCGTCACCTGGAGGAAATTGACTATCTACACCCGCGCCAGTCCGGCTTCCGGCCCAGTCACAGCACTGAGACAGCATTGGTCGCGTTGGTAGATGATCTCTGGAGGGCCAAAGATGGGGGTTGTTCCTTCATCCTGGTCCTATTAGACCTCTCAGCGGCTTTCGATACCATCGACCATGGTATCCTATTGCATCGACTGGAGGAGCTGGGGGTGAGGGGCACCGTTTTACAGTGGTTCTCCTCCTACCTCTCCGATCGATCGCAATTTGTGTTGGCAGGGGGGCAGAGGTCGACCTCGAGACCCCTCACATGCGGGGTTCCTCAGGGGTCGGTCCTCTCACCACTCCTGTTCAACACATATATGAAACCGCTGGGTGAGATCATCCGTGGCTTTGGGGTGGAGTACCATCTGTACGCTGATAATACTCAGTTGTACATATCTACCCCAGACCACCCCAACGATGCCGTTGAAGTGATGTCCCGATGTTTGGAAGCCGTGCGGAGCTGGATGGGAAGGAACAGACTCAGACTCAACCCATCCAAGACCGAGTAGCTGTGGTTTCTGGTGCCCCGGTACAACCAGTTGATCCCATCACTGGCCATAGGGGGTGAACTTCTAGCCCCCGTGGATCGGGCAGGCAACTTAGGCGTCCTCCTACATACTCGGCTGTCTATGGAAGATCATGTGACGGCCGTGGCCAAGGGGGCATTCTGCCAGGTTCGCCTGGTACGCCAGTTGCGGCCCCTATTGGATAGGGACGCCCTTCGCACAGTCACTCATGTGCTCGTGACTTCCCGACTAGACTACTGTAACACTCTCTACATGGGGCTCCCCTTGAGGTGCACCTGACGACTACAGCTAGTCCAGAATACGGCCGCGCGGGTAATTATGGGTACCTCCAGGTACTCCCACGTAACACCGCTCCTGCACGAGCTGCACTGGCTACCTGTGGCCTTTCGGGTGCGCTTCAAGGTGTTGATTACCATCTTTAAAGCGCTCTATGGCTCGGGTCCTAGCTATCTGCGTGATCGTATCCTACCTCACACATCCCTTCGACCGATTCGCTCACACAGAGAGGGACTTCTCCAGGTGCCGTCCACCTGGCAATGCCAACAGGCAGCTCCCAGGGGAAGGTCCTTCTCTGTGGCGGGCCCAACCCTCTGGAATGACCTACCCCCCGAGCTTAGATCTACCACGGACCTCCGCTCCTTCCGTCAACAATTAAAGACCCATCTTTTCCAGCAGGCCGGCCTGGCCTAACCTAATCTACCGTACCAGCCTAGTTGTAGTAAATATTACCTAATTGGGTTTTTAAGCTATAAATTTAAACGAGATATTTTAACACAGGGTAAAACATTTAATTTAGTTTTAATTATTTATAATTGTTTATGTATATGCTCTTAAATTCTTGTACACCGCCCCGAGTCCCTTCGGAGAGAGGGGGCGGTCAATAAATCCAAATAAATAAATAAATCGATCAATCAATCTCTGTTAAATCTAAGTATACATAAATGTATAAATATCACGTATTTTCTAACAATTGTACTTGTTGGGATTTGTTTTTTGAGGGGGGGCGGATAGTTTAAATTCAAATTGTAATCCATTCTATTGCCACTTTCATAATTATTATTCTGCCTCCCTCAGGCTGTTAAATAGGACTGCAACAAATTATTGGGGGGGGGGTTGCCATTAATACCTGTATATCTTTTTTTTAGCCATCTAACTATCAAATAGCTGATTGTAGTCTAGCATGGTAATCAGAATTAAAATCTTTTTTGTTTACAAAACTCTTCAGTTTTTTTATATATCAAGTACCTCTTTTGGAGGGGGTTTTATGTTTTCATTATAATGTGCATTTCCTAGTTTGCTTTTGGAAGGTTTTGTTCTTCTGTTTGTTTCATTGCATTTTAAAGTAATTCTTATTTACCTATTTTAATTATATCCATGATTAGTCATAATTACCATGCATACAAAATTCTAATTCCTGGCGTATCCCTTTCACTACAGTTACTTGCCACTATAGAAAAGTAAAAATAGTATAATTTGGACTTCAGGAAATATTAGACAACCGATTATGTGCATCCTATTCAGAGCTATGGATTATAAAACTGCTTCTTATGGTATATATGTATATATATGCTTTCATAGATTTTCACGGATGTAGGTATGCTGGTGTTGCCATCCTCGGGTGTTTTCCCGTGGATATAGCATGGAATTTTTTTTGCAACGTTTGGACAAGATCTCACTTGTCATCCTCAGGCTTCGGTCTATGACTGTGACTGCGAAGGCATCGCCCTTCCTTAAATCTTGGTGGGGGTGGTGGAGTGCTGACTATTGTTGTGAGTGGGTTGATTGGCTGTGCAGCTATCTACCAATCATGATACAGCTGCACAGCCAATCAACCCACTCACAACAATAGTCAGCACTCCACCCCCACCCCCCCACCAAGATTTAAGGAAGGGCGATGCCTTCGCAGTCACAGACCGAAGCCTGAGGATGACAAGTGAGATCTTGTCAAAACGTTGCAAAAAAAATTCCATGCTATATTCATGGGAAAACACCCGAGGATGGCAACACCAGCATGCATATATATATAGGTTTTGGTTTATTCAGGTCTTTTCCCGTGTAAAATTTTACACGGGAAAAGACCCGAATAAACCAAAACCTACATACCTATACAAATTAGAGAGAGACCAGGATAGATCTATTTCGAGCTTATTAGCTCTCATCAGCTGGCCATACCCCTTACTGGGATTCGAACCGGGGCTTCGGGTTTTCTCCCGCGTAGAATTGGAAGTATCTTCACGACGTTTCGATGAAATCTCATTCATCATCTTCAGGCTGGTGCTTCGGGCTTGGTGCTTCCAGGAGCAATGTGAGATCTCAGCCGGTTCCTCTTTTTAACTGCCAGTGGGGGTGTGACTTGATTGGATGGGAGCTTGGCTGCATTCTGATTGGGTGGAGGTGTGTTCTGATTGGTAGGGGGTTTGGCTGTGCTCTGATTGGATGGGAGTTTGGCTGTGCTCTGATTGGATGGGGCGTGTTCTGTTTGGGTGGGGGCCTGGTTGTGCTTGTGTTAGTCTGAGTTGCAGAGGAATTTGACCTGGTGAGCTGCATTGCTGTTGTTTGGCTTCGCGTTTGTGGTCGTACCACATCTCCGTGGTGGGCATCAGTTTGCTTCATGTATGGATTGGAGGGGTTTAAAGTGGCTAATAATGCAGCTTTGGTCTGGCTTCTGGTTTGTGGTCGGGCTTCTGATTTGTGGTCATCTTCGGTGTGGGTTTGGGTTTGCTTTTTGCGTGGATGTGTGATAGTGACATCCTGTGTGGTTTTCGTGAGTGTGGGTCTGGTATCATTCTTTGTGTTAGGGACTCGTTTGTCAATGAGGGCAGGTTTCCAAATGGCTGGTAGGCGGGAGGTATCATCTCGTTTATTCATGCTGTGTGGCCGCTTTTCTATCTCAATAGCTTCTCTGATTATTCTGTTGTTATAGTGTTCAATTTTGGCAATAGTTCTGGTCTTTTTAAAGTCTATATCATGTCCTGTGGCTTTGAAGTGTTGGACCAGGGAAGAAGTTGGTTCCTCCTTTCTGACTGAGTTTTTGTGTTCTTCAATGCGTGCCTTTATTCTTCTGTTGGTTTGTCCGATGTATGTGGTGGGGCAGGTGGGGCATGGGATTTCATATACTCCTTGATTTTCTAACTCTATTTTCTCTTTGGGGTTTCCTAGGATGGTGGATATTTTTCGGTTTGTGTAGAATGCTGTCTTGATGTTGTGTTTGTGGAGGATCTTGCTGATTCTGTCTGTGGTGCCTTTTATGTATGGGAGGAGGGCTTTGCCGTTTTCTTGTTCACTGTATTGGACTTTAGTGGGGTTTTCTTTTTGGATTAGGTTAGAATCTTCCAATTCTACGCGGGAGAAAACCCGAACAACCAAAGACCTACATACAAACACCCGCGAAAACCTCAGAAAACATATATATATATTACATATTATTTCACACATCCAGTTCTGACATTCATTTGTTTTGGTTCAGGGATGTTTATACGAAATGGTACTGACAAAGATGCTGGTGACTTACAAAAATGTTTTCGGGACATTGGTTTTGACGTTTCCATCTATAATGATCTCAGCTGTAAGAAAATGAGGGAAATTCTTGGTGAAGGTACTGGTTTTTTTTTAACTTGACCTCTCAACTATTATCTTAAAAACTAAGAGCTTTTTCTACGTTGATGCCGACCAGATACATTGGGATAATTATTAAAAATGTTTAACCAGGTGTCTGGGAATTCCAAATATACCAACACGTAGGTACAGAATGAGAAAAAGAGTAATAAATCACATATCAACTTCCTTCTCTATTGTATACCAATTTTAGCACTTGTAATGTTTTAAGATTATTTATTGTTAAAATGATGGGCATATTTTTATACACAAAAAATGTCCTCTTTAATTTTTATTGCTAAAAAGAGCTGAGTGACATGTTCATTTGAGCTGTGGTAGCGCAGTGGTTAGAATGCAGTACTGCAGGTTACTTCTGCTGACTGCCAGCAGTTCAGAAGTTCAAATCTCACCAGACTCAAGGTTGACTGAGCCTCCCATCCTTCCGAGGTTGGTAAAATGAGGACCCAGATTGTTGGGGAAATATGCTGACTCTAAACCACGTAGAGGGAGCTGTAAAATGCTGTGAAGCGGTATGTAAGTCTAAGTGCTATTGTTATTTAGTGATGCAACATGTGGTTGATTTGTAGTTGCCAATGAAGATCACAGTGACGCTGCTTGTTTTTCCTGCATCTTATTAAGTCATGGAGATGAAGGCCGTATCTATGGCACAGATGCATTCATGGCAATCAAGGATTTGACGACACTTTTCAGAGGAGACAAATGCCAAAGCCTAATTGGAAAACCCAAATTGTTCTTTATTCAGGTAAGAAGGCGTTTGCTTTTTATCAAAACAAAGCTAGAAATAGCCTGACACACCCATATGTGTTAAAACAACACTAAAACTGCAAGTAAAAAGGGTTCAAAATTCACAGACGTTTTCTTGTAAAATATCATATAATATACATTTGTGATCTTTGAAGAAAATCCGGGCTATCGTCACCATTCCTTAAAATTCTAAATCTTTCCTTTTTTGTACTGTGTGTGCCATAACAGGTCGCAGAAAGTAGCTGATCGTTCTCATTTTACCCTTTTGTGGATGCGATGGCCCATTGTTCTATAATACTTTATTCCTCAGTGTGGGGAAGGATACTAAGCATAGCTGGGCCGAGATTAATTTTGTTGACATACATGAGGTCTAATCCTATCAATGAGAATTATGCTAGATGGACCAGTAATTTGGCTTTTATGTAGGAAGCTTCATATCTCAAGCACAATTGCCAAATCTGTGCAGCTTTATTTCTCCAGACCTTCTCCTCTCATTGTTTACCTTTGTGACAAGACTTTCTCTTCGTTAGTATGTATTTTGGATAGCCCAGGGGCAAATATATCTCCCAAAACTAGGTGTGAGTATAAATTTGGATACTTTATGAATAATAAATCATATGCCCACTAGCTACAGCTTGGCCTTTTCTGCATAGTCTAGTAAATGAAATGCAGCTGGAACATTTATGCTGCAGCCTTCAGACTTAAAACATTTTTGATGGAACTCTTCACTGCTTATCAGTGATAGGAGCCATTAATGGACACTATATCACTTCAGCGGTTATCCAGGTGGAATTTGTTAATATACAGTATTTAATTTTACAAATTGTAAGTATTTCTTCAGTCACCACATGAATCTGCTAGAGAACTATCACAATCTGTTATGCTTTGTGTTTACTATGTGCCATTTATACGTACAGGAATTATGCCTACTATTTAATATTATGGTTTCAGGCATGCCGCGGCTCTGAATTTGATGATGGGATTCAGACAGATTCAGGTTCTTCAAATGATACCCTGGAAATGGATGCCAATCCAAGATACAAGATTCCAGTTGAAGCAGATTTTTTGTATGCATATTCCACTGTGCCAGGTACGCTTGGGGAGAAAAAAGTAGCAATTTGATATAGGATAAGTCAGACGTAAAGTGTGACAGAAAATGTAGCCATTTGAATAGAGGCTATTTTGGAGAGAACATGTTTTTTACAGTGAATTTTAGCAGGAAATGCTACATGATAGTGATGATTAAGCATCTAGCAGGTATTAAATGATGCGTGGTAAGACAGTAAGGGAGATAATTATATAATTGGGGCAGGTTTGTTATATCACAACTATATAAATAGGAAAAAGTAGCCTATCAGCCATTCTGTAAAGAAAACATGCCTATCCCTAAACTTGTGCAGTCCCAGGCACATACAAGTGTGGGTGAAAGAGATAATGGTAGGATACAGTGGTGGGTTCTGGATGCCATCATAATCGGTACACTGCAATGGGGCTGGGCTTCCACAAAGGGCATGCACACATGCGCACCCACTACCCTGCGATACTCCAGTTGCTCGGTAGAAGTCCTGCAGGTGCCTTATGCTGTGCACGTGTGCAAATGGCCCAGTTAGTTCAAATAGAGATAATGAATGAGGGCGGGCAGGCCGTCCAAAGCCAGTATGGCGGCCGCTGCTCCCAGCTGGCACTGGTACATCCGTACCGGAGTGTACCGCCCGGAACCCACTACTGGTAGAAGAGTGAAACGTGTATACTGTTGCACATTCTTAACTCCAACACATATTTTTCATTGGGATCTTGCATCTTTTATGCAAGTCCAGCAAAATACACAACTTCTTTACCAAGCTGTTGGTAAGTGAAGCAACCTCATACATGCTGATAAAAAGCATCTTTCAATAGGGCTACATACCTCTGCCTAATATGTATGCAGTCCTAAATTTACAACCATCAAGTTGTACAAGTCATACAGTTGTTCAGTGAGTCAAGTGATGATCATGAGAACAAAGACTGGACATAAGAAATTTTTCAGTACCATCATAACTTCAAATGGTTGCTAGATGAAGGATCATAAGTTAAGAACTACCAGGAATAAAAAAAAAAATGGTGGGCTGCCATGATTGATTAGTAGATGTTCATCAGTGGTCCTGCAAGGGTCCTTGATGAACTCAGAAGCATGTTCTAAGGAACCATCTCATACAGAAGTGGAAATTCTATTTTTGGTTAACATGGCGCATACCCATTCATTGAATTATTTTTAAGTATTATTTTTTTCTCTCAAGCTAGTTGTAAAAATGTTGATATTTTTATCATATGTATCAATTTATTCCACAAGTTAATTATCATATATCATGAAAATGAATATTATGAAACTAAAAATCATTATATTCATCGTACAGGAAAACCAATTTCTCTTTCAAATAACTTTCATATCTTAACCTTCACATTTATAATTTTAGAAAATGTTCCAATTATTAAAAATTATTTTTGAAATTTAAATTTTTATAGAAATTCCTTTTCTATGTTGATATATCATATTTTTTGGAATATAAGATGCACCAAGGTTTTGAAGACGCAATTTTTTTAAAAAAAAGGTTTTGCACTCTACAAACTTCCCCAAAACGGCGCGTTTTTCATGGAAATGGGCCCATTTTTTTTTTTTTTTTAAAGGGCATAGCTAGCCTTTAGGAGACTAATAGAGTCTCCGGGGGAGCAAAAATGAGCAAAAAACAGCCATTTTTTTGTGAAAATGGCCCCATTTTTTATAAAAGAAAAAAATGGGGGGCATGGGAGGCTTAAAAAATGGCCCATTTTTTTGCTCATTTCTGCCTCCCAGCCCCTAGGAGGTGTCTGAAATCCTCCTAAAAACTATGCATGGCCATTTTAGTGAAGGGGGCGGGGCTTGAGGAGGCAAAAAATGCTGTATTCAGTGTATAAGACACACCCAGATTTTTCAGCCTCTTTTTTGAGGGAAAAAGGTGGGTCTTATACTCTGAAAAATACGGTATATCCCAGAGACGATTTATTTTCCACAATTGTAAGGTTTTATTACATATAGAGACTATATAATTTTTCCCTGTACTTTTTATTAATTTATTCAATCAATTTATAAGCTGCTTCCATCAACAAAGTGATTCAAGGTGATAAACAATACCATAAATATTTTAGAATATGGCAAAAGAAAATGGAAATGCATAACAAACACAATGCAGTGCCTTAGAGAAGAAAATACTATAAATAACAAGGGATTGAAATGTCCAATATCAATAAGAAGTCACAAAACACTGTGGCAGGGCTTACTATACATCCAGTTTTAAAACTTTCCTACAGTAATAGATGGGTCAGAGGCATGCAGACTTTGTACCAAAGAGTATAGGTGGCCACAGAGAAGCCAAAGTAGATAGTGTTCCATGGGTTATGGAGCATACCAGTCTTACTAAATTATTTATTTATTTATTTATTTATTATTATTATTATTATTATTGTTATTATTATTATTATTATTATTATTATTTATTGAATTTATACCCCGCCCTTCTCCAAATGGACCCCAAATCTATGTAGGAAAAGGTAGTTTTACGTGTATGGGCTATAAAACATGTCCACATAAGTCATTGCAACCAGTCATCACTTTGCATTTATTGCTTGCAGTTTGTAAAGCAAAAGAAAGTTGAAGTAAAATCATAAGCACAATTGAGTTTCACTTCGCGACCATTTTGTTCAACAAGTGAGTCGCCCGTCTAAATTGTGATCTGTAAATAAGCGCTAACTGTACTCACTAAAAGCTTGAAAGACACTTTGAATCAGTGTTTCTGCCTTCCAGTTTAGTCCTATTCTATATTTGGATTTGTTGGATGCACTGTGTGTTAAATTCTGTATTCTACCCTTTCTGACTTATAGGTTACTATTCGTGGAGGAATCCAGGGAAAGGATCCTGGTTTGTGCAGTCTCTTTGCTCAGTGCTGAATGAGTATGGCAAAAATCTGGAGATCCTGCAGATTCTGACCCTGGTTAATTACAAAGTAGCAAGAAACTATGAATCTCAGTCTGATGACCCACGCTTCTGCAGGAAGAAGCAGGTTCCTTGTGTGGTATCCATGCTAACCAAAGAACTTTATTTCTGTAAATTGCTTCCACCAGCACAGCAAATTTAAAATACATAATACATTATAACTTCCAATGCATTTTTAATCTAAGCTCTTCCAGCAAAAGGCAATCATAGATCTAAAGTTGAAATTGATACAGTGAATTTAAAATACACAATACCAGGATTACCTCAGTCAATTAATATATTGATTTTCACAGTGCCACATGTTTCTGTATTGTTGGAGGTGCCTATTCCTTGTTTCTATTTTTACTGGGAGCTATCACAAAATTTCTCTGGAGTCTTGCTTTCCCCGTCATAGAAATAACTCATTTTTCATCTATTAATTACTTTTTTAGGGTTTATCATTAATTTATAAGAATAATTGTATATATTTGTCAAATATCTCCAGTGACATCTGCAAAAAAAAAAAGTATTAGCAAAGTTCATTTGATGTTTAGTGATAAAATGGTTGAGAAATCATCTTAGGGTGCTTAAATGCTCTTTTTCATCCCAGTCTACATATCACTAGGTGGGATTCATTTTACTCTTATAAATCATTATTTTGTGTACCACTTAATTTCCTTATTATAAATTTAAGCTCCATAATTTCAGTGGGTCTGCTTTTAACTAAGTAAAACAGCTGTTAATTTAAGTAACTCTCTATGAACATCTCCCTGTTCTCTTCCTTATTTTGGCAAACAGTTCTTATAAATGTAAGGTACATATGAATTGCTTATTTTTACCCTGAATGAAAAAAATTCTCCTGGTCCTTTTTTGCGATCAATGAACAATAAATAACATGTACAATCTACTCTACACCAAAGTAATTTTGTATCAAAGACATTTGGTAGTACATTTATGTAGTATATAAATAGAAAAATATTATAGGTTGTTGATTTGTTCAATGCATTATTCTACAAAGCAAGTAAAAGAATAGAAAATTATTTCTAAGATTCTATTTTCTTGTAATTATTTGCCACTGTTAACAAACCTTAATTTTGTTCTCATTCTCTATGCATAATCATAGTCTGCCCAAACAAGTTTCTCTTAGAATGTCTTCATCCCTTGTGATAATTGTTGGTTTCTTATTTTCTTAATATGCAATCAATATTATGTAACAATGTTTTTTTTAAAACAAATTTTACAAAAATCCTTTATTGTTAGTACATATTCACTTAGAATAGATTAACTTCATAGATTTTCACATTTATTGTACAATTAGAGTAGCTACTTGATAGTAAAAAGACATGTCAAGTAAAGAGACTTGTCCCTTTTCAAGCAACTTTTGGACCAATATACTTTTCAAATGCACACACACACAAACACATACATGTACTGATGAAAGTTCCTGAAATTGAATCTTTGGGGTCAGGCATGTTGTTTTGGTTTTTGACAAAGGACAAAGCATCTTGGCTCTGTGATGATCTTGATGAAATACATGACAATCAATCAGAGTAGATGCTATTTTGGGATGTAAAGTGATTACAATTTGGTACTAAAGTGTTAAGTTATTCTCCTTATCCTACATTTTGCATACAAAATAAAATTGGAAATGTAACTACAGAGCATAGCATTATGGGTGTGGGGACACCTGTGGGCACATCTCATTCACTCCCCCTGCTTTTGGCGCACGAGCCAAAAAAGGTTCACCATCAGTGGCCTATTAGGTGGTGAAGGGTTAATATATATATATATATATATGTAAAATACTGAGAATATAATCTTTTTACATAAAGACTACTTCAATATTTGCTTTCATTACTGACATTATTTTACTTTCAATGTTCTTAAATATTACTAGTTCTCTCTTCTTGGATTTTTCTCATGCATTTTCTGAGTGATTTTTCTAAAGCTTGTCAATCTCAGCAAACCTGTCAACTCTGTCAACCCAGCTTCAACTTTTCAAAAACCAATTTCATACAAACCCTCTTGCCTACTGTTGATTTTGAATGAGACAGTAATGTCTTACTCCAGTTTAAATATTTAGGTGAGTCTGCATCATTCTCTGAAAGATACCCAAATTAATCAACTATTCACACAAAAAGCCAGATAGGACAAGATCAGCAGCTGCTAGCCACTGCCCAACTTCTGTAAAATTTATTTTTCTGCCCAGGTTCCATCCAGTAAAATGAGATACATTTTCTGATGACTTTTAATGTCACAATGTGAGTTAGAAATTTCCTTGAACCAGTTATATACCCTCCAGTGAGTTTGGGAAAAAGGAGAGAGTTGCAATATCTCCGCAAACTTGTGGACTACATCTGAAGAAAAGTCTATTTTAAGCCAATTATCAGAGAAGCATGGGAGAAAGAACTCCAAGCTGTGTTAAGTGCAGGTCTGGACAAACATGAAAAAGGAAATACTGTGAAAATCATTTCTCATATGGTCAGTAAGGCAACAAATAACCACAAGTATCTCCATTAGAAAAACCTACTTACGCCTCAGTTCCTGGATACATGATTGCAGCTCAAGACTCCCAACTGAATCATAACAAGGAAAGAAGGAAAAACTTGCTAAATAAAAATAAACCTGTGCACTAATTCTTTGTATATAACAATTGGTTTAGTTATTTATTACTCATTTACTTTGCAGTATTTGTTGCCATCTCAATCAGATTTGGTTCCTGGCAAAGTTAAAGAAGTCTAAAATTACATTAAAAACAGCAATAGAAATCTTACAGGGCAAATGCTAAGCAGAACAATTCTACTTTGGTCTGTCCAAACTAACAGCCAATCATACTTCTGGATCAGAAGTATGATTGGCTGCGATGAATTCGTGCAATGAATTCACCGCTGAGAAGGCCTGATCCTTTTGAACAAGCATCATGTTTGGATGGCATATTTAATTAGTTATATGGTTGCTCACTACACATAAATGACACTGGGAAACTAATCAAAACAATTAAAAAAGCAACATAAACAGCATAAAACAGTAACCGAGAACATTCATAGATCCCACTCATCCATACTATCAGAGCCGCAGGTGAGATGGCAAAGCCACATTTTGAATGCCTTGCAGCTGTGGGCATGTGTGGTGTCGGAATGAAACATCTGTTTTCTGAAAATCGAGAAATACTGAAATGCATGTTTACAGTAGAAGGGTTTAAAGGTATGAGTAGGAAAAAGTCACATTTCTCAAAGGCATCAGCTGAGGCAACCTGGACAGGAGTAAGGACAAGGAGAGCCTCTGGGGTATTTGGGCTGGTACGTACTGCCATACTGGACATTGACAAATTAAGGTAGGTAGTGGAAGAAGACAAGGGGCTTCTGCAAAACCAGGACATGGGCAACACCAGGGTCATATGAGTTAATGCTGTGTTGTGTCTCAAATGCCCTGTGATCCCGAACCTCCTGGGATGCGAGAGGAGCCCTGGGGACCGGAGGGTGCAGCCGCTAGCAAACAGCAGGTGCGCCCTCCCATAACCTGATATGGTTCCCGGCTCTCGCCATAGCTACCTCTCCCACACACTGTCCTGATGGTGTGGCCCTCTGTAGAACTGACCTTTAGTCCCCCACCCCCAGTATTGGACCTAATTTTCTCCCCATCGGGACAATGGCTCGACCTGGAAATAAAATCCCGTGGGTCCCTCCCCTCAACCAGATTCCTAGTCCCAGGTAACCCTCCCCCCACTCTGGGGCCCCTTAAAAAACAAGTTAAAAAATTCCCCAAGAAACTCCTAAGTTTCCGTTTGCACCACCTCTCAGGATTTAAAATTCCGTCATCGAGGGGAACCTCGTTAACGTTGAGGGCCAAACCAGCAAGAGAGGGGAATCTCGCAGGGCGAGGAGGTCCGAGTCAAACTATTATCCAAGGCACCTGAGGGTAGAACAAGAAGCAATGGGTGGAAACTAATCAAGGAGAGAAGCAACTTGGAACTGAGGAGAAATTTCCTGATAGAACAATCAATCAGTGGAACAGCTTGCCTCCAGAAGTTGTGAAAGCCCCAACACTGGAAGTCTTTAAAAAGATGTTGGATAGCCATCTGTCTGAAATAGTATAGGGTTTCCTGCCTAGGCAAGGGGTTGGACTAGAAGACCTCCAAGGTCCCTTCCAACTCTGCTATTGTATTATTGTAAGTATAAAAGGATACCATTCATGGAAAGTCCCTGCAGCTCAGGAGAAGTGGAGACGGGATCACATGATCTTTAAATGTTCCTTTTATAGGAACATTAGAAATATATAAAGATTAGGAAAAAATATTCTGCCAATAATTGCTAGGTATCCTGGCCTTTCCGACACTACCTATCTCCAGTGGCTGCTTGGGAATGAACAGTCCATAACTACAGAGCAGGTGGCCAGATTCTGCGCGGCAGCACTGGGGATTCATTGCAAACCTGTCATTGCAAACCTCTCCACCTCTCCACCATCGCGATGTTATATAACAATTGTGGCAAACACTTTGCACTGCTTAGTCATTTCCCTTTTAGCGTTGAACCTACAATGGGCCACATAGTTTAGGGATTGCAACTATCGTATAGTCCAGTGGTGGGCAAACTCATTAGTCAACAGAGCCAAATATCAACAATACCACGATTGAAATTTCTTTTGAATGCTGGAAGGTGTGGCCTGTTTTGTGGAAGTGGCTCAGCGGTCATGTGACTGGGTGGGCATGGCCAACTTGGAAAATGTGAAACTCACTTAACAATGGTCTTGGTTAGCAACCAAACTTTTAGGCTCAATTGTGGTCATAAGTTCTTTCTTTCTTTCTTTCTTTCTTTCTTTCTTTCTTTCTCTCTCTCTCTTTCTTTCTTCCTCTCTTTCTCTCTCTCTCTCTTTCTCTTTTTCTCTTTCTTTCTGTCACTCTTTCTCTCTCTTTCTTCCTCTCTCTCTCTCTCCATTTCTCTCTCTTTCTCTTTTTTCTCTTTCTGTCTCTTTCTCTCTCTCTCTCTTTCTCTCTCTCTCTCCTTCTCCATTTCCCCCTCTCTCTATTTCTCTTTCTCTTTTTCTCCATTTCTCTCTCTCTTTCTCTTTCTTTCTGTGTCTCTGTCTATCTTTCTCTCCCTCCGTCCCTCTGTCTCTCCCTGTCTCTCTCTGTGTGTGTCTGTCACTCTCTGATTCCCCCCTTCCTCCCTGTCTCTCTTTGTGTCCATGCCTCTCTCTGTCGGTCTGTCTGTCTGCCCCCCACCCCCTGCGGAGCCTCCTCAACCCAGCCCGCAGCGCTTACTCACTTGCTCGCCTTAGCCTGGCACGCCTGCCGCACTCGTTCGCTGCAGAGGCTCCGCGGCGGGGGGAGGGAATTCCCTCCAATCGCCCTGGAAGTAGCCCGGCTCGCCCACTCGCTTGCCCTCTCCGTGTGGGGTGGGGAAGGCCTTCTCAGCCCTGGAAGTAGCCTGAGCGAGCGGGCAGGCGAGCCTCGCCCCTGGAAGTAGCCTGAGCGAACTTCCATTCGCACCCCCGTCTCCCTTCGCGCCCTTTCGCTGGCACTGATCCCGCCCGCGGCCCCTTGCTCTTCGACCCGCCTGGGCTGAAGCGGGAAACAGTGGTCGAGATGACGCAGAGTCCAGCGGTGCTCGGGCCACCAGTTGAGATGGGGCAGCCCTGGAACCTCCACCGCCGCCACCCGCCGCCGCCGCCGTTCCCGCGGAGAGCCAGCAGACAGCCCTTCTCTTCCGCTTCCGGATGATTTAACCCAGGAAGTTCTCCTTGTCAAGGAAAGCCACTCATATTCTCCCGCCCGCTGCCCATTCATCCACTTCCAGGGCGATTGGAGGAAATTCCCACCCCCCGCCCACGGAGCCTCTGCACCCCCTGGAAGTAGACGAGTGGCCGGCATGCTGGCTGGGGAGGTTCCGCGGGGAGGGAATCGACGGCCAGTAGGGAGGGTTTCTCCCTTGGGTCCCAAGAGTCCCACCATCGGCGAGGGTGGAGGAAGAGCCGCACTCGAGGGGCCAAAGAGCCGCATGCGGCTCGTGAGCCGCGGTTTGCCGACCACTGGTATAGGTCTTTGGTTGTTCGGGTTTTCTCAACTGGTGGCCCGAGCACCGCTGGAATTGGAAGTATCTTCACGACGTTTCGATGAAGTCTCATTCATCATCTTCAGGCTGGTGCTTCCGGCTTGGTGCTTCCAGGAGCAATGTGAGATCTCAGCCAGTTCCTCTTTTTAACTGCCAGTGGGGGTGTGAGCTGATTGGGTGGGAGCTTGGCTGCATTCTGATTGGGTGGAGGTGTATTCTGATTGGTAGGGAACTAAAATGATCTCCAAGGCGGAACAGCTCAACAGGAGAATAATCAGAGAAGCCATTGAAATAGAGAAACAATCTAGCAGCATGAACAAACGTGATGATACCTCCCGCCTACCAGATATCTGGAAGCCAGCATTGACCAGCAGACGAGCCCCACCCTCCAGCCAAGCCGTTGAAATTCAAAACAAGGAGAAACATACAAATGAGACCAATCAGCATCAATCTACCAGTCACGATGCAACTGCACAGCCAATCAACCCACTCACAACAATAGTCAGCAATCCATCACCCCCACCAAGATTTAAAGAGGGGCGATGCCTCCGCAGTCACACTCACAGACACAAGCCTGCCTGATGATGACAAGTGAGATCTTGTCGAAACGTTGCAACAACTTTTCTATGCCTTCTACGTGCCTATTGATTTTATCCTTTAAGATGTTTCCATCACTTTACCTGGGACACTTGTCAAGCTGACCGGTCGGTAATTTCCTGGATCATCCTTTTTTGAAGATAGGTGTTATATTCGCTACCTTCCAGTCATCCAGCACAAGGCCTGATTTGAGGGAAAGATTATATATTTTGGCAAGGACATCAGCAATTTCATCTTTAAGTTCCTTGAGAACTCGTGGATTGATGCCATATGGTCCTGGTGATTTGTTAGTGTTTAGTTTAATAAGACATGCAAGGACCTCCTCCCTGGTTATTTCTATCTGGGTTAATTCCTCAGTTTCCCTCCCTACAAAGATAGGCTCTGTTTTGGGCATGTGATCTCTGAATTCTTCAGTGAATACTGAAGAAAAGAATTCATTGAGTCTCTGCAATCTCTGTTTCCTCCTTAATAATCCCTTGCCTTCCATTGTTATCTAATGATCCAATGGCCTTCCCAGTTGGGTTCTTACTTCTAATGTACTTAAAGAAGTCCTTGTTATTTCTTTGAGTGTTTTTAGCTAAATGCTCCTCAAAGTCTTGCTTTGCTTTCCTGATTGTTGCCTTGCATTTGTTCTGCCAGAATTTATGTTTCTGCCTGTTGTCCTTGTTTGGAGAAGCCTTCCATCTTTTAAATGAGCTTTTCTTGCTTTTGATCACTTCCCGAACAGCTCCTGTAAGCCACATTGGAGTCCTCTTGAACCTGGCGGTGCCCTTTTTCCTTTTAGGTATACATTTCAATTGGGCTTCTGTTATTGTTTTTGTGAGCAGCCTCCATGCCTCATGGAGTGTTTTGACTTTCTCAATTCTCCCTTTCAGCTTCTTTTTTACTAGTTTCCTCATCTTCGGGAAATTTCCTTAATGAAAATGTAAGGTCTCTGTGTTAGATTTTATCGGTGATTTGCAGTCTATGATTAAGTTAAAAATAATTGTGTTGTGATCACTGTTCCCTATTGGATCAGTCACATTAACATTTTGCACCAGATCCTGTATATTGCTCAGAACCAAGTCAAGGATTCTTGTACCTCTAGTTGGGTCTTCAACCATCTGTTCCAGGCAGTGGTGGGTTTCTGCAGGCTCGCACCTACTCGCGAGAGCCAGTTGGTGAAATTTAGAGAACCGGTGAGAGGGGGTTCCACCGGCATACCTGGAAGTAAATCTGGCCCGCCACTGCCAGTGACCCAACGGGAAGGAAAGGAAAGGAAGGAAGGAAAGAAAGAAAGAAAGAAAGAAAGAAAGAAAGAAAGAAAGAAAGAAAGAAAGAAAGAAAGAAAGAAAGAAAGAAAGAAAGAAAGAAAGAAAGAAAGAAAGAAATTATCATCACAATTGAGTCCAAAATTTTGATTGCTAAGCAAGAGCGTTGTTAAATGAGTTTCACCACATTTTAAAAGGTGGCCAGTCCCACCCTGTCACATGACTGCCAAGCCACACCCACAAAGTAGGCCACACCTTCAGAGTAGGTTCTAAAAAATTTGAAACCCACCACTGGTTCCAGGGAACAATCATTTAGCATATCTAGGAACTTTATCTCTTTGTCATGTGCTGAACAACAGTTCACCCAGTCTATGTGAGGGTAATTGAAATCCCCCATTATAACCAGGCTTCCCTTTTTTGATGCCTCCTTTACAACATTCTCCAACTGCCAGTCTCTCTCAGGGGCTTGGGTCGGAGGCCGATAACATATGCCTACTGTTAGACCATTCTTTTGGCCTGATAGTCTTACCCACAGAGTTTCTTGTGGTGACTCTAAATCATCTTGATATGCCAATTCGTATGACTTTATCTCTTCTTTGACATGCAAGGCTACACCACCTCCCGTTTGTCCCTTCCTGTCCTTCCTATACAGTTTGTAGTCTGGGATGACTGTATCCCAGGTGGACGGATGGTTATCATCCGTCCACCAGGTTTCAGTGATACCAATAATATCAATATTTTTGTCTATTGCTAAGTATTCCAGCTCCCCTATTTTGTTCCGGAGGCTTCTGGCATTTGCATACAGGCATTTATATATACTTTTCTGATGCAGTCTTTTGAGTCCAGTTGCATCCTTAGACTGCTTCTTGCATCCTTCTGCTAGAGTGCTGGTGACTGGCTCCTCACTCTGCTCAGTAATTATTGCATCCTCCTCACTACTCAAGTAAACACTTTCCCGAACTGGATGCTGCCCAGCTCCTGTCAGCTTTCCCCCAGTTATCAGTTTAAAAGTTGTTCTGCAACCTTTTTGATGTTGAATGCCAGCAATCTTGTCCCATCATGGTTCAAGTTCAACCCATCCCACCTGAACAGGTTTGGCTTGTCCCAAAATGTTCTCCAGTTCCTGACAAATCTGAAGCCCTCCTCCCGACACCATCGCCTCATCCACGCATTGAGGCTTCTGAGCTCTGCCTATCTGGTAGGTCCTGCATGAGGAACAGGCAGCACTTCTGAAAATGGTACCTTGGAAGTCCGGGACTTCAATCTTCTTCCTAGCAACCTGAATTTGGCTTCCAGGACTGATTGCTTTGCCTTCCCAACATCATTGGTACCAACGTGTACCACGACCACTGGCTCCTTCCCAGTTCTCTCTAACAAACTATCTAGATTTCTCGGGATGTCTGCAACCTTTGCACCGGGTAGGCAACTCACTACACGGTTGGCATGCGCATCACAAATCTATCTCTCTGTGTTTCTAATAATTGAATCACCTAGTACAAGGAGCCTCTCTCCTGCAGTCTGTTCATCTTCATTCACCTCATCAAGGGAGAGGTCTTCAGTTTGTTCCTGTTGTTGTTCTTCCTGTATCTCGTCAAGTGCGATGAAGGAGAGATCCTCGGGTGGGACCAGTTTCTCGTCTGTGCATTCCTTATCAGGTGTGGGGGAAGGAGCCTCAAGTTGATTCTGTAAATTCAGACTCTCAGAGCAATCTCTTTCTCTTCTATTTCTTCGAGTGACATTCCTCCATGGATCTACCTCTTGAGTTAGTGAAATTACTTCTTCCTGAGAGCTGTGCCTTGTCTCTTCATTATCCAGGATAGTCTGCTCTGCCCTGTCCAAGAACAGCTCAAGCTCCTTAATTTGCTGATGGTTAGATATATGTTAGATACACTCTTCTAGCAAGTGCAACCAGCTTGCACTTACTGCAGGTGTAGTTCTCCACGCGTTTTGGGCAAAATCAGAAACATGGCACAAGTGTTGCAGATAACTACAGCTGCTCCCTTGGACTCCATTTTAACAATTGAGAGTATTCGGTGCTCACTTGTTCCTGTTGGTTTGGCTCTCCTCAGCAGCAGCTCAGACAGAAAAGGTTGGAATAGCAGTCTTCCAGGCTGGCCCCATTCGGCACGGTAAGCCACTACTTACTGTTCCTGTTTTGTGTCTTTAAATCCCCCTTCCAAAAGCACCTCCAATCAGCTCCAGGAAAAGTTCAAATGAAACAGTCACTACTTACTGTTCCTGTTTTGTGCAGGCATTTCAGGGTTCATAACATCCTATTTTAAAATATTTGTGGATAAAAATATTAAAACATTATATTCTACTCTTCATAATATTTATTTTCCAAAACAAAACAATTTTGGCAAGAGAAAGTTGCAAAGGTATGGGAAAAGGAGACATATTCTGCCTTTTCATTTAAACCCAGGTTTTAAATTTATTTTATAAATTGAAACCAAAAAAATAAAGGGATGTTATCAGTTGTAAACTTCTATTTGTTGTATGAGGGATAATTGGCAAGAGGACATGGATGGGAATCCATCTTTTAATGCAGATAGATAGACAGAGGTAGAGAAAATAGAAATCAGAGGTTCCTTTGATCCTTGCCTTCTCTTTGGTTTTGTCTTACCTCTGGGTCAGTGGGAGGAAAGACACTGAAGCTGTTCCTAATCCCACATGATCAAAGTTCAGATGCTTGGCAACTGACTCATATTTATGACGGTTGCAGTGTCCCAGGGTCATGTGATCACCTTTTGCAACATTCTGACAAGCAAAGTCAAAGGGAAAAATCTATTTAATCAACAACCATGTAACTAACTTAACAACTGCAGTGATTCACTTATCAACTGTGGCAAGTAAAGTCATAAAATGGGGCAAAACCACTTAACAAACATCTCACGTAACAATAGAAAGTTTGGACTCAATTTTGATCATAAGTTGAGGACTGCCTATACTGAGGATTATTTCTCCACTACCGTCACCTTTGTGGTCCCCGTGCCAATGTCTTAACCTGTTGCACAATCCTTGATTAACAAATTTGAGCAGGATATCTTCATAGAAGAAGGAAAAGCACTGTCTCTCAGCAGAAGGGAGATAAAAGATAAATTGTTTCAAACGTTACCTTAATATTTGTGTCTCATACTTCTCCTTCTATTATGAATGATGACTGTGTTGCTGGGCCAATTCAGGACAACTAGACAAACAGGTTTGTAGGCTGATAGAGCTGGGTGGTAAAATGCTATCTTATCGAACTGTAGCCAGTATCTGCGTTTTGAAAAAGCCAGTTCTTTCCAATTACATTTGTGCCAAGTTCTTGCTATCAGAGATAAAGTATGAAAGAATGGAAACACAGGGGGCTTTGCCTATACCAGAAGCTTGCCTCCAGAAGTTGTGAATGCCCCAACACTGCAAGTCTTTAAAAAGATGTTCGATAGCCATTTGTCTGAAATGGTATAGGGCTTCCTGCCTAGGTAGGGGTTTGGACTAGAAGACCTCCAAGGTCCCTTCCAACTCTGCGATTGTCTTGTCTTGTCTTGTCTTGTCTTGTCTTGTCTTGTCTTGTCTTGTCTTGTATTGTATTGTATTGTATTGTATTGTATTGTATTGTATTGTATTGTATTGTATTGTATTGTATTGTATTGTAAGTCTGCAATGTCCAGCAGGTGGCACAAGTTCTACCAGCCTAAATTTTCCCACAGTCAATTTTCTGCATTAGAATCAATCAGTTGCACTGACAACAGAAATGTCAGAGATAAACACTGGATTTTATACATTTTAGAGTTGTCCTAACATGTTTCCGTTACACCAGAATAATGTGGGTTAAGGCTGCTTCTGGTAAGGGTTGGGGATGAGATTAAATACAGGAATTCTAAGAAAAACAATAAAGCATTTTTTTTTTCAAAGACTAGATATATATAAGGAAAGGTCTATGGATTTGTTTCCTGAGAATTTCCCTTATGTTATTCATTAAATATCATATTTTGTTGGATTGTAATAATTGCAATCAAGTAGCCAACTATATTCTCATAACAATTCATATCTCTTGCAGTTGGAACATTGTTAGATTTTAAAAAAAGCTGCTATGAGGAAATGAAATAAAAAAGCAAACCAAATGCCAACCTGGATTTAGTATTATTATTGCACCTGTTCTGTACCCTGTCAAAAGCTCTTTAAAAACACTGCTAGTTCCCGCATTTCCTCATTAAAACAACTTTCAGTTTTGACAATAAAACCGAATATTTCCCCTATGAAAAAAGTTGGGTATTTCCTTATGAGTCATATTTAGGGGTGTAATTAAGATTGATATAAAAAGACAGCCACTCGAAATAATCCAATTTTCAATAAATGTCTCAGTGACATGATTGGGGATTGCTGATCTCCAGCATGGCAAACATCCTATCCTGTAAGTATTGTTAAATATAATGTTTATTTATACCTGACATAAAAGTGTACAATTTAATTTTATTCCCTTCTTCTGTGTACAGTTGTTAAAGAGCAAAGTGCCTCACTACATTTGGGTAAAAACCCCTTATAAATACTGTACATAAAATTTAAAACAGGAATGAAATTTGGAATTTTCTTTTTTTTTTTTTACCTTTGAAAGAGTTGTGTGTGGAAGAGTGGTGCAGGAGTTTAATTGTGCATGGAAATTATCTGCAGTTAATAGCCCTTTTTTAGTATTCCAAATTTGACCATAGCCCCTTTTGTAAATTCACAAGTATGTACATGCATAAGATAATTTCCTTTAATTTTAAAGGTGTTTTACCATCCCTCAGCCTCAAGAAAATTTATACAAATGGCATGAGTAAAGCAAATTACACAATTTTACTCTAATATTGTTTGGTATAAGACTAAGAGTTGGCACTTATGGTACTTTGAAAGAGTTACCATTTGGAAGAAGACAAACTAACTGTCCAGATTCAAAGGTACCTTATATTTCCTTATCTACAATCTTTTTTTTAAATCATTATTTTTTTAAATAAAACAAAAAATATTTTAAATAAACTGTTATAGTAGCAGAATTGTTCAGATCTACAATATTGTAGTTTGAAAATAATTTTTGTACAATGCCTACTAAATTATTGTAACAGGAATATAATATCAGTGCATAATAATTGATTACTAGGAGATATAGAATAACCAAAATTAGAGTTAAATTAGATTTATATGATATTGATAAAATTTAACATTCCCATAATTTCTATTACAAACTGTTGCATGGATGAATTTTTCCTATATAAGCAATGAAAAGCCACTATTCTCTATAAAATAATGCTTTGCTATTTTTCATGGGGAAATAATGATTTTTGTGAGAAACTTTTTCAAGCAAATATATAAACTAGATCCTATGCTATTTAACTCTTGAGATATTATATAGATATTTCATTGTTCAGCAATAATTAATTTAACTGCTAAGAATAAAAATGTTTTCTTACTTAGCAGCACTTTATTCTAACATATACATATAATAATTCTTAATTTTGGAGGGGAAAATCGTCTGTTTATTTATATATGACATTCGTCTGTTTATTTATATATGACATATTATTAAAAACTTCCTTTCAAAAATCTACAACCTTATCATATTCTGTCAGGGTGAAAGAATATTCAATGGCATCCCCCAAAATTCACTGACTATATACAAATTATATATGCTATACTTATCACAGTTTGATACCATTAATGTAAAACCGTTGTTATTGTAATATGGCTTGAAATACTATGATAACTCGAGTTCTATATTTACATATGCTTTCTATTTTTCTAAGCATTATACTACACACACACACATAAACAGATAGATAGGCAGACAGACAGAGAGAGAGAGGCAGGCAGGCAGGCAGACACACACACTCAGAGAGAGAGAGAGAAAGAGAGAGAGAGAGATCATAAAGTCTTATTACAACACTAAGTATATCATATTGTAATTCTCAACTTTTTTGTTGACATGGCTGAAGTAAATGCTGCTTATGTTACAATCTTCAACATCTACCTGAGCTATTTTAACCTCTATGATATTTTCTTCATATTTGTCATGGCAGAATGCATTTTTAGGTAATCATAAACTTGAATAGTTCTATGAGCCTTTCTGGTGTCTGTCTTAAATTGTCTTAAAGACCTTAAATTGTTTGTTAATTTTTTCAGAAATATTTGATATTTTTATCAAGGCATGTCATCCCCCATTCCATCTCAGGTTCTGTTTCAATTCTTTAACCAAATATTGGGTTGGATTGGAATCTTCTTTTAAATAATATATTAAGAGTGGTTTGTATTTTAGTTTTGTCTTCTTTCTTATTGGAAGATGATTACCAATTTCTTGTTTTTTGTTCTTTCAAGTATGTTCTGATCCACTTATTGAACGATTGAGCACATCTCCTAGACTTGCTGTGTTTTTTGGTTGTTTTTGGTCGGATATCGGATCAATTAGATACTAAATAGAAATATTAGGTGCGGAAATAGTAAGAACATCATGACATCTGTCACTGGAGCTATCCCTCCACTCCCAAAAGGCGTATACCATCAAAGATTAATGTTAAAATAGTAAAAAACAATATTTTGAAGAATATGGAATATATGTCACTTGAATATCTTGAATGCAAAATGCAATTGTCTCACAAAGCTGAAACAAAATATTTAGTTATAAAGGAGCTTTGCATCCCTGTACCCTCAAACTGTACCTGCCCTGTGCTTATACTGGCTACCTTCTAAACCCGTGATGGCGAACCTATGTCATGGGTGCCACAGGTGGCACATGGAGCCATTTGTCAGGGCATGCAAGGCGATGCCCTGTCAGCTGGCCAGCGTGCATGCATGCGCTGGCCAGCTGAATTTGCATTTTTGCCTGCTGTTTTCACCCTCCCCAGGCTCCAGAGGCTTTATAGGAGCCTGGAGAGGTTGAAAACAGCCTCCCCACCCCTCGAGGCCCCCCGGAGACTTCATGAACTTTCCCGAAGCCTCCGAGCACACAAAATGAAGCCAAAACCGGAAGTGACGTTCGATTTGCTTGGAGCATCATTTTGAGTAGTCCGGAGGCTTCAGCGACCTTCCGGAGGCTTCCCTTAAGCCTCCTGACCACTCAAAATGACGCTCCAAGCAAATCGGACATCACTTCCAGTTTTGGCGGCATGTCATTTTGAGTGCTCCGGATGCTTCAGGGAAGCCTCCTGAAGGTGGCTGAAGCCTCCGGAAGGCCTCTGGGGGCGGGCGGGGGCCCCTGTTTTCGCCCTCCCCAGGTTCCTATAAAGCTTCTGGAGCCTGGGGAAAGTGAAAAGAGCATGCAAAAAATGGGGGATCACATCTGTAGTGCGCACATGCACACTGGGGGGTCATGCATTGCATTATGCCTGCACATGACCCTCCTGCGCTCCCCCCACTTATGGCACACGAGCCAAAAAAGGTTTGCCATCACTGTTCTACAACCAACTTAAGAAAATCCTGTCCAGACTGAGATATTTTGGCAACAGTTTGAAAGCTATTCAATCTAGGCAGCAGCCTAGAATATCCTCCCACTGTACAATTCACCTGTTGCCATTCCTCATTACCACTAATCACTAGTAGCACTGCTTCTTGTAGGCAGGTTTTATTTGGTATATGTACATTTATGGGTGTGCATGTACACATGCAGGTGTAATGGTCTTTGGCAGTGTTGGAGTGCCAATTTTTTTACTACCGGTTTGAGCGCCCTGCTTCTACGCATACGCAGACTCATCCAAGCAGGTGGGCAGAGCCTCTCACCACTGCTACTACCAATTCACCCAATTCAGTCTGTGGGAATATCTTTAAAAGTTAGGAAAATGAAAATCCACAGCCATGGTAGGATTCAACATTTTTACTACTGGTTCTGTGAGCATGACTCCAGAACTGCTCAGAACTTGCTGAAAACCATCTCTGATCTACAGGCCTGGCACTAGTCACATAAGAGACATTTCAGTCCACAAGAAATGGGAAGACATGGTAAGCATTTTAGAAAAAATACTTCTTAGTTCCCTGGAGAATAAAAACAAGGAGGGAAAGATACCACCAATTATAAGTTTTGTTCTAGACACCCTTTCTTGTAGGCTGATGTTAATGTAAAATACATTCTTCACGCAGCGGAAATGAATAAAGAAGTGATATTTGCTATCCGGGTTGTTCTTTTCAATCCTCGCAAACAAAGAATGATATTATGCACGAGTCACAGATGTAATGGAGTAAAAAGAGGAAGAAGAATAGGGTTTTAGTGCAGTGAATGATTAATCTCATGATAAAATAGGGTTTGTTTTTAAAAAAAGTGGTTTTCTTCAGTTAATTCTTTGTAGAAATGGAACTTTTTGTGAGCAGTTGATGTTCTGAATTTATTTCTAGAGAAAAACAGAGAAAGTTCACTCCAGTGTAAAAACTGTATGAATCCACAGAATTCTCATCTCTAATGAGAAGAAAATTCTTCTTGTCTTGAAACTTAACGGGTGTACAGATTATGTCTGTCTGTTACTCTTCACTAAAAACCCTGTGTTTTCTAAATGCTTAGAAAATGAGAGAAAAATTTGCACATGAGTTAGCTTCCAATGATTATAGGCTATATTTCAAATTTAACACATTGTCCTATTATTTTTTCTTTTATCTTGGCACTAGCATTCAAAAGCCATGGTTCCTTTCTTCAGACAAATCTAATTTATTTTTAAAATATGGTGAATTCTGTTCAGGATATAGGTTATAAACAGTTTTGAAAATCTTTATATTGGCTGTAATCCTGCTAATAAAATGGCATTTATTAGCAGACCTGCTATATTTTTGTCCCCTTTGCATCTACACAGTCTTTCCAAAATAGTTTAAGCAGATTAAAGGGTCTTTCTGCAGGCAAAAGCCAAAAGGGAAAAAAGGAAAGTCCTATTCATAAATAAATCTGTTTGCATAATACTAATGTCCTTTGTTCATTTTGTTAATACTAATGTTTTTATCTGTAAGATGAAAGAAAAGTAGGACTTTCATATATTGCTAAACAGTATTATATATCAGTTCCTAAATCTGTTTTCCTTCTTACAAATCTTTTATCAATGCAATTCTTACAATTCTAATCTCAAGGGACTTTTTGTTGCATTTTATTATTCTGTTAAATTTCCAGGATGGTAAATAAATCTTCCAGTATTTTTTATTTTTTTTGCACAACATTCCAAATAGCAACTGTTCTTACTGGACAACAAATTTAGAAATAAAATATCACATTATTATTCTTAGCAAAGACCACATCCTTTGGGGAAAACAGACAACTATATGAGATTTTTTGTTTGTTTTGGCATATGAAAGCATTTTATTTTATTGCAAGAATATGAGTAACTTAAATGTATATAAGATTGACAAACAATATTGGTTACCATCTGATAATAATTTGCATGGTTATAGTTTCTGTTTGTATTAAATAGATGAATAGGATTTGTGAATTAGTGAATCCTGAAAAGAAAATATCTGTCCTAGAAAGCCTTTGATTATGACAGCTTTGAGAAACAGTGAAGTTCATCTTTAACATACATTCATTCTTTGTTTATTTTTCAGGTTGAACTAATAATCAAATATGGATTCCACAAGAAGAACTAGTATTGGTACATAAATTCTAAATATGATTTTGTCTGATTTCTCTTTTCACAGCATTTTTGATACTTGATATTTGTCAATATCTGCCTTGCTCAATGAATGCAGTCAGAACAATTATCTGTTACAAAGTTACTACAATTTGTTATAGGCCACTATGTTATATTCCTACTCTTTTGCCAAGGTGACTTTGATCCACATTTTAAACCTAATCAAGAATTTGGCCATGGACATTTTTACGCCTCCTTAGAATTTGATACCTAAAGTCTTGCTCCTTTCAATAAGCTGTTAGTCAATGAAGCAGAAAATGCTTTATATTTTACCTTTAATATTTATTATGCACTTTAGAAATGTGGTCTGGCTGGGTTTGCAAATGTGGTCTGGCTCATTCACACTGAGTTGTACTTATTCATCAAAAAGCTGTATGTGTACATTTTTATTTTTACTTGACATTTTTCAACCACACTTCTCTGAATCACATTTCAACACGTTTAACCATTTTTATGAACCGAAAGGTCAATTTGGTTGAATTTTTTTTTAAGAACAAAGAGAAATTCTGCTTGGAACTAGTCTGCCACTTTCATACAAATCCTTCAGAATATCTTCTGATTTTCAAGAACTAATGGGCCAGTTCTGACCTTGTTCACGGGTCTTGATGATATGCAATAGTATCATAGTAATCAATAAAATGTATCATGCAGAGGATGAAAGGAGCTTATACAAGAAATGCTTCCTCATGCTTTCATTTGCATCTGGCTTCAGATCATGGTATCTACAACAGCTTATTTTCTTTTTAACCACCGTCAATGCTTAACTATATAACATTACTCATATTAGGATTAGGTAATACATTATCCTTCCAAATATATATATATTTATAAAGTATTTTAATATGGTTTACCATAGTATACATTTAATGCTTTTTTGTTGTTGTTTTGAAATATATAATCAATTAGAAATCATACAATAGGCAGTGCTATGTTGGGAGTCTCATAACCATACTGTATTTTTTGGAGCATAAGACCCTCCTAAAAGAGACCAAAAATGGGGTGCACGGAGGCAGCAATAGTCTGTGGCCGTGATGGCTAACCTATGGCACAGGTGCCAAAGGTGGCACGCGTAACCATTTCTTAGGGCACATTAGGCATTGCCCTGTCAGCTCCAGCGTGCATGTGTGCACTGGCCAGCTGATTTAAGCTTTCTTTTGAGGCAGCTTTTCACCCTCTGGAAGCTTCAGGGAAGCTCCTGAAGCATCTGGAGGTGGGGGAGAGGCTGTTTTCACCCTCCCCAGGCTCCTAGAAAGCCTCTGGAGCCTGGGGAGGGTTAAAAAAGTGCACCAAAAGCAGGGGGTCGCGCACATAACATTACAGGTGTGGCATGCTCACGCACGACCCCCCTGCACTCCCTCCCTCCCTTTTGGCATGCGAGCCAAAAAAGGTTAGCCATCACTGGGCTATGGCAGTCCTTGCAGCCTGAAACAGCTGATCGTTGGGAGGACGATCCAATCAACAATCTGTTTCTTGTGCTAATCAGGCTGTGCTGAAACTGAAACTGAAATAGGCTGTTTGGTGCAAGGAGGCAAATTTCTGGGAGGCAGAAGTGGATTTTTTTCCCTTCCCAAAAGCTAGGTGTCTTATACTTCGGCACATCTTATACTCCAAAAAATATGGTATATACACATCATATACAAAATAAGTATATACACTTATTTTCAGAGTAAGCAAAATTTTCCAAATGCAAGTGTAAACAATAGTATAGAACACAAATTAAAATCAGGATATAATATAAAAGGAAACCTAATGAAGCTACTTTGCATAAACACCATCTTCTGTACTTTTCTGTATATTTTGGCAAATACATTCCTATATACACTTTGTCCTTTACATCATCTCCCAAAAATAACCTTGATTTTCACTTTTCTGAAAATTTCTTAAAATTCAGTTTCCTTTCATATATTTGTGATTATATCTTCATCCACTGTCCCTAAATGACCAAAGCTTTTTAATAATTATTTTGGACTTCATTTTATATCACGTCCGTATATTTTATTACCAATTCATAACCTTATCTTTTCTTGTTTTACCACTCTCACTTAAGTACAATAACCATTTTCTCATGGCATTCAATTTCCTTTTATGAAATTTTCAACTTTCATGCAATAGATAGAATCAGTTTAATATGTATATAAGTATTTTTACTTTTTTTTTTAAAAAAATCATTCCTCAAAATAGACTATTCACTTGTCTTCTTCCAGAATTTACATAATAATAATAATAATAATAATAATAATAATAATAATAATAATAATAATAATAATAATAATAATAATAATAATAAGAAGAAGAAGAAGAAGAAGAAGAAGAAGAAGAAGAAGAAGAAGAAGAAGAAGAAGAAGAAGAAGAAGAAGAAGAAGAAGAAGAAGAAGAAGAAGAAGAAGAAGAAGAAGAAGAAGAAGAAGTTGAATTTATTGACCGCACCCTCTCCCCACAGGGACTCGGGGCGGTGCACAGGGAAATTAAAAGCGAAAAATATACAAAATACATACAAATTAAAACGAATTAAACTCAATCAATCCTGTGCTAAAATCCCATTAACTAAAAATACCCAATAAATATAGTATACATTTAAAAACATGTCTGAAAATTTCTCAATTTTTAGGAAATATTATACCAAGCTATTATACCAATATTATATTGGTATAAATATTATACAAATATTATACCAAGCTGCTCAAGTTAATCGTCTTATTCTAATTTTTGTGATTTAGGCATCTTTCATTTTCTTGTCCCACACTACAATTTTGGTCTGTAGAAAATTCTGGCTGTGAGAATTTTGTAATTTGGAAGTTCACACATCTTAAAGATTCTGAGGTTGAGAATGTGTTAAAACCTTTTTAATTTTCCCCAAAATTGCTCTTAATTTTCTGTGTCTCTTGTTATCTTCTTTGTTTCTTCCAATATAGAAAGTATTTGCAATGTAGTAGCATATTCAGGATATTTTGGAGCTGTTCATTTGAAAAATAAATACAGAATGCCATTCCTTATTTATTCAAGGTGCTAGTCACCATCTTTAAAGCGCTCCATAGCACGGGTCCTGGTTACTTGAGAGACCGCCTCCTACCACATACCTCCCTTCGACCTGTCCGCTCCCACAGAGTGGGCCTTCTCAGGGTGCCATCAGCCGGTCAATGCCGGCTGGCGGCTCCCAGGGGAAGAGCCTTCTCTGTGGCGGGTCCGGCACTCTGGAACGACCTGCCCCCCGATATCTGTACCATCACGGACCTACGACTCTTCCGTCGGATGTTAAAAGCACATTGCTTTCATCTTGCCGGCCTGACATAGACTAGGGAATAATTTTAAACGTTGATATTTATTGGTTTTAAATTTATTTATCCAAATTTTAACACAGATTTAATAATTTAATTGTCTTTTATATTTTGTATTGTATTGTTGGGTTTTTATCTTTCTGTGCACTGCCCTGAGTCCCTTTTAGGTGAAATAGGGCGGTATATAAATCGAATAAAACTAAACTAAACTAAACTAAACTAAACTAAACTATTGCAGTTACTATTTTGTTTCATGTATATTTAAAACATAGTGGAGACTAAGGGACAAAAAGAGAGATAGCCTGATGATACTTCAGAACCAAAATTTGGTTACCTGGCATTTAGATTTAGTATTTGTGTAGGAATAGCAATCTATTTTTTTTTATAAAACATGCACTCTTATTTTCCTTTCTTAGTAAATTGTGACTGCAGTGTCGAAAAGCATGGTTTCTTCATAAAATCACCACCACCACATCTGTTTAATAATCAGGTACAGTTAGGAAAATGATAGCTTTACTATCATAGCATCAAACTACATTCTCATTGTGTTGGTTTTCTACTAATGTATGAACTTGATTTTCCCCCTTTCTGTAGGGTTCCTGGAAAAGGAGATATTTTATTCTTTCTCATTCTCCCCAAAATGGTTACACCTTAAGATATCATAAAGGCCAGCAAATAAAGGGTCACATTGAAATTAATGAGTAAGTATTTGAACAAATGTACCACAGTTTATTTTAACTGAATTATGCACTTCTGATGCTTAAATAATAAATGTTGCTGCAATTCTCCCTGGTTCTTTAACACATTTTGGTCTACATTATATGATATGTGGTTGCACCTTCCCTGTATCACAGTCCCTGACACACACCCTCCCCCCCAATTCTTTATGGCCCGAACCTTGTTCCACAGATATTTAAATACCTACCTGTTGTGGCCCAGCCGGCTCCAGATGAGCTGCTCATTGGACTCTTCTAGTGAAGAGTCCTATGAGTCTGCCCTGGAGGAGGAGGGAGACCT
The DNA here is from genome assembly GCA_039707465.1 of Rhabdophis nuchalis. Classification (NCBI taxonomy): domain Eukaryota; kingdom Metazoa; phylum Chordata; class Lepidosauria; order Squamata; family Natricidae; genus Rhabdophis; species Rhabdophis nuchalis. The sequence goes on from CM077645.1 coordinate 61,368,574, forward strand.
TGAAAAAGCAGAGAGTCTGGTTGGCCACCAGGAGGTGCCTAGGTCATGGAGCAGTGGGGAGGATCAGGGGCAGTTTGTCCCTGATGCTAGATTACGCAGGGCTGAGAAAAGGAGGCAACCGTTATGGAAGAGGTAAGCTTGTAAGCCTGGATTGATGAGTGGCCCCTCCCAAAAGAGCTTATAGGGAAGGCTTTGGGGAGTGGTCATTTGCAGGAAACAACACTGACAACTCCTCATTGGAAATTCTGTTCGTTTGCGTCTGCAATTCTCTGTCTGTCTTTGTTACATGAGTTAGGGCTCTCAGTCAAGGAGATAGTGGCAAGCAGCCAAGCTTGAGTGTGTCCGTCCATGGGGGCAGAACACCTACCGTAGTTCTTCCATAATCCCTAGCACAGGATGAAACAGACCCTGATACTGAATCTCTGTTTAATAAGTGTGGCTAGGTTTTGTTTTATGCTGTAGGATCATTATCACCATTTTTATTCCTAACATCTAAATTACTTCTATTTGTTGTTTAATTCAGGCAGCATACAATAAGTAAGTAAATATTAGAGATGAAGTTGGAAGGCAACAGTCAAATAACACTTTTCATGTATTAAAATGAATGGGTGTAACCGAGTTGCATCAGTTTAGTTGCTTTCTGACTGTGTGGATTTGTGAAAAGAGACCGTATAGGATTATGCATAAAGGGCTACTTTTTGTGAAGATGTAATCCTGATTCTATAATTACTGTATCTGGGCTTGAAAACCCCATATGACGACAAGCAAAGAGTGATGGTTGCCTGGGTTTTGTAGTCTGGGTATGATAGCTCCAATGATTGCCTAGGACCTTCTTGGGGCAGGAATTTTCTATACCAGATATTAGCTACAGACTCTCTTCTCATATCTGAGAAGAATTTATAATATTTGTTTACCTATTTTATAATTATTTGACAGGGATTCAAAAATAGAAATTGGCATAGGTGACTTTGAGAAAATGTCTGTTGTGAAAAAGATGTTCAGGTGCCAGTCCACTGAAGTGATGAGCATCACTACAGAGAATAGAATATTTTACCTTATTGGAAAAGATAGGTAAGTTCACAATCCTTTTATGCATGGTCTTAATTTGTTAAAATGTTGGAAAACAAGAATACCCAAACTTTAAAAATGGCTCCTCAGACTAAAACATTTCTGGGGTATGACACTTTTTAAACACATCCAATGAAGGAGGCTTTTTACAACCTTGAAACCTGCATGTATTATGAAATTGCTCTTATTCATATGATATTTTTCTAGCATTCAATTATATATCCATATAATTTCAGACTACTACTCTGAATTCTGCAGTTTGGATAGAAGAGAGATATTAACTGCAGTGGGCATGGTTTATGACAAGGTTAGATTTTCCAGTTATGTAGCATAAAGCTGCAAAAGAGAAGATAAAACTATGGAGAACAATTGCTCCCAGTTATGGGAAGGGAGGGAGCGAGGGAGGGAGCGAGGGAGGAAGGAAGGAAGGAAGGAAGGAAGGAAGGAAGGAAGAAGAAAAGAGGAAGGAAGGAAAGAAGAGAAAGGAAGGAAGAAAAAATAAAGAAAAGAAAAAGAAAGGAAAGGAAAGGAAAGGAAAGGAAGAAAGAAAGAAAGAAAGAAAGAAAGAAAGAAAGAAAGAAAGAAAGAAAGAAAGAAAGAAAGAAAGAAAGATGATGATTTTTATAATTAGAGATTATTCTAAGAGGAAACTATTTCCCACTATTCTAGAATAAAGGAAACTCTATCATGAGAAGAGAAACATGAGCTAATTCTTAAGTGAAATCAATTCCAGTGAAATATTTTGCATGGCTCCTTTGAAAACTATCTGAAGTTTGGTCTTGCATTGCTTTTTTGCTATGGGAGAAAAAAACAGCTATACTGTTTTTTAAAACAAAATTCAACAGTATTATGTTTGTTTCCAGAAAAAAAACCTCCCATTTAGAAGAATAGATTTGCCCTTATGCAGCATTCACTTAAAAACCGCGGATTTGCTTCATTACTTTAAGTAATGATTCACTTAACAGAACTCATAAAATTGATCATAAAATCAGCTGTCTTACCATTTTGACTTGCGCTTCTGGCTGTGAGTTGTAAATTACTGTAAGGACTAGGAGTCAGTTGAAAAGCATAATTTCTTTTACTATTGTTAGTCTGATATCAATTTTAATTAACAGGAACTGTCTGAAGTTAACATCCAGCCCACTGATCAAAATATCATCTTTTCCTCTCCATCATTCTACAGAAAAAAACGTCATTAGAAATCAATGGGCAAGCTATAGACCTATGCTCAAAATATTTTATGTATAAAATAATGGAATCGCACAATAAGTTTCTTATTTGAAAGCACCTTGAGACCTCTTGGGCTATTCGGTTCATGTTTGAAATCCTTGGGGTTGTCTCCAAATATCTGTCAGCTGCTGAAAATGAAAAGATAATGCATATATTTACATAAGTGACCACACTTTACTTATTACCTAATTTACATAGCTGTAAATTAGATAGCTGGAATAGGAAAAATTTTTCTAATTTCCTATTCCAGCCTACAAATCAAGCATCCGAATTTACATAGCTGTAAATTACATAGCTGGAATAGGAAATTTTTTTCTAATTTCCTATTCCAGCCTACAAATCAAGCATCCGAATGCAAGGGAATTCCACTCTTCCAAGCCATTGTGCTTAATTCCCAAGCCCAGATAGGTGTTGCAGCTTCTGCATGTTTCTTGATTAATGCTGCAATTCGTAGGCAAGGGCAAAGAATAATAGAGAGTCATCATCTGGGAGATTGCTAAAGGTTGTGAACATCATCTGGACTTAATTTTTAACTTCTGTTACTTTCCTATCTACACACTTTGATTCCTCACTCATGTGTCTGTTTCTTTTTTGTCTGTTTTAAAATATTTAAAACTCTAGCAAGGAAGTTGAGGAATGGGCCACCTTCTTGTTTACATTGTGCTCAGAAAAACAGGTAAATTAGTGTTGTCTTTTGCCATTTTGAGTTACAGCAAGAGTTTATGTTATTAAAATACCATATCTAATGTTTCTGGAGGGAGAAAAAAGCCGAACTGTTAATTTTCATTTGACTTTGTCCTTTTCCAGCCAGATTCTAGTTCACAAGGAAACGTGGCATGCACGCTAAATGAGATTTTTACTAGCAAATGTTGCCAAAACTTTCATAAGGCAATCAGATTACAGAAGTCAAGTTTCAAATGAGCACAAAAGATGTCACTTTTACAAGCAGCATTGTCAACATTGAAGTTAATAATGATAAGCTCATTCTTTTTTTATTTGCCTTCATTAAAGACAAGTTTACTTAAAGTTCTTCCTCCTTAGTTGAGAATGTGAGTCAATTTTCCTCCACTCAATTCACATTTCGCTTTCACTAAAAATTTCTGTGAGGAAAGTGGGCTTCTAAATCTCTTGAATGTTGACAAGATAATATCTACATAATTGTTGATTTTTACTTGTGATCCAAGTCCAATTTTAAAAGACAGGATTACAAGTCATCAAATATAAAACAGTCTTGTTCTGTATTTATTTAAGCCATTTATATGGTCACCCATCTTTGCTATTGGAGAAAAAATAATTATATCTTAAGCAACTCTAGGTAGCTTACAACAACAATGAAAGCGATCACTGTAAAACAATCAAAAGTAATAACTATAAAACAATCATAAAAGCAGGAAAACAATAAATTAAACTTATACAGAAAAATATTAAGTAAATAATATAAGGAAGGCACCACATGGTTTATTCAGACTATGGCTACTGTTAAAGTTCAGCAACCTTCTTAAGTGTTAGATTTTGATTAGCCTAAACCTAATCATCAATCTTCCATACTATTAACAAACATAACATTGATTACTAGTGAGTCTTTGCTAGTAAGGAAAAACTTTTATTTCTTTTATATTTATTTATAAATCACGTTTACATAGGTGTTCTGGGTGGCATAGAATAACATACAATGCAGTAAAAAAACAAAAAACAAAAGGGGAAAACCCAAGAACTAACACAATTTCCCTCCAGGGCACATCCTGGGAAAGATCTGAAACTTCAATGAAAGGGCAGCACACCTGGGACTATTGTAGCCTTGCAACACAATCCTTTCATTGTTTCCAGAAAAGCATTAAGACAGAAAAAGGCTTATTTGATCAGCCACAATGACCCCAATTGCAAAATGTTTAATTGCAAAAGCTCATAAATAAATAACACAATTTTATATCCCAAAGTAATGCCTCTTCACTTAGAAAAGACAATTTGGAAGTTTTCAACACAGCAAAATGTTTGAGGATTAAATGACAATGAGTACAATGAAGCAAGCAAATAGTGGTTTGATAACTTTTGCATAACTTTCTGAAGATACTTGCCACCCTAGATGGATGGAATGGAATGTGGATCTTAAGTATGGGCCTCTGCAGTTTCAAAGAAAGAATATAGCCATTTTTTTTAATAGCACAGGTTATATACTGCCAGGGATGGGCTTTAAAATTTTTAGCAAGGGGCTCTCTGCCCAGTTGCTGCGTGGGCGTGGCCATGGTGGGAATGGCCTAGTAGGCCTCCCATACCACAGATAGGGGGATGTTTTTGCACTCCCTGGGCTTTGGAGGCTTTCCCAGAGCTTCCCATTTCCAACCTTCCCGAACTTCTGGTAGGCCCATTTTTCCTCCTCCCCGAGCTTGCACGTACACCCTGCACTTACCTGCATCTAAAGCAGGCTGCATGGAGACTCCTGGGAGGACAGGCAGGAGTGGGATTTGGGGGTTCTCTGAACTAAGCACAGAATCTTAGCTAGAGGTTGTCCCAAAACCCTACGAACCCCAAGCAGCCCACCCCTGTACACTGCACGTTTTTGTGGGTCTCAAGTAATTTGTAAATTGGTTTACAAAATAAGGAAATGTGTAAAATAAACAGGAGAAAGCAATAATGAATAATCTGTCTAAAATATATCCTGCGCACTACAAATGCTTACAGAAACATGTCGTCAGCTGTTATGATCAACAATTGTTATGATTTATGTAGACGCGCATAAAGTTTGTTGCCTAAATTTTGTATCAGAAACTGAAAATCAGAAGTCGTTCCAAATCTGTCCCAGCCTTTCTTGATGACTTGTATACTACCTCTATCACCAAAAAGGACGAGAGTTTTGGCACTAAATATGAAGTAAGTATTTAATTTTTATAGACTTTTATAGACATATGCACTTCAATTGCAAGCCGGTTATTTAATATTAACAAGATATTAAGAAGTTCAGAAACACCCTCTCCTAAGAAATTAGATTTCATTCTTCATTCTTTCTCCTAATAATTACACTTATATTTCCACTAAGCATACTTAGTTGTTATTAGCTTGTTTTAGGAGTTTTGGGAGTGATGTACTTGATCAGACTTTCTTCAATTCTTATGATAACTCTAGATATCTATGTTTTTTTTAATTCAATACTTGAGGTGGCATGAGAATAAAGCAAGGACTACATATTTGTTCTTTTTTCTTTCAACAATTTTTATTTCTGATCTGAGATGGGCCAAAATCATTAACTGGATAGCATCCCAAGCATGCTGGCTGGAAAACCCTGAGAGTTCAAAGTCCACACTTGTTAAGATCCCCAAGATTGAAAAACATTGTTTTCCGAAAAGTTCCCATCTCTTCTTCCACAGTATGTTCAATATTAGCAAAATATCATGCCTGTGCCATTGACAAATATTCCCTTAGTGGTAAAGCATAGCTTTTTTAAAAAAAAAAAAAACCTTTACAATTTTAACATATTAAAAGGAAATTAAAGCGAAAGTGTCTGTTTATATTCTCTATCTCAGATTTTCAACTATTACTGTTAATTAAGTACTTTGAAATAAAGCCATTTAGTGATTAATTATTTTGTTTGGGGCATAGGACACAGCAGCAGCAGCTTACAAAAAAAGGCCAAACTCAGATCCTACTGGTCAAGAAATCCAGGAGGAATTACATATTTATGAGTCACCAAGAAAACTCCTACAACGTCTGGTGAGTTCGGAAACCAATACTGGATATGTATCAGGATTGTATGAAATATTCGTTAATAATATTTCATTATTTGCACACACAAAAAGGAACAATTTCACAAGCCTGCCTGCCTGCCTGCCTGCCTGCCTGCCTGCCAGCCAGCCAGCCAGCCAGCCAGCCAGCCAGCCAACCAACCAACCAATTGTTACTTTATGGTTCTTTTTACTCTTGTGAAGCTCCAAATATGGTGATATATGGCAGACAGTATTGATGAATGAATGATTAGTAAAACAATGCAGTTTGCAGATGTTTTGCCTTTTGACCAGACTATTTATACAAAATAAATGTATATGGGATATATGCATTAGCTTGATAATGTTCAGCAGGTATCTGAACATTTTACCATGTACTGTCTTTTAAAATTATATCAACAGGTCTTATTACTGTAATTAATAGACAAATTATACCAACTGGCAGAGACAGGTTTTAATTTGGCTTTGTTTTTCCACAATTTAACATATAAATATATTTTAATCAGTGACCTCCATTTTCTGAACACCATTTCTGATTTTCTAATAAGGAAGCAATAGGTACTGCATTGTTCTGTTTTGTAGCTAACATTTATTTTATCTTTTCAAATGTTATTGAGTAAAGAATAATTACATTATTGTTTTAGAGGCAACTGACAAATATTCCTGTTGAAGAACAGGAAGAAAAAGACAAAGAAGAATATTATGCTTCTCCAACAAGTCTTTTGGCTCAGGTAAGCAGAATGGCATGCTTTCCCATTTATCGATTAGGCTAGCCATGGAATAAGCACAATACAGATGTTTGCATAAATAAATGTGTGTGTGTGTGAAAGAGATCCCAAGTATAGATTCTTACTCTCCAATACATCTCATGTTAATGCATGTTTAACATAATCCCAGATAATTTAAGTATTATGTGCACCATGATGTATGGACCAAAGCTCTCACATGCACCTTCAGAAGCCTCTGGCTGCAAGTAGACCAGTAAGCCAAGTTAACCAAACAGTAATCAGGGTCAGCAGTCCTATAAGCCAGGTTAGCCCAAACATTAACCAAGGCCAGCAGTCCAATAATAAGCCAGGTTAGCTAAACAGTAACCAGAGTAAGAAGTTAAGCGAAGCAGGCAAACCCCACAAGGCAGAGTATCTCCAGGCTTTGGCAAGTGCACAGAGGCTCCACAGATTCAACGCTTGTTCCCGACAAATGCCCCTCCCACTGGCACCTCCTTACATCTCAATCTCCAGGTGTACCTTGTGAAAGGGATTGGGGCACTCTCCTCCCTCATAGTCGGCGCAATATGTGTTGATCTCACCATCTCTTTTCCCTCCTTGTTCTTGGAGCAGGAGGGGATGGTCCTTGCTCTTCTCCTGAGCTCTCCTTGTCTGCAACACTTACTAATTCAGAAAAGCCTTGCCTGGACTGACTCTGTCCTTCCCCAGTTCCCTCCAAGGCCAATGGAGCCGGCCTCTCCATCTCTGTCAGTTCTTGGGGGCCTGACATAGACTGTATCAATATTCCCACAATAGCAGACTTCAAATCTAGAAACTGTTAAGTTTAGTTGATGACATTTGTCTACAAACAGTGTATAAGGCACACATTTATTAATTGTATATCATTTATTTTCAAAGTTGGATGAGGTGATTGATGAATTTAACACTCTGGGAGAATCTAGCATCTCAGACAATGAAAAGCTCAGTAGCACTAAAGAATACATGTTCATGAAAGATTTGTAAGTATACTAGCAATAAGTTGTTTCTATCCTGAAACAAATATTATGCATTTCTTTTACAACTTTCTTTCTGTGTGAATAGCAAAGTCAACAATAAGTTAAAAGTTCTCCTAATTATGCCAGGTGCAGGTAAGACCACCAGAGTTGGCTTCAAAACCAGAATGGCAATAGATGACAGAAAATCCAATCCTTTATTGTACAGAGCATATCAACTAGTTTTACTGGAAGTGCTTGGTTCCTATTCTTTAAAAGAACAACATAGTTGTTTCGGGTCTTGAACAACTTGGGGCAGCCAGCTGTGGATGGCCAGATAGGGGCAGCCCCATTGCCACTGCCAAATTGCCTTTACCAACTCACTGTTGCCAGGTTGTTTCAGGACAACTCAACCTGGGCCTCTCACCTGTGGGGGAAACTTGTTGTCGGTGTCCAGATGGACAGCCGGGCAGGAAAGTGGCCACCCAGTCATCTGCCCAGCCACCTGGCTCTCCTCACTCACTCATCTGCCCGCTTACCCAATTCCATCTGGGCACCCACAGCAAGTTGTCCCAGGTGTCTGCAGCAAGTAATCCCTGCAGTAAATTGTCCATGTTGAGTTGTCCTGTAATGATTTGGCAGCAGTGACCTGTCAGAGGCAACTTGGTGGTGGCGAGGGAGTTTCCCGGAGCTGGCAGCCACAGTTGGTCATGACTAGATATCCCATTCTGGTCTTTTGTCCCTAAAAAATGGCACAAAGCACTTCCTTCTGGCTTCTCTTCTTGTGCTGAAATTAATCTCCCTACCTGCTCAGAAACTGTGAATGATTTGTTCTCTATTGGTTAATTGCTTGTTGCAAATAATTGGGAGAGAATTAGAATTCTAAAAGCATAAGGGCTGAGGAGATAGGTAAAAGATTTAAAGGAGAAAGAAGATTTGGAATGAGGGGGAAATTCCAGGGTTCAGTTTCGGCTCCTGTGTTCCTCATCTCTGTTCTTTCTGTTTTAAATTAATCTTTATTGCATCAGAAAATGTACATTCAGTCTTGCTGATATACAATTCTATTTCAAAAGGACTATCAGCATATAAATATTAGGTTAACTATATATATCCTGAATTCAAACTGATGTAAGATTGGAGATCAGTACTAAAAGTAAAGTCTAACTTCTGATATTAATACTAGCACAGTCAGAATTATACTAATTATTATCAATAATTCTAATTGCATATTGAACACATATTTAACTCATGATCAATAAGTTTCTAAAGAAATATACTGCTATTCTATTTCTGCACTAGTTACTCACTTTGTTTTCTTTTGCTATGCCTGTACATAAGCCAATTGTAAATAACAGTGGCCAAATTCACATCAAATCAGAGTTAAATACAACCAGTGGATTTCAGGTAGGCTTGCTTTAAATAACCCATATTTAATGCTGACTACATATTGTTGATGAGAAAGACATATCAAGCTGTTTAAGCAAAACCTGCTAATAAAATAGACTACGTTTTTTCCTTATGGCCAAACAAGAAAAGAAGTATGTGACCTTGATGTTTGCTGTATGGCCCAACATACCATTTAAAGTTTATTAATAACAATATTTGAAGTAATATGGAAGTTGCCAGGATTCAACACTGATTAAAGGAATATATGACTGTCCAAATATGGAATCATCCATAATTATTTGAGTTAGAACAAGAAGCAAATATAAATCTGGATTTCTAAATATGTGACGGTGTAGAAAAAGAAAAATTCAGGAACAAAGCAGAACAATGCAACCTAAGTAAGTTTATTTCCAAACAGTCCCTTAATGTATTTTCAATACATGACAAAAGACTGACTATAGAAATTCATGATTTATGGCCATGAGGCCAATGAGTAAACTATCACATTTTTTAGCTAAACTTTACCGGAATTATCCTACATTTGTTTTTAATTTTATATGATCTGCTTTCATTCAAGTGTTGCTTTTGAGGTGATTGTCCAGAGGTTAAGAGTTTTGAGGAACTGATTGATGAATGTCTTTTAAGGTTAATATAATCTTTCCCTCAGATTTCCAGAAATGGTGGAAGATAAAATAAAGCCAAAAGATGTCAGTAATGAATTAGTGATCGTTCCCCCAAATCAGATGGATATACAAATGGAAAAAAATAGTCAACATGAACCAAAGCCATTACAAAGAATATTGGGGAAAACACCCAAAGTCGTCTATATATCAGTGGTTCAATTGTCCATTATTCTCAGGTAAGAATGTCTTTTGAATAGAGTTATTTCCTTCATGGTGGTAAAATGTTGAGATCTAAAAGGAAACCTTGTCAAATTGTTCCAATTCTTAAATAGATAAACATCATATTGGTAGCTAACCAACAAAATTTTTAAGTTACCATGTTGTTCCATTGAGTGAATCAGGAAATAATGTTTAACTTTATCTCTCCATCATCTTATTCAGTGAATTCACCACAGCATTCATTTGCTCCTTTATTTACATATTAAGAGAGATAGGAGAGAAACAAAGTGCCTCAATTTTTACTGAATGCCTTTTTTTTTATTGTGACATGCAATTGTAAATCTATATTTGGTTTGACAGAATCCTGTACTCCTGCCGTATCCAAGAGGAGAAAGAGATATTAATGCTGGAATTGGAATTTGGAAAGATAGAATTTTAAATAAAAATATAATTATATGGGAGAGTGCAGAAACACAACTGTATGCAAAATTAAAGGATTATTCAAATCTGCTTGCTGCAGATTTGAACCATATCTGGCTGGGTGTTCCCAGTCCAATATAGACAGCTGTATATCTTGCTATTGCTTACAGTATACATTTTCTACCTTAAGAATTAGTATGAATAGCACTAAATTGAAATGGTATATGTTCTGATCAGACAGCTTTATATTCTGGATTTCATCCTCTCTTTCAGTAAAATCACAGATGATAACCAGCTGGAGCAGGTGGATATTCTCCTTCCCCAGGATAATCTTATTTCCTACTTAACACTTGTAAAAGCTTCTGGATATATATGGTAAAGTCTTTCATTTATATTTTATTATTTACTGTATTTATTATTTAAACTTCTGAAATCAGCTGAATTGTTTTGGGAGGTGGGGAATGTGTTAAGTACTTGTCTTCTTAAAATGAATCAGATCAAATTCGAATTACAGTTTTTCAACAAAGATTACATTGAAGGGACTTTGGTTAGTCTCCTGCTGGCTTAACAAAATATATTGCTTTATCATAATTAATATGCTGTCAGGCCAAAATAAATGCATGGGTTATTTTTAGTAATGCCATCTTCCTATCACCAAATATTCTTTCACAGGAGACAGCTCCAACTAATTAATGTGTGGTTCGTTAACTATTAAATGTAGCAAAGTCACTTTCAAAGTGAATCCAACTTTTACAAATCCACACTGCAGTTTTTTGGCAGTATTATGAAATAGTTTATGAATGTCATCTTCCAAGGTATTTTTCACTCAACTTCTCAAACAGGACTGGTATTCCTTTGATGTCTCTTTTCCATAATGTAGACAGAAAAAGGCCAGTGAGGTGCTCATTGTCATTAACTAAACACAATTAATTTGAGTAGATAGTTTCAACATTACAAAAAATATTTCAGGTCTTTCTGTAGAGTTTTGCAAAAAAACCTTATAACATTTTTTTAAAGTCATGAAGTAGCTCTTTTCATTTTAATTATTTAGTTAATTCTTAATTCTTTTAATAATAATAATAATAATAATAATAATAATAATAATAATAATAATAATAATAATAATAATAATAATATTTAATATTTGTAAACCGCTCCCTCTCCCCATAGGGACTCGGGGCGGTGCACAGGACATCTACTTATAATAATAATAATAATAATAATAATTTATTATTTCTATACCGCCCCCTCTCCCCACGGGGACTCGGGGCGGTGCACAGGTAGCATAAAAACAATAAATAACAACAACAATAAATAAACAACAAAATTTAAAAACCAATTAAATAAACCCTGTGCTAAGTTAATATTATGGCCTTTATTTTAAAATTTTAAGATTTCATGCTTTTTAACATTGTTGTTTATTACACTTATCATACACTTGTCTAGATATAGATTCTAGGTTTCTCAAAGGGGGAAAAATAGACATAAATTTTATAAGAAGCAAAGGAACAAAGCTCGAAATAAAAAGGATTTGCGGATCTGATCTCAGACTAATTATATACCTGCAGCAAATCATGGCAAGATGACTTTAATTAATCAACAGGGCATCATTATTACTTTAAGAAGCATTGAAACAAAGTGAAATAAATTCACAAAAAGAGCCCCCCCCCCCGCCTGAAAACAAAGATAAACACTGAAACTAAATCCTGCCAAAAGACATTGGAATACTGGAATGTTTATCTTTTCATGGAGCCGTTGTGTAGATATGGAAATTAAGATGCATAACTTTAAGCATCAAGTCTATGTTCTCAATTCTTGTGCTAAAAAGAAATGTCAGGATTAAAAATGTATGCAGTCTCTTTCATGGTTATCATGTCTCCAGCTACCATTTGGTGGATCTTAGAAATCTATAATAGATTTCACAGATCTTTCTAGCCATCAAAAAGTAACTTGAAAAACATGTGAAAACAGTTGTTCAAATGCAAAAATGTTTTCCTTTAAACTTTGATGACAACGCAAGATAAAGACAAAATTTTGCAAGACAAAATTTCGAAGTAAATAATTTTTGTATTTAAATCTCATAACATCAGAATTGATACTAGGAAAAGGAAACTGAGGTGTTTGCCTCAGGGAGAACATACATACAAAGAGATCAAATTGGTGGACAGAGTTGTACAGTCCAGGTTGACTGAACTATTGTCCTTGAGTATCTTAGCATCAGAATTAAAGCAAATTCAACTGGGGGAAAATAATGCAAGAGGCCTAATATGGAGTTGGTCATTATTCCCCCAATAGACACCCAGGATGAAATAAAAAAAACAAAAACCACAAAAACAGGCAAGTTTTTAAAGTACTACTGCCTTGGTAAACCACAAGGTGTCACACTTTCTCTACCACAATCTTTCTCCAAATTATGAAGACATTAAGTAACAGGTTTCTTCTTAACTATTAACTTCTTAACATTGCATTGCTTGCTTAACTTCATCAAAAGTAGGTGTGGGGGGGTGTATCAATAAAACTATCAACATTCTACAACTATAGATTCTAATCATTCATAGACTTCCATGCTACACCTGATTAATAACTAATAATGTTTGTTATTCATTTATTTATTTGTTAAATTTATTTGCCACATATCTTGCCATAGGGATGCTCCTGACAGCTTACAATAATAAAAAAAGAAGAAAATGAAAGGAGTGTAACAGAACAGAAATAAAACAATAAATAAAATAAACAATGGAAAAGAACACAAGGAGAATACATCAATGTGATAACCAAAAAGATGGACAGGTGGAGAGCAGAGCAGGGGGAGGGGAGGTGGAGTCTTTTATCAGTCCAGCAACCACCTCCAGATATCAGAAATCAAATTCTACATCCATAATTATTTTAAATATTTGCATAACAATTTTTTAAATGTTTGTTCTTGGACTGACAAACCTATTTTAATAACACGCACATGCGCACACACGCACGCACGCACTCACACACACACACACACATGTGAAAGCAAATGTTTTTCCGAGTTCATTCATTGAGCATCAAGTTCTCCTTTCTGCTGCTAATTTTTGGAACCTATTGAAGAAAAGGGTGCTGCAAGATATTAAGATCACAAGAGAGTTGGTATATGACTGTATAGTAACTTGGTGTGGAATATTTTAATATAGTAATGGCCTTCCACTCCCCACTTGCAGACAATTTTACTTTTAATTAATTGCTCTTCCTGGTCCTAATAATGAACAACTCTCAGATTCAATCCATTTTCCAACATTTTTAATGCCAGCCTGACAGATGTGCTGTGCAATGAAAATTCAACATGATCAGATCCTACCAACTTCAACAAAATTTGACAACAGTAAGGGAATGTACTCTTAAAACTATGGTCTAAGGTGGTTTTCTCTGTTCATTTCCAGATCAGTTTAGATAAGAAATGCATGAGTGTGAGGTTGGATATAAACAATAAGACTTTTATTTAACCACATAGCAATGTTGATGGATGTAGTTTAACAAAATGGGGAAGAATTTTAGTAAACTTAAGACTGTTTTAGATTGTTATTGAAGAACTACCAGCTAATAAACAATGAGTTATAATAAGAGTAACAGAATAATTATAGATGATATATCTATATGTGTATGTATATATGCATGTATGTTTGATATAGACAATGGATGCCATTATGTGGTTATGTTTAAGTAAGATATGTCTGAAGAAGAAGATAGACCAAATATGGAATATTAGAGGAGATTTCTGGTGTAATGACATTAAGATTTATAATGAATCTTTTGATTTAAAATCTATAAAACGAGATTATTCATGAATAATAATGGTTCTAGAAATGCACAAGAGTTATGTGTAACCAGTCGACATACTTTCCAAAGGATACAATGTAGAATGATGATTTTTCCTTTTTGCATTTTTGTTGTATCAAAAATAAATAAAAAAAGTTCAAAAAAAAATAAAAAAATAAAATGTCTACTTCTCTAATTTACCACAGCATTTCTCACTGGAAAGATCCATATCATTTAGGATGCATATTTCATCAAGGAGATTATATAGTGGCTGTGAATGATTTGCAAATCAAAGACATGGATGAAATGTTTTGGTTCATAAGTAGATCCACAAGAAAGGAGGTAAGTAATAGCCATTGAGATAAAGCTTAGCACTAGCAATGAAAGATTTTTACGCAAAATTATCATTCGATATTTTGTCCCATCTATCCACTTATAAATTGCTAATTCCTAATTAGAAATATCCAGCCAGATGGTAAGTGATCATATATCACCCATCTCTCCCCAATCACCTCCCCAGCTTGGTTTCATTAGCCATAGGATCTCTTTTTAAACTTAAGCGTGACCTTAGAAATAAACTGACAATGAACAAGGATAGTAAAAACGAAAAGGGTTTCTTTTTTGTCACACTAGTTCCTTTCAATAACTTAAATCTTTTTAAATACCACCACTATTATCAGCAACTTAACATAAATATGTTTTGTGAAATATCCAGAATATTCTAACTCCTGGTGAGGAGGATCAGCAAATTGAAATTTATTGTTTTTTAAAGCTAGAGATAAATCTCAAGCAGCAGGGCTGGCCTACGATTTGTTTCTGTTTGTAGCAAGGAACAAGCTAACATTCCTTTCTATTCCCCGTCATCCCACAAATTGTAAAACGAATTTATCACCGTTTTAAAATCAGAGGATTAAGCCCATTGTTATGGAAGTGGTAATTCCTAGCTTTTTCTTCATCTACTTTCCTGTATCTTAACATTAGAAATATTTGCGCGAAATTATTCATTTCAGGACTTTGTTGACGATATATTTTTCATGAGTTCCATCAAGATGCTAATGATACACAACTTCATAAAACTGTCTGGCAAGAAAATTCATTGCTGCTGCACGCCTAAATCATCAGAATTGTATACATTTCTCATCTCCAGTGTTTATTATAGAAACGCATGCTGATTCATAGTTTGAATTTGAAAAATTGTTTATTATCTTACTAACCTCAAAAGTACAAGATAAACTGTAAGATATAACAGTATAAACACCTTTCCTACTTTTTTTTGCCCCCAAGGTAAAATTGACAATAAAACGACTCCCAAATTCAGAGATTTTGCATGTTCCAGGATGCAAGTGTCCATAATGGCATAAAAAAACAGTGTAAGTATATTATAAGACTATATCTTTTTCATGTACTTAGCAATCAGTCAGGGCACAATCAGATTTACTTTGTTGTGGTTTCGCTGGCTTGTTATCCTATCTGCAGAAGGAAATCAAAGAAAAGGTGAGCTCAATGACAATTGTACAGTTCGACCATCTGCCAATTGATTTCTGCAAGTTCATTTTCCTTTTCAGATCATTGTTTTCAAAAACATACTGAATAGGAAACTTGAATATCCCATATTGCAAAATCAATGGTCTTGAATTCTAAGAAATGTTAAATGTGATTCATTTAATTGATCTAATTCTTTTTCAGGTATATTGGATCTTCAAAAAAGATTGTAAACTTTTTATGCTACAGATAAATGTGAACGAGATGTGAATGAAATTAAGGTTAAAAGATCTCCATGTATTATTAATTATATTCTAAAAATCTGGAATTACTTTAATTTATAATGATCTTTAGGTGAATTGTGGCTAAGATTTCTGCCAAAAAGGTCATTTTTATTTCAGGAAGGATTCATGTGTCTCCAGTTTTGAAATGAAATATGATAGTTCTTGACGTTTGAATTGGTTTTGTGTTAATTAAAAGATAAGACCAAGTATGCTTGTTATGGTATAGG
Organism: Rhabdophis nuchalis; assembly: GCA_039707465.1. Taxonomy (NCBI): domain Eukaryota; kingdom Metazoa; phylum Chordata; class Lepidosauria; order Squamata; family Natricidae; genus Rhabdophis; species Rhabdophis nuchalis. The sequence continues at coordinate 61,384,714 of CM077645.1, forward strand.
ATTAATTCATGTTTTAAAAACTGAACTGTAACCATGTGCACAGATATAAAATCATTTTGATATCAGAGAAACACATGCAAGGTTAATTGTACAGTGCATGTTGCACAATGACTTTCCCTTATTTTTACTCTCCACTTTCTTCTAGATATGTTTCTTTCTAGTTTTATTTTCTTTCTTAGTTTGTATTGTTTAATTTCTAAGTGCGTTTCATAGCTCATAGTTTTAGATGAGAATTAAAAGTTCTTTTCTTACATGTAATTATTTATACTGTTTACAAAACTCAATAAAATTTATTTTTAAAAGAAATATAATTCCATAGTTAACTTTGTCATTATTCATCTTCATTTTTACTGTTTTTCTCAAATTTGTAAGCTACGCTTTAGGATGAGCATTGCTTCATTATAGCCAGAGGTGTTCAGGAGAAAATAACAGACAAATTGACACATGGCATTCCAAGTATTAATCTGAGAAATCTGGATTCTACAGACCAGAAGACACTGCATTAACAATCTGGACAAAATTAGTATAGCAGAGATCTATTAGTAATGGATATTTAAAACTATGAGACATAGCTAAATTTACCGTATTTTTCGGAGTATAAGACGCACTTTTTTTCCTCAAAAACGAGGCTGAATATCTGGGTGCATCTTATACATCGAATACAGCATTTTTTGCCTGCTGAAGCCCCGCCCCTTTAAAAAAATGGCAGTGCATAGTCTTATGGAGGCTTTCAGAGAGCTCCTGCAGAGGCAGTATGAATAGCAGTTACAGCACAGTCTACCACCAAAAGTATGAAAACTGACTTGGGAGTAGGAAATGGTCAAGAAGAGAAGCATAGATGTTAAAAACAACCATCAGTTTCAGTGATAAATAGAAAAATATCACAGGTTTTGGATTCTCTTTAGCAAGATAGGTGGCTATAATGCGCGCTCTAACTTTGGAAATTCACAAGTGTGATCCTGAATGGGAGTACCTCAGGGATTGCCACAAAGAAGAGTCAAGAAGGAGTCAAGCTATTCTCCAAATCACCTGAGGACAGGACAACAAACAATGGATGGAAACTAATCAAGGAGATAAACAACCTAGAACTAAGAAGAAATTTCCTGACAGTTAGAACAATTAATCAGTGGAACAACTTGCCCCCAGAAGTTGTGAATGCTCCAACACTGGAAGTTTTAAAGAAGATATTGGACAAACATTTGTCCGAAATGGTATAGGGTTTCCTGCCTGAGCAGGGGGTTGGACTAGGTTGGGGGTTGGACTAGGTTGGACTCTGTTAAATTCTCCCACAAAGAAGGGGTAATTATTATCACTTTCCATTTTGACTGCTGCAATGTGTTCTATCTCACATGATGTTGGTTCAAAAGTCTGTTAATAACATTTATAAGGACTGTATTTTATCACATATTTTTAAAAAATGCTGTTTTAAAGCAGGTCAAAGATGAACCATGTACACCATCTTGCTTCCCAGAGTGGTTACATTGACACCCTGGGAATAGGATGGCAATAACTCTATAATTTCATGGCAGCTAAAATTTAGTGGCATGCTGCTTCTGATCCTTGAAGTACATTTCTATCATTGTTTGAACCTATTCTCTGTGGGGAGAGGGAGGTAGCTTTCTGTGTGAATTTATATTCCTGTACATGGGGTTATTTCAACTTTTTAGATAACATTTGTTGAATTTAGATGCATCCTAAGTGAAATGCAGTTTAGTGAAAGATGAGATATTATTAACATCTGCTAATTAGGAATATAAATGTCTGAAATTGTTTTGTTCTGTCACTTGGCAAATGTTCCATCCTGACATCTTCCTAACTAATTACACCTCATTTTTATTTAACTGTTGCACCAGTCATCTCTTTTCAAATCCCTCCTGCTTAGAAATATGAGGAATTGCAGATTTAATTATAAACACACATTAGATCATGACTTACTTCTCCACAAGTTGTCTTTCACCAGCTGCTTTTGTTCTCCTTCAAAATATCTTTTGTTATCTCTGCCTCATATCTTATACTCTACCAGTGATAATTGTTTCAATTGTTTCATTAATAATAGAATGAAAAATAATTTCGTTTTGTCATTTCTATGAATGCATGGCTGCCACAAACTGTCCTCTAGAATTTCTCCTTGGAAAATGCTAATGCCCCCCCCCCCTTTTAATATCAGTGTTATTAGGGAGTTAAATCAAGAAACCAGAAATGGACTAGAAAACAGCTGTGTTTCCTATATGTTTAGAATGTAAATCAAGACACTATTCAGTCCTCTTTTACAAGCAAGCAAGCAAAACATTCCATAATTATATCCAATACAAAAAATCCTCCTTATTCATCACTTCATTTTTAAAAAATCCAAGTTGTTCGTCATGTCAAATGATTAAAATAAAATTAGAAAATAAAATTGATTTTTTTAATCTAAATTAACTTTTAATATCATTTCTGGAAAGTGATAGTTCAAAATTCACTTTCTATGTTCTCTTTTGCTAGCTGGGAAGCCAAACGAATCTTTTCTGAGAGATTTGTGGGAATTTGGTAAGGAATTTGTTGGAAGCAAGTACAGAGGAATAATATTTCCCTGTATTTTGCTTTACATAAGTACCGTACTTATTTTAGAGCTGCTCTATCAACAGAGTGATACTGCCACTCATGTAAAAGGAATGAATTGGTTCACAAGAATGAAAAATATTTGTTCATGTCTAGGTATTCATCATGATCTTGATAAAAAGATGACAATGTATAAAAAAAAAAAAAGATCAAAGCATGTAAAATAGAAAAGGCTTTTCAGGTGCATTTGCTGAATCATAAGTGATTTTTCAATACAATTTATTGAAAAATTTATTTATTTATTGAAGCTTTTCAACCATGAAGGCATTTTGGGGAACTCTTATAAATTGCCTTCAAGGGATATTTTTTTTAAAAGAAAATATCTTTCTTTTTAATTTAAAAAAGAATTTTATTGGTTTTCAAAATATACATGGGGAAAAGGTGTAAGGTAAATATAACATTTTGGTAGCTCCCATGCCAGTGGTGGTAGTCCTCCCAAAACTTCACAAATTTACAATTTTAAGAATAAAAGATAAGCATATACAGGGTTTATATTGTGTAGTCCATACATTCAATCATCTTTTTTTTTTTTGCCATTTTCTCTTGTATCGACAATTACAGTAAAATTTCAAATATAATTATTTTTGGAATCTAAGTCTTTTCGATATTGATTCTTCTTCCTCGTCGTCGGTCTGGGCCATCGACCCCCTTGTTCCCCCATCTTCGTCCCCTAGGAGGGAAGAATGTTTTTGAAGAAAGTCTTCCGCCTCGCTCAATGTTTTAACTCTTACTCTGTCCCCCTCCCAGAAGATCAGCATTCCCTCTGGCAATGACCACTTGAACCAAATTCCTTTTTTGTATAATTTAAAATATCTTTTGATGGACAAGTATATGCTACATTTTCTATACTTCTAGTTAGCATTAGTTGCTGGAACAACAGTTACTAACAGTTGTTAAAGACATTGTTTTCATTGTTTCTTGCCTGTAATAGAATTCATTAGAAGTATGTTTTCACATAATCACAATTTCTCTTGCTTTCAGTATAAGTGACATGTCCCAACATGAATAAACACAAATTGCAAATTGTGACAGTATGGACTGCATGACCTAATCTAAGAAGTGGGATTTCACTGTCATTCTTCAATTTTTTTATTAATGATTTGGATGAGTAGATACTGAAAATACATATATCCTCTTCAGCATGTTCCCATATTGCGTTGCGTTTTGTCTTCATGCTATAGGAAAATATTATAAAGTATTTTGATATAAATTTTAATATAAAAAGTTAATCCATATTACTTGGCCTGTGATGGTCTGTAAATAGATTGCTGCTGTCAGAATGTGACCAAGATCAAATAACAGATTGTGAATAGAAAATCCAATATTGTTCAAAGTATTATAGAAAATTGTATAACTCCTTCTGTGTATAGATTGTAATCTTTTTATAATGATTAATTACTTAATATATTGGTACAGATGGCTAATTGCAAATCCATATATCAAAGGTTCAATTCAGACATTTAAAAATCTCAGGATATGACTTTATGTCATCTTATTACTGTATACTCTTTTATTGAAAAAAATAACTTTTATAGCAACTTTCAGGCAAGAGGGTTTTATTTCCAAAATGCGGAAATTTATAAGAATGTTTTATAAAGCTTTCCAGAAAATATTCAGCTAACAAATTTAACCAATATTTTCCCCATTATCTTGGTAATCTTCCATAATCTTGACATCATCTAGATCAGGGGTCTCCAACCTTTGCAACTTTAAGTCTGAAGGACTTCAGCTCCCAGACTTCTCCAGCCAGCTTTGCTGGGAGCTGAAGTTTGGGAGCTGAAGTCCTTCAGACTTAAAGTTGCAAAGGTTGGAGACCCCTGATCTAGATGTATTGAACATTCATTTCTAGCCAACATAGCCACTAGAAATGTCAAGCCCATGTGAAAGGTACCAGACTGACAGGTGGTCTTATCTGTTCATTAAATCAAGAAAAACACTGTAGTCTCACTCCTTTACAGACAGGCATTTACATATTTGTAATGTGTAATTTTGAACCATATCTATAATTAATAATGTGAGCTTCAAAGGAAAAAACGCAGAGAGATTTCAAATATTTCTACTTTTGAGCTTTCAGTGAAGTAGCTAACAGCTAAAACTTAAGTTAGATAAGAATCATGTCACTCTGCCAATTAAATTCTTGGCACCTTCCAAGCCTAGTTTAAAAAGAAGTCCTGGTAAATAAATAAGAGTTTAGTATGTATTTAGCCTCTTGATTCAGATAAAACAACTGCCTTTGTGCTAAAATCCAAATTCAAAAAGAAAACATTAATAGTGCATCAAATTGTATTTTTCTATTCTGTATTTTTTTAGCTATAAAAAAAAGATTACTTCTGGAAAACAAGAGTGGAAACAGTTATTTCTCTTTTTAAAAAAAATACTGAAATTTTCCTTTTGACATAAAGGAGTACAGATACTTAAATATGATTTAGTTTTGATTTTAGTACAATGACAATAAAGATTATTATTATTATGATATGTCTCACAATACATGGGTTCTATTCATAATTCAGTATGTTTCTGTTCCAATTTTGCAATATTTTTGTAAACATACCGTATTTTTTGGAGTATAAGACGCACCAGAGTATAAGACGCACCAAGGTTTTGAAGAGGCAAATTACAAAAAAAGTAGGTAGGTAGATAGAGGGAGAGAGAGAAAGAGAAATACAGTAGGTAGGTAGGTAGAGAGAGAGAGTAGGTAGGTAGGTAGATAAAGGAATAGAAAGAGAGAGAAATAGAGAGAAATACGGAAGGTAGGGAGAGAGAGAGTGTATGTAGGTAGGTAGAAGGATAGAGAGAGAAATAGAGAGAAATACAGTAAGTAGGTAGGGAGAGAGTGTGTAGTTAGGTAGAAGGATAGAGATAGAGAGAGAGAGAGAGAGAGAGAGAAATACGGTAGGTAGATAGGTAGGTAGAGAAAGAGAGAGTGAGAGTGTAGGTAGGTTGGTTGATGTTTCCAGGTGTATTTATCCTTGTCCTGGAGAAGGAAATTGCTGAGCCTTAAAACTTTGTTTCTCCTGGCACAGAAACAGTTAAAGAGCCATCCAAAAGAGTGTCTTATACTCCAAAAAATACGGTATATTTTATAGTCCCATTCATGTGAATGTTTAATTCTATCTTTGCTCATTTTTCTAATCTATAAGAAACTAACTTTGAGAAATTTAGTTTGCTAGTTATGAAATGTTTCCAACTAAGTTCTAACCAATCTTTGATTAATTCTGGGAAATTAATTACAGCTACCTTTTAGGGCAGGCAGAACGCGAATCTCTGAAAGATTACTCATGATTGCATATATTTTAAAAGGTTCTGAAGATGTGGCGCTTCCCCCCAATTCTTTCACAAGAATGCATTGACATCCATATCTTTGTTTTCTTTATTCCCATCTGGGTTTGTTTCCTGTGTTATCATTTTTCTTTTGTTTTATGTTTTTGTGGTTTTGTATTGTTCCTTATTTTTAACAGTTAATTTGTAATCCACTCAGAATTATTGGGATTTCAGCAGCATATAAATTATTATTATTAGTCCTGTAGTTATGAGAGAGATAATTAATCTCTGACTTGCAGAAAGGTAATCATTTACTAAATTTCAACCATCTTGAAAAGTACATGCAAAAGATAGAAGATACCCCCTCCCATCTCTTTTTTTATGCATTAACTGAATTCTGGTTGCTTAATTTATGAATACAAAAGCAAGTATAATGTCTATCTTCTCTATGCTAAAAATAATGAATTGGAATAATTTATAGAAAGTTTCATAGAAATATCATCTGTAGTTCATTTTGTCTAATTTAAAATGTTGTGCACATTTATATAAATGTATGATGTATAAATCCATAAGAACATAAGAACAGCCTTGCTGGAACAGGCCACAGCCCATCTGGTCCAGCATTCTGTCTCACACAGTGGCTCCCCATTTGCTTCAGGGTCTTCCCAAGCAGATGTCTTCACCTGCTTATGATTCCCTGCAAGTGGCATTGAGAAATATCCTGCCTATCTCTCCAACCCGGAGGGTGTCCTTAGGCATCCATAATGATAGCCATTGATACCCTTCTTCTCCATGAACTCATCTAATCCTTTCTTAAAAGGTGTGGAGGCTGACAGCTGTCACCACTTCCTCTGGCAGGGAGTTCCATAGACCAGTGATCCTCTGGGTGAAAAAGTACTTCCTCTTATTTGTTTAAGGTCTAGCTTCCAAAAGTTTCATGGAGTGCCCCCTAGTTCTAGTGTTGTGCGATAGGGAAAACAGTTTTTTCTTTTCTACTTTGTCCACACCGTGCATGATTTTATAGACTTCAATCAGGTCACCTCTCAGGCGTTCTAGAGTGAAGAGGCCCAGCGGTTGCAGCCTCAGATGGTAAGGAAGATGTTCCAGCCCCCTAATCATTCTGGTTGCCCTCCTCTGCACCTTTTCCATTTCCATAATATCCTTCTGAAGGTATGGTGACCAGAACTGTACACAATACTCCAGATGGGGCCTCACCATAGATTTATAAAGAGGCAAAATGACACTTGCTGACTTATTTTATATACCCGTCCTAATGATCCCTAGCAATGAGTTTGCTTTTTTCACTGCTGCGGCACACTGGGTTGACACCTTCATTGAGCTGTCCACCAGGACACCAAGGTCCCTTTCCTGGTTAGTTGCAAGGAGTTCAGACCCCATCAGTTTATAGATATAGTTGGGGTTTTTTGCACCAACGTGCATCACTCTGCACTTACTAATGTTGAAGCTCATTTGCCACTGGTTTGCCCACTCCCCCAGTGTCAAGAGATCTCTCTGGAGCTCCTCACACTCTCTCTCAGTTTTTACTACCCTGTATAATTAATGTCGGCGAATTTGGCTACCTTGCTGTTTACTCCTACTTAATCCATATTTAATACTGTACTGTGATCAGATTTTCCTACTTTAGAAAGAACTAAAACTGATTAAAGGATGAAAGTAGGTGTTGCCATACACATATACAGGTTGATGGCCATTAACCTTATAGGGTTTAGACAACAGTTATTAATAATTATGTGGATGATACAACCATTGATGGAAGCTGACAAAACCTAGATCAATACACAATAAAAACATTATACCAGTACTTCAACAGGAGGCATGAGACCAAAGGTAATATAGCATCTTGAAATTATCAATGCTTGGTTTGTAAATTATTAAAACACTTCAACACTTATCTAGACTTATTTCAGATTGTTTATTTATTTTTAAGTACAATAAATAAATAAAAATGTAAAAACATTAATAACGCTAAATTACTTGATTTCATTTTTCATTTCTTCTGGATGCTGTAAACTCTGCAAATACAGCATATTCTGTTGACACAGAATATGTTTGTTTCTATACATCTACATTGTTTCTATGTACATCAGAGTCAAGGAACAATGCAGAAAAATTGATCAGAATTTAAGGCATATAATTATTGTAATAAAGATCCTAATTTTCTACTTCCATTCTGAAACTTCCATCTTCCAATCCCTGAAATACCTTTCCATTTCATGTCTAACTTTCCAATTTCCTACATTTACAGTAGGAATAATTTTCTGAGGTTTCAGCCACTGAATAAATCGTTTCATTTCAAGAAAACTGCTGTGCTCACTGTAAGGAATCCCTGCATATAAAACAAAAACAAATAGTCAATATAAGTAGCTGAGATTTAGCATAATGTGCTTTACAAAACTTGAAACTGATGTTTTAACTAAATTTCCATGTAATTTACATACTAAGCATGTAGTTAAATTCTGGGCAAATATCTAGCTTGTATCTTTACTGTTCATTCATTAATCTGCTTCACATTTATTTATTTATTTTGTTTAATAACTTATTACACCTTTCAGCAAATGCTGAAAGAGGATGACTGAAAGAAAATGCATTATAAATAGTAAAATCATGAAAAATACTGTTTCCTCAAGAAAAGTTATTGAGTATTTAATATGGAACAATAAAAGCATCTACTTCATTATTAAAAGATGTATTAGAAGTAACATGGTTCTATTTCTAATCAACGCAAACAGATATTCTGGTTTGCATACAGATAATCCTGTAAGAAAAGCTTGAATCCTATAGTTGGAAAAGAAAAAGAGATCTACCTTCCCAAAATTTATGCACCCTCTAAATATTTTACAACAATGCTTGAGAAATATATATTGTCTTTTAAAAGTCACATACACCACTCTTTATTTATTTTGTATCCCTTTAATTTCCAGGCTAACTCATGGATTATTTGATTCCAACCTGTAATGGAAAACTGAAGATAAATAATCATATTAATAATTTGAAATTGTATTACCATATATAGTGATATTTCCTCTTGTCTGAGATTTGATATCATTCAAAGAACAACATCCATCCGAGTATGTCCATCCAGTAGGCTTAAAAGCCAAAATATGATCAAATTTCTCAGAAAACTTAGTCAAATGATTCTGCAAATTCTATAGATCAAAAATAATACCTGGTTATTTCAATTGAGAATAAATAGTTTTTAGATAACTGTTAGATTATTAGATAATTATAATGGCTATTTGAAACTGGATCTTATTTACTGCAATTATAGTATCTTAAGGTAGAGGACTGTGACTCTGGGATTCAGCTTTATATCTTACCTTAAAATTAATCTGCATCATGGGCAGAAGATGTAGGAAAGTATTATTCCAGTTCAAACTGATGAGGGAATTTATTGTTGCTGATTCTAAGCATTGAAGTGTTTTGAATTTCTCCTGAGACATGCTTACTTTTGAGCCCAGAACTTCAGCAATAGCTGCAGGAGTGACATCATGAAAATGGAAATAAGAAAAATAATAAGCTTACTTTTGTATTTCACTGATAATTCCCTAAAGGTAGTATTTGCCTATATGTTCGTTTTGAACACATCTTCTGTTGATTACTCATAAAAAATATTCTAATCCAATAGGAATTTAGAGGATCCCCTGGGAATTTGACTAAACTAGTAAAATCTTCCTCCAATCTGACAATCTGCTCTTCCTGCCTGTCAATTCATCCAGTTGTTTGAAAAAAATAGGCAATAAACAAACTATGGAACAAAATCAGGGGTTTTTTTCATATTGAGGTTTCACTTTCAGATTTTTAAGAAAAAATAGGTCAAATATACGTGAAAAGTTCAGGTAGAAGCTGATACCATTTATGTTATCTTTAACAAAGAAACCAAATTTTTCATTAACGTCTTTTTAAAAAAGCACTCAAATTGCACTATTTTATTCTTTCTTGTTTTAACTATAAAAATTTGTATCTACTTGCCAGCATAAAAATAGTAATAGGATAGATTATGTAGAGTTCCAAAAGTGAATAAAAGATTCATTTTGTTCCAGATAAATCAGTTTTAGGAAGGCCGACATGCATGTTTCAACACTTTCCAACTTAGCATTGAAATAAATTACATTGCATTTGGAAAGTTACCCCACATACCAAAAAGCTGAGTTAAAAGTTGAAAAAGTCCCTTACATTTACAAGGCTATTAATATCTCCAAAGCATTACTAAAATGGGGCATCTCCAATCGTTCATGACATATACTGCTTTGCCTCTGAACTTTTTGCCAAGAAGTCCAATGGGGTATGATTTTAACTATTTTAGAGCTGTGATATTTTTGTGAAAGTAACATTATGAGTAGAAACAGTGAATTAGGTTGTGCTGAATATTAGGTTCAGCTCAGGATATAGTATCTCTGAAGCTCTTATAGAAGACTCCCTCCCTTACCTAGAAAGACTTTTTCTTTTCCAACAGAATATGTTCCACAAACAACTAATGTTCGTGGGTTTAAAGTCACTTGTTCAAATGCAGTATTGACAGCAAATTGAATCACTTCTTGCTGGGAAGGAAAAGTATATTCAGGACTACAATACCTAGGAAACAGTAATAAAAGACATATTAGAAAATTCAGCTTTCATGGAAAAAAGGAAGTAACACCTTTAGCCTTGTTCTATTTATAGGAACAGATGAACAGTATCACAAATATGTATCAAGATTTAATTTAGTGAAAAGTATCAAATTCAAAGAAATTACTATGTCAAGGTTGATGTTTTTAGTACAGGGAACAATTAGAACACATGCATGAGTTGTAGTTCCAGTGACAATATACAAACATGTAGAAGACAACAATCATATTTCTGAGAGAAACAGGAATTAAAAGTCCTTTCTGTTTTAATTTGTGCATTTTTGTGATAACCAGAATGATTGAGACTAGTACAGGTACATTCATTTTTTCCACAAAAATAAATAATTAGTGGAAGAAGCATAGCTAACTGCTTTGAGTACAACTTTTAAATCAGTCCATTATTTGTTCAATTTGCTTATTTTTTGTCACATTTGTCAACAAAAATATGTTGTGTCAATTAGTAGGACACATCCGTGATCTGTGCATAAGAAAGAGGTGGTATTTCTTTCTATAATTGTCAAAGCAGGATGATACTGCTTTCAGTGACATAAGCTATAGCAAAAAAATAATATTAGTTAGTAATGCTGCAAACTAATGGTGAGGCAAAAACTAATCATACGATGATCCAGGAATATCAAGAATGATCTTTTATTTCTTAACAAAGCAACAATATTCTACCATACAATACTATTAAACACAATATAGTCTAATGAAAATGTAAAGTAAGCTTTTTGAGGATATTTTCTTAATTTTCATACTTATCATTCAATCCTATTTATACTGATTAGGACTGTAGAAATTTGACTTGAAATGGTACATGTGAAAGGATCTTAAACATAAGCCACAAGTGTGAGGCAGCTGCAAAAACAGTATATGCTATCTGGCGCTGCATTAATAGGAACACAGACAACAAATAACAGGAAGCAATCGTTCCATTCTACTCTACTTTGGTCAAACCTCATTTGGAATACTGTGTACAGTTCTGGGCACCATAGTTCAAAAAGGGCAGTGAGAAATAGGAACAAGTTTAGAGGAGGGATATTTGGAAATCAAGCTGTACAGGAAATGGTTAAATGCTTCAACACAGTTAGTACACCAAAATGCAAACCTAGGAAAATTAAATAGCTCTCTTCAAATATTTCAAGGATTGTCACACAGAAGAAAGCATGGGCTTGAATTCTATTGTCCCACAATAGAAATGTCCAATGCCAAAGGATTAAAAGTAAAGAACAGATGTTCAGGCTAGATGTTTAGAAGAATGCTTCAACAGAACAGTCTACTAAATGAAGTTTTCACAGAAGGAAATTGTTGTATGTTAGACATAACCTAGTAAGGAGCAAGAGTTTTTGTCTAGATAACTTTGATAATCCCTTCCAACTCCATGATTCTACCCTGGCACATTTTTGTAGTTTACAAAACACTCTCATGATATTTCAATATTATAAATGTTTAATGAAAAACTTACGTTGTGTCCAAGTAAACAGTATGAACTCTCCAACCATTCAGGAAAGGACAGCGCTCCATAGAAGGATCTGCCCTAAAGTCACCTGTATGCAATATTACAGTCCCATTTGGAAGACAGAAAATAATCATTGCAGCACCAGGACAACTGCCAGAAGAATGAATGGAGTGAAAGAGAAAAAGGGAAGGAGAAAAGGCATTTTGAATTCAAACCCAAAACAAAATTGACATAAATTAATCATATTATTTTAATTAATTTACATTTAATTTACTTTTTTCAAAAATACTTACTGATTAGCATCAACCAACACTACTTTGATGCCATCTATTATACATTCTTTATCCATTGGCAGGATATGGACATATTGCTCTTGCACTCGCAGTTTATTCTTTACCAAGTTTCCAGTTATCTAAAATACAAAAAGTGTTTTGCAGCTACTTATATCTCTTGCTCCAATTTAACTTGGACCTAATTACAAGGTATTAATTAGGCAAGATGGTAAATGAAACAAACAAGAGAAGAAAAAAGAGGAAAAGCAGCTGCTGAATATATGATTTACATTTCATGGTAGTTTATACTGAATGAAGCCATACAATACTGTAGTTTCTACGGTTGGAAACTCTACTTCATCATTATACCTTACAAATCCTGAACTGCACAACACTGATCCAATGGAGAAAAAAGTATAATAATTTAGCAATGGCAGCAATAGCTTTACAAGGAATGACACAAACGAGAGGCACTCATGCAACCCACAATTTGTTGACTGATATGTTTCAAAATTAGTTGAAATTACTTCCAAAATTCCATAGGATTATTAATATTTTATGCACAGACAAGATGTATCTTAACATGTTTTGTATTTCAGAAATGAGTCCAAAATAGCCATACATACCTTATTGCAGTATATTGGGAATGTAAACTTTTTAGTTAGGCCACCATAATGATCAGAATGAAAGTGGGTAAGGAAATAAGCACTGCAGCCTTCAATCTCTCCATACTGGAATGCATCTACTACAAAACGTGTGCCTGAAATAAATTAGTAAAAGAATAGACAGTCATTTCTTACATAGTGAAACTGCCAAAGCTGACTATTACAATTAGAATAATAGAATCTTCTACAGCCTGTTAAGACTCATTAGGGCATAAGCTTTTGTGAACTATGTGCCAATGTATCAACAATCACATTCACATGTTAATCATAAAATTTTATGCCAGAATAAATATTCAATCATTAAAGTTACCTGAGGATTATTTCTTGAATTTACAGTCAGAAAAGTAGTACTAATCATGTTTGTTTCTTTAAGTTTAAGTGAAAAAAAGAGAGGATTACTTAATATAATTAGTGGGAAGTCTGGAAATTTTAATTATACGGTACATATCTGAAGAGCCAAAAATACAGAAAAATAGCTATAATCAGTAGAAACAAATGACATATCAAAGAGCTTACACTACAATCTTATGTATATTGACTCAGAAACAATCTTCATTGAATCCAAGGATGTGCAGGATTGCAGCCTTAAATTTCATTGATGCTAGCACAACTTAAATAACTTTCTCTCTTTAAAACCTTAAAGATTTTTATGTAATTCTAGACCTGTCTACCAAAAAAATAGATAAAAAATATATTTCTTTACAAGTAAGATTTATACTGACTATGCCTGCCATTAACAAATCATATTTGAACAAATAGGTACAATCATACCCTAACAATGAATAATTACTACTGAATGGAATATAATTTACTTCTGAATAATTTTCTATAAGATCATTTCATGAATAGCTACATACAGAACACTTGTAGGCCTTGATTAAAAAATATTTTACATATATGCTGTAGTAAAAAGGTATTTTCACATTCTTTAGGAGAAACTAATGATGCAAGGAAGGAAAAAACCCAACAATCCTAAATTTTCTTACAAAATAAATAGAGCATTACCTGTTATCTTTTTATAAAAGGGACACTGTTTTTTTATTCTATCTTCACCAGGATATGACTCTCTGTATCTTTTTTTCTGTCTTCTCTGACCACCAGAACTAGTATCTGACCTGGTATCATATTTAATGCTTGAACTTTTTGTGACTGTATCAGAGACACCTACTGATGCTTCAGCCTTCCTCTTTCGAGATATGTGCTCATTTTCATTTGACGCTGATGGATTCACAATCACTCTTTCTTCAGAAAGACTTTTTTGGGGGGTAGTCTCACTTTTTATTTTTGGTTGCAACCCAAAAAAAAACACACCAATATCCATTTGTTTTAGGCGTTTGGGAGGAGTGATTGGGACCTTAGGGTTTGTAGCAGGAACCAGTTGTGTTTTAGATACTGTACTGGGCAAAACAGACATAGCTATATTCTTACAAGATCCTTTAGATTTTTCTTTCTTTGAACACGAATTGTTCTGAAGTGCTCTACTTCCACATGTGTTAACAATAGTCTTAACTTTAACATCTAAGTTATTGAACTTTTCTACTACTTCATTTTGACTTAAGTTGAATGATTGCAGAGGCTCTTTTTCAGATTTTGAAGAAAGCATGAGATCCTTAACAGGAGAATCGGCAGAGAACCAATAACTATGATTAGAATTGCCCTGCCCATAGTGATCTGCATTAAAATTAGAAGAGTTCACTTTAAGCCAGTCAAATTTATCCTTAGTTTTTCTTGAATTGAAATCTCCTGTGAAACATCTCATCTGATCAAGAAAACCTCTTGAACTCTCAGTGCTATTACGCATGCTCTTTTGTGGAAGAGACTTAGATATTCCACTCATACTTGCTGGTAAAATTTTAGGGGATTCATTGATTGTTGTTCCATCTTGCATCATTTTAACACTCTTCTGTTGAAATTGTATCTGCTGTGATCTATTAGATAAACTTCCAACAATTCCACTTTCCAAATTTCTAGTATCAAATAGATTTTTTTTACATGTTATCTTCACCTTTCTCTGCAATTCTTCCTTGTCTGCGTCATCTAATTCTACAGCATTTTCATCAGTATAAAGTGGAGAATAAGAAATGTCACTGTCGTTCAAATCAGCATCTGAGAGAGAGGTATTCTGTTGAAAAGAGCAAAGTTGACTGTTCTCAATCTGAATTTCTTCAGAAAAAGGATTAAGGCATTCAGACTGCTTTGTTTCATCTATCTGCTGTATTGTATGTTCAGGTTCTTTAATATTTCCCAAAGATGAAGCTATGATGTTGGTTATATTGATGGAATCCATAGTCCTTGAACTTAGTTGTGGTAATAGAAGAGACTGTTTTGATTTTTCCGTACTCTGAAGGACCTTCACATCCTGTAAGTCTCTACAACTGAATTCATTATTTTCAGCAGCACCAGATCTAATGAAATAATTTTCTGCACTAGATAATGAGGATGCAAAGACAGAGTCCTGTGCTCTACTTGCTGCAAGTTGGAAATGGCTGTAGCGTTTGTAATGAGAAGGAATGACTGAAGAGCACAAAATACCATCAGGACATTCTAATAAAAGAGGAAAAAAGTATTAGGAAAATGTTTTTGAATGTAGCACAAATGAAACCCAAGATTTAATAAACAAATATTAAATTTCTGAAAGTTATGCTTTAAGAAACATGGCTAATGCAGATAACTTTTTATATTGTACCTTTATTTCCTCAAATTGAATTTACCTATGAGAATGCAAAACCTCTGGTACAATGCCTGATGGAAACATAATATGATTTGTAGTAAAAAGAATTCAGCACAGATATAAATAGGTCTATTTTTTCTGAATTACTTGACAACCTACATCATAGTTAGCCAGACTTTTCTAATAAACTTCAATAGGCTGTGGAGGATTTTTTAAATAAGTTTTCAAATTCAAATAATGGCAGTTGGAACAGAATTGTTGCTGCAATTGTTTTTAATTTGGTAAGCTATTCTCTGTAAAAAAATAATAATTGCATCATAGCCTTTCTTTACTCACCAGACCTCTTGTACAGGAGTTTGTTCTTTAAAATTTGGTATGTTTTAATTTATGCCTTAAAACTATAGTTTCCAACTACAAATTTCCAAAATATGACACTTTTTAAAGAATTAATTCAAGGACTAAGCAAGATTTGTTTTAATATACAGTGGCCATATTCTTAGCTCTGGCCTCTGGTTAATCAAAAGACTGAAATCCAGTCAATGTTTTTTTCAGATACTGAGTTGCATGAGGAGAATATAGTTTGCACTTCTTAAAGGAACATAATCTATTTTCAAAAACAAAGTAGAAGACCCCTTGCTTCCCATTGAAACTGTACCTTTCTCAGCAGTCCCTGAGACATCCAAACATTCGGTAACATGCCACTGAGGTGTCTGGATCAACAATAAAGAGAACGGCATTTGACAACTTGGACAGTACCCCTCAAAAACTGGTCTAGGTTTTGCAGTGTTTTGCTTCTTACATATTTTTTCTTCTTTCGCAGGAGTTGTTGACAGACTTTCCTGTGATGATTGATCACCACTGGAAACTCCTGGCTTTAAGGGGGTCTGGCTACCTCTTTGTTTTGGCCTTTGCTTTGTCTTCTGAGGGACACCTTTTCTTTTAGGTGCTTTCCCACAATTTCTACTGTCATTTCTTTGTGATTTACCATTTTCAAACTTTACTTTTTGAACTTTGGTAGTAATTACTTCTGGAGGTTGGCTTGTAGGCTTTTGCTTCCTGATAGATTTATATTCCCAAATGTCTTCCTCCAAAAGGCCATCTTCAGACATGATAATCCATCAATGAAGGAAATATCTTCTTTAGGAAAAATATTTCCTTGTATTATTTTACTATACTTATAAAATAATAAGTATCAATTGCTGTATTAAACATCATGCTATCCCACTCATATAAATGTTACAAATATAGAGTTTTACATTCAAGTGCAATGATTGACATTTCAAATAGTAAAGTGCACTTAGATTAGAATCTACAATTTTAACCATGAGACCAGATTTTAACCCTATTTTTTTTAGAAATCTGACTAGAAAATCTTAGTATTATTCCATCAACTTTGTTTCTTCTTCTGTGATCCTGAAATACAAATAATAAAAATAAAGCAAGATTCATTCAACAGTTCATTTAGAAATTATTCCAAATATTCTAAAAACACAAATAATCATGTCTTCTATTGATCCTCTGAACTGATAGTAGCTAAATTTCAAATACATTTCAATAAATGCTCCATTGCTACTTCATTTTATAGTACCTATACCAGTGATGGCGAACCTTTTAGCCTCGGGTGCCAAAAGCACACACGCGCGCGCTATTGTGCGTGCTCATGTGCCCACACCCATAATTTAATGCCTCCCATGCCGTGTCCCCTGAACATGCACGCATGACACCCCCTGCTGCCCCACGCATGTGCACATGGCTTTTTTTGGAGTCCAGGGAGGGCAAAAACTGCCCGAAAATCAAAGCCAAAAATCAGCTGGCCAGCATGCTCATGTGCGGTTGAACTGACAGGGCAACGCCTCGCGTGCCCTCAGAAATGGCTTTGTGTGCCACCTGTGGCACCTGTGCCATAGGTTCACCATCACTGACCTATACAATAGATAATATTGTACGATGGAGGACCTCGTGGCCGCATGGAATATTGCGACCACGGGAGCCTTGGATCGGGTCGCGCCCTTGCGGCCTCTTTTGCGGCGGCGAACCACCCTGGCTCCTTGGTTCACCGAGGAGCTGCGGGTGATGAAACGCCGTAAGAGATGCCTAGAGAGAAGATGGAGGTCTACCCGTTTTGAATCTGACCGGACACAGGTAAGAGCCCATTTACGGACTTACATTGTGGCGCTGAGAGTGGCCAAACGTCATTACTGTGCTACTCTCATAGCATCCGCAGACAACCGCCCTGCCACCCTGTTTAGGGTTACCCGCTCCCTCCTTCAACAGAGGGTGCGGGAGGCCCCGTTACAGGGTAGAGCAGAGGAATTTGTGACTTTCTGCAGGAGAAAATCGCTCAGATACAGAACGGGCTAGCCCCCATTGATGGCCCAGTGGGATGCCACGAGACAGATCTTGTTTGGGAGGAGTTTGACTCCGTTACTTCCGAGGATATGGACAGGTTACGTGGGCGACTGCGAGCCACCACATGTTTATTGGACCCGTGTCCCTCCTGGCTTGTACTGGCATCCTGGGAGGTGACACGAGGCTGGCTCCAAGAGGTTGTCAACGCATCCTTAAGTGAGGGTTCCTTGCCTGCCTCCCTAAAAGAGGCTATGGTGAGGCCCCTCCTTAAGAAGCCCTCTTTGGATCCAGCTCTATTAAACAACTATCGTCCAGTCTCCAACCTTCCCATTTTGGCGAAGGTTGTTGAGAGTGTGGTGGCACAACAGTTTCCCCGTCACCTGGAGGAAGTTGATTATCTAGACCCGCGCCAGTCCGGCTTCCGGCCCGGGCATAGCACCGAGACGGCATTGGTCGCGTTGGTCGATGATCTCTGGAGGGCCAGAGATGGGGGTTGTTCCTCCATCCTGGTCCTATTAGACCTCTCGGCAGCTTTCGATACCATCGACCATGGTATCCTATTGCATCGGCTGGGGGGTTGGGGGTGGGAGGCACCGTTTTACGGTGGTTCTCCTCCTACCTCTCTGGCCGATCGCAATTTGTGTTGGCAGGGGAGCAGAGATCGACCTCGAGACCCCTCACGTGTGGGGTGCCTCAGGGGTCGGTCCTCTTGCCTCTCCTGTTCAACACATACATGAAGCCGCTGGGTGAGATCATCCGTGGTTTTGGGGTAGAGTACCATCTCTACGCTGATGACACTCAGCTGTATATATCTACCCCTAACCACCCCAGCGATGCCGTAGCGGTGATGTGCCAGTGCCTGGAAGCCGTGCGGATCTGGATGGGAAGTAACGGACTCAGGCTCAACCCGACCAAGACCGAGTGGCTGTGGTTTCCGGCTGCCCGATTCAACCAGCTCACTCCATCGCTGGCCATAGGGGGCGAACATCTTGCCCCTGTGGATGGGGCGCGCAATTTGGGTGTCCTCCTGGATGCCCGGCTGTCTATGGAAGATCAAGTGACAGCCGTGGCCAGGAGGGCGTTTTACCAGATACGCCTGGTTCGCCAATTGCGCCCCCTATTGGATCGGGACGCCCTTCGCACAGTCACTCATGCTCTCGTGACATCTCGACTGGACTATTGTAACTCTCTCTACATGAGGCTCCCCTTGAGGTGCACCCGGAGACTTCAGCTAGTCCAGAACGCAGCCGCGCGAGCAATTATGGGAACCGCAAGGTTTACCCATGTAACACCGCTCTTGCGCGAGCTGCACTGGCTGCCTGTCGTCTTCCGGGTGCGCTTCAAGGTGTTAGTTATCATCTTTAAAGCGCTCCATGGCTCGGGACCTAGCTATCTGCGGGATCGGATCCTGCCTCATACATCCTCACGGCCGATTCGCTCCCACAGAGAGGGACTTCTCCGGGTGCCGTCCACTAGACTTTGTCAGCGGGCGACGCCCAGGGGAAGGGCTCTCTCTGTGGCGGGCCCAGCCCTCTGGAACGACCTTCCCACCGACATTAGGACGACCACGGACCTCCGCTCCTTCCGTCTAAAATTAAAAACACATCT
Source organism: Rhabdophis nuchalis (assembly GCA_039707465.1). Taxonomy (NCBI): domain Eukaryota; kingdom Metazoa; phylum Chordata; class Lepidosauria; order Squamata; family Natricidae; genus Rhabdophis; species Rhabdophis nuchalis. The sequence goes on from CM077645.1 coordinate 61,404,225, forward strand.
CTTTTGTCTGGCCGGCCTAGGATAGTCTCTCTGTCTTTGGGGTATTATTATTATTGTATTTAATTATTGGGAATGCTATTTTAGTTTAGCTAGTTTTATGGGGAATTTTAGTACAGGCTCAGGTTTAATTTGTTTTTAAAAATGTCTGTATATATTTATTGTCTTTTATTCTTCCTGTGCACCGCCCCGAGTCCCTATGGGGAGAGGGAGCAGTTTATAAGTATTAAATTATTATTATTATTATTATTATTATTATTATTATTATTATTATTATTATTATTATTATTATTATTATTATTATTATTATTATTATTATTATTATTATCTCCAGGCCCATTTTAGCTTTAAGAATTAGCCTCAGAAAAGCAAAACAGTATTCTTCCTCTTCTCTGCTCTTTTCCCATGTTTTCTCAATACAAGCCATGTTATAAATGTAATATAATCTACACTATCTTTGTTTTAAAAACTTCCACAGGATAGGGGGAATACCGAGGGCTCTTCGCCTCCCTTCAAGACAGAAAGTGGAAAGTGCTATCCCAATGGTTCTGCCTTGTCTTGCCTTGAAAACAAGACTGCATAAGATGCTGCAAGGGATACGTTTCTGACTAAAATACTACTCAGAAGATTTATATGGAAAAAAACAATTTGCACTGGCAAACACTACTTTCCTGCTCAATCTCTTTAATCCAGATTATGGTGGGAGGACATGATTTTAGTAACTGCTTGCCAAGCCATCCTAGACCTAGGGCAGCTGACTCCCAAGTTTCTCTCTCGGAGAGCGGGACAAGAAGCAATGGATGGAAACTAATCAAGGAGAGAAGCAATCTATAACTAAGGAAAAGATTTTCTGACAGCGAGAACCATTAATCAGTGGAACCACTTGCAGAAGTTGTGAATGCTCCAACACTGGGAGTTTTTAAGATGATGTTGGATAACAATTTATCTGAAATGGTATAGGGTTTCCTGCCTGAGCGGTATCCAACCTTTGCAACTTTAAGTCTGAAGGACTTCAGCTCCCAGAATTCTCCAGCCAGCTTTGCTGGCTGGAGAATTCTGGGAGCTGAAGTCCTTCAGACTTAAAGTTGCAAAGGTTGGAGACCCCTGGACTAGAAGACCTCCAAGGTCCCTTCCAACTCTGTTATTCTGTTAAATATGACTATACTCGCGTCGAAATGAATGGTCTCCCCACCTCCAAAAGAACTATCCCTCCGGAGTCAGAGGGATAATGGCGCACGTTACCTCAGCAGATTTCTTCCATTTAGGAAACAGCAATCCCATTCCAAATCGCTCACGCCTTCGAGAGCTGCAGTCGCCGCCGCTGATTTCATTCCTTCTTGGCGGCTCTTCCCTTCCTCCTCCTGTATCTTTCCGATGGGCTCCGCACTTTCACAACGACTAAACTCCTTGGATTTCCTCATTTAAAAAAAAAAAAAAAAACCCCTAATTTTATATCTTTAGGAGCCAGACAACCATTCCTACCCTTGTTTGGATAGCAAATTCCGATCTGTTTCTGGCGAATCTGTGACAGGGAAACAAAAATACCGGGCGGCTATTCGTTGTCGAATATGCGATTTCTTGTACTTTGAGGGGGGAACGCATCGTGGCGATACAAGGGGATAATAACCAATATTTGATCCACATTTTTAATGGGGCGACGGGATTTTAAACATTGAGAGTGTGGGTGGGTGGCGTTGGGTTTGGCTGCATGATCGGAACGAGTTGGGTTTGGAAAGTGCCGGAAGCCAAACGGAAGAGCGGTTAGAGTCACGCTCGCCTTCTTGTGCCCTGGCGGGCGGGGAGGGAAGAGCGATGGCGGCGACTGGCGGCCTGCCCTCTCTCTTGCCTTCGCAGAGCCAGTTGGACTGCGCGCTGGAGGATGCGACCACGCTTCAGGAGAAGGAGAACTTGGTGTATCAGCATGTGAAAAAAGTGGACGGATGGGAGCGGGATTTGAAAGTCCCCGAGTTTGGAGCAGGTGAGCAGAGCTTGCCCACCGGCTCAGCTACCCTAAATAGTTGGGCGTCCCACGGGTGTCTGATCTCTTTGCGGGAGCCGTCAAAACTTTTTTCCAGTCTTCAGATTTCCCCTTGTCAACTTAAGAGTTTTGCTTCTCTCCCACCCACCCCGGGCGAGTATGTTGTGATTTTTAAAAGCATCCCATCCCCTCCTCGTTGCTCTTCCCTGAAATTGGTTTTGATTTCTCTGCATCGTCTTTTAAAGAATCGTGTTTGACCAAGGAGAATATTTGTAGCTCCGGTTGAAAACGAGGGGTGCTCTCTGAACTACAGAAGTAGTTTCCTAATTGTGGTAAATAATATTTATGTTGCTCACTAGGCATAATTCGGAACGATGCTTGGTACTCCCTGAATTCGGTTGTTTTCTTGCAGATGTTTCATTACCTAAACTAGGTAACATCTGTGCTAGGTAAGGAATGGTCCCAACAATCAAGAAGTAAACAGTACCTAAGCTAACAGTAAATAGTCCAACCAAAGAACCTGTAAGACTAGCCTCACCAATACTGACACAGCAAGCCACTGACTAGTATGTACACAGGTTTTGAAGAGACAAATTACAAAAAAGTAGGTAGATAGATAGAGGGATAGAGAGAGAGAGAAATAGAAATACAGTAGATAGGTAGGGGGAGAGAGAATGTGTAGGTAGGTATGTAGATAAAGGAAGAGAGAGAGAGAGAGAATAGAGAGAGAAATACAGTAGATAGGTAGGGGGGGAGAGAGTGTGTAGGTAGGTAGGTAGAAGGATAGAGAGAAATAGAAAGAGAAATACAGTAGGTAGGTAGAGTGTGTGTGTGTAGGTAGGTAGATAAAGGAAGAGAGAGAGAGAGAATAGAGAGAGAAATACAGTAGATAGGTAGGGGGAGAGAGTGTGTGTAGGTAGTTAGGTTGGAAGATAGAGAGAGAGAAAGAGAATAGAGAGAGGGAAATACAGTAGATAGGTAGGGAGAGGGAGAGAGTGTGTAGGTAGGTAGATAGAAGGAGAGAGAGAGAGAGAACTACAGTAGATAGGGAGAGAGAGAGACAGAGACAGAGAGAGAAGGTAGTCAGGTTGATGTTTCCAGGTGTATTTATCCATATCCTGGAGAAGAAAATAGCTTAACTGGCACAGAAACAGTTAAAGAGCAGGGGAAAAACCCTTTATATTCTGCAAACCTCCCCCAAACGGCTTCTCTGTAAAAATGGGGCCTTTTTTTTAAATAAAAAGCATGACTAGCCTTGGGGGGGAGGGGCTTGCAGAGTGCTCCTGGAGGGGTGGGGGTGGGGTTAAAAATGACCAAAAACATTTATCACAAAAATGGGCCATTTTTGTGTCAAATAAATTGCATGCATAGCCCTATGGAGGCTTATAGAGTGCTGCTGGGGCTGGGAGGGGGGGAGCAAAAACCAGCCGGTTTGAGGCTAATTTCTGCCCTCCGCAGCCCCAAGGAGCTCTCTGGAAGCCTCCAGAAGGCTAGGCACAGTCAGTTTGGTGAAGGGGGCGGGGTTCCAGGATGCAAAAGATGCTGTATTCGATGTATAAGACACACCCAGATTTTCAGCCTCTTTAGAAGAAAAAAGGTGCATCTTATACTCTGAAAAATATGGTAGATTAAGAGCAAACACCATTCCTTGCTGACACTAATGATGTTATCTAGTTTGGATAATAAAACATCTACAAGAAAATGACCAACTCAGAGATTATTAAGGACCCTTCACAGTTATGTTTAGTAAGCACCACAATTCGGAAACTACTACTGTTGATCCACTCTGAAATGGTATATGCTTTTTTTTTAAATTCAGTCATATCTCGCCACTGCTCATACTTACTTTATAACAATCCACCATTTCAATACTTTTACACAATCCTCAAAATTGTACTTTGGTGTTTGGTGAATGAATCCTTCAAGTAGAGTATTATATTTTCTCTATTAATCTACATTCAGTTATTTTTAAGCCTATTTTGGCAGCCTATCAATATTGTTTTGAATATCTTTTTTTTTTTTTTTTGCTTCTGCAGCACTAGTGGTATTACACATTTGTATCATAAATAATCTCTCAATCTTAACATTCAAATGATACAAAAAAGTGATCAAATAAATGTAACAATAACTCATAGGATCTCACCTAAAAAAAAGAAAAAGTAAATTCTTCTCCCTTTTTACATTCATTCATATTCTCTCTGTCTGTCAAAGTTTCGGATGAAAGACTGAAATTTATAGCATTCCACTTATTTCTACAGTTAAATAGAAAAACATTGATGAGCATTTTTTGTATGATTTTGATCCAGCAGGTGGGCGTGGCTGACTGGGTGGGTGTGGCCAGATGGGAGACCATGGTCAGCTGGACACCATTCAATGGACATGGCTGACTGGATGCACGTGGCCAGCTTCATGCCACTCCAAACTGCTGCTATATTTCCTCTTTGCATTGGGTAGACTAGTCTGAAGCCATGGTGGCCTGATATTTCCTCTTCGCATTGGGAAGGCTGAGCTGAAGCCCGGCTGGCCTAATGTTTCCTCTTTGCATTGGGTAACTGGGCCAAAGTGATGCAGGCTGGCCCCTTACATTTTCCAGGATGGCCCTCCGGGCTGGATCCAACCATATCGTGGGCCTGATCATCTATGGCCCATGGGCCTTTAGTTTGACAACCCTGCCATAGATGATTTAACAATTTTTATGGGCTGGAAAGAGACAAAAGTACTTAGTTTTTCACTTTTGTCTTTTGTTGCCTCCTAACCCTTTGTTATATTGAGTACCTGTTTAGTGTCTTGTACACATAAAAAGCAATATGATGAAGACAGCAGCTTGGGCTGAGAGCCAAAGGCTTGCTACATAGAAAGCTTATTCTTTTTATATACCTCTCTTTAATTTCTAAGGTCTGCAGGTGAGGGGGGAGCAAGTGATTTATTCGTTGCTTTCAGTGTGTATATGAGCAAACAACTTTCTCTCTTGCAATCTCTTCCTCTCCAATCCCCAATCTCTCTGCTCTTTTCTTGGATGGGGAAAGGAGAGATTGCTTACCGAAATCACTTTTGATCTTCCCTCCTTCCGCAAAGCAGAGATTAGAGAAAAAGAGATTTCAAGAGAATATTCTTTGCTCTTATAGCGAAATCAACGTAGACACATCCTCACTCCACAGGTGTGTTATGCAAACAGATTGTAGTATTCCTTTGAAATCTCTTTAATCTCACTCTGTAAGAAGAGTGCAAAAACAAAGCAATTTCTGTAAATAAAAATCTTTGCCTGACCCATCCTCCTCCCCTCACCCATAATGAAGAGATTAGAGATGAAGAAATGTCAAGAGAGTACAGGTATTCCTCAAGTTATGACTATTTATTGAGTAACTGAAATCACGATGTACTGAATGTCTAGTCTTATCACCAGTCTTCGAAGTTCCAACTGTGGCAGCATCCCTGCAGTCATGTGAATAAAATCCGGGTGTTGGCAAGCAGCTTGCACATTTGGTTGCAGCATCCCACAGTCTGTGACTGCTGACCTTATCTTCTGGTTTCCCACAAACAAACTAGTGGGTAAGCCAGCAGGGAAGGAAACAAATCCCTTGGGTAAATCTCCCCACCTCCAAGCCATTCTTTGCTGGTTTATACCCACTAGTACCCTCCTTCCCTGGCCATCTTGCACTTACATGTATGCTCAACTTCCACACATTGTTTCTCTAATCTCTGCCTTGCATTTATACTTTCCTGAACTTCACATCCTCTTTCCCACTCTTCCTGAGCTCTCCTCCCCAACTTGTACATATCAAATTCAAATTCAAATTAAGATTTATTAACCGCACCCTCTCCCCACAGGGACCCGGGGCGGTGCACAGGCATAATTAAAAAACAATATACAAAATACAAACATTACTTAAAATAAAATTAAATAAATCTACCTATGCTAAAAATATATAATTAAAACCCATTAAAATTTGTAATTAAAAGACAGAGAGAACTATTCAAGGCCGGCCAGTCGAAAGAGATGGGTCTTCAATTTTACCCGGAAGGAGCGGAGGTCGGTGGTCGTTCTAATATCAGGGGGAAGGTCGTTCCAGAGGGCCGGGCCCGCCACAGAGAGCGCCCTTCCCCTGGGCGTCGCCCGCTGACAAAGTCTAGTGGACGGCACCCGGAGAAGCCCCTCTCTGTGGGAGCGAATCGGTCGTGAGGATGTGTGGGGCAGGATCCGATCTCGCAGATAGCTAGGTCCCGAGCCATGGAGCGCTTTGAAGATGATAACTAACACCTTGAAGCGCACCCGGAAGACGACAGGTAGCCAGTGCAGCTCGCGCAGGAGCGGTGTTACATGGGCAAACCTGGAGGTGCCCATAATTGCTCGCGCGGCCGCATTCTGAACTAACTGAAGCCTCCGGGTGCACCTCAAGGGGAGCCCCATGTAGAGAGAGTTGCAATAGTCCAGTCGGGATGTCACGAGGGCATGGGTGACTGTGCGAAGGGCGTCCCGATCCAATAGGGGGCGCAATTGGCGAACCAGGCGAACCTGGTAAAACGCCCTCCTGGCCACGGCTGTCACTTGCTCTTCCATAGACAGCCGGGTATCCAGGAGGACACCCAAATTGCGCGCCCCATCCACAGGGGCGAGATGTTCGCCCCCTATGGCCAGCGTTGGAGAAAGCTGGTTGAATCGGGCAGCCGGAAACCACAGCCACTCGGTCTTGGTCGGGTTGAGCCTAAGTCCGTTACTTCCCATCCAGATCCGCACGGCTTCCAGGCACTGGCACATCACCGCTACGGCATCGTTGGGGTGGTCTGGGGTAGATATGTACAGCTGGGTGTCATCAGCGTACAGATGGTACTCTACCCCAAAACCACGGATGATCTCACCCAGCGGCTTCATGTATGCATTAAACAGGAGAGGCGAGAGGACCGACCCCTGAGGCACCCCGCATGTGAGGGGTCTCGGGGTCGACCTCTGCTCTCCTGCCCGCACAAATTGCGATCGGCCAGAGAGGTAGGAGGAGAACCACCGCAAAACGGTGCCTCCCACCCCCAACCCCCCCAGCCGATGCAATAGGATACCATGGTCGATGGTATCGAAAGCCGCCGAGAGGTCTAATAGGACCAGGATGGAGGAACATCCCCCATCTCTGGCCCTCCAGAGATCATCTACCAACGCGACCAATGCCGTCTCGGTGCTATGCCCGGGCCGAAAGCCGGACTGGCGCGGATCTAGATAGTCAACTTCCTCCAGGTGACGGGGAAACTGTTGTGCCACCACACTCTCAACAACCTTCGCCAAGAAGGGAAGGTTGGAGACTGGACGGTAGTTGTTCAAAAGAGCTGGGTCCAAAGAGGGCTTCTTGAGGAGGGGCCTCACCATAGCCTCTTTTAGGGAGGCAGGCAAGGAACCCTCACTCAAGGATGCGTTGATAACCTCTTGGAGCCAGCCTCGTGTCACCTCCCAGGATGCCAGTACAAGCCAGGAGGGGCACGGGTCCAATGAACATGTGGTGGCTCGCAGTCGCCCACGTAGCCTGTCCATATCCTCGGAAGTAACGGGGTCAAACTCCTCCCAAACAAGATCTCTCTCGTGGCATCCCACTGGGCCATGAATGGGGGCTAGCTCACTCTGTATCTGGGCGGTTTTCTCCTGCAGAAAAATCACAAATTCCTCTGCTCTACCCTGTAGCGGGGCTTCCCGCTCCCTCTGATGAAGGAGAGAACGGGTCACCCTAAACAGGGCGGCAGGGCGGTTTTCTGCGGATGCTATGAGGGTAGCACAATGGTGACGTTTGGCCACCCTCAGCGCCACAATGTAAGTCCGTAAATGGGCTCTTACCTGTGTCCGGTCAGATTCAGAGCGGCTAGCCCTCCACCTTCTCTCTAGGCATCTCTTGCGGCGTTTCATCACCCGCAGCCCCTCAGTAAACCAAGGAGCCAGGGTGGTTCGCCGCCGCGAGAGAGGCCGCAAGGGCGCGACCCGATCTAAGGCTCCCACGGCCGCATTATTCCATGCGGCCGTGAGGTCCTCCATCGGGGCGCGGGTCAGGGATACAGGAAATGGCCCAAGCGCTGTCTGGAACCCGTCCGGGTCCATCAAGCGCCTGGGGCGGTACCAGATTGGTAACTCTGGTTCCGCCTCCCCGCGGAGGGGAGCAGCGGTCGGAAAGTCGAGTCGGAGAAGTGAGTGGTCTGACCATGACAAGGGTGTGATGACTATATCCCCTGTACCCAGATCACTCTTCCATTGGCCCGAGACAAAGATGAGGTCCGGCGTATGTCCACCCTCATGGGTGGGGCCTTGAATTACTTGGGTCAGGTCCATGGCCGTCATGGAAGCCATGAACTCCCGAGCTACCACGGATGATTCGCCCAACGATGGCAGATTAAAGTCCCCCATGACTATAAGTCTGGGGGTCTCCACTGCCACCGTAGCGATCACCTCGAGGAGCTCGGGCAGGGCTGCTGCTACATAGCGGGGAGCCAGGTATACAACCAGCAAGCCCAACTGCCTCCCTAGGCCCCACTTCATGCAGAGGGACTCACAGCCGGAGGTCTGAGGCACAATGGACTCTCTCGGCTCCAGGCCTTCCTTAATAATGACCGCTACCCCGCCACCCCTGCCTAGGGCCCGCGGCTGATGAAATGCGCGGTAGCCTGGTGGGCACATTTCAACGAGGGGATGACCTCCCTCGGGGCCCAACCAGGTCTCCGCAATTCCTACCAGGTCCGGCTCCCCCTCTGACACAAGGTCACTAATGAGGGGGGCTTTGTTGACAACGGACCTGGCGTTGCAGAACATCAGCCGCAGACCCTGGCTCTGTATTCCCTGGCCACCTAGCCTGCGGGGGTTGTGGCACCCGACCGTTTGTAACCAACGGCTGCGTGCCACCAACCGGGAGGATGAGAATTGTCTCCCCTCGGTCCTGCCCCTCCCCACGACCCTCTGAATTGGTAAGCCCTCCTGAGGAACGACTCGGGTATCCCCCTTCCTTTCGCCTTCCGCTTCCCGCCGTCGACTGCTATCCTGGCCCTTACTATTGATCGTTGCTTCCGTCTCCATCTGTCTATATCTTTTTTTAGACCCCTCCCCCACCCCAACCCTGGAACCCCCTAAAATCCGAATTAAAAAATTACAAAGAAACCCCCTGAGCTTGCGCTTCGCCCACCTCTCAGGAGCAATAACTCCATCTTCGAGGTGGGCCCGAGTTAAACTAGGGGGCCAAGCCTGCGAGAGGGCAGAATCTCGCAGGCAAAGGAGGTCACGCCTCGTGACCATATGCTTCGCTTCCTCTCTCCTGCCCCATATGGCACATCATACTTCTTCTCTGGAACATTCTTCACTTCTCGCTTAATGATCCGCATGTTTTGGTATTATGATGAGAACTGCAACTACCTAGATTGCCATCACTAAGCAATGCGGTGCAGTGGTTAGAATGTAGTACTACATGCTGCTTGTGCTGACTGCCAGCAGTTTGGCAGTTCAAATCTCACCAGACTCAAAGTTGGCTCAGCCTTCCATCATTCCGAGGGGGGTAAAATGAGGACCCAGATTCTTGGGGCAATATGCTGACTGTGTAAACCACTTAGAGAGGGCTGAAGCAGTTTATAAGTCTAAACGCTATTGCTATTTTTGTTCTGATCACTTAGCAAAGACAATCACAATGGCTGTCATAAATTAAGAATTACATGTAAGATGCTTGATTTTCTGTACATCAAGAGTAATATAATTGTCCCAGCAGCAGGAAAGGTCCAGGCAAAGTAGAGATTGCCTACAGAAATTGCTTATTTTTTTCTGCCCACACCATCACAGATGGAGAGATTGGAGAGAAGGAGATTTCAAGAGAGTAAGCTGTTTGCTCTTCTATATAGTCAGAGCAAAGCAATAGTTTCAGCAATGAGAATTTACAATTTGCATAAAAAATTCTACGCACAGACTGTCTTTGCATTTACCTTATTGATTTAACCATTACCTATGCCAGTGATGGCTAACCTTTTTTGGCTCGCGTGCCAAAAGCGGGGGAGGGCAGGGGGGGTTGTACGGGGGCGTGCCACACCCATAATGCTATGTGCGCGACCCTCTGCTTTTGGCACGCTTTTTTCGCCCTCCCCAGGCTCCAGAGGCTTTCTAGGAGCCTGGGGAGGGAAAACAGCCTCCCCATCCCACCTCCAGAGGCTTCAGGAGCTTCCCTGAAGCCTCCAGAGGGCGAAAAACAGTCTCAAAAGAAGGCCTAAATCAGCTGGCCAATGCACACATGCGTGCTGGAGCTGACAGGGCAATGCCTCGCGTGCCCTAAGAAATGGCTCCGTGTGCCACCTGTGGCACCCGTGCCATAGGTTCACCATCACTGACCTATGCTTTAAATTTTTTCGGTACTTTTTTCTGAATAATGCATCAACTCCATCAAGCCACCTCTTTTTTAAGTCTCCCCCTTTATCTCAATCATTCACTCTTCTTTGATACACTGTTTTATATTTCTCTCCTCATACTTCTTCCCTAAACATTGAAATCATTTCAGTGTATTTCTTTTGTACTGGACGTTATACTGCATAGACCTTATTGCATGTATTTAAAGAAAATGTTTTTGAAAACGCTTGGGACTTCTTTTGTTGTTTCAACAAAGGTACTAATGATAGTTCTGTGCCTAATCTCATTATATTGAATTACATTTGATGAAGCAGATAGGAAAACAAAACATTGATATTGTTGTAACATATGTCATCTGTGCTATGCTTTATAATTACAAACTTTGTAATCATAAAATTTGTAAATGGATTCTTGTTTATCTTCAAATAATTATATTATTTTAACATTAACTTGAATAGTTTTATTTTATCCTGTTATCTATTAAATAGACAAAATGATAAAAAATATATTTTTAGATTAACAGCTGTGAAAAATTACAGATTTTGAATATTAAGAATTTTTTTGTGTTACAAATTCATGAATGTTTTTTTTTTAAATTATGATCTCAAGTTGTTATTTCAAAATACCCTTAGTTCTTTTAACGTCTTAAAATAATGTACTAATTAGAGCTTTCATTTCAGATTTACAGTGGCTGAACACTGAAGGTTCACTTTCTTTATATGAACATCTTTGTGGAAAAATAGTGGTACTAGATTTCTTCACCTACTGCTGCATCAATTGCATCCATATTTTGCCTGATCTTCATGATTTAGAGGAGAAGTATTCTGATAAAGGTATTAAACCAGTCAATAATTTCTTCAAAGATAGATAGCAGACTTCAAGAGGACTTGGACTTTGACTGCTTGTGGGAACATAAAAACTCTGGGCCGATTCCCTTCTTGACTTTGTCTTTAGGCTCTGCATCTCCCTTTACTATACTCTCCACATTCATGAACTAAAGCCAGCTTGATGCCTCAGCTTTACCTTCCTGCGTGTACCAACTATCAGCTACTGAAAATTTGGTGCTCCTTCCTTTCTAAATCTTTTAACAATGAAGATGGAAACTATACATAAATATTATTGTATTCTCAGTTGCAAAAAAAAAAAGTTCTCATCCTTTTAAAGATGAAAATTAGGCAGTACATGGATATTTCATTGGGTAGTATGTGCCTTTTCCAAAAATCTATTATGTAATAGTTTCTGATTGCAGAAAGTCTGAAAAATGTCTCAAGCACAAATTGCTATGCCCTAAAGTATACATTTTACAAAATATTACGTTATTCCTCCAAATATAATTGTTTCCAATCCAATGCCAATATTATAGTTGATGCTTAAATACAGAGAGTTGTTTCATGACATTGTCAATGGTAGTGCGTATCTTTTAACTATTATGCCTACCTAAAAGTTGTAGGTCTATATTGATATAAGCATCAGATCTACATGAATTAATGCCAACTAACATATTTGTCTAATGCTTTCCTCTCTTATCCTTGCTAGGGCTATTTCTGCATTCATAATGGTATTCACAAGGTTATTTTAAACCCTAATGCACATTCTTATCACATTGACAGTCTGGAAATGACCTGTTGGGCTGCTGTATGAGGAAATGCTTCTTGACAGAAATACTTTGGGATAGAGCCAGTTCTTTTTCAATGCAGTTTTAAATCTAGCCTGATTCTAGAATTTTACTGTGCAGTTTTTTAAATTCTTTTTGCTCTGCTGTCAATAAAATTATCCTAAAACATAGCTTACTTTTCTTTTAAACAGAAAGCAACGTGAAACATTGTTTAAGTTTAATTGCTATTGCTATTATTCTTTCATTTCAATGCATATTTACTTATAACCAAAAAGCATTCACTTTTGGCTATTTAGTGAAAGGAAACATAATAATAACAACTCTCACTTGTGCAGTAAGACTAAATTCTACTTATACAGTACAAATGGTAGCAGCTCGAGAAGTGCAGTCTGCATTAATTCTGTTGCTTATCTTCAATTCTTAAAATAGAGGAAAGAAGAATAATTTATAAACTCTTGGAGACTTCTGCATGTCTTCAAAATGATAAGCAGAGTGAAGCATTATCCTTATTTCTATTAAATACTTGTATCACTTTTTGAACTCTTAGTGTAAACTTAAATTAAAAGATGCATTACATGTTTTATTATTTATTGCAGTACCCCTGATACCTTCTTTATCAGGTCGTTTTTATAGCAGAAAAAAATAGAATTGAATCTAACCTAATAAACTTTCTAAAGCATTTGTTCTACTTGGTAATAAATTAATTTAAATACAATATAAAAGTCACTTAAGCATGTGGGAAAGGATACTGAAATCAGACCTATCATTTCCTCAGTTCTTTTGATCTAGGATTCTGTCTCTTAACAGAGCACAAGGTTATTTACAGGATATTGTGTCAACTCTGCATAATAGAAAGCTGAACAAGACTTCTGGAACTTCTTTTTTTCAGAAGAGCATTATAACAGTTTCTCTCTCTATCTGTCTCATCCTGCCTTGTAAAGTAGGCTGTGAGAATAACCTTGAGAGACAGGACAAAGAACCATAGGTTCACACATCCCGCTGAACTGTCCAATTTTGTTATCCAGTCTTCTGGTTTCATTTAAAAAAGTATTGTAGGGGATCATTTTGAAGTTAACCACCATAAAGGTGTGTTATAATATGTGCAGTGTTAAACAAGACTCCAAGTTTTATTTGTTGCTTTGTCTTGATTGAGGCTGCTCCCTTTCTTAGTTTAAATGTTGATGCTGTAGCTTTGGGCTTTCACATTTTAATGTTTTATTACGAATTTTAGAAATCTGTTCTGACAATCCTTGATCTCTTCTGTGTTACCCCCAGAATATATCCTAGGGAGGGGCAATCTGAATCCAAGTGCTATTACATGTTTAAAGAAAAATCAGGAAAATATACATTTTTTAAATTAGATGTACATTCAGGTTTTCCTTCAAAATTTCTCTAAACAACTAGCAATAATAAAAATAAGGATTAAAAAAACGTAATTATAAGTAAACATAAATAAAACAATTATAGGATCCAAATCTTGCCTAAGTGTATCAATTTGTCCTTTTGTTTCCATTGTAAAAGACTGTCTCTAGATTTCTTTCATTCAGTACTGTTTTTGTGATGAAGGAAATGCTAGGTCAGTAGCAGACAAGAGCTTTGAGAGGCAGAGTGGGAAAGATGACTGCTAAAGCATTATGGTCACAGCCTTATTCCTTGGTATGTGTACAACACTAACACATACAACAATTGTTTGTTTTAGATGTAAAAAGGCCATGATTAATTCCTGATTGAGTAGAAAAAGACTTGTGTATGAAACTTAAACGTTTTCATTGCCATCAAGATGGACAGCATTGCGCTAAATAAAATGGTGGTGTAAGTCAATTTAACTCAATATAAAGAAACTTATTCTAAACTACTGGATGCCTTTGTTGACAGCTTATGTGAAAAAATCAAAATGGCACTACCCTCTCCCAATAGGGTGGCTCAGATGCTGAGCTTTTCAATCAGAAAGGTTGGGAGTTCGGCAGTTTGAATCCCTAGTGGCACCTAACGGAGTAAGCTCCCATTACGTGTCCCAGCTTCTGCCAATCTACAATTCGAAAGCATGTAAAAATGCAAGTAGAAAAATAGGGACCACTTTGGTGGGAAGGTAGCAGTGTTCCATGCGCCTTCAACATTAAATCATGCTGGCTACATGACCACCGAGATGTCTTTGGACAGTGCTGGCTCTTCAGCTTTGAAATGGAGATGAGCACCGCCTCCTAGAGTTGGGAACAACTACCACATATCCAGGTGTGAGGGGAACCTTTTTTCACCCGCTCCCAAATATTCTACAGCATTCTAAAGAATAGTTTTACGTACTTCTAAATGATGTTAACAAAAAGACACATGAAAAAATTGGCAGTTTTGCCTCTCCATTTACAAATGTAGGTTGAACCCATAAAATTTACAATTTAATAATAAGTCTGATAAAGTTACAGACCCCATCCTCACATGGGCAAATGCGCTTAGCTAGAGGGATTTCACTGTACCTGTCTTATAGAAATGCAGATGGAAATATGTTGAGTCTAGCTTTAAATTCTATTATGTTGGAATAGCCTATTAACTTCCATCTGGAATTACATGTCTCTTATTCTTTGAATAATTAATTGCTTACTTTGAACATAACATATTAAGAATACTGTAATAGAGATAACCCATACGAAGTCAGCTTATGCTGTCTGCTTCCAGGGTGATCTATTTGAATTAGAGGGTTAAGCCAACAGGGAATAACTGCATTTTGATCCAATAAGAGCAATAAGCCTCTACCATATTTTATAATACTGGTAATGGTAGTTAATGGTAGTACAGACCTATGTATTTTTACAATGAATTTCTACATGTTCTCTCTTGCTGAGAACCACATCCATAGTATAACTGCCTAGCATATCCTATACAACAGAACAGCATTCCAACTAGGTGTATTGAATATATATAATATATTTCCCCCAAAATAAGGCCTCCCCAGATAATAAGCCCAATCAAACTTTTGAGCGCATGTGCTAAAATGCCCCCCACCCGAAAATAAGCCCTCCACAAAAATACTGTAATACAGCAGCAGTCATGAAGTTAGTTTATTCAATTTAGTGACCACACTCTCCGCCTCCTGCACTTCAAAAATAATAAGACCTCCCCAAAAATAAGTGCTTATTTCTGGGGTCAAAACGGTATTATATATAAATGTTTCATTGATCCTATTAACTTCATTGTTTCTTTCTTATCTATGTTTTCAGATGGTGTGCTTGTTATAGGAGTTCACTCAGCAAAATTTCCAAATGAAAAAGTTTTGGATAACATCAAAAGTGCTGTTCTTAGATATAACATCACTCATCCTGTGGTAAATGACGTTAATGCAACCCTCTGGCATGAGCTAGAAGTATCCTGCTGGCCAACCTTGGTAATTGTTGGACCTCGTGGCAATATCTTGTTCAGTCTGATTGGCGAAGGGCACAAGGACAAACTATTTCTATTTACATCTATAGCTTTAAAATACTACCAGGAACAAAAGCAAATTAATAGTAATAGAATTAGAACACAGTTATACAGAGACTCTTTGTCATCTTCACCTTTGCTGTTCCCTGGGAAAATTGCAGTAGATAGTTCTGAAAACACCTTGGTAATAGCAGATACTGGACATCATAGGATTTTGGTTGCGGAAAAAAATGGTCATATTCTGCACATCATTGGAGGTAAGGGTAATTAAATATATTTAAAGGTCTTATACTTTATTGTTTTGTTTTGTTGATTAATGATTGAAATAAAATAATTATTTTGAAACCTTACATTTTACCTTGACAACTCCCATGCCAAATCCTGAATTCTGCCCGTCTTCTACAAATCTTTAATATTGCATAGAAAACTGTATTAAAATTACTTTCCATGTCTACAAAATGCTTCTTTGAGTGTATATGGAGCTGCAAATAAATAATTGTATAATTCTCAACTCTAATAACTACAAAATTTAATATCATGAAAATGCTACCACATTTTTCAGACTTGAAACTGGTTTACTACATATAACATGAGCAGTAGACTCTGAAATTCAATTACTGATTGCTTATTGTAGCACATAGCTGACTGCATGTTTTTTTGGCATTGCATTCCATTTTGCATTGTATTATACAATTCCTTCTGTTTGAAAGCTGAATCTTTAAAGGAAGTTATTGTAGATGCAATAAATATGTGTTTTGTTAATGTTTAAAGATTAGTAGATTATATTGCAAAGTATTCTATAAGTTTAAAAATTCTGCTTTTGAAAAAAACAATTTTTACGCTATTCTGTGTCAAAATATTAAATATATTGACTAATATTCATTTGATTTGATTAGACCACAGCTGTATTGCTATTCTAATTAATGTAAAATAAAATTCTTTCCCAAAATCTGACATGACTGTGTATTCATGGCTGACTTCTAGCAAAAGTTATACTCTTGTTTTATGTTATTTTTGTTCAAGGACCAGACAGAGGAAGAAATGATGGACATTTTTCAGAAGCATCATTCAATTCTCCACAAGGAGTTGCCATAAAGAACAGTATTATTTATGTAGCAGATACAGAAAACCATCTAATTAGAAAGGTAAATTGATTGATTATGTTCTATTATGTCAGTACCAATTTAGCAACAACATAGACAATCTGTCCCTAACCTGGTCCTTCCCTTAATTTTTTTATGGATAGAAAACAATGCTGACACAATTATTCAAGGACTGCACAATGTGATCAGCAATAGTATTTCTAAATATATTTCTATTCCAAGTACATAGAAAAAAGTATTATTTTTCTTTTTGTATAAGCTTTTAAAGCAATTTACCAAATGCACGTAATTTACATTTAGCAACTGCAGTTGGGATGAACCACTTTGTCATTACATGAAGTGGTCGCTTAAAGAAAATCACATGACTGCAACTGGACATGATTTTACTTCAATTTTCCTTTGCTTTACGGCATCAGAAGGATATGGCTCCAAACAATGGTCGAGTCCCAACGGTGAAGAATATTTACACACAAAGAAGCTGAGTAAAAGAGCAAATCAAGCAGTCTTTTTTTTTACTACTCTCCCACCCTTTGGAACACACTCCCAATGCTAGGATAATTAGCAAGAAGGAAATTAATGTTTGCATTTACATTCAGTGGAGAGAAAAAATTATTAGTGAGTAATCCCCCGCTTAGGAGCCAAAAAGCCTTCAATGTGAAACTGATTACATTCTTGTCAGCGGCAGGCAGCAGGAGGGTCCTAATCAACTAATTAAGGTCACAGATCTGAGTTTGTTAACCTGCAGTTAGCCCCTTTCAGGAAAGAGCTGCACTGCAGAGAAAAGCAACTCAGGAAGAAGGAGCATTGATCAGACAATCTCTTCACTCTGCAAAGAGGTGGAATGGGGAGAGAAAACAGGTCAGGCGTAGGACAACACATATGAGCTGATTTTAATGACAAACGTGACAGATGCTACAAAGTCTCTTTTTCATATATTTTTATTCATAAATGAAGATACTGGTCTCAAAAGTTATTTTTTATCACTGTTATCATAACTGCGAACAATCACTGAGGCAGTTGCTAAGCAAGGGCACGGCCATTAGAAACCAGTTGTTCTCTGCATAGAACTATGTGTGCATATATTCATTGTATCTCATTCATATTCTTCCCATTGGAGACCATTTTGTAACTTTTTAATATGTTCCATATCAAACTTTATTTTCATTGGCATTGCAAAATCTCAGTATTTTAGTGCTGATAATCATCTCCAACCAATTTGGATTCTGCATATATGAAATCATCTCTAATTGTCATGTAGTGTTAGTAAGAAGTTTCAAACTTTCCATGTTAGTATTTGCTATTGGGTTGGAACATCTAAAATGATTACCATGTCTATTCACTACTCATAGAATTAAGATTTTAAAAGCCAGATTTTCATTTATACTGCTCTATATTTTTGTACATAAACTTTTTTGTCATTAATTTATATTGTGGATTAGCTCTGTAGATACTGAATTAAGATAACTTTTATTTCAATTAATGAACTTTATTATCATCTCATTTCATCTCATTTCATAGAAATATTTTGGTCTTGTAATTTAGTGTTTCCCAAACATTTTGATTTCAGGACCTCTTAAAAATGATTGAGAATATCAATCATTCTTAAAAATGATTGAAGATATTAAAGAGTTTTGGTTTATATTTCTGGATTAGCATATTAGAAATTAAAACTTACAACATTTAAGTATTTGTATCGTTGACTTGTAGACTCCCTGAAAAGTTCTCAGGGTCCCCAGACCACACTTTGACAATCAAAGTTTTAATTGAAGAAAACCATTGTAATTCCTAGCAGACACATATAAATTATTCACTTTATAAAGAGATAAACTTTCAAAATTAAAGACATGAGTTACTCTGGTACTAAATATAAAGAAGGGTAAAAATTAATTCTTCCTGCTTGCACAAGTATATTTGAATATTTGATATTTGAATAGTATATTCAAAATAAACATTACAGTATTAAAGATATTTTGCTAAAAATTGTTAACAGTATAAAAAGATATGCCATTTTAAAAGTTTACTGGAAAAATAAATTAATGTGAATTCTTTGTGCTCTTTGAGTTTGTTTGTTTGTAATTAGTAACAAGCTCAGAAAATGCCAGGAGTTCCACAGATCAGCCCTGAGTTACACATATTCTCTTTTATTAAATAAATCAATACTTGATTCTAGATTGACCTGCGGTTGGAGTTAGTGAGCACTGTTGCTGGAGTTGGAATACAAGGCACTGATAAGGAAGGAGGAGCCAAAGGAGATGAGCAGCCTATTAGTTCTCCGTGGGATATAACTTTGGGAAGCTTAGGTATTTTTTATGATCTTTATATTTTATATTTATGATGCCTTTTTCAAAGATTGTAGTTTGTTTAATACTATTGCTCGTTATCTAATTTTTTACTTGTACTTATCCCTTCCCTTATCTCATGAGCACAGGGGATTATGAATCATCAGTATTTACAATAATTTCTATGTGTTGAAGGGGTTTTACTCATGTGTTCAGTTTGATGCCCAGATACATGACCTGTATATTAAAAATATAATTGTGTATCTTGTAGCAAAATAACTTTGCAAATGAAGGCAAATATACATGTCCCAGGATAATGTTGCAGGATCCAATCTGAGTTGATCATCGGGACCAGAAGTTTATTCTTCAAAGTTTTTGAACTCATGCTGGAAGCCCATCTTCAGGAAATCTCCAGGATATAGTATTTAAATGGTGCCTGATTGTGTGTGGCTATTAGTTATTGATTGGGGTACTGATGGCCAGTATTAAGTTCTTGATTGTTGTTTCTTTATCCAGCTGGGGTCTTGGTTTCTACGTGTCTGGTAAGATGGTGGTAATAAACACTCCTAGTGACTGTCAAAGGGCCATTTCTCAGGTTTCAATCCCAGGCCTCCAGAAGTTGTGAATGCCCCAACACTACAAGTCTTCAAGAAGATGTTGGATAGTCGTTTGTCTGAAATGGTATAGGGCTTCTTGCCTAGGCAGGGAGTTGGACTAGATGACCTCCAAGGTCCCTTCCAACTCTGCTATTGTACTGTATTGCATTTATCTGACTACTTTTTTCCTGTTCAGCCAATAATCTTAGTAGTAGTGAAATTGAATACATGTCCTTATTCATTACCAGTGGCTTCAGGTCTTCTCGTCTAATCGCTCATTCGTATCCTTGTGATCTGATAGTTACTGTATTTTTCGGAGTATAAGACGCACCTTTTTTTCCCCTAAAAGAGGGTGAAAATTTGAGTGCGTCTTATACACTGAATGTAGCATCACCCACCCACCGGTCCTCACTCTTCGGTCTCTGCCTCCCAGCAATTTACCTCCTTGCAGCAAATGGGGGCTTGCGGAGACTGCAATAAACTATAGCAATCCCTGCAGCCTGAAACAGCTGATGAGTGGGAGAAACTGAAAGTGAAACTTGCTGTTTGCTCCATGAAGCACATTGCTGGGAGGTAGAGGCAGATTTTTTCCCTTGTGCTGATTGGTACAAGGCCTGATTGGTACAAGGAGGTAAGTCAATAACTATAAATGCCTATAGAATGTTCAAATTATTAGACTTATTTTTTAAAGACTGCTTTATTATTGTTCTAGGCAACTTAACAAAATGAAGAAGCTTTTTAAAATAAATGTTTGATCTGAAGAGGCCCAGTGCTATTGTATCTTCTTTTAAGTAGCAGAAAATAACTATACTTACAGAAAGCACATCAATTTTAACAGCATCTGTACAAGTATAGTCTGAAATGTAACACTACAAACAGTGTATATTGTCTGTGCTGTTTGTTGCTAGGAGGCAGAGGCAAGGTTTTTTTTCCTTGTTTGCCTCCCCAAAAGTTAGGTGTGTCTTATACTCCAAAAAATATGGTACTTCCTTCCGTTTGTGCTACATAGTGAAAGGGCAAGCCATGCAGGGAATCTGGTAAATTACATTAGAAGTTTCATCTACCTCCAAATGATCTTTCTATCACACAGATTTTAAAGCCAATCATCAACATCCCAATCAACAACTAACAGCCATACACAATCAGGCATCACATAAATATTATGCATAGAACAGCCCAATGCACAGATCCTGCAAACTGAGAGGTTTGCTAGAAATGGATTTAAGTATGAGTCCGAAAGCTTGGAAGAACAAACATTTGGTCCCAATGACCAATTCAGATTGTATTGTAAAATAATTTTGCTTCATTTATTATAAAGTTAAAAATGTAGAATGTTTTTCATGTTTTAATACTAAATACAGTTTATTCAGGATTGTTCTTGTTTAAGACTACTGTTCTAAAATGGTTTGCTACTCATTTTATTCATGTATATTAATCCAAAATATTTTGTTCTCAGATATGTAAGTAAAAGAGGAGAAACATTTGAGAAAGGTTACAGATCCATTTTATTCAATGGAGCTTAATCCTAAAGTGTAAAATGCTCTTTTCAATAGCAAATACGTAAAACCTGAATAGCAAAATTGGATTTAATCAAATGTATATTACATTACTTTTTTCAGTAAGATTAAACAAAATGGTAGTACAAAATATAAATTATATGGTCATAAGGACAAAAGTCTGGCTCTAATTATATTACATGACAACATGTGTATATTCATTCAAGACATCAAGACAAGCAATTTATTTTAGGAACATACATTCATTTTGTAATAAGACAATTTCAACATGTATAGTTTAATCTTTTTCTAAATTTAATACGAATACTTTATTTTAACTTTTAAAATAATAAATTTTACGACTCTAGTGCTTTTGAATAGCATTGGCATCTTACTACTTTATTACTGACCATGTGCTTTTCAACATGTACATGCAGAGGATGTTCTTTCCATTCTCATCTATTTTTATTCAGTGCTATTGAAATCAAGCAGTGCTAAACGCATTTTTGGTTGAAGTGTGAAGTGTTCTTGATAGCTGCATTCTTTCTGAAAGACACAGATCTAAGACCTTGGTGTTATGATCTATAAGTGTAGCTATGATTCAGGCCTTTGTGTACATAGTGAGCAAAAGTAACTATAATGCCACATAAAATAAGGATTTTAATTAAACAATTGTAAAATATGCATATATGAGAAAAAGTCCTGGTGAAGGACAAGTATATATAATACTACACAACGCATGACAGTATTAAGTGATTTGTAAAAAAAAAATGACAACCATTTTTAATGTAGATTTGTCCTATTTAAAAGACAGTTTGTGATTAAAAACATCATTCTTCAAATTAATGGACTTTGATGCATAACACTCCTGATTCTGCAACTCAATTCAATTCACTTTTTTTTAATCCAAAAATAAATAGATATTATTGCAGAATTATAGTAGGTTGCTTATAACAATAGTTTGTTGGCAAGAGTTTCTGATTTTTATTTAAAAATAAAATCAGATGTTCCATAGCAGAAACTATCAGATAAGCCATTAAGGAGTTTAATGTATCTTGGGGCAATGCTTGTCAACTTTATGTATTGATATTATTTAAAGAAGAAAGATTTCTAGCAACCAACATTGTCCAATAGACCAATATATATTCCACATTTTTTTTGTTCAGTAGTATTCAGTTCTTGCTATCTGTTCTTGGCAAAGTTTTCAGAAGTGGTTTGCTATTGCATTCTTCTTAGGACTGAGATAAAATGACTGGCCCAAGTCACACAACTGATTTTGTGCCTAAACTTATAGTCTCCTGGATTCTAACCAATGCCTTAACTACTACAGTAAACTGGTTTTTAGTCTGAAGATAATGTGATAATATTATTGCAGATAGTAGTGGTTTTAGAAGGGCATTGGCCCATTTCTGTAAGGAAAACTCATTACAGGTTAGCTATGGAAATACATTTTGTGTATTACCATAAAGGATTTTTAAAAAAATACAGTAGGTTCCTGCTTCCTTATCTCAGATTATGCAGTAGTATTTATGAAAGGGAACATACTCACATTGCCAGTTTCTTTGAATATCCAGAGGAATTCAATAGCAATATTTATTTTTTCTTCTCCAACGGTACCATTTAATTCTATTTGCATTTGAACTTTTCTAAACAAAGACTGTAGCATAGCTACTAAAGATAATCTTCAGGTTATGATGGCAATTTGGAGTCTAATTTCTATTATAATAATAATAATAATAATAGTTTAATTTCTTGACCGCTCCTCTCCCCGTAGGGACTCGGAGCGGTGCACAGGGAAACTAAAAACCATAAATATACAATCAAGAACATCTTAAAAACAAATTAAATAGTACCTGTGCTAAAATACCCAATCTAAACTAAAATTCCCACTATACACTAAAACCCCATAGAGAGAGACTACCCCAGACCGGCCAAGCAGAAAAAATATGTTTTTAATTTCAGACGGAAGGAGCGGAGGTCCGTGGTCGTTCTAATGTCGGGGGGAAGGTCATTCCAGAGGGCAGGGCCCGCCACAGAGAGAGCCCTTCCCCTGGGCGTCGCCCGCTGACAAAGTCTAGTGGACGGCACCCGGAGAAGTCCCTCTCTGTGGGAGCGAATCGGCCGTGAGGAAGTATGGGGCAGGATCCGATCCCGCAAGTAGCTAGGTCCCGAGCCATGGAGCGCTTTAAAGATGATAATTAGTACCTTGAAGCGCAGTGCTAAGTGATGCATTTTTAAAGTATGACATCACATGATCTCATTAAGTAGTGAATGCAATCCCAACAATCCTATTTGCTGTTGTAATTTCAGGACTGCATGACTTCACATGATCTCTCAATTGGCTTCTGAATGCAATTCAAGAATATATTATCATATTTAAAGCCCTACATGGCATACAACTGGGTTACTTAAAGGATTGCCTTCTCCCTATGGTATGTGCCTGTTCCACAAATTCTGACAGGCAAGGTGTAGTCCAGATCTTTCCAGAAGGAATGGCTTTTTCAGTGGTAGTTCTTATGAACAGTTTTGCTCTTGCCACAAAGTTGGTTTCAAAAAGCCTGTCAGGATCTGGTTCTTGCTTTGGGCTTTGGGTCACAATATGTGATGTTTTGGAGGGTCAATTGGATGATAATGGCATTTCTGTTTGAATCACCATTTTATTATTTCATTATTGAGTAGTTCATGTATTTTTGTTTTGTTTTTAAGGAATGACAAATGACATTTTGTTAATGACAAAACTTCACCAGATAACTTGGAAATTCCCAATATTTGTATCATAGGGAGTTTTTGTTACAATTTTTAGTTATAAGATCAAGTACCAGTTCGTAATAGTGTCCACTAGAATGCGCTCTACTTTTATACTGTTCACTTATTATATCTATTAAATGTATTAAAATATTTTCCCAGAAAAGAAATTATTATTTTTCAGGAAATGATGAATCCCTTGGGAAGCACTGAGGTTACAAAGGTTTTTCAGAGCTATTAATTGTACAGTGTAAATAAATTCCAAAAGGAAATTTAGAAGCTCCTATGTGTGTGTTATGTAATTAATACATATTTTCCTCTATAATAATTTAGAACAAGGGAAACCCATCAGCTCTTAAAAGATTCAAGTCACGCACACAATGGCATTGCGTCAATACAGTATCATTTTCCATCCATACCCCTAATGTTGTTGCTTTTATTGGACAACACAGCCTTTGGAAATTAAGGCTACTTCCAAAAAAGAAATTAAAATGATTTCTTCCCTTTCCTCTTTGCCTGGACTCATCATCACATGGGAAAAGCAAATAGGAAATTGCATTTCTAAGAATTAGCTTTCTGCTTAGAAATATACTTCCATGCTGATTTTAAAATCACAGACTTGGCCACCTTAATAGAGTATATGATTGCTGATCAAAGTTGTTTTTTGTCCTTTTGGAATTCTTAAATTTATACGGTATAATCAAATATTTAAGTTGCTGAAATATACTGCAGGACTGCAAATATTTCTGAATCAAAACAAAGAGCTAGATTTATAGAAATCCTCAAGATAGCAACTATGCTCAGTAATTATTTGTTTAATGATATTCAAAGTTGCCCCAACCCTGGAAGTCTTTAAAAAGATGTTAGACAGCCATTTGTCTGAAATGGTATAAGATTCCTGCCCATGCAGGGGGTTGGACTAGAAGACCTACAAGGTCCCTTCCAACTCTGCTATTGTATTGTATTGTATTGTAAAGTTACGACAGCACAGAAAAAGATGATTTTGTCTGGTCTTCACAATAACTATCACAGCATCTCTGGAATCACATGATCAAATTTCAGGCATTGGCAAACAGGAAGTATTTATGATGGTTGCAGGAACCTAGGGTCACATGATTGCCATTTGCGACCTTCCAACAGGCAATGTCAATGCTAGAAGCCAGGTTCACTTAACTATTATGTGATTCAATTAATAATCATGTTTATTTGCTTAATGACTATGGATAAAAGGTAAAATCAGAAATGACTCACTTAACAACCATGTTGTTTAACTATGGAAGTTCTGGTCCCAATTGTGGCCATAAATTGAGAACTATTTATAGTATTAGAACCACCTATCTGGTTCCGCCCCAGGCGCCTGATGGACCCAGATGGGTTCCAGATGGCGCTTGGGCCACTTCCTGTACCCCTGACCCGCGCCCCGATGGAGGATCTCGTGGCCGCATGGAATACTGCGACCACGGGAGCCTTGGATCGGGTCGCGCCCTTGCGGCCTCTCTTGCGGCGCCGAACCGCCCCGGCCCCTTGGTTTACCGAGGAGCTGAGGGCGATGAAACGCCACAAGAGATGCCTAGAGAGAAGATGGAGGGCTACTCGATCTGGATCTGACCGGACACAGGTAAGAGCCCATTTACGGACTTACATTGTGGCGTTGAGAGTGGCCAAACGCCATCATTGTGCCACTCTCATAGCATCCGCAGAAAACCGCCCTGCCGCCCTGTTTAGGGTGACCCGTTCCCTCCTTCAGCAGAGGGTGCGGGAAGCCCCGTTACAGGGTAGAGCAGAGGAATTTGTGACTTTTCTGCAGGACAAAATCGCTCAGATACAGAACGAGTTAGCCCCCATTCATGGCCCAGTGGGATGCCACGAGAGAGATCTTGTTTGGGAGGAGTTTGACTCCGTTGCTTCCGAGGATATGGACAGGTTACGTGGGCGACTGCGAGCCACCACATGTTTATTGGACCCGTGTCCCTCCTGGCTTGTACTGGCATCCTGGGAGGTGACACGAGGCTGGCTCCAAGAGGTTATCAACGCATCCTTGAGTGAGGGTTCCTTGCCTGCTTCCCTAAAAGAGGCTATGGTGAGGCCCCTCCTTAAGAAGCCCTCTTTGGACCCAGCTCTTTTAACAAACTATCGTCCCGTCTCCAACCTTCCCTTCTTGGCGAAGGTTGTCGAGAGTGTGGTGGCACAACAGTTTCCCCGTCACCTGGAGGAAGTTGATTATCTAGACCCGTGCCAGTCCGGCTTTCGGCCCGGGCATAGCACTGAGACGGCATTGGTCGCGTTGGTTGATGATCTCTGGAGGGCCAGAGATGGGGGTTGTTCCTCCATCCTGGTCCTATTAGATCTCTCGGCGGCTTTCGATACCATCGACCATGGTATCCTATTGCATCGGCTGGGGAGGCTGGGGGTGGGAGGCACCGTCCTACGGTGGTTCTCCTCCTACCTCTCTGGCCGATCGCAATTTGTGTTGGCAGGGGAGCAGAGGTCGACCCCGAGACCCCTCACATGTGGGGTGCCTCAGGGGTCGGTCCTTTCGCCTCTCCTGTTTAATGCATACATGAAGCCGCTGGGTGAGATCATCCGTGGTTTTGGGGTAGAGTATCATCTCTACGCTGATGATACTCAGCTGTATATATCTACCCCAAACCACCCCAACGATGCCGTAGCGGTGATGTGCCAGTGCCTGGAAGCCGTGCGGATCTGGATGGGAACTAACGGACTTAGGCTCAACCCGACCAAGACCGAGTGGCTGTGGTTTCCGGCTGCCCGATTCAACCACCTTTCTCCAACGCTGGCCATAGGGGGCGAACATCTTGCCCCTGTGGATGGGGCGCGCAATTTGGGTGTCCTCCTGGATACCCGGCTGTCTATGGAAGAGCAAGTGACAGCCGTGGCCAGGAGGGCGTTTTACCAGGTTCGCCTGGTTCGCCAATTGCGCCCCCTATTGGATCGGGACGCCCTTCCACAGTCACTCATGCCCTCGTGACATCTCGACTGGACTATTGTAACTCTCTCTACATGGGGCTCCCCTTGAGGTGCACCCGGAGGCTTCAGTTAGTTCAGAATGCAGCAGCGCGAGCAATTATGGGAACCACCAGGTTCACCCACGTTACACCGCTCTTGCGCGAGCTGCACTGGCTACCTGTCGTCTTCCGGGTGCGCTTCAAGGTATTAATCATCATCTTTAAAGCGCTCCATGGCTCGGGACCTAGCTACCTGCGGGATCGGATCCTGCCTCATACATCCTCACGGCCGATTCGCTCCCACAGAGAGGGACTGCTCCGGGTGCCGTCCACTAGACTCTGTCAGCGGGCGACGCCCAGGGGAAGGGCTCTCTCTGTGGCGGGCCCGGCCCTCTGGAACGACCTTCCCCCCGATATTAGAACGACCACGGACCTCCGCTCCTTCCGCCTGAAATTGAAGACTCATCTTTTCCGCCTGGCCGGCCTAGGGTAGTCTCTCTGTCTATGTGTTTTTAAATGTATACTATATTTATTGGATGTTTTTAGTTAAGGGAATTTTAGCACAGGATTGATTGAGTTTAATTCGTTTTAATTTGTATGTATTTTGTATATTTTTCGTTTTTAAATTTTCCTGTGCACCGCCCCGAGTCCCTGTGGGGAGAGGGTGCGGTCAATAAATGCAACTTTATTATTATTTATTATTATTATTATTAATAATAGCGTAATGGTATTGAACACCTTTATAAAATTCTTAAAGGAAAGGGCCTTCACAAACTGTCTGGAGTTCTGAAATACAGGAGAAAAAGCAGAGAAGGACTGTTGATCTTTATCTCTCATTTCAAGTGTGAGAAGTCTAAACAAGCTTTCTCATGACCTTCTTACTGGATTTTTAAAGATTTTTTAATCTTCAATAGAATTCAGTCTGGGACTGGTAAAAACATAACAGTTCAAGTCCTAACCAAATCTAAGAGCTATTAAGGTAGCATTTCTCAACCTTTTGGGCATCAAGGATTAGTTCAATGGTGAGAGGTTTTTCTGCGGACCAGAAGAAGTGTGGTTTCATGTACTGCCTGCATCCTGTAGATGGGGCATCACTTGTTTGAACTGCCTGGTTTCTGACATGCCATGGACTGCTGCCAGTCCACAGACCGAGGGTAGGGAGACCCCTATATTAAAGGTAGCATCTGGGTATATAGAGGCAGTTCCGAGTAGGGTTTTTTCAAAGCCACGATATTTAGGTCTCATAAGTTCAAAATATCCATATAGCTAGGCAGTCCTTTGGTTATTGCTCCAAGGGCTCCTATTATTATTGGTAAAACCATTGATTTATTCCTTCCTGCTTGCTCAACTTCAATTTGCAAATCAGAATGTTTTGTTAATTTTTTTTCTAGCTGTTTCTCTTCAATTCATGCATCATGCATTGGAATTGCAATATCAGTGAACCATACTTTTTTTTTCTTTTCCACAATAGTGATGTCAGTGATGTATTGTGAACCAGATATCTATTTGGATCCAAATGTCCCACAGGATCTTGACTTCCATTTTCAAGAACCTTGTCAATTTGGTGTTTCCAGGAATTTTGGCTGCATTTGAACCCAAACTTCTGGCAAAGCTTCCAATGTATAATTTTGACAGCTCGATCGTGATGTTATAGATAATCAGTATGAGATTTTGCTACAGCCACTAATAAAGTGATCTACTGTTTCATCTTTCTCATTGCATAAGCAACATTTGTGTCGTTGCTGACATGCTGAATTTTTGCTTTTGCTTTTTTTGTTCTTTTTTGTTGTCTGCAAGACATATTCTTGGGCAACCAAAATGAAGCCTCCAGTTTCTTTCTACAGCACTCCTGATCTCAACCAGCTCCATCTTAGCTTTGTATCTATGTCGTTCAGGTATTGACTACATAAGCTTCTTTTTTCCCATTAAAAACCCAAAGCTCAATTGTTTCCTTTTGATATTCTGCTTTCAATCTTGTTTTCAAGAGGTTTCCCTTGTTCATCTTCTTCAGCAGAGGTTCTTTTGCTTTTTTTAATGTAGTAATTTAAGCCGTGTTTTTCATCTTCCAGTTTGTTTCACCTGTAAGAGACTTCTGCCACCCTGAGATCTTGGCAAGTGCAATAGATAAACATCAGTTTTGGGGTGCAGAACACAGTACATTGTCATTAGCTTTTTTGCCTTTCGATCCAAGTTATCAAGCTGAGTCAAATTTATTTGCTGCTCATCTCAGGGTTCAAAGCAACTCTGATTTTTTTTTTCTGAGATTACCATAAAATTCTGAATCAAAGAGGCAGAAGTTATCAAAAATATTTTTATTCTTGTAGTACAGAAGCCTTTGCCAAATTAGAGCCTTATAACAACAAAAAGCATAGATACTACTGTAAACTGCTAAAGTGTTAAGCAATCCAGTGCCACAAATTATTAGAAACCATCATAAGAATTAATATTAGTCCTTTGCTAGGTTTCATATCAGTTGTAATTGTTAACAAGCTTCAGTCCCACACTACTCACCATTGATATATCATTAGTTGCACAATGATTACAAACATTTCCATAAATGCCATAAAACATTTACCATTTTAGGAAATGGTAAATGTTTTATGGCATTTCTTGCTCTGGATTTTATTTTTTGAATATACTTAGAATTGACTAGTTTCATAAGCACCTGGAAAGTATTTAAAGCCTAGATTAATTTAGATTGAAAATGCAGGCGCAATTGCTGGTGGGGATAAATTTTGTACAGTATTATAAAAATAGAATTATATATATTGAGCATTTGAATCATCCAAATTGAGAATGAAAACATGTCTACAGAGAAATTTGAAGTTATTTTAATATAAGGAATGAAGTAATTTGCTATCCAAAGGTCATTTATTGTCACTTTTACTCATGTGTTCTTATTGTTTCAGCAACTTATGAAGATGGTGTTCTTTGGATTGCTATGGCAGGCATACATCAAATCTGGGCACTTATGTTGGAAATTGGAAAACTACCTAAAGGAAGGTAAGTTTAAATATTAGACTGCCTTACCATCATCCTATGTTTATATTATTTGTTTACAGTATTTATTTAGTAGACTTGTTTGCCACTCATCTCGCTTAGGAATAGGTGATAATAATCTGATTGTGCAGCATTACTAAATATTGTTATGCATATCTTCTCAGTCTAGTTTTAGTTTATCCAACTATTCAGAAAGAAATGCAAACTATTTGGAATAATAAGGATTTGAATGGACATGTCCTCTTTTCATTAAAGCAATGGTTGATTGATGATCAACTTGGTTTCAACTCTTAATAACCACATAAATGTACCTTATCCTGGATGATCTACCCTGACCTGCCCCTTCAGATCTTCCAACAGTACATTTATCACTGCTGTAATCAAGTTGTCTTCTTGATTGGTTGCTAGGAAAGGGTTGCTATTATGGAGGTAAAATAAACTAAATGTATCTTGTAAGATAATTGATTCCTTGGAGAAAAACAAGTTATAAAAGAAATAGCATTTTAAAATATTAGCAAGTGTTACGTACATTATAGAAATCTCCCCCTCTCTGGGTGTGTATTATACTCACTGAACATTGCATAAAATACATTTTGAATTATTTCATAGTTTAAAAAAAATATGGAAAATATTTTTTTGTTCATAATATCAAACACATTGAATATAACATATTGTGTAAACTAGTTGTTCAAGTGCAGGTAGAGCCTATGTAAATCTCATCGCCATCCTTTTTTTAAAAGTGATTTGAAGAAAGGAACTTGTCTTCGATTTGCTGGAAGTGGAAATGAAGAGAACCGAAACAATTCATATCCCCACAAAGCAGGCTTTGCTCAGCCTTCTGGTCTCTCTGTTGCTGCTGAAGATCCATGGAGTTGCCTTTTTGTTGCAGACAGTGAGAGTAGTACTGTGCGAACAATTTCTCTAAAAGATGGCACTGTGAAACACCTTGTAGGAGGCGAGAGAGATCCAATGGTAATCTAAATCTATATTTCTCTGTGTTTTCCATTGATCCTACACAGCCAAAAAATCTCTGACCCTATGGATACAAGCTTATTTTAAAGGCCAATTCATCATATTTTATTTGTTACTTATTACAATAGTTAATTGAGATCATTAAAAAAAGATTAACTTTCAGTACAATTGAATTAGTCTGATAATAATCACCAGATTCTTGCCAGCAAGCAGATATATCGGCTGTGAAACCAGAAGGTATAATGAAGATTTGTTTTCAAATTTTGTTTTAGGAAAAATAGTTGCTATATTAAATAATAAACAATCTTCTCTTATCAGTGGATAACAAAAAGTTGAATTTTGCCATTCGTATCTTTAATCACCATATTTTAAAATAGCCATTAATATTGGCATAAGTGGGGGGAAAAGCTTAATCAAAAAATGGTCTCAATGTTTTGTAATCATGAAGATGAATTAAAGGGCTAGTCTGAGTGCTTCATTAAGAATCTTTAATACATAACTGTATGTCATTGCATCACTTACTGATTCATAAGAAAAAATGATCTCTCATTTCTTTGAGATTAGATTAGATTTATTTTGATTTGTTTTGTTTGCCCATCTTTAAGTGATTCTGGGCAACTCATAACATTTAAAAACAATACAATGCAAACCAAATAAAATGAATATTAAAAAACTTAGAAAACTAACCACAATAATTTTAAAAACAGAAATCATGATAAGTGGCAAAATTCACCCAACATCAGCAAAACACAGGTATTGGAACAGCTCCCTACCTTTATTGTTCTGCTGCATAAAAACAAATACATCAGAGTCTAGAGCTAGATTAGGAATATTCCACATTTTCAAGATCAACAAAAAAACCTTTGAAATAGAATTCACTCTGTTTCAGTCTATATAAGAATTCTTATTTTAAATACCGTATTTTTTGTAATATAAGATGCATCTTTTTTTCTCTAAAAAGAGGCTGAAAATCTGGGTACGTCTTATACACTGAATACAGCAATTTTTGCCTTCCAAAGCCCCGCCCCTTCACCAAAATGGCTGTGCATAGCCTTATAAAGGCTTTCAGAGAGCTCTTGGAGGCTGGGGAGAGCAGAAATGAGCAAAAAAACAGGCCGTTTTTTGCTAAATTTGTCCCCCAGCCCCCAGGAGCACTCTATAAGCCTTCGTTTTTTGCGGGGGGAAACGGGCTGGTTTTTGCTTGTTTTTGGCCTCCCCGCCCTCCCAGGACAACTCTGTAAGCCTCCCAAAGGCTATTAATGACTTTAAAAAAAAAACATTTTGGGGATGTTTGCAGTGTGCAAAAACCTTTTTTCCCCAGAAAGCTGTTTAGTTAGAGGGATTGATGAGAATTACATTGGTCAAGTGCTGTGCCAGCAAAAACAAAGTTTTAGGTGCTACAGGTTGTCAGCGATTTCCTTCTCCAGCACTTGGATAAATACACCTGGAAACATCTACCTACCTACTCTCTTTCTCTCTTTCCCTACCTATCTACTGTATTTCTCTCTCTCTATTTCTCTCTCTCTCTCTCTCTCTCTATATATATATATATATATATATATATCCCATCATCTACCTATCTACTCTCTCTCCCTATCTACCTACTGTATTTCTCTCTCTCTCTCCCTACCTATCCCTCTAACTACCTACTTTTTTTTAAATTTGTCTCTTCAAAACCGGTGCATCTTATACTCTGAAAAATACGGTATCTGAATTGATACTGTGAAATGGCAGGAAAAGTTTTTGAATTGAAGTGAATTGCAATACCTTTATTGTCATTTTCGGGTATAGACAATGACATACATTAAAATAAAATTCTTAGGAACTGCTGTCAAAAAAAACCCCATAATGACAGCAGCAACATCCAAAAATGCCAAATTATACAGACATTACACCATCTGTGTGTTTGTGTGTAAATCATAGTCAATATTTAATACATAGGAAAAAAAGTCTTGAGAGTTAACAAGGTTGATACGATATGGTATAAAGCTATTACAGAATTTGGTTGTTCTGCTTCGGATATTGCAAAGCCTCCTTCCAGAATATAACCAAGAAAACCAGTCATAGAGAGAATATGTAGAATCCTGACAATACTGCATACCCTGGTCAAGCATTGCTTGCATGCCATGTCCTGAATAGAAGGAACTGAACTTCCAATAATCTTTTCTGCTTTCCTCGCCATTCTCTGCATAGCCTTCTGGTCTGAACCATTAACACTTTTCATGGTTAGAGCTATAACCCTATAGATATATGTAGGTTAGTTCTGAGATTAATGCCAAATTATCGCTTATTGTCAAGAAAAAATGTTTTTTATGAATTTACTTTGAATTCAAGTTAATGTTTTAGCAAGTCACAATGATTATTAATAATAATAATAATAATAATAATTTTATTTCTAACCCGCTCTCTCTCCCCGAGGGGACTCGTAAAGTTATTACTAACTTTAATTAAAAATTGTAATTGAATCATCATTACAATGCTTCCCAAATATTTTTTTAAAGAATTTATTTGCTTTTGGTGATGTTGATGGAGCGGGGACCAATGCAAAGCTACAGCACCCATTAGGAGTAGCTTGGGACAAGAAAAGAAGCCTCCTTTACGTTGCAGATTCCTATAATCATAAGGTGAGTCTGCATACTTCATTTTTACTAGAAAATCTAGTTTATTATTCAGTAATACAAAACCTTATAGTGCAGAATACAACGGTATATCTCTTTGTATATTTGCATGTATTATTGTAGTTTCTTTTTATATTTCATATAAAAAATATCAAATGATATTTTAGTTTTGAATTTGTATAAACTACCTCAGGAAAGGACCACAAAAGTACTTCAAGTACATAAGTACATAAAGTACCTCAAATGAATTCTAGCAATTTATGAATAACAGGTAAAAGTGCTAAACATGGAGTCAAAATGATAAAAAATATTTCTTTAATTTTTTTACCCAACAAACTGAAGAACGGTTGGTTAGGGTTAGGCTCCCATGATTCAACATACTAAAACCTAGCCAGAGACAGCTAGACAAGGCTTTTTATTGCATACTAGCATGACATGATTATAAACAATGATTACCTTTTGTCAGCTTCAGATGAAGGCTGTTCTTGTGGCCCAATGGTTAAGGTCTGCTTCTTTTCCGTATCTTTCCTGCAGCCTTGTGTCTTGCAGCCTTGGATCTTGATAGTGTTGGTTGTTGAAATAGCCAACATTTGTGACTTGCAAAAATCTAGCCTCCTAAACCTAGCTCTATCCTTAGAGGTTAAAGTCTCCATTACTTTATGATTTCATCTCTTCTTTGTGAATTTTATACTAGTCACGTTTATGGATCTAATCCATAAACATTACAGCAAGTTGATGAATTTGTGTTCCTTGGTAAGATGTATATTAAATATATGGAAATGGATGGAGATACTTAAAGATGTCAAAATAATGTTAGAAAAGAAGAGGATAATGTGTGATCTGTCAAAGGAAATTAATGTTGATCAAAATAAGCAGAAAGATTGTACATAAGAATGTTCTTCTGCCTACTTTATTATACAGAAGTGAGAATTTGGTGTGAGAATAAATAAATGCTAAATGCAATGGGAATGGGTTACTTAAGCACGTGTGGTAAAACAAGAAGAGATAAGATCTCTTGTTATGTATATGTTAATGTTAATGTATAGCTGCTGAATTAATGTGGATTGACCATAAAAATGAGGCTTCCACCAAAGGAACATGTTAAACTGATATGATGCAATCTTAAAACTGAGGGGGCTTTAGAGCTCTCTGACCTTAGTTCTTTTCTTGCAGACATTTCAGTACCCAAACTAGATAAAACCATCAAAGACTGAGAAAGCTATTGTTCAGCAGAATTGATGAAATCCTTACAAAAAAGAAGATTATATCAGCCTTACCAGGTAGACCAGCCAGGAAACACTACTTGAGCTAATTCTATTTTCTTGTAAGGCCACATTAAACAGAATCTTATAAACCTGAAAGTCTTTTACAGTGCAAGAAACTGAACCTCTTGTCCTCCATTGTGCAGCTGTGCACTCTCTTATCTGATGGTTTCCTAGGTAGCATCTTTGTCTCCATCTCCCATGGCCAATCCTACAAAATATGTTATCTCAAAAGGACAATAAAAACACCCTGAACTCTAAACAATTTCTAAGCTATCAATAAAAGTGCATATGGCATTTACTGTACTATAGTATGTTCATATAGCAGGATATTTAAAGTAGAACCTAAATCATAAATAATAAAAAGTAAAATACTGAAGCAATGTATGAACTGAAACAATCAGTACATTAATGTGGAAACTAGCATGGTTTTCAAGAAATATACTAAAGAGGAGAATAGAATAGAATAGAATAGAATAGAATAGAATTCTTTATTGGCCAAGTGTGATTGGAAACACAAGGAATTTGTCTTTGGTGCATATTCTCTCAGTGTACATGAAGAAAAATAAAATACATTCATCAAGAATTATAAGATACAACACTTAATGATAATAAGCAATCAAATCATGCTAGGAAACAAATAAAGCAATATACATTGTAAAGATACAAGCAATATGGTTACAGTCATAAGTAGGAAGAGAGATTCTAGGAAGGATGAGGAGAATAATGCTAATACAGTCTTAGTAAATAATTTGACAGTGTTGAGGGAAGTAGTTGTTTAGCAGAGTGATGGCATTTGGGAAAAACTGTCCTTGTGTCTAGTTGTTCTGGTGTGCAGTGCCTTTTAGCATTGTTTTGAGGGTAGAAGTTGAAACAATTTATATCCAAGATGTGAGGGGTCTCTAGATATTTTCACAGCCCTCTTTTTGACTCGTGCAGTATTTGTGGTTGTTGTTAGTTGCGAAGTCGTGTACAGGTCCTCAATGGAAGGCAGGATGGTAGCAATTGTTTTTTTGCACTTCTAATTATCCATTGAAGTCTGTGTCTGTCTTGTATAGCTGCAGACCCAAATCAGACAGTTATAGAGGTGCAGATGACAGACTCAATAATTCCTATATAGAACTGAATCAGCAGCTCTTTGGCCTTACTGAGTTGGCGCAGAAAGAACATACTTGGTTGTGCTTTTTGATGACGTTTTTGATGTTAGATGTCCATGAATATTATAATGAATATTTTTGTGAAAACTGAGTTTAGATTTCTTTTTTACATACTAAAACAAATTAATACTATTGTTAGAAATAGTATTAGAAAATACTACTGTTCTGTGCCTTTAATTTGTTTTATTCACTACTTTTTACTATTTTTATGTACACTATAAAGTTACTTACCTGAAAAGAGAATAGTTGTGGTGGTTATATATGTACAAAAAAGTGAGAACAAATATTAATTTGAGCCATGAACCAGTACTAAGTCTAATGTCACTGGGTTGACATTGATTATTATTATTTTGATATTAGTCAGTCTTTGTTCCTATGTTTTTTAAAGTATTTTGTAAATTTCTAGATCAAATTTCTAGATAATCTATAATCATTTTAAAAGAAATATGAATAGGATATATTAGGACATTCTTCATAAAATTAAAGAACTAGCATAACATTACTTTATGCTCTACAAGGTATCTTCCAGGGTTGGGGCATTCACAACTTCTGGAGGCAAGCTGTTCCAGAGGTTAATTGTTCTAACTGTCAGGAAATTTCTCCTTAGTTCTAAGTTGCTTCTCTCCTTCTTTGTTTTGTTCTAGATTAAATTTGTAGATCCCAAAATGAAGAATTGTGCCACCTTAGCAGGTACAGGAGAAGCAAGCAACATAATTGGTTCCAGCATTACCACATCAACTTTTAATGAACCAGGAGGCTTATGTGTTGAAGATGGAGGACAATTCCTTTATATTGCAGATACCAACAATCATCAAATTAAAGTAATAGATTTAGAAACTCGTACTGTTTCTCTGGTAAGTTACTATATAAAAAATATGGATAGAATTTTCTATTTGAAATAAATTATTAGAACTAAATTTAATTCTACTACTTGGATTGCATTATACATGCATTATTGCAGTGTTTTATAATGGCCTGGCAAACAGAATTGCTTTTGTGTTAAGGATATCCTGTTAAGCTTAAAATAAATGTTCCATCTGTTTTAAGAGGTTAGAAAGGACACTAGTGCCATTAGAATAAGCCGAGATAGAAGAACCTCAGCTTTCAGAACTTATTTTGACATAGATATTGGGGATACGATTTAATCTCATCTTGCTCTATTGAGCTGCTTTAAGAAACATGTATTCCTTCAGTCCATTTTCCCATAAATCTGAAACAAGGCCCATATTATTGAATCATGAAGTAAATATTTGGATTTATTAATATCAGTCTGAGCTCTACTAAATTAAGAACCTTTGCTGCTGAAACAGACCATTAGGAAAAGGATGAGAAAGGAGGGGGAATCCAGTATATACTCTTTCAGGTCATTATCAATACCACCTCTAAGACTTTCTTGTATGATGTTCAGAAAAGATTACACCCCTGCATATTCCCTCAAAGAATGTTCTACAATGCTGCTTCTGTAGCTTTGGCGATGTCATTTAATTTCGAAACGAAGTACATCATTATAATGAACAACATTATTTCCCTTTACTGTACTCAAGCCAGAAAATAAAACTGTCAATATAGTAAATTCATAAACAAATAGTTATTCATTAAAATGTCATAAAGTCACACATAAGATTTATAAAAGACTAAAAAAATCATATAACATATTCTTTTATTTATCATCTGAAATTAGAAATGTCAATATCATACTCGAAGTCTGTTTTATCATAGACTCAAAGTGTTGGAAAGAGTCCAGGATATCTTCTAGTCCTGCTATTTAGCTAGACAGGAATTCTCATACCATCTCAAACAAATGGCTGTCCAAACTTTATCTGAAAACATCCACTCATCAAGCAGCCAAGCTATCCATGGTTTAAGAATTCTCACAGCAAAGAAATTCCTTCCTATTTGTGTTTGGATCTCTCTCTCTCTCTCTCTCTCTCTCTCTCTCTCTCTCTCTCTCTCTCTCTCTCTCTCTCTCTCTCTCTCTCTCTCCCTCCCTCCCTCCCTCCCTCCCTCCCTCCCTCTCTCCCTCTCCCTCCCTCTCTCTCTCATTCTTATTGTACTATTCAGTGTTTTGAAGAATAAATCCATAGTCTTCTATGACATACCTTCAAGAATTAGAAAGACAGGTATCATGTCTCCCCTTAGATTTTTTTAGACCAAACATTCCCAGTTTTTAAAATAATTTAATAATTTCAGTTTAGGGGCTGCCTGATACCAACCAGTGTTTGTGAAGCACAAATGTTATGTGGGCTTATTCCTTGCATTCTGGACTAGTTGTTCATAACATTTAGACTATTTTTACTGTTAGCTCACCATTTTCCAATTTGTTTCTTAGGCTTTGATAGCCCAAAATGGAACATAATATTGTAGTGCAGTATGACTAGTGCAGCATTGAGTGTAACAATTATTCCTACGATCTAACACTTATATCTGGATATATACGTAGGTCAAGATTGTACGGGCTGTTTTGGCAGATACTTAATCTGTGGTTTATCAAGACATTCAGGTCCTTCTTATAATAAACATTCCCACTGACCAAATATTGCCTATCTTGTATCTATATTGCTGCAACATCAACAATGAAAAGATCAGATTGGACAGATGGGTGTTATAGCATGAAGAGATCAGATTTTCCTTTATGCTTTTGAATGTGTTGAAAAGTATATACCGGATTTTTCAGAATATAAGATGCACCAGAATATAAGACGCACCAAGATTTTGAAGAGGCAAATTTTTAAAAAAAAAGTTTTTGCACTTTGCAGACCTTTGTAAAAAACGGGCCATTTTTTTGTTTAAAAAAGGGCATGCATAGCCTTTAGGAGGCTTGTAGAGTGATCCTGGGGGGTGGGGGAGGGCCAAAAATGAGCAAAAACCTGCCTGTTTTTCACGAAAACGGACCTGTATTTTTGTCCAAAAAGGGGCATGCATACTGTAGCCTTTAGGAGGCTTATAGAGTGGTCCATGGAGCTGGGGAGGGGCAGCCTTTTTGTTCCTTTTTGCCCTCCCCAACCCCCAGGAGCACTCTATAAGCCTCCTAAAGGCTATGCACGGCCATTTTGATGATGGGGTGGGTTACAGGAGGCAAAAAATGCTGTATTCAGTGTATAAGATGCACCCAGATTTTCAGTCTCTTTTTTGAGGGAAAAAGGTGTGTTTTATATTCCGAAAAGTACGGTTTAAATACATATATTATTGAAAAATATGTATGTTATGTATGTATGTAAAAATAATTTTAAAAGATAGTGTCTGCATATAAGTCTATTCCTTTTACTTCGAAAGTAGAAGTACAATTAATACTATACTTGTCTTCAGATCTTGGTTTTGCCTTATTAACACATATTGCAAAATTGCTTAAAGGAATGTATTGTCACAGCATTAATAAAAGAATGTCTGCTGCTTCCTCAAAAAACTGCAGTGATTTTTAAAAATCAAATATTTATCTTATTTTTTACAATTCATCATATAAAACTAATTGCCAAAATATATTGATTGGATAACTTAAATTGGAAATCCATAGTTATCACAACTTTAGTAAAATACCATGTCGTAGTGACATTGGGAGTAGTAGCAGTTGTAAAAAATGAATAATATTAATAATAATTAAAGTAATAAACACCTTATTGTAAGCACCATTAATAATTGTGGGGCATGAGCATTCCTATACATCCAAACAAGTCAAGAAATGTAGCATTTATCAACTCTTTTGTTTGATTGAAACAAAACAAAAAAACAAATGCATTGGAAAGCTATGTATAAGATATGCCAGTGTCTAGAAAGTCTACTTAATAGTAATATACAAAGCATCTTCTGTAAAGCATGATCTTTGATTTCCTTTCAAAATGCAAGAAAAATGACTGATTCGATTGCTTCCTAACCATGGTATTACTTTTATATTTTTTTCCAGTTGTTATTCAGACAATTTTGAAACTTGAACTTGCAAAAGTAGAAGGAATAATAATGTTTATTAAAACAGATTAACAGCCTAATTTCAGGCATACTTCTTTTCAAAAGGGAGTTTCTTCTTCACCCCGTGACATATTAGGCATCCAATTTTAAATATAATTCCACTGTGTATTTGGGGGGGGGGGGTTCTTCCCACAAAAAGGGAATGTTTATACTTGATTGAAATTTGGGTTTACAAGAACTGAACAAACGAACCCAAGTGATAATAAAAGGTATCAGCCCCACCTGTTCAAAAGGAGTTGAACATACATTATCCAATGGTAGAAGCTTAATACATATAACATTGCAATTTCCTGTTCATGTAATCTGGAGTAAGCAGCACTGAATTTACTGAGTATTGCTTTAAAATCGATTTTTAAAATGTAATTTACTTAATGTATTTGGGTAGTGCTTCAAGTGACAAAGCATTTTGAAGCAATTTACAATAAAAATATACATAATAAAATTCTATATTACAACAATATAAACTAATATACAGTGATCCCTCGTTTTTCGCGGCTTCATGTTTCGCGGCTTCAGTGCGTCGCGGGTTTTTCAAAAATACAGAATAGAAAAAAGATTCATTGGTAGGAGGCAAGCGCCCCCTAGTGCTTGCTTTAAACGATGTCCACCAACTCAAGTTTCCAGTATAGTGTATTGCGAATCCTACTTCGCGGTTTTTCAGTTTCCGCGGAAGGTTCCGGTCCCCATTAACCGCGAAAAACGAGGGATCACTGTACATGCGTACAATACATTTTATTCAATACAAAATATATTCACTAAAAATTAGAAAAAGGGGCGGGAAAGCTTTCTTCTAACATTCATAGTAAAAAGGCCTTCAGTAAGTAGAGACTTATCAACAAGGGTCTAAAATCACAATGAACATAGCAAACATTCCAGATCACAGCTATCACTACTGTCCTGCATTACCTCATGAGGAGCAACCGTCTGGACTACATGTGGGTGATGTCCTATTTCTTTCCTTATCTGGAAAGGTTCCAAGGAATCAGCTTATGCATCAGTTCCTTGGTTTTTGCTGAGCTTGACAGTAATTCAATTTGCAATATTTGCTCTGAAAATCCCCTCTGAATCTGCATGATAAAGACATTTGTTTTTTTCAAACTTTAGAATATGAAATTATAGTTCAAAAATTAACATTTTCTATTGCTTTGATAGCTTCCTCTTCAACATGATGACCAAGTAGACTCTATAACTAGAAGGAGTATTAAAATGACTGATAAAATAGAACTACCAAGGCTCCCTAAATCAGCTCCACGTTTTCAGCTACCTTCATTGACTGTAAGTCCAGGCCAAGCACTTCAGTTTGTGCTGATGCTCAACTTGCCTCCAAATACTAAACTGACTGAAGAAGCACCAAGTGCCTGGTTTTTTACTGCAGAAGGTAAAAGTCTCCATGTTCCGGTTTATAGGGCATATATGTTAAGTCTCTGTTTCTCTGTTATCCAAATGCATTGACTTAGATGATAGAGGCTTGGTATTTAAAAAAAATATCATACAGATAAATATATCTTTATTATCTTACAGAATTTTCATTTAAACTGTAATTTCTAACAGTAATTTTAAATTAAATGTACAGCCCATGATTAAAACATTTCATTTATAACAATTTATATGACCTAAGTTTAATTACAATGTTTTAGACAATTGGAAAAATGGAGCTGGATGAACTAGTTAAATGTTTATCCCATTCACAAGGATGCTGCTTTTGAGTAATAAAAAACAGCTATTTTTAAAAAAAATTACCTGTATATAAATACCGAGTTCTTTCATTTATATATACTTTTTTATAAACTTTTGAGTACTTGCATAATTACCATATTTTTCAGACTGTAAGACGTATTCTCCACCCCCACCCTACCCAAAAAAGTGGGTGGAAATGTCTGTGCATCTTATAGAACGAATATTACAGTCGGGGGGGGCATTGGTGCGGTGCCAATCAGCTGTTCTAGGCAGCAGGGATCTTTGCCGCTGCCTGTTCGCTGCTGATCACGACCGCCATAGCAAACAGGCCACCACAGCAAACATGCTAGCCAGATAAATACCAGATGGATGCTGGGAGGTATAGACAGATTTTCTTTTTCTTGTTTTCTTCCTCTACAGCTAATGTGCGTCTTATAGTCCGAAAAATACGATATATACTTCAGCTTATTTTTCCTGTATTGTGATTTTAGTTCCTACATTAATCTGATTCTGTCCTGTGAAAGTCTTCCACTGGTTCCTCTATAGTTGTTTTACTACAAACCATAATATTAATGTTTTATGATTAGATGAAATCATCAAATCATAATAGACTACGTTTTCTTTTCTAGGTAATGAGTGGCTACTTTGTGATCCTCATAGATCTGGAACAATTGCAGACATATTTGAACAGCCTATAATCCAATTTCAGCTACCCACTAAATGTCTATCGGCTGATGCTTTATTGTCAATCAACGTGTGCCTCTATTACTGTAGCAAGGACAGTAATGCCTGCATGATGAAAGGAATCTCATTCAACCAGCCTTTCCATATAGCAAATATAAAGCAAAAAAGCATAGCTCCAATTGAGCTCACATATACATTTTAATTTTAAGCACAGCAAAGCAAAAAACCATTTATAGGCTTATTTGCCTAATTTTTATCGCAAAACAAACTTAACTGCAATACTTGCAATACTATATATGTGTTATTACATGTATAAACTTAAAGCACACCTTGCAAAAATGTATGTTTGCATAAATGGAATGTGAGAAATCATGAAACTATCTAAATCCTAGTACCTTATTAACTTATTATATAAGCAATAAATACTAAAGTTTGGGATCACTGTGAAAAAACAAATATAAACATAGAAAAGATTGATTTCTATCTTCAGAGTACAATCTTAATGTTGGAAATTCACATTTGTTTGATTTTTTTACCCTGTGTTATATAAACATTTGTCATCACATGTTTTCTAGACCAGGAGGCCTTTCTCACTGTCACTCATGCTTTCATCACCTATTTGTTGAATTTAATGAAGTGAGCTCTACATGGACCTATCCTTAAAGATCACCCAGAAGTTACAACTGGTCCAGCATGCAGTAGTGTGTGCTTGAGCTTTGCCTATGTTCAACCATTGCTATGCAAGCTATATTAGCTTCTAGTTGTTTTCTGGATGCAATTCAGTGTTGGTTACTACTTTCCAGCATTAAATGGCTGTAGGACCACCTCATGGTTTCTGTCCATCCTACCAGATCAGATAACATGGTCAGGCTAGGTCCCTTTTCTTAAATGTTACCTCTGATGGCACCTTTAAGACAACACTTTTTCAATTTGACCCTTGACCCTTTGAAGCAGCCTGTCCCTTGATATTTGAAGGGCCACCACCCTTTAACTTCTGAAGGGCTATGAAGACCTAGTTCTTTGCTCAGACTTTGGGCCTAGGATAGAACTGAGCCCAGCAAATGTAAGTTTATAACATGTCGCAGTGGTGTGGTTGGACTACGTGAGGTTTAGTTGGTTTTATTTAATGTTATGTCACCTAAAGTTTTTATGTATAAGAAAGATGGTCTAAGAGTTTTATAAATAAATTATCAACATTTTGTTTCAAATAAAAGTAAAATAATGAAAAGTAAAATATGCAGTGAAAAATAGTTTTAACAAAAACTCATTTTTAAAAAAAAAATATTTAAACCATATTTTCCACATGTATTTGTTAATGACTACTTCTATGCAAAAGCTAAGTGAATTGATACATAGCTATTAATCATATTTTTAATAAACTGAAAAATTAAAAGGATGAAAGTTTTTTATTTACAACCGTAAACTGTTAAGACTTATTTTCAAAGAGAGAATAGTATGGGGGGCGAGGAGTGAAGGGTGTGTGGGGTAGGGTAGGGTAGGGGGTATGGTATGGTATGAGTTTGAAACAATATTTACCAGTATAAAGTAACGATATAAAACAGATCACATTCCAAAAATACTATTCTTGTCAAAATTGTATAGAATTTAATACTTCCCCAGCATATATAAAGAAATAAAAGGCATGGTATTATTCTTTGTTTTTTTAAAGGTTTATTCCCCTCATAGATCTTTTTATCGTTAAAAAGAAAAATTCCAGTATAATAAGGCTTATCCAAGTAATCAATGGCATTTCTTCAAATAATTTGTTTTTACATTATTTTAAATGCATCTTGGATAAATCACTGATTTAAAACAACTTATTTTGCATAGAAGTGTAACAGAACCACTCTTTTAGATCAGGAAATTAATTGACTCTATTCCCACCAGACTGAGATGTTGATTTAACCTATGCTATGAATTCATTTTAAAAGGTTTCACTGGCAGTTAAGCAGAATGGAAGTTACTGCATGATAACCTTTAAAAGTTAAACTTAGATTTTATATTTGATTACATACACTATATATCTTACTGTTATAACATCCATATTTAGACACTGACAAAGCAGCTTGAAAGCCTTCTAAATGCTTCATGATTTTATCCTGTTCACTTTATCAGGATAGGGTAATATGGGATAATAGGATCATGTCCAAGATAGGAAATCTTTAACATGCTCTATGTCCAGTAGGTTGATGAACTTAAACTGGATGCATGTTAATTTCAGTAATTTA
The DNA here is from genome assembly GCA_039707465.1 of Rhabdophis nuchalis. Taxonomy (NCBI): domain Eukaryota; kingdom Metazoa; phylum Chordata; class Lepidosauria; order Squamata; family Natricidae; genus Rhabdophis; species Rhabdophis nuchalis. The sequence goes on from CM077645.1 coordinate 61,448,310, forward strand.
GCTTTCTTTCTTTTGATATTTCATATTCTCTTGTTTCTGAATTATAGGCTAATTTATAAACCTTTACAGGCAATTTTCATGATCTTTCGACTTCAGGTATATTTCTCTCTCCCCCTGTCCCCCCATATCTAGAGAAAAGAGGCTTACATGAATCTCTGCCACCTAAAATTCTAGTTTACATTGGTCTTAGTTTTTATTGAAAACTCTGCAGCTTCCCTGATCTTACAGGATAACTATTAGTGCAGAATAAAAACATGTTGGACTCAAAATATCCATTGCCAATTAGTTCTACACTTGGCCTCAAAAAGGACTTTCTGGAACTATAGCAAGAACTATATGCAGACATAAAATGTTATTTTATAAGATAATTATTCAGTGAATATTTATGTTCATAGAAAAGCTTTCAGTTTTCACAGACTTCATTTTTATTCTGCTGAAAATATGATTTAGCCTGGAAGTGCTAATTTTACCCAGTGCAGATAATAGAGATTATTTCCTACATATTCCCATTATATCCTTTTTGTATATTTGTATACAGTTTGTTGGGCAGCTCTGTTATTACGCCTTCTAATCACCTGCCGTGATAGTTCAAAAGAAAATACTCTGTCCCTTTTAAATAGCAGCTCTCCTAGCTTCCTAAAAGATAACCAAATTTTTCTCAGTTGCCTTTGTTATCTGTTATTTCACATTTTTGGTGATATTTTATTCAAATATGTATCCTATTTTATCTAAACTTAGATTTCCGTTCTATTTTTATAGGTTTGTTTAAAAATTGTTGTTTTTGTAAATCAAGATAATCATGCTTTCTGTGGTGTATATATATATATATATATATATGAGTTGTGCACCTGTGCAGAGCTCATTCTAAATTTTCTAAAGAGGCTTTCCTCTTTAGAGGAACAAAATCACACAGATTAAGCATGTGTTCTTGAAGCTCCTCGGTTTCTGTGGAAGTTATCCTTTTTATTAACTTTATTCTATTTCATTTAGTATACTTTATTTTTGCTTACTACATGAGGCTACCACTTTATCCAACACTTTATCCAACACGTTAAGATTCTTTAGTTTTGCAGCAGCAGCAGCATCTCACTGCATATCTATGAGTTCTTCTGAAAAAAATCACTGCAGGAAACCTTTCAAGAAGCTTCCACAGTTCTTCCTAGCTATTGACATGGCCATGATTTGAACTGAGACTGCACCTTTGATTATTTTACAGACAAGGAATGTTCTTAGGCCTCTATACTTGATTCATATTGGACGAGTTCATAACACATGAATAGGCTAGAGCTATTACTAGATTGGGAAGCACTTGGGAAGTCCAGGTTGTACCAGACAATATACCATGGTCTGTTATATCAACAAATGTGTGGCAATAAACCCTCTCCACTTTTAAACTTTAAATTGCAAATTTGGCATCAGTGTGCAATCCAATTGATTTTTATTCTTGCCCTGTTAAGCATTCTTCACCAGAAATATCTACTAAATGTAAAGGATTGTAGTCCTAATTCAATTAACATGGATAGTTACTTCAATTTTGAAGAAGAGCTCTGTGGTGATAGAAATGGAATTAGAAATCTGTGAAAAAATATCCACATGTTTTATGTTTTGATACCTTACATTTAGAATAAATCTAGAAAAAAAACCCTCTAAAATAAATTTGGAATAAAAAAGAAAAAGTAGATGTGGCAATGATAACTGTTTATCAAGGTAAATATGAAAGACAGATCTATTACAATAGATTTGGGTGAGGGACACTATTTAAGCCATGGTATATTTTTTAGTGTTGTCATTTGTTAATCATTTTATCTTAATGCCCTCTTGCTGAAGGACAGTGTTTCCAATGCAGAATGGCTGCTTATGTATATCTTTGTCCTGAACCTTAAAATCATCAAGAAGAATTTCACAGGCAGAGAACTTGAGACTGCATGAAATACAGAATATTATTTATCAGTTATAATTTGTAGGGCAGTGCAAGATAGAATCAATTTGCTAAATTGATGGACAGGGATATGCTGTTCTTGAAGCTAATGTTTTATATGCCATTGCAATATAAAGATTATTCATTTCTTCCCATTATTCATTTCTACCTCACTTCACCAAACAAAAATATTTCATGGGTTTTTAATTTGCATACCTATTTTTGGCTGGTTAGTTTAAAATCTGTTCCCGTATGAAAACCAAATCATTTCAAAATGTGTAACTCACAGACACAGCTTCCTGTAATGTTTCTTATTTTCCATTAGATTTATTTATATTAAATGTAGAGCCCATCTTATATAAGCAATCAAGTGATTCATAGCAATCCAACTAAATATAAAAAAGAACAATAAAGTTGATACAATGCAAATCAAGATTAAAATAACCACCATTAAAATCAATTAAGTTAAAAGTTTGGGAAAAGAGACATTTATCATTTTCTTAATAATGGAGGCTGGGTAGCAAAAGTACCCCCTTCAAAATAGCATTAGATGTCCTGATAATAAACTATAGATGGCACAGGGCCATCTTCCATAGAACCTTTCCTAATGATTCAAATACTTGTGCTTGGTTTTGTAGCAAGGGATATGGTTTCTCAGACCCTAAGCTGCCAACATAAACATCTTAAATTGCGTACAATAAGCGATCAGTAAGCAATGCAAATCTTAACATGGGTGTTGTACTAACTGCAATGCAGCTACCATTGATTAACAGCATAGCTGCCGGATTTTATACAATACATAAAACAGATGGTGGTATACAAGGCAAATTATAACCAAAGTATAGAGAACGGTTTAAATCTGGCAGGGACTCCCTTTTGTATTACTGGATGGATGATGGATGGATGGATGGATGGATGGATGGATGGATGGATGGATGGATGGATAATTCTGGGACTTGAAATCCAGGCATATTAAAGTTGCCAAGCTTGAGAAACATTGCTGCAGTTGTTGGCTGAAGCATTGCCCCACACTTTCCAGCTCAACATGTGATGTTGCATAAATTTAAGTAAGTAAAGCTGTGGTTTGCTTTAAGAGTGCCTGATATATCATGGCAGGGCCAAGTCATGGTGTTCATGACCTGCCATTGAGCCACCAAGGTTCCCTTTAAGCTGGTGTTATGTTGCACTTTTGATCCATTAATGGTTGATTAAAAAAAAATAACGCAGCTACACTTAGGAAAATCACCACAGCAATCCATTCTGTAGAAGGATTCTGCATGCAGTAAACGCAATGCATAACCTGTGTTAACTATTTCAAATAAAGAATTACAGGAGAAGATTGATTTATAGTTATTAATGCAATAAGTAGTAGCAGCACACCAGCTCATACCCATTTTTTAATCTATCCTATTTGCTTCCCATTATGATATCATCACACTATTCAATAAAAGAAAGACAAAACATTTGGGAAAATATATTTATTTAATGGTAATTTATGACACTCAGTCTAAAGGAGTAAGTTTTTAAGATTCAATAAAAATAAAAATGAATGCCAGTAATAGATTCATTTGTGTACAGTGAATTTCAATTTAGCATTTCAATTGATTCCAAAATAATTCATTGAGAAAGAACTACATATTAACAGTTTAGTTCTTTGACAGGCTTTAAATATGGCTATGTTTAAAACATATTAAAACAATTCTTAGCCACTTAAAGTATGTAAAAGGAAAAAGCATACTAAAATTTACACAAAAGATACTCTCTTACATTGTCTCCATCTGAATTTTTTTAAGGTTCTTTATTTATTTCAGGAGATAATGATTAGGACAGCAAAAGTAATGTTTTCAACTGGATCAAGTCATTTTCTATTCCTAGCAACCACATAGATTTTCTCCATGATGATACACCCTAAGCTAGTTTTTCAGGTTCTCAAATAGTGTTATCAACACCACTGTAACTGAATCGATCCACTCCCACTCTTTCCTTTCACCTTCCCAGCATTAAAGCCATATCCACAAAGCTGGGATTTCACATAATGTGTCCAAAGTAGAACAATTTGTGCCTCAAGTTGATTTGTTCAATGATCCATTTGTATATTTTCTTGGCTGCCTATAGTATTTTCAGGAGTCTTCTCCAACACCAAAGTTGAAAAACATCAGTATTCTTCCTAGCTTGATTCTTCAAGGCCAATGTTCGTTTCCATAGAGTGTCAGAGGTATTATTGTGGCTTGCACAATTCTGATCTTTACAGCCATAGACACATCATGGCATTTGAATATCTTTTCAAAGGCATTCATGCAGCAAATTTCTTGGCTGTTGGTTTCCTTTACTGTTGATGGTTCATCCTAAAAGGCAGAAACTACTCACCACTTTGATATCTTCATTGCCAATTCTAATTAAGCAATGTATGTCACCCAAAATTAATAATGCAAATAGTAAGTAGTTCCACAGTAATCATTCTCCAAAGGCCCCCTGAAAAAGCCAAGTTTTTACAGAACATTGAAAATGAAAGCTATCCTTGCCTTGGGACGCAAACTATTCCAAAGAAGGACAGCTCCCATAACGAGCACCCACTTCAAGCCTTTGAATATTCCAGAATAGAATGACTAGGGGCCAATCTTCTCTTCCTACCTACTGACTTATGAATTCAGGTAAGAACCGTAGCAAAACAGCACCTCCCATTCCTAACCTTCATAGAGGACTATTGTTGTTAACACTTAAAAATTAAGGATAATCATTATTTCATCATTCAAATCTTTCTACAGGTTATTCCTCAGAATGGCCAATGTGGTTTCTATATTTTCCAGATTGTTGTGAGCTGTATTGCTCTATAATATCTAATGTGCCCTGTACTGAAGGTAGATGAGTAATTATCTAGTGATTTTATCCATGACATGTTTGACTGGATTATTACAGTTTAATTACATTTCCAGTCCACCATTTCTTAATATGATATGGGATATTCTAAATAATATAGTGGGTTGACATTCTGTGGATGTTTGTAGATGTAGTAAGAGAATGAACCGTGTTTCGCTGCATTTACAGATGCAAAATAGGCTTGACTTTAAGCTTATACTGTGTATAATTGTATTTCTTTCCCATTTTATTGCTTGTGTCACTCCAGACATCTTTTAAACTTAATACAACTTCACTTTAAAGTGTCAGAGCACTTAAAGAACTTTAAACCCATTTATCTATATAAATAAAAATGTAAAATAGTTTATACGAATCCACTAATCTCAAAAACTACTGGACCGATTTACACCAAACAAGGCACGCACAAGTAAATGTTACTCACTGAAACCGGTTTAAGCTCCGTGTAACTCCTCCCATCCGGCTGATACGTCATGGACACGTAACGGCAGAAAACCGCCTTGAAGGAACGTTGCCAGGGGCAATGTGAAAAGCAACGCATGCGCCTCCTTGTCTGCCTGCAGCCACTCTTTTCCACACACACACGCACGCGCACGCACGCAGGGCCACAGGATCAGAAGCGTCCGAGCCCCGTGTGGTAGTCGCCTGGCGGGCGTGTCGGACGGGGCAGCCGGGCGCGTCTCCACCAGCTCTCTCCGATGGCGACTGAGGTGTATTTTCCGGAGCCATTGGAGAGAGCTGGTGGGGGCATGGTCGCCTGTCCTGCCCGGTGCGCCTGCCGGGCGGCGGGGGCTGCGTGTTGCGGGGCTCGGGGGCAGCGGAGGCGGTGCAGGGCTGGTGGGGGTGGGCATGTGGTGCCCGGACGGGCAGGCTCACTGCGGGAGTAGGCAGCCCTAGCCTCCCCAGCCCGACATGCCGGCCTTTTCGTTGCTTGTGGAGGGGGGAGGGAGACTGATACACAGAGAGACAGAGACAGAGAGGGAGGGAGAGACAGAGAGATAATGAACGAGAGAGATCGACAGGCACACACACAGTGACAGAGAGAAAGGGAGGGGAGAGAGACAGACACACAGAGAGAATGAGTGAGTGAGGGAAAGATAGACAGGCAATCAGACGCAAACAGAGTGACAGAGATGGGGGAGGAAGGAGAGAGAGACAGAGACAGAGAGAATGACAGAGAAAGACAGAAGGAGGGAGGAACAGAGGGACAAAGAGACTAATGACTTTGCCCACCACTGTGTTAGGCACAAGGGAGGGAGGAAGGGGGGCTGGAGGGGGTTGACTGAGGGAGGGTGGTCTGGGGAGGGGAGGGCTATTTATTTAGGTAGAGGAATAGAGAGAGAGGAAGAAATACAGTAGGTAGTTAGGTAAGTAGAGGGATAAACGAGAGGGATGAATACAGCAGGTAGGTAGATAGGTACAGGTATATAGAGATAAATACAATAGGTAGGTAGGTAGGTAGGTAGGTAGGTAGAGGGAGAGAGGGAAGAATACAGTAGGTAGGTAGGTAGGTAGAGGGATAGATAGTGGGAGAAATACAGTAGGTAGGTAGGTAGGTAAGTACAGGGATAGATAGAGAGGGAGAAATACAGTAGGTAGGTAGGTAGGTAGAGGGATAGATAGAGGGAGAAATACAATAGGTAGGTAGATAAATAGAGGGATAGATAGAGAGTAAGAAATACAGTAGGTAGATAGGTAGGCAGGTACAGGGATAGATAGGGAGAAATACAATAGGTAGGTAGGGGGATAGATAGATAGGGAGAAACACAGTAGGTAGGTAGGTATATAGAGGGATAGATAGGGAGAAATACAATAGGTAGGTAGGTAGAGGGATAGATAGGGAGAAATGCAATAGGTAGGTAGGTAGAGGGATAGATAGGGAGAAATACAATAGGTAGGTCGGTAGATAGAGGGATAGATAGGGAGAAATACAGTAGGTAAGTAGGTTGGGGGTTATACGGTGGTTGTGTGTATGTGTGCAGGTGTAGATCTACACACAGATTGGTTGGCCATTTAACCAGACTGGGCCACAGCAACGCGTGGCCGGGTATAGCTAGTTAAAAAAATAGAATGCTAAGCTGTTGACCCTGATATTTCTATCTGCTTGTTCTAATACCTGTTCAACTTCACTTTCTCCCTTTTCCAGCTTCATTTGAATTATAAACCTCAGAACTAAGTTTATGTTTTTACTTTAACGGTTTCTGGCTGAGCACCTCTAACTGTTTATTCTCAGAGCACCAATGGATTTTCCACAGAATTTTAACATAAGTAGATAATATTTGTATTTGGATCAGGTCATTGTACTGTATTTCTCAATGGAAACTTAACACAAGACATGTTCCTTCTCATGGGAGATATCCAGCACTACAGGGACCTGTAAAACCTATAAAAACATTAGCCTTCAGTCTGACTAGAATGTTTGTCACATCCGTGGTAGCTGCCAATTCAGTGTCTTTATGAGTAAGTAGATAAACAAAAATCGGCATGGGTTTATTCCAGATGATGGCTAATGAGTTGAGGCCAGGAGCATGCTGAATATGATTTACATATATAATCAAATTTGTCATTAGGCTGCACATTTCACACCTCAGTACAGAAGTCTCCTTTTTAAAATCTTACAAAACAAGAGTTAATCTACCAATCCTTCATGTGGCACATACTATCAACAACGTAAGCGCTAACTAACTTCCCAATTAGCTTTGAAATCAAACTTTCCAACACAATTGAAGACCAGTGGCCAAAAAGAATTTCTTTCCTATTTCTAAGGATGAGATGGTAAGAAGAACCAAACAGTAAAGCAGCAATCTTATGGAATAGTCCAGTCTTGCTTTCTACTTAACATTATTTTCACTCACTACAATACTGGCCCTTTTTGGTACCAAAGGTGATAAAATAATTGAACTAATTCCAGGATTCAGTTATCATTTCCTTCTGGCATATTTGTATATATGTACACACACATACCGACTTGATGGTAATATGAAGTAGGATACCAAATGAAGATCATAACTACAGTTAGTCTTCAACTTACAACAGTTGATTTAGTGACCATTCAGAGTTACAGTGGCATTGAAAAGAGTGACTTATGATGGTTTTTCACAATCCATTGCAGTGTGACCAAAATTCAGACACTTGGGAATTGACTCATATTTATGGCATTTGAAGTGTCCCTGGGTCATGTGATCAGCTTTTGCACTCTTCTGACAAGCAATGGAAAAGCCAGATTCACTTAACAGCTGTGTTACTAATTTAACAATTGCAGTGGTTCATTTACCAACTGTGGCAAAAAAGGTTATAAAATGGGGGGAAACTGACTTAAGAAATGTCACACAACAGAAATTTTGGGCTCTGTTGTGGTTGTAAGTTGAGGAGTATTTGCTGAACCTTACAAATATTTTTTTAACCATGAAATATTGTAAATGGTCCAGTAACATAAAAATAGAACAATACACTATTTTTAAAAATGCATTTGTCTTTATAAGGATATACTGACATGTATTCCAGTTCAATATTTCTCTAATAATGTGATTGATTGATTCCTTCTTCTTAACTGAGACAAATTATATCCACCCCCTCCCAAAATAAAGATACGGGGAAATGATGTTTCACCAAAATAATGCAATACATTAGATTGTTGATTTCAATTGTTTGCTTTAAATTTGACCTAATAATTTTGAAGTTGTTTTGTAGAATGTTAATGATTCATAATTTCTTTTACAGCAGCAGAGAAACTTTTCTGTTCAAAAAGAACTGATTTTGCATGTGAGTTTTAAAATTATTGTTACTTTATGAAATTTGTTCTCCTTAAACAAAATATCAACATGATGGCACGTCTTATTTAGAGTTCTTCTTATGCATTCCGATTCCTCACATACTCTCGTTTTTTTGTAATGTTTCCATTTGACTACCATTTAACTATGTATGATAAACTGCTTTTCGTAATATAAACCCATTTTCTTTGACCTACAGTATTGTGCTGAAAAGGCTTAGGCAGTTAGTTAAATGAGCAGGCCCCAAATTAAAGTCAGAAAGAAAGGAACAGATGGTGTGGCAACAAACAATCTTGAAAGGGCTACTTGGTTTGAACTAATAAATGTCAAGGATACCAACATGAGGAAAATGGAAAGTGAAGGACATGGGCTTTTAGTTCCAAAGCTGGTATTAATTTATAGAAACTGAGGCTCAATTCTCTTCCGTCAGCCTTTCCAAGGACAGGTTTTTCAGATTCTTTTACCTCTCTTTACTCACATGAGCAAACCTATACCAATGCTAAACACACAAAGATCAATGGAAACAATTGTGCACATGCTTGCACATGCACATTAGAAGCAGTTAGTAAAATTTGGATTAAAAGAGCATGTGTATTTCTAGTCTGAAAAAAATTGAGAACTCTATGCTTTGACAATTTCAAAATCACCCCAGTGGTTTTGTGTCTTACATTCTTATTTTCAGCTGGATTTTAATTTAACTGGACAACCAAGAAAAATGGAACATTAAGTAGTTCTTCCTTCGATGGACCTTTAGATATGTCTTAACAATGCATTTCATTCACTCAGACTTCTGACATTGGAACAATTTATCAGTTCTTTAGGAGGCAACTATTATATAAAACAAAATATCTAGGTATTTATGACGTACAGTCTCAGCTACCAAGGGGGAAACATGTTGATCAAACTGATTAAAACTATTGAATAATCTTTCTTTTTGCACATTATCCCTCAGGAGTTTTGAGTCAGGTCTGATCAGTTTCTACTACAACTTCCTAGAGCCTTTTGTTGACAATAGCTAAAAGTATTCTTAACACTGGAATAAAGAAATACGCAGGTGCATAACTGTTTGAGATCATTCCATCTCAAATACTTCTTATAATTATACTTCCTAACACTAAAAACTGGTTCAAAGCATGCTCTTATTTTTAAATTTGTATTAAAAATTAATATGACAGAAAATAATAAAATGTTTCCCGACATTCCCATTTCAGACCAGGAAATGACTTTCTTATCTCTGCTGGCTTGCTTGTGAAGTCCCAGGATCTGCTATTGCTCACAAAAGAAGAATTTTGTGTTCATAAAACAGAGTTTGATAATTATGTAGAGCAAAATATTATTCTTAAAAGTTTAGGAACTTACAATTAAATCTGAAGTGCAGTTTTGGGTTAGTCCCCCAAATAAGTAGGAGACACTCTAGAAGAAGATTGAACATGAACTCTATGTTACAGTCACTGACATTCATTGGCATAATTAAAGAAAGTCAATCAGCTTTCCATAAGGTTAGTAAAAATTGTAGTAAGTATTGGTCACATTTTCCTTGCCACATTTCCTGGCTGAAATTTTCCAGAAGAATTCTTATATACATGCATTGATTACTGAATATTTGGGAACACGTATGGCCAGGGGTGGGTTTCAAAATTTTTGGAACATATTCTGTGGGTGTGGCCTGCTTTGTGGGAGTGGCTTGCCGGCCATGTGACCGGGTGGGAGTGGCTTGCCGGCCATGTGACCGGGTGGGAATGTTAGCAGCTGCTGGAATTATGTTTGTACAACAGTGGAAAAACAGATATGAAAATGAATAAATACTACAATGTGCAGGAATAAATAAAGTGTCTGGCCCCAAAGGCAGCAGGGCGCCGGGCTCCCACCCCGCCCCCCGACGCTTTACATTTTTAGTGCGGGGAAGCGCCGGGAAGCCCTGCGCCATGCGGCCTTTGCAGCCAGGGAGCTTAGCGTCGGGGCACGTGAGAAACGGAGAGGTGAGGGGCAGCATGCAAACTTCGCACACGCCCCGCAACTCTCCCTTTCTCATGCGCCCCGGCGCTAAGCTCCCTGGGCGGCAATGAGAAGCAGAGCAGAGGGGCGAGCTCTTTCACACAGAGACACAGACATGCACACACACACGCTGGCATGCTCCGAGAGGCTGGCTCTTTTCTCTAGCCGAGGCTGACGTCTGGCTGAATCTCTAGCCCGCTCCCTTATCCTCACGACGGGGTCGGCAGCGGCGCTGTCTTGTGCGGCCACCTCAGCTTGGCAGCCTTTGCCCCGCTAAGAGAGAGACGACGCTGTGACAGCCGCCGCCGCGCTCCCTTCTCTTTCCTCGATGGGCGAGGAGGCGGCAGCGGCCGCGGTGACGCTTCGCTGAGGGAAAAAGAAGACAGCGCAGCCGCCTTGCTTGCTTTCCTAGGCAGTTAGCAGTGGCGGCGGCGGCAGCAGCAGTAGGGGCTGGGGCGGGCAGGCAGGAAAGCAAGCAAGGCGGCTGCGCTGTCTTCTTTTTCCCTCAGCGAAGCGCCGCCGCGGCCGCCGCGGCTGCCTCCTCGCCCATCGCAGGTGGTGGCGGCCGCAGCGGCGCTTCGCTGAGGGAAAAAGAAGACAGCGCAGCCGCCTTGCTTGCTTTCCTAGGCAGTTAGCAGCGGCGGCAGCAGCAGGGGCTGGGGCGGGCAGGCAGGAAAGCAAGCAAGGCGGCTGCGCTGTCTTCTTTTTCCCTCAGCGAAGCGCTGCCGTGGCCGCCGCCGCCACCTCCTCGCCCATCGAGGAAAGAGAAGGGAGCGCGGCGGCGGCTGTCACAGCGTCGTCTCTCTCTTAGCGGGGCAAAGGCTGCCAAGCTGAGGTGGCCGCACAAGAGAGCGCTGCTGCCGACCCCGTCGTGAGGATAAGGGAGCGGGCTAGATATTCAGCCAGACGTCAGCCTCGGCTAGAGAAAAGAGCCAGCCTCTCGGAGCATGCCAGCGTGTGTGTGTGCGTGTCTGTGTCTCTGTGTGAAAGAGCTCGCCCCTCTGCTCCACTTCTCATTGCCGCTTGGCGCTAAGCTCCCTGGCCGGCGGTGAGAAGCGGCACGGAGAGGCGATCTTCGCACGCGTCCCGGGCACTCCTCCGAGTTCCAAGCCCCCGGCGTCCAGCGATTTTAGCGTTGGCTGGGCGGCGGGGGGGCATGGACGAACGCGGAGGACTTACTTCCGGGTCCACGGTCCAAAGGGACCGCTATGGATCGGTAAATTTGACCAACGGGCTCGCGGGATCCCATGCGAACTCTTAGGAACCCACCCCTGCGTATGTCGCCCCTCTGCTCCCGAAAGACGGGATTTGTCCTAAGATCTTGGGCCGGAACAACTCATTGATTGACTATTTTCAACTGACATTGCGAGCTGTACCATCTTTATATCCTTATTGTTTGCACTTTATTTCATTTTAATATCAATTGAGGACTTTAAATCTTGGCTAACGACCTTCTAATTTCTTTTAAAATCTTTGTATTTTAAATCCCAGCCCCACTGATGAATTTCACCTACATTAACTATTTATTAATTAATTATTAACAACTTTATTATTTATGCATAGTATAATGTACTCCAGAGCTAACCTTTTACTGCTGCGAGAGTCCCCGCTCTCGCAGGTCTGGCCCTCTACACTATCGAGGGCCCGTCTCGATGATGGATATATTAATCCGGAGAGACGGGCGAAGCGCGGCCTTAGGGGATTTTTAATTGGTAAATTATTGGTTATTTTAGGGGGTCCCAGGGAGGGGGGTGGGCATAGACAGATAGAGACAGAACAACATGAAAGAAGGGGCCGGACCAGTAGCCGACGGGAGGAGACGGAAGGATCCGATATGAGGGGGGAATTACGAATCGGTCCGCCGGAGGGCATATCAATCCAGACGGTCGTGGGGAGGGGCAGGGCCGAGGGGAGACAAGTTCCATCCTCCCGGTTGGTGGCACGTGGCCGTTGGTTACAAACGGTCGGGTGCCACAACCCCCGCAGGCTAGGTGGTCAGGGGATACAGAGCCAGGGCCTGCGGCTGATGTTTTGCAACGCCAGGTCCGTGGTCAACAAAGCCCCCCTCGTCCATGACCTTGTGTCAGAGGGGGAGCCGGACCTGGTAGGAATTGCAGAGACCTGGTTGGGACACGAGGGAGGACTTCCCCTCGTCGAAATGTGCCCACCAGGTTACTGCGCTTTTCATCAGCCGCGGGCCCTAGGCAGGGGCGGTGGGGTAGCGGTCATTATCAAGGAAGGCCTTGAGCCGAGAGAGACCATTGTGCCTCAGACTACCGGTTGTGAGTCCCTCTGCGTGAAGTGGGGCCTAGGGAGGCAGTTGGGCTTGCTGGTTGTATACCTGGCTCCCCGCTATGTAGCAGCAGCCCTGCCCGAGCTCCTGGAGGTGATCGCTACGGTGGCAGTTGAGACCCCCAGACTTGTAGTCATGGGGGACTTTAATCTGCCATCGTTGGGCGAATCATCCGAGGCAGCTCGGGAGTTCAGGGCCTCCATGACGGCCATGGACCTGACCCAACTAATTCAAGGCCCCACCCACGAGGGTGGACATACGCCGGATCTCATCTTTGTCTCGGGCCAATGGAAGAGTGATCTGGGTATAGGGGATATAGTCATCACACCCTTGTCATGGTCAGACCACTCTCTTCTCCGACTCGACCTTCCGACCGCTACTCCCCGTCGCGGGGAGGCGGAACCAGAACTTCCTATCTGGTTTCGCCCCAGGCGCCTGATGGACCCTGTTGGGTTCCAGACGGCGCTTGGGCCACTTCCTGTACCCCTGACCCGCGCCCCGATGGAGGACCTCGTGGCCGCATGGAATACTGCGGCCACGGGAGCCTTGGATCGGGTCGCGCCCTTGCGGCCTCTCTTGCGGCGCCGAGCTGCCCCGGCTCCTTGGTTCACCGAGGAGCTGAGGGCGATGAAACGCCGCAAGAGATTCCTAGAGGGAAGATGTAGGGCTACTCGCTCCGAATCTGACCGGACACAGGTAAGAGCCCATTTACGGACTTACATTGTGGCGCTGAGAGTGGCCAAACGTCATCATTGCGCCACTCTCATAGCATCCGCAGAAAACCGCCCTGCCGCCCTGTTTAGGGTGACCCGTTCCCTCCTGCAACAGAGGGTGCGGGAAGCCCCGCTACAGGGTAGAGCAGAGGAATTTGTGACTTTTCTGCAGGACAAAACCGCTCAGATACGGAACGAGCTAGCCCCCATTCGTGGCCCAGTGGGATGCCACGAGGCCGATCTTGTTTGGGAGGAATTTGACTCCGTTGCTTCCGAGGATATGGACAGGTTACGTGGACGACTGCGAGCCACCACATGTTTATTGGACCCGTGTCCCTCCTGGCTTGTACTGGCATCCTGGGAGGTGACACGAGGCTGGCTCCAAGAGGTTGTCAACGCATCCTTGAGTGAGGGTTCCTTGCCTGCTTCCCTAAAAGAGGCTATGGTGAGGCCCCTCCTTAAGAAGCCCTCTTTGGACCCAGCTCTTTTAACCAACTATCGTCCCGTCTCCAACCTTCCCTTTCTGGCGAAGGTTGTTGAGAGTGTGGTGGCACAACAGTTTCCCCGTCACCTGGAGGAAGTTGATTATCTAGATCCGCGCCAGTCCGGCTTTCGGCCCGGGCATAGCACCGAGACGGCATTGGTCGCGTTGGTGGATGATCTCTGGAGGGCCAGGGATGGGGGTTGTTCCTCCATCCTGGTCCTATTAGACCTCTCGGCGGCTTTCAATACCATCGACCATGGTATCCTATTGCATCGGCTGGGGGGGTTGGGGGTGGGAGGCACCGTTTTACGGTGGTTCTCCTCCTACCTCTCTGGCCGATCGCAATTTGTGTTGGCAGGAGAGCAGAGGTTGACCCCGAGACCCCTCACATGTGGGGTGCCTCAGGGGTCGGTCCTCTCGCCTCTCTTGTTTAATGCATACATGAAGCCGCTGGGTGAGATCATCCGTGGTTTTGGGGTAGAGTACCATCTCTACGCTGATGACACTCAGCTGTATATATCTACCCCAAACCACCCCAACGATGCCGTAGCGGTGATGTGCCAGTGCCTGGAAGCCGTGCGGATCTGGATGGGAAGTAACGGACTCAGGCTCAACCCGACCAAGACCGAGTGGCTGTGGTTTCCGGCTGCCCGATTCAACCAGCTTTCTCCAACGCTGGCCCTAGGGGGCGAACATCTTGCCCCTGTGGATGGGGCGCGCAATTTGGGAGTCCTCCTGGATACCCGGCTGTCTATGGAAGAGCAAGTGACAGCCGTGGCCAGGAGGGCGTTTTACCAGGTTTGCCTGGTTCGCCAATTGCGCCCCCTATTGGATCGGACGCCCTTCGCACAGTCACTCATGCCCTCGTGACATCCCGACTGGACTACTGTAACTCTCTCTACATGGGGCTCCCCTTGAGGTGCACCCGGAGGCTTCAGTTAGTTCAGAATGCAGCCGCGCGAGCAATTATGGGAACCACTAGGTTTACCCATGTAACACCGCTCTTGCGCGAGCTGCACTGGCTGCCTGTCGTCTTCCGGGTGCGCTTCAAGGTGCTGGTTATCATCTTTAAAGCGCTCCATGGCTCGGGACCTAGCTACCTGCGGGATCGGATCCTGCCTCACACATCCTCACGGCCGATTCGCTCCCACAGAGAGGGACTTCTCCGGGTGCCGTCCACTAGACTTTGTCAGCGCGCGACGCCCAGGGGAAGGGCTCTCTCTGTGGCGGGCCCGGCCCTCTGGAACGACCTTCCCCCCGATATTAGAACGACCACGGACCTCCGCTCCTTCCGCCTGAAACTAAAGACACATCTTTTCCGCCTGGCCGGCCTAGGGTAGTCTCTCTCTCTATGGGTTTTTTAATTGTTTATTTATATTGAGTGGGGATTTTTAGTTAATGGGATTTTAGCACAGGAGTTTGTTTAATCTGTTTTAAATTGTATGTATTTTTGTATATTTATGGTTTTTATTCTCCCTGTGCACCGCCCCGAGTCCCTGTGGGGAGAGGGAGCGGTTAATAAATTCAGTTTTATTATTATTATTATTATTATTATTATGTCATTAGGTTGTAATCTAAGACTTTCCCTATCCATTCTGCCATAATGGACTGCATTTTTTTTAAAGTCAAGTGATAAATGTGGATGGCTTAGTATATTTTGCAAATCCTCATGTCACAATTGAACACCCCCCCAAACTGTAACAGCCAGGTGTTGTTTTGCATCATATGCAATTATGTAAAGCATAATTAATTATGATATGAACTGGATTTTCCCCTTAACTGATGTACGAGTAAACTTTAAAATGTTATCACCCTGCAAAGGGCAATACACCACGAGTACATTATAGCTGAAGAAACATTGATTTGATTCAAAATCTGGTTTGAGAATAAACAGATGATTTTACTCTCTGGAGCATTTTCATCTGTCTTCCATCTGCATTCAATGTATGCAAAACTGATATGTTAATTTATTAATTTTGGCTTGTTCCGTATCTAGGCTAGTAGTAGTTTTTTTTCTTCGTATAGAGGATTTTGAAATCTCTTGGAAAAAATATTTTCTGCTTATGTGTTAAATAAAAACAATAAACTACAGAGATTGTACTTGACAGCTTTTTAGCAGTTCTTTGTTTTCAACAATCAGACCAAAAATCCCCAGGTGTATACTTTACAGCAAAGCTGTTTATATCTGTTTCAGCGCAACCTTTGAATAAACCAACTGCTTAATATCACATAATAGCTGAAAAATAAACATCATGTCAGCGAAATAGCAGATGCTAAAAATAATTTGGTTTTTGGTCTTGCTTTGCTATTCTGTTTCATGACAGATATTCCCAATAAATTGAATATTGGCTGATCACAATAAAGTGTGCTGTAAAAAGTAGATGTTGCACCTTGTTGCAAAGCAAAAAGAAAGTATGGAGCTGATATGTACAACTTGGCAATGTTTTGTTTTCCTACACAGTAGGAAAAGAAAGAAAGAAAGAAAGAAAGAAAGAAAGAAAGAAAGAAAGAAAGAAAGAAAGAAAGAAAGAAAGAAAGAAAGAAGAGAGACAGTGAGAGAGGGGAATATTATAGATATTCTATAAGATATTCTATGAGATATCAAATTATATACATATCACCTATGAGATATTAAGGTAACTTTTATTATTTTTTTCCAAGCAAAGTTGATTTACCTTCTCTTCCCACTGTTTGACTGACATTTTGTAACATGCTTATTATCTTAAAACTAATCCTAATCGGAATTTCTGTGTGCCTAACAAGAATATTCATTAGTCGAATGTGGCTCCCTACACAAAATCTCCTAAATGCATAATTTATTGGTCGCTCTCTAAAGAATGTACACCAGATCAGTTCTTCAAATAGATTGGAATACTTTAAATTGCTGCAATGTATACACCATAGTCAAACATGAGATTTAATAGGGTTATGCCCACAAACATAATGTGTGGGAGCACAACCTAAACATGAACACTTATAATCATTGAGGCAGAATCAAAGGTCTTAGGACCAGCTAGTTTTCTATGTCTTCAAACAGTAACACAATTAAAATTGCTCTGACAATTGGCATAAATTAATTTATTTCTACTACTTGCTTGCTATTCAGCTCTTTATTATAATTGTTTATAATTGTTTATATTCTGCCTTTCAATTTAGTAAGACTCCCAAAGTAGCTTTCAATAAATATAAATAATTGGACTTATTATTGAAAAACAAACAGATTTCTAAATTCCTTCCCATAGATTTTGTTGGAAATGTCCTATAGAGTAGTATGTGTCCCATTAAGCAAGTGTCAGTGGTGGTGGCCTTGACTTATTTCAACTTAATTGAGCAATTTATTTATTTTTTTCAAAACAGGAAGAAGAATGAATGCCATTCCTTCTCATTTCTGGCCTACTAGCCTGTTGCCAACTACTTATTTGCAAATGGCACACAAAGGGCAATACACCACGATATTTGCATAGCAGTCAGGACAGATGCACCATGCATTCCTGTTTGTGTATATTGTCCATTACAACTATTACTTACAACTATTACTATTAATTCCCGCCTTGATAATTGTACCAATACGTGAGTAAGCATTCAAAAAAAAAAGGGTAGGATGGACAAATGGAAAGTGTGCCCAATCCTGCGCGAGCTGCACTGGCTTCCTGTGGTCTTTCGGGTGCGCTTCAAGGTTTTGACGACCATTTTTAAAGCGCTCCATGGCTTGGGACCTAGTTATATGCGAGACCGTCTCCTGCCCCATACATCCCTAAGACCGATACGCTCCCACAGAGAGGGCCTTCTCAGGGTGCCGTCGGCTGGACAATGCCGACTGGCGACACCCAGGGGGAGAGCCTTCTCTGTGGCGGGCCCAGCCCTTTGGAACGACTTACCCCCTGAACTTCGCACCATCTCCGACCTCCGCCTCTTTCGCAAGTGTCTAAAGACACACTTGTTCCATCTAGCCGGCCTAGCGTAACCCCAAATGACTCTTAGATAGTTTTAAATTTCAGGAATTTTAATTTGGTTTTAGCACAGGGTTTTTATCGAATAAGTTTTTAAATTTTTTATGTATTTTGTATGTATTTTAGTATGCCTGTGCGCCGCCCTGGGTCCGTTTGGAGAAGGGCGGGGTATAAATTTAATTTAATTTTAATAATAAAAAAGCACAGTCATAGTCATGTGATTTCCCACTTAGTGACCATTTTGGTTAAAGGCAGAGCTGCTTGCCCCAATCTGTAGAGCACTATTCATGGACCAATAGCCTCAGTATTGAGCACCCAGCATTGGTATTTTATCTTCTTCTTTTTGTATATAGTATATATCTTTGCTAAGTATAAAGAAGGCATTAAATTTTGACTAGAGATCATTTCTTAAAATTGATTTATAGATACATAAAACATATGAAAAAAAGTAGTCATATTGAGTTATAAATCAGTAAAGCCACAAATACATATCAATTAGCATGGCATATATTAAATAAACAGGCTTCTCAGTTTTGAAACACTAAATCTGCATCGTTTATTGTGTTTCTCCCATTTGTCCTCACTTTAAACATAAATTTCCCAAAGGAAATAAATTAATAGTATTATTTAATATGACATGCAGTAGAAAATTTTCCCCAGAGCAATTATATTTTTAAATTATCATCTTCTCTTTCACTCCAGCACAAAGGGTTTCCATTAGCACTTTTCACAGCATTTCTAATGTTGAAGATATTTTCCCAGCTTTCTGGACAAATTGTGAAGATGGAAGATTGCCCATTTCATGACAAGTTTGAATAAGGGTTTTTTTTTAATTTATTTGCAGCTGGGAACACTTTTGAATGTACAAAGCTGCATCCGTTTGTGCCTACTCTCAAACTGATAAAATATAAATAATAGTTACATTTTCATGCTCTTCAGAGGAAATACTGAATGACTAGCCATTGCTGAAGTAATTTTTGAAAATAGCCTTGCATTATGTAAGATTTTGATAAAAAAGATTGACCATTACAAACAGCACATTCAAATAAGCGTGCTATCCTGATGAATCACCATTAGAAACATAAGTGACCTCTGTGGTCAGAGTTTTGTCTTCTAAACATTTGTGGGTCAAAGTTAACCTAGACCCCTAAAAACTCTACTTCACCCACTGATAATAAGAAGGCTAGTTCTTTACACCAGAGGTCCCCAACCTTTGCAACTTTAAGTCTGAAGGACTTCAGCTCCCAGAAGAGAGAGCTGAAGTACTTCAGACTTAAAGTTGCAAAGGTTGGGGACCTGTGCTTTACACTGTAGAATGTTTAGATGTTAAAAATATTATAATATTTTGGGTTTTAATTTCATTTGAATATTTCGGGGAATTTGAATATGAAAATATCACTTCAAGGTACACTTCTTGATACAGAAAACTTGTCTTCATTTGCAATAAACATGAAAATATCACTCACCTGTCTTTTATAGGAACAAACTAGAGACCAACTATATGGACAGAACAAACTGTGCTAGCACAATTTTATGCCACTTTAAAGACTAGAGGAAAGGCCATTAAACTGACTGTCTGGATATGTTCTACATAATGTATCCTATAAAAGTTAATTCAGGAATGGACTGGACAGAGAGGCCTCAGTATTACTACATTTGCTTTTTCGTTTCATCTCAAAATGCATAAGAAAAAAAGTATTACTGATTGATTTATATTTAATATTTATTTATATTACTGATTTATTTATAAAGTTACATTTCATAGGTAAATGGGGGAGGACTGAAGATGGATGAAGTCTGTCTTTGGAAGTTCATTTTTGTAACATCTTAAAGCAGAAGTCATGGAAAGCGGCTATAGTTCAAGAGGTGTTTACTATAGCATAGCTTATATCATATATTTTGCAATATTTAATTGTTAAAGAAAGGAAAGATAGTCCTTGTTTTACTTGAGATATTTACTTATTAGAATTGACTAAGAAAAGGGTTCAAGGTTCAAGATCATCAAATGTATTACGAAAAAGAGGGGAAGGGGGAAGACTTAGATCTGTCCTAAAAAAATTTCCTCCTGTTTTCATTTCTTACACCACCTGTCCCAGTGTTCAAAAATCTTAACAACTTTAAGATGCATGGCCTTCAACTCCAGAATTCCCCAGCCAGCATGGCATCGAAGTTGACAAGTTTGAGAAACAATGACCTATCCTAATGAAGAGTCCTGCAAGACTTCAATCTGGAGGCCGAAAATTTTGATTGCCTAAGGGAGATTTATTTTGGTCTATTTTCTTACAGATCAACAAGCTTCTAATATTTTATGTCAATTTTACAAGACTGGCCACAGAAGCAAATGTATAAAAATGTCATAATTATATATCTAACTAATAACAGAAACCTCAGGATAAAATCCTATGCATGACAAATTATAAAATCAGCATTGTGACAGTGTGCATTAAAATTAATCAAAACATCATAAAAATACGGGGTTTCTGATGATCAAGTTTAGCATACATTTAGGGGCCAGTTATGAATGTTTCAAAACTGTGATACTTATTTTATAACTAGGTAGCAAGTATTAGTATATGGAATTGTTCCAGGAATAATATTGAAATAGATCTGCCATATCATTGTCTCTCTTTGCTAGATGAAATATTAGCATGTTCTTGTCATATAAAGAGCGCCCACTCACTGGAAAACCTAAGTGGTTGCTCATAGAAACAGAAATAATGTACTGCCCTGATCATTCTTTGTAAGATACTTCACTTTTCGCTAATAAAGAAATGTCACATTAAGACTAGGACTTCAAGAAGGGGTAGATAATAGTTAGATTATCTATCTTCAGTGGATATATAAAGTTCTACACACCCCTATTAAAATGTCAGGTTTTTGAGATGTACAATAAATCATGCTAAGATAAATCACTTCTGATTTTTTTCTACCTTTAATATAACATACAAGCTGTGCAATTCAACTGAAAAGCAAAGTGAACTCTCTTGGGGGCAGGACGACAACAATATAACACTAGAATAATGTGGATACATAAGCGTTAACGCCCTTAGGTATGTGGATGTGTTCTGAATTAATCAATCATATTCAAACTGTTGGTAAATAGTAATCGATAAATTAACATAACCCTGATTAAGTCCTTGTCTCTTAGCAAAAGCCACAGTCTACGAAGAATTAACACAGCATCAAAGTGATCTCATTGTTGGAAAATATCAGTCAAGAGAAAGAAAGAAAAAATCTAAGTAATTGGGTATATCATGAGATACAGTCAAGACAGTTATCAACAAGTGGAGAAAATATAGAATAATAATGACATTATCAAGAACTGCATGCCTCTCCAAAATTGATGAAAAAACAGGGAGACAACTTGCCAAGAGGCCTACAGCAACATTAAAATAGCTGCAAGAAAGTACTTGTGTGCCACAAAGATCTCCTGTCTTCTTAATATGTCTGAGCTGTATACTATATCTGAGATACTATGTTGAAGAAAGCTTTATGTAAATATGCTGATATGGACTAATAAGTTATATCCAATGTAGATAACAATATAACACACCAGAATAACGAATAAAGACAATTAAATAAAGGTTAAAATATATGGAATATGGACAAATATGAAACTGATATGGTGAGAAGGTAAAGAGAGATATGTGATTTACCTTTATACATGATAATTAAACTGAGTTTCTGATTGATTGAATATGACAATGGAAGAACAATTAAGTATAGATTATAATATATGAAATATGGACATATATAGAACTCCTAAAATGATGAACAAAGTGAGATGTATACTACTTGTTATTCTATATAGTAGATTAAGGGAATTCTAATGAACATTTAACAGTAAGGATGGTTATTTAAAGACAATTAAGGGTAACCTAAGCCAATATATGGAAAAATGGAGAGGGAACATGGAATATACTTACAATGGGAAATTATTGAGATTATAAAGACAGAATTACAAATTTGGGGCATGTAAGGATGCATAATTGTATAAATATAATTATGAGAATAGCTGGGAGATGTGGGAACATCTCGGCCAAAAATAGGCTGGTTTTCCCCCCAAAAAATACAATTACTATATATGTATACTTTTCCCCCTCTCTTTTAAAAAAAGGAGGAAGATATATGTTAATATTAAATAAGTATATTGAAAAGAAATTATAAATACCATCAACATAAAATGGAGCTCACTCAGCGAAATACAGCAAGTAAAGGAGATGAAGGATGTGAAGTAGAGGAGAGAGGTAAGGGAAGAAGAGAGAGTAGGAGAGGGCAGAGGGGAAAGAGGAGAGAAAGAAGATGTTAAAAATAAGAAAAAAGTTAAGGAAACAATTGGTCCACTGCTGGGAGAAAATGGCAAGAAGATGATAAGCAACAGGGAGAAAGCAGAACTATTTAACTCTTTCTTTGCATCTGTCTTTACACAAAGGGATAAAACAGTCCAATCAATCAAAAACAGCACCACAAATATCAGATTAGGAACACAAGTTGAAATAGAGAAGAAAATGGTAAGTGAGCACCTGTCTGCCCTGGACGAGTTCAAATCACCAGGACCGGATGGATTACACCCCAGGGTTCTGAAGGAACTGGCAGACGAGATCTCAGAACCACTGAACTATATCTTTCAGAGATCCTGGAGCACCGGGGAACTGCCAGAAGACTGGAAAAGAGCAGATGTGGTTCCCATCTTCAAAAAAGGAAAAAAAACAGATCCAGGAAACTATAGACCCATCAGCCTGACCTCAATACCAGGAAAGATTCTGGAAAAGATAATTAAACAACAAATAAGTGAACACCTAGAAGCAAACAAAGTAATAGCCAAAAGCCAACATGGGTTTGTCAAAAACAGATCATGCCAGACGAATCTAATTGCATTCTTTGACAAAGTAACAAAATCAGTGGACCAGAGGAATGCTGTTGATATAATTTACCTGGACTTCAGTAAGGCATTTGATAAAGTAGACCATAACCTACTATTAGATAAAGTAGAAAATTGTGGGTTAGACAGCACCACCACCAAATGGATTCGTAACTGGCTGACCAACCGCACTCAACGTGTAGTCCTCAATGGAACTGCATCTACATGGAAGGAAGTATGCAGTGGAGTCCCCCAAGGCTCTGTTTTAGGCCCAGTACTCTTTAACATCTTCATCAACGATTTGGATGAGGGGATAAATGGGGAACTCATCAAATTCGCAGACGACACCAAGCTGGCAGGAATAGCCAACACTCCAGAAGATAGGCTTAAGATACAGAAGGATCTAGACAAACTTGAACATTGGGCACTGTCTAATAAAATGAAATTCAATTGTGAAAAAAGTAAGGTCCTACATATAGGCAAGAAAAACCAAATGCACAAGTACAGTATAGGTGGTACCTTGCTCAATAGTAGCAACTGTGAGAGGGATCTCGGAATCCTAGTGGACAACCATTTAAATATGAGCCAGCAGTGTGCAGCAGCTGCCAAAAAAGCCAACACAGTTCTAGGCTGCATCAACAGAGGGATAGAATCTAGATCGCGTGAAGTGTTAATGCCACTGTATAGTGCCTTGGTAAGGCCACACTTGGAATACTGCATACAGTTTTGGTCGCCACGATGTAGAAAAGACGTGGAGACTCTGGAAAGAGTGCAAAGAAGAGCAACCAAGATGATTAGAGGACTGGAGACTAAGACATATGAAGAACGGCTGCAGGAACTGGGTATGTCTAGTTTGATGAAGAGAAGGACCAGGGGAGACATGATAGCAGTGTTCCGATATCTCAGAGGGTGCCACAAAGAAGAGGGAGTCAAACTTTTCTCCAAGACACCTGGGGGCAGGACAAGGAGCAATGGGTGGAAACTAACCAAGGAGAGAAGCAACTTAGAACTAAGGAGAAATTTCCTAACAGTAAGAACAATTAACCTCTGGAACAGCTTGCCTCCAGCAGTTGTGAATGCCCCAACCCTGGAAGTCTTTAAAAAGATGTTAGACAGCCATTTGTCTGAAATGGTATAAGATTCCTGCCCATGCAGGGGGTTGGACTAGAAGACCTACAAGGTCCCTTCCAACTCTGCTATTGTATATTGTATATTGTATATAAGAATGGAAAGGGAACAGAGAAGAAGGAGAGAGGAAGGGGAAGTAGAGAAGGGAAAGATGACAGAGGGAAGAAAGGAGGAGCGAGGGAGAAGAAAGTGATGGATAAGGTAGAAATATGGTGCATGGAGAGCAGAAGAGCCAATAATTGTTTTTAGGAATTGATGAATAAGACGAATTGATTTAACATTTAATAATATAATACAATGTTGGTTATGTAGTAGTATACATGTGGTTATATGTTATGAAAATGAAAAATAAAAAACTTTATACAAAAAAAAGAAGGAACTTGGGGTATTTAGATAATCCAGCAACTAAAGCAAGTGTGAGAAAGAAACTCAGAATAACTCTGAGGGGTCCTTGGTGCTCTCAGGGGTCCTTGGTGCACTGATGATGTTACCTAGTTTAGGTAATGAAATGTCTGCAAGAAAACAAGCAAATTCAGAGAGCACCAAGGACCCTTCCTGTCAACCCTGAGATACAAATATTCTCCTTTATAAGTATCAGAATAACTTTGTCTTGATTTTGTTGGCATAAAAGAGGAAAGAGAAAACCTTGGTTTCAAGGTTCTGTTATACTCTATCACAATAGTTATATATATTCCTGGAATCCCTATGAGGTCTGTCTCTCGATATGGCCTACTTCAGGGGTCTCCAACCTTTGCAACTTTAAGTCTGAAGGACTTCAACTCCCAGAATTCTCCAGCCAGCTTTGCTGGCTGGAGAATTTTGGGAGCTGAAGTCCTTCAGACTTAAAGTTGCAAAGGTTGGAGACCCCTGGCCTACCTAACACTAGGCTAACAGTGATGCATAGAAGATTAAAAAAAGGGGAAAGGAAAAAGCTGTTTTCTTGTGTTCTTATTAATGTTGGATAATGTAAATATTATTTAGTAATTATAGTATTTCTAAAGTATCATCAGGTTTTATGCATAGCAGGAGCTGTTTGCTAATAAGTGGAAGATTTGGAGGTTCACCTGAGGGACAACTAAATGAATAGAGCTATGATAGTGCAGTTTTGCAGCTTGTGATTCATTTGACTGAAGCCACACATACATTCTTCCTTTATGTACGTGTTCAGACACAATACTACAATACACATTCCTAAACAAGCTCCCATATTGAAAGAACATATTTCAAAACATCCAGTGTTAATATGAGTGGGGACTTTAAATCCTAATTTCTGTAATAGAAAGAAATAAAAGAAAAACTACTGCCTTGTTAGACCATCAAGTCCCAAAATTGAGCTCTTCAAAAATGTCTCCATACAGCAATGATCTGTGCCCTTCATTATTTTCAAATGTCTAGGATACGACCTTTTCCTTTTGAGGCATAACTAGTGACTTTAAAGAGATTCCTGCCATATTTAACGTGCAGATCTTAATTTCTGAATGGGTCATTTAGAAAGTACAGTATGGTTGTATAGATCCACATTTCATTTACCAGCTAAAGTTTAGCATAAGCAAAGGAGGAAAATGGGAAATCAAGACCATGCACCTATGAAATACTTGGAATATTATTCTGGATCTAGAAGTCATAGTGCCAATGGCTTCCTAGAACAATATTAAATATTATTTTAGATATTTCTCCTAAGAGGTTAAAATACATGGTCTTTTCAAGGGAGTAAAGAATAACTTGTAACAAAGGGAAAATAGAGGAGACCTTGTAATCCGTAATAGTAAAACTGGAAGATGAAAACAATATGGAAATCTCATTTCAAAATGGTAGGGAATTAAATGATTGCAAACCCCCCCTCCAAAAAAAAGACTTGAAAGATGCTTAATGAAAAAATATAATGAAATTTTTATTACTTAGGGGTCCTTACATAGGAAAAAGAAAGATGGTTACGTTTTTTTCTCATATTGTAATAATCATTAGTACCCCAAAACAGCTATGTTTCTAGAAAGCTTTTATATACCCCTATTCATTTTCGTCCTGCATCAAATCGCTAGTTAGGGAAACAGGATTGAATGGGAACTAAGCCTCTCTCTCTCCTAACATTCCTTTCGAGCCAAAACTTCTTCCAGCAAGTTTAGAAAAGAATGTAGATTCCTTTGTGGGTTAGAGTCCATGTAATCAGACTGACAAGTTATCTCCAATGGGCAGATTAAGATAGAGAGACCAAGAAGAAAATTGTAAACAGAAAGGCGGGGCAATGAAATGAAGGCAAGGCAGTCTGTAGTTTTTAGCCACACCAATAATGAACTGAAGATGAAGTTTAGAAGACAAGAGGGTCTATATGACTCTGATGCGAAGACCCTACAAGCATTTCAGGATTTTGTCAAAGGACATGTCTATCTATGTAAAACAGAGATCAAAGAAGATACAAACACAACTCCTGACCTTTTCTGAGCAGCAAAAAGTTATAATCCAGTGGGTACTCTTGACAAAATGTAGGTTAAAACCCAACAAATATGCTTTTGAATTTAATAGAAGGATTTGAAGCAGAGTCCTATTTCTAATGAAACTTTAAAGCACAAAGAAGTTTTGTAAATACAGCTTTTCTTTCTACAGTTTTGCCCAGATTGCCCAGACCACATATTCACAGTCATATGAGTCTTCACAGATGTTTGAATGTGTGTACTTCTGTATTTGCTCATTCAAATAACGATAGTAAACAACAGAAAGGAAATTTTATCCTAGACCTGGCTGTTATATTGGGGGGGTGGGGGAGAACCTTTTCTGAATCTGTTATTTGTGCTTTAGGAACTATTCTCAATTGCTAGAATACTTTTTGTCTAGGCTGTTTAACATTTAGGCGAGTTGATCAACTGTCTACCAAGACTCAGAGAAGACATTAGAAACAGTAAGCCAGTAAATTCAATAGATTTTTTTTTCTGCAGCTGGATGGCATTCTTAATTGCTCTGTGTTGAATTGCTAAAAGATTTAGTTGTTGTTTTAACTACAACACCTGTTTCTGTCATTAGCACGTACAGGAAAAAGTTATGGGCTTTGCTTGAGATGGTAAATGCTAACACTCTGGTAGCTAAGTTATAAAACTACAAGTTCTATCATAAGCAAGCAGATGATAAAACTGCTGGCTGAAAAAAAAAGACAAAAAATGCTGAGACTTTCAAAGAGAAGGTTGGGATGAGACAAAAAGACTGAAAGGAAAAAAAGTAAAACAAGGTAAATATTGGCCAATATGCCTAAGTGCGTTGTGGGGTAAAAACACCACAGAAGAAACTATATATCGTACATCTGCAGTGGAAAGATTTGAGCCAGGTTTATTTTTCTATGACACTTGTGATTTCAACATTTTGTAAGACAGATATTTGTTTTCTTCCTTTATTTATTTATTCTTTCATTTATTCCTATCTCAAAGCTCCCACAAATTTTCTAGCAGAATCGGCAGAAAATATTCAAAGTGAGGCAATACTACCAATTTGAATGTCTGGTAATTAAGCTGTACCCTGAAGCTCTGATGTCTACATGATGAAAAAATAAGAGAGAAGGAGAAGATAATAACTTTTATATTTCATGAATGAACTAAGATACGAGTCTACCACAACCAATAGGAAAATATATGGGTTACATATGGGATCTTATCAAAGTAATCATATTATTAGAAGATAACTCCTGAAAAAATCTATTTGACTTATGCTATGATTCACAAAGCACACCTTTAGTCTGAAGATTCACATAAGGAAATGTGAACAGTCAGTGGACAATTTTGCTAAAGAATGGTAAACAACCTACAGATACCACAGAAAAGAAAAGAACACCCCACCTTAATGCTTAACATTCTTATACATTGACTGTAAGTACCACATAATGAAGGTGACATTAACACAATATAGAATGTCTTGAAAAATAAGTATCATTTCCCTGCAAAAATAAATCAATCCAATTCTTAGTAGGAAATATATTTTTAAATTGTGCAATCCATGAAAGAGAACAGGACATCAGACTGTCAGCTGTAATCACTCTCAAGGTCAAGGATCACCTTAACGGTTAGTCGCAATAAAAGCAACAGGCTTGCATAATTCTTTAACGTGCCTTCAGAGAAATATCTCCTTTTAGGGCTAAAAGGTGCAATGCTTTTACTAAAGCTTTACTAATCAAAGTTCAGTGGCAATATTGCTGAGGTCCAGTATTGTGGCTTCTTCCATTATGAGAGAAGATAGGAAAACAGTTGTTTTAGCTGCAGAATACCAAAGATTTAGAAACCCATGAAGGAAGAAGAGAAATTGCAGTTATACATTCTGTACGCAGAGTGTTTGCTCTATCATTACAATGGCCCTTAGTTCCTGTTTAAAGAGTTTTTAATATTGGTCATATCCTCCTACATTTAGGGACTCCCTTATCTTTTCAGTGTAATTTGCTTGAGTTTTAAAATAAGGTTCAGTAGTCGTATCCCATATACAGCTTTTCTATGTAAAGTTTTTCAGAGGTTCAGAGGATTTATTTAAATGTTTTATATGCCAACCATCTCACTCCTGCAATTTTGATGCACCCTTTCAAAGACTATATCTTTCAACTTAAATCAGCCTGTTTTAAATATGACTGGCTGATGTTTGCAGGTACCAAATGTCTTAAAAATTATGTGTGAGGTGGTATTCAGCAGATTCTGACCAGTTCTAGAGAACTGGTAGCTGAAATTTTGAGTAGTTCAGATAACCGGTAAATACCACCTCTGACTGGCCTCGCCCTAATCTATTCTCTGGCTCCCAAGTCCCAACTGATTGGGAGGGAATGGAGATTTTGCAGTAACCTTCCCCTGGAATGGAGAAGGAAGGGAGATTTGGCATCCTTTCACTGCCATGCCCAACAAGCCACACCCACCAAGCTATGCCTACAGAACTAGTAGTAAAAAATTTTGAATCCCACCACTGGTGAGGGTGGGGGAGACAATGTAATCAGCCCTTTGAGACAGGTAGGAACTCCATGAATGCTCCTTGTTGTAGTATGGTAAAGCACACCTACGTTTCTCACTTCCCTATTTTATGCTGACAAAATATATTGTGTTAAAATATATTTAAACAAAATCAAGGCAGGATTATTTTGAGTTTCTCATACTACCTTTCTCAAAATAAACATTGCAACAAGTCACTCCTTAGCAACTTAGTCCTTCCTTCCCTAATGTAATGCCTTGCCTATCCCAAAGTCAGTTCTAAAGTCCTTTGCATTGGGTGACAATATAAATATAAATATTTTGTTTTCTGTAATGCTGACATTATGTACTTTATTGTCATTTAACCACTTGGAGATTTCTGTCATGGGCAACAGATAATTGTGATAGGCTAACAAAATAAGGGAAGGGAATTGGTATAGTGATACACAATAGATAATAATAGAACATACTAACTATCTGCAATTCTTTAAAGCAGTTGTATCAGTTCCTTGTGTAGCTGCTCTTGTCTTTTGTTCTTGGGGGGGGGGGTTGCCCTCCAGTAGTGTTAACTGTGTGTAAAATGTGTTTGCCTATTGCAGTCACAATCAATTAAAATCCTTGTTGTAATCATAGTGTAATACCTTAATTTGAAGACATAATTGTCAACTATCAACTGTAGTTGCCTCAGGATTTTGAAAAAGATTGTGGCTGTCTTACAGAGTTGCAAACAAGTGTTATGTTTGTAGCTACATAAACTCAGCATCAATAGGGATGTGGTGGGTCACGTGGCTAAGATGCTGAGCTTGTTGATTGAAAGGTCAGCAGTTCAGTTCCTGCGGTTCAAATCCCTAGAGCCGCGTAATGGGGTGAGCTCCCGTTATTTGTCTCAGCTTCTGCCGACCTAGCAGTTGAAAAGCACGTTAAAAACGCAAGTAGAAAAATAGGGACCATCTTTGGTGGGAAGGTAACAGTGTTCCATGCACCTTTGGCATTTAATCATGCCGGCCACATGACCATGGAGATGTCTTCGGACAGCACTTGCTCTTCGGCTTTGAAACTGAGATTAGTACCGCCCCTTAGAGTCAGGAACAACTAGCACATATGTGCGAAGGGAACCTTTATCTTTACCTTAAACTCGGAATCAAGTGTTAGGGACTGAATCATAAGAGCTATAAGCTTTTACAGAAATATGATACGTAACATTATTTTTATAGTTAATGGAGACTTCAGAGCTATCCTAACTATCTTAAATATTTTATCACAATTTTGTGTAATAATGATGTTACAATGGATTGATTGGCTAGTACAATTGGTCCTCACTTTACAACAGTTCACTTAATGACCATTCAAAGTTACAATGGCGCTGAAAAAAATGACTTATGACAGTTTTTCACACTTATGACTGTTGCAGCATTCTCGTGCTCATGTGTTTAAAATTCAGACCCTGGCACCTGACTCATTTTTATGATGGTTATTGTTTCCTGGGATCATGTGATCACATTTTACAACCTTCTGACAAGCAAAGTCAATGGGGAAGCCAGATTCATTTAACAACCATGTCACTAATGTAACAAGTTCAGTGATTCACTTAACAACATTGGCAAAAAAAATGTAAATTTAAGTCAAGGATCTACTTTTGTACTTTTGTGCTTATTACATATCAGAGTAATCAAAGAAATGTTGGGTTTTGAGAATAAACTCCTCTGAGAATTTTTTTCTCACTAAAAACTACAAGATAACACCATATTATATATATATATATACTACACGAAAATTCTCCTTTAGGGATCTGATAACAAACTAGATTATGTAATAGAAAACGATTTAACACATAATTTATAAAGTGGCAACTACTAATTTGCCTGACTTCCTTCAATATTTTGAGAAAACTTTTAAGTTAGGTAATCAAAAGATATAAGAAATTGATTTCTGAAATCGATACTTAGTTCAGGAATCATCCAATTCCCTTCTCTTATTTTGTTAGCCTATCACAATTATCTGTTGCCCATGACAGAAATCTCCAAGTGGTTAGATAACAATAAAGTACATAGTGTCAGCATTACAGAAAACAAAATATTTATATTTATATTGTCACCCAATGCAAAGGACTTTAGAACTGACTTTGGGATAGGCAAGGCATTACATTAGGGAAAGAAGGCCTAAGTTGCTTTTACCTAAAGAGCCAGCTATGATCCCTACATAACCTCTACATGACCCCAGAGGAATCTGACAACAGCTAATAGAGTAATAAATGTTCTTGCACAGGAACAGGAAGCTTCATCAATAACCATCATTTCAATCAGCCTCCATGTTTCCTATGTCTTTCTCCCAGCTTGGAACTGAACCCAATGGATTTTCCTTCCAATACATAAATTCATATATATACGTTCAATAGAAGCCAGAGAAGACATCCATTTGCCCATCTAAACAGTTTTGCTTTCAATGAGCAAAATAAAATTCCACAAGAACACAGGCATAGAAAAAAGTCTCTCCAACGTTTCCACCCTAGCAGACTACAACTAGCAGGATATTAAATGAACTGGAGAACTCTGAGGTCAGAGTACTCCAATCTCATCTCAGAACTAAATTTCATATGATTCATTATTTGCTTATAAAGTCTGTAAATTTGACTCTTGAATAAAGCTATTTTAATTCACTTAAGTTTGTAGCCTGCAGAAAATCTCAACATTGCACTGCTATCTCTATAAAAACCGAACACAGCTGTTTGTAACTTCACTTGAAGCAGAAAATATTCTCACTATTTTTTTAAACCGTGAAGTACTTCTGAAAAGAGATTTGTTTCAGAAAATAAGAAATATGTTAATGCATTTTATTTCTGATGAAGAACTTCAGCATGGTTTAAGCTTGATGTCAAAAACACATACAAAAAACTTTCAAGTTTATGTAGTAGCTATCAGCTGTAAAGAGGCTTCAAGGCAAAGAACATGATTCCCACCCCCACCCCCCCTTTCTGTTCAACTGTGTCCACTTCTCAGAATGTCTGGATAAGTCCATGCAGTTTTCTTGACAAGGTTTTTCAGGAGTGATTTACCATTGCTTCCTTCCCGGGGTTGCGATAAAGTGACTGTCCCAACTGCACCCAACTGGCTTTGTGCCTATGGTAGAACTAGAATTTGCAGTCTTGTAATTTCTCGCTTGCTGTCTTAATCACTATACCACATTGGTATATATGAATTTATGTATTGGAAGGAAAATCCATTGGGTTCAGTTTCAATCTGGGAGAAAGACATTGGAAACATGGAGGCTGATTGAAATGATTGTTATTGATGAAGTGGATTGGTTTTTATACCTTCTTTGGGCTTTGTATTTGAGCTTCCTGTTCCTGTGCAAGAACATTTATTACTCTATTAGCTGTTGTCAGTTGGGGTCATGTAGAGGTTATGTAGGGGTCATAGCTGGCTCTGTAGGTAAAAGAAGAAATGCAAATCTTAAGTGCTTGTCTAAAATAATTTTGTCCGGGACTGGTTTCTGAATAAGCTGGCCCAATCTTTCTTAAAAGGCACAATTTATCTGCTAGGGGCTATTAAGAAAGACTGAGTCTAATTTCTAAGAGCATGTTTCTCCATTTTTCCTTTAGGGAAATGTAATATTCTTCCTTTTTAATATTTCCCAAAATATTTCATTCTTCTGGGGTGCTGACTTTCTACATATGCATACAATAATGTACCATGCAATGCAAAGCTGGCTGTTTTTATAACAATACTGTAATCTTAATAATATAGTAAAATCATCCATCTATATAAATAAAAATTTAAAATAGTTTGTGCAAAATCGCTAATCTCAGAAAGTGCTGCACTGATGGCCACCAACTTTTCACACAATGTTGCTAAGAAAGGGAGTAACAATCATACATACATTTTGTGTGGCTGACACATTTGTGTCATGTGCAAGCAGCACAAACATAAAAGGTATGCACTTCTCAGGTTTTCACCTCCCTGTAGCTCCTCCCACCCGGCTGCTTCTTATGATGCTTCACGCACACGCCCCTCATATTTCCAATGGTCGTTTCCTCAGCAACTGAATAAGCCTCCAACATTCCACACTGTATGGAAGCCTACTATGCCCAAAACAAGGCGCAGAGGATAGCACACTCCCAGGTGGCCCATAGAGGGATAGAGAGAGAGAGGGAAAAATACGGTAGGTAGGTAGAGGGATAGAGAGAGGGGGGGGAGAAATACAGTAGGTAGGTAGGTAGGTGAAGAAATACAGTAGGTAAGTAGGTTGGGGGTTATACAATGGTTGTGTGTACCTGTTTGTGTGTGCAGGTGTAGATCCACACACAGATTGGTTGGCCATTTAACCAGACTGGGCCACAGCAACGTGTGGTTGGTACAGCTAGTTTTAAATATATATTTTTATTGTTAGTGTATTGTATTGTGCCCTCCTTTTCTTTCAAAAGAGAAAGACTGGCAATTGATCTACCTTTGCTTATTCCAGATGAGTTTCTGAGTGACCAGAATGGGGAACCTGTTCATAGTTTGTAGTATTAAATGAAATGAACAAATAATTGTTTAAATGCTAAATTTACCCTTGATCATCTTCTACACCTTGAAATGAAACTAAATCGCTTTTGTAATTACCCAGTGAAGGTTTTGGAGACAATAAGTAACAGAAGGCCATTCCCTGATGTAGATGTTGAAAATTTTCTAGGGTTAAGCTTAGGGAAACCTGGAAAACGTATCATTGAATTTCAGTTGCACACTCATGGAACTGAAAAAGAATTGGGAGTCACGTATCCATTTCTTCCCTATAGACACCTGGTAAACTAGATGTGAATGTGTTTGGTAGAGTGGGAAGATATTTGTTTAGCAACTTGAAATAACCCACTAAAATAAATAAGAAATGCTGAGATATTGTTTAGATTCTTGGAATTGATATGCTAAATGGGGACTTGCTCTCTTCTGGGAAATTCATGCTCTTCCCTTCTGTTTGCAGAACTAATGTTCTCTTACTCCTCAGAGAATGCCAGACTTGCCTTAAAAATTATTTCAAAACATTGCCTTATCACAGGACACTATCTAGTACAGAATTTGTTTCATTTTTAAGGTCCCTTTTAAAATAGGGAATATTTTGCTTGCTGACGTAGAATAAAACATCTTGTTAACAAAATAAGCTAGCTCTAATTACCATAGACCTCAGCTAAAAGTAGTAAATCTACAACATATTTCTGAATTGCTGCATGTCAAGGATTTATACTTTCATGCCATTAGTTTTGTTAGTGAAAATAAAATGACTAGAAGGTGATATTGTCTCTAGAGATCTAGGTGAATATTCTACGCATTCAAATTTAATTTACAATTATCTCTTCTCATGGGAACTTCATAATATTTATACAAATTAGCGTTAAGAACTGCTAATAATGTGACTTTCTGACAATGTAGCATGCTATGATCAATAAAAGACTGTATTTCCAATGTAATTTGAATGGTGTGACAAACATAAAGGGAGATTAGAGACGTATTTCTATAGTCTCAGCAGGTCACCATGTCTGGGTGACCTTTTTTGGCAGGGAACTCCATCAGTGTCAGATCTGATTAATACTTGAATAATAGACTTCCAGGAAATATGAAAACTATAAGGTACATTAAGAAATTGAAAATGTCACACATATTAGTATTATTTCCAAAAAAATAATACCTGAACATACTAATGACATTACTAGGAATGGAGCTCAACGTGATGGAGACTTGCTCTATCTGTATAAGAATATGTATACAATGCATACATATGTATACAATGCATACATATATACTTTCTAGACTCTCTAAGGATGCAAATGACCAGCTGCCCACAAGGAGTATAAATCCTTCCATTCCCAACCATCGAGTCAGAGCTGAAGAAGCTTCTTGGATGAGAAGGATCTTCAAAGAAAAAACAAGAAAGTCATTTCACTTACTAAACAAAGAGAAAATTAAATGTCTTGGAGGTCCAGATTTTGCAACAGGTTTTTTTGAATGAGGCTTTATACATGATAGAATATTTATTCAAATATAGAAAGAGCAGGAAGGTTCTCAGGCTATTGTATAATTGATGGTATATATCTTATCTCTGTAAAAGTCCCTGTACTATTTGAACAACATCTATCATTCTATAATTTAGGCACCTATTGAAGAACCTTGTTTTCAGCCATTTATTTTGTATGAATAATAGAAGCGGATTTTGTTTAAAAGATAATATTATTTTAGTGTCCAGTTTATTTTTAATATACTGTATGTATTATATATATATATATATATATATATATATATATATATATATATATATATATATATATATATTTAAAAATCTTGTTTTTAAACTGAGAACTAAGATATTGTTTGGGAAGCCACACAATTTTTTTTACAAATAAATCAATCATGCCAGTTTTATAATTCCAATGTCCTTGCAACCATGAAAGCGCACCATATTAAATTTTGTTATCCGCCTGTTAATTTTCAAAACAATGGAAATCACAATGCACAATGCAATGTAAAGTTGTATTTTCTTTTATCTAATGTTATATAACAGGCTGTGCAAAACATTCAAAAACATTTTGAAGGCTTTGTGCAGTCCTATTATATAATAGGGATGGAGTGTTTCTAGCCCAGGGGCTGAATCTAATCCATTAAATTAGCTCATCCCACCCACAAAGGTTCAAGCAAGGTTTCTCCCTTCCTCCTCCAATGTGGGCCATGATTGCAGACAGCCAAGAATGTTAGAAGTAATGCTTGTTTACCACTCACTTTTAGTTATTCTCAAAGCACAACCACAAAGAGATGTTTAGGAACATGTGTCCTAAGTAGAGGCAAAGATTATATATCTGGCAGGAGACAGGAACCATCTAAGCGTTAGAAGATAAGTTAAAGAAAACAAAAAGTAATGGCTCCAGATAGATATCATCCAACAGAGATACCAAAGAATCCTAGGTATCCTTTGGTATTCTAGTATATCCAGAAGAGAGTAAGAGAGAGCTGTTAACAGATCCCAATCATGACTATTTTCCTTCTATTCTTGAGTCTGAAATCTACCAATTTTCAGGTGTATGTATGTAACTCTTCTTCAAATCAAATTTCATTCCAGGTTACTTCATGCATATTTACTTTCCTTAGCAATAGCATAGAAAAGCTTTCCTATTGCTTTCTTACAGGATACTTTCTTACTTCTTTTTTTCTTGTTTACTTTATTATCTAGCCATAATTACAAGATTTTCTGGCACGTTCCTTTCCAAGTGACAACCAGATGTGACCTGCTTAGCTTTCTTAAATCAAAAAAGGTTGATAGGTACTACTGTCCTGTCAACTGAATTTAACCAAATGAATGTTCTTATTCTCATTTTAGCTGATTTTCTTCGATTTTGTTGGCTGTTGGGATCATTCAAAGAAACAGAAGCACCAGGAGCCGTATAAGTATAGCATCACAAAGTCCTTTAATTTCCTTAGAATTAATATGTATATCTTGAATAAACTAATTCCTTGCTATTGAGCTGCTATTATTAAAGAACCAAGAAATAAGCAAAATTGATTTTGCATTACTTACTGTCTTTTATTGATGAACACTGTAATAAATGGCAGTGTGACACAAACAACGTTATTTTTAAATTACTTTATAAAGAGAACAAAAATGGAATGTGCCATTTTATAAGATAAGAGAAAATGGATACTGGACATTGAGGTAACCAAGGGGGACAGAGCAGAATTGAATGTATGTGACATGCGTACTTATTTCATTTATGTCTGCAGTGGTTTATTTAATATCTTCCACTTTAACAATAAAGGCATTAATTAGAAGCAAAGAATAAAAGGCATAGGCTGCCATTGTGCTGTTTAAGATGTGTGATTCTTTTTTCTGCAAAATAGCTGTTGTTGCTTAGCACATTTCTAAATATAATAATCTCTGCTGCTTCTCAGGACAACAGCCAAGCCACTATTCTTCAAGTATAAATAAAATCCCTCAGCAATTAGAGTAGAAAACAGTAAAAATTATGAAGAGGTGTGCATTTTTAGATGGTGTGCATTTTAGGTGTGCATTTTTAGATGGTTGAACGTCCTGAAACCAAATTCAAATATTCCTTTAATCTAAAAGTAGTTTGGTAGAGACAGTTCATTCTTAAATTCAGTGATCCTTATATTCAGGAATATTATGTAGGAAAAAGGGGAAAAATGAAACTTTTCACAAATACATTTTATCCATTGTGCATTAGTGCACTTCATATTTCATCTCCCACATCCAGGAAAAAAAGTTGAACTAAATTATTTTTTTGAATTCAATAGTTTACAATAGAAAATTGTGCAAACATTCTTTCCTTCACTTCCCTGCTGTAGCGTGACACAACATGAAACAGTAGACAATCACTGGGGTTTTTTGGAAACAGGTGCTAGAATGCAAATATTTCATCTCCACCATCACTTATAAGCGCCTGCATGTTAACAGGTAAGTGTTTTATGTGATATACTCCAGATGTTCCTATCACGGAGAACAGCTGCAGCCATTTCATTTCTACATCTTTGTAAGTCTAGCAAGATTGGAGTGACGAAAATTGTTAAAGACCAGTATTGGTTCTTACTGGTTTTGCATTAAAAGAAAAGCAATGCGTAATTTGGAAGGGCACTTATTGTCCACATAATAAGGAAATAATAATAAACTAATTTGTGAGGGTATACAGCATTAACCAAAAGACATTGTTTAGGCCCCTAGCTTCTGCTGATGGTTGTGGGCTTAGTTAAGAAGCCTGTTTTTAAACAAAACAAAAAGACAAGTAAGAAACCTGAAAATACAATCCTTGGGCAATGAAATGTTGCTTCAGAGTTAAGGAGCAAGTCTGTGTGTCCATCTCTTTAATAAAATAAATAAATAATAGCTGTCAAGAAAATTGAGGCCACAGGCACAGCTGAAGGCATAGACCAATGGCACATAATTCACCCTATAGAAAGTTTCTATCTGACACATGCCTTAATTTCTGCTACCTGCAGTAGGTGAAAGAGTCTCTTCCTCAAGAGACCATCCTTGCCTTGGACCCAACAATTCTCAATAATGATAATCCAGTCTCCAACATTCCTTTTCTGGGCACGTTTGTTATGAAGGTGGTTGATCTGCAGCTAATGAAAACCCTGGAGGAAGCAGATTATGTTTGATCTGATTTTATCACTGGGTCAATGATTTGGGATTTATGAAACTGACAGTGGTTCCCATGCAACAAATCTCACTTCCTTATTTGTCATTGAATCAATGTCTCTTGAAATGAGGTATTTTTCTTGGAAAATCCTGTCCCATGACATGGACATTGGATACAACTCTATCTTAGCCTCTTCAAGTTTCTCTACCATCTTACCTGCCTCAAGAATGAGTTTTGGGTCTAAGATAATCATCTGTTGTTAAAGATAATTGGGCAGGGATTGGAGAAACTATTCTAGGAATACCACTTTCCCCCCTCGGATTTAGTTCCAAGTACCTACCTGGTTCCTTTTATTTGGAAGAAAAATGCTGAATAGGTATGACTGTCCATTTTCCAAGGCTAAGAAGCTTTCTATTGGCATTTTTATGGTGTAAGATCAGACTTTCAGATTCTCCCAGAACAAATTGTACTTGTCTTTATCACCCATTTTCATCTCCATGGTCACTGTCAATGGGATTTCAGTCAGAGGTGGTGTCAGACAATTCATATATTGCAGAACTGAAGCACAACATAAAGTGGTGTAAAGGCTCTCCTAGCTTTGATGGTCACCTACTCTTTGAGCAGAAGTCAGAGTCTAGGAAGACTATATACCAGATCTGTCTGGTACAGTGCCACCCCAAGCAACACCAAAGGTGGCATAGTCTTAGAACCAGTATGCCCAGTGGTGCAATTCAGCCAGTTCTATCCAGTTCAGGCTCGGCACACCCACCTGTACATCATCACATCCTGGTTTTTATTATTATTATTATTATTATTTATTGCATTTCTATATCGCCCTATCTCCCGACATGGGACTTTGCCCGTGCTAAAAACATTAATTAAAACCCAGCTAAAATAGTAAAATAGCTATACCAGCTATGCCAGGTTTTGATGCTCTGCGCATGTGCAGAAGGTTCTGCGCATGTGCAGAAGGTCCTGCGCATGCTCGGAGATGATACTCACATTTGGTGTTTTCACATTTGCGAACCGGTAGCTAGGTAAGTTGATTTCACCCCTGAGTAGGCCCCCAAACCCAAAGTTACTCAGTCTTGCCCGGGTTTTAAAATATTGCAAAATGGGCAATGTTGCCATCTTATATACCTGTATTGCTTTATAAATTAGCTTGACGTCAGCATGTTTGGATGGAGAAGAAACTACACCAATTTACTCTTTTATGATAGTAATGAAAGTAAAGTAAATTCAGAAAACAAGAAGTTGGAGAAAAATAATGTAGAAAGGTGGGTATAGATATGAATGTTTATGCTTATATTGTGATAATGTAATGCTCAGACTAAAAAACTATGAACTCAATATTTTGCACGTATATATCAAAATATTTCATTCAATAAATTCTGTTGTCACTCTTATTATACTGACTGCAGTATAATAAGAGTGACAACAGAATTTATTGAATGAAATATTTTGATACATACGTGCAAAATATTGAGTTCACAGATTTTTATCTTGTTTGATATTTATGAATTTAGACAAGTCAACATCTCTTAGACCATCATATTAATAATACAATGTCAAGCATATACGTAATTATAGAGCAAAGTGATGTCCTGAATTCAACGTCTGTGAAGTACAATTGTATGGCTCTTCAAGATATATTTAATATTTGCTAGTAGCATCTGAAGGACAGCAAGGAGAGTCTGGTTTTGTTACAAAAGGGACAAAGTTTGGGTCACTATATTGCTATGCTCTTTTTGTTATTCTAATGTTATCCATAGCTGCGCTTAAGAATGGGATATAAGAGAGTAAAGACATTTTTGTGGTTTAAACAAATAGAAATTGAACAGTTGGGTGAAGAGAATTTGATTAGTGCTGGGAACATAGTAATTTTCAAAGGGTACAATCTAAAATATTCTTGTCCTTGGCACTGGGCTAATATTTTGATTATTCTCAAGTACTACAAACATTTTCTTTTATAAATCACAGATAGGTTGACAAAAAGATTGGTATGTGCTAAGCAATTTTCCAAACTTCTGTATGCCTTTACTTGTCAA
Source organism: Rhabdophis nuchalis (assembly GCA_039707465.1). NCBI lineage: Eukaryota > Metazoa > Chordata > Lepidosauria > Squamata > Natricidae > Rhabdophis > Rhabdophis nuchalis. The sequence goes on from CM077645.1 coordinate 61,488,378, forward strand.
AGGGTATGATATTTGAGTAGAAGCTGAGTAGAAATTAAAAGAAACTGTAAAACAAAGCAGGAAGTCAAATATCTACTATAATATACTTTGTGTGAAAGGACATAAACTTTATCTGGTATTCATTTGCTAATTATATGCAATATATATTTTAAATACCAGGTTGATCTTAAGAAATTCAGCTTTGCTTCAGACCAATATGACTCAGTTGTTTATCCACCTACAGTTTCCTAGTTGCCAGTAATTCATGTCCGTCAGATATAAATTTCATTAATTTTCTTCTTTCTCCCAGTTTGTCCTAGTGGTTGCCATAGCATAAACCAGATAATTTATGATGATGAGTTTAACTAGTATCAATGTCTTTTGGGACTTGTGTTGCAGCAAATATACAACTGATGATATAGTAGGGCGTAGCATAGCACAGCACAGCACAGCACAGCACAGCACAGCACAGCACAGCACAGAACAGAATAGAACAGAATAGAATAGAATAGAATAGACCTTGGAGGTCTTCTAGTCCAACTTCTTGCTTAGGCAGGAAACCCTATACCATTTCAGATAAATGGTTATCCAATCTCTTCTTAAAAACTTCCAGTGTTGGAGCATTCACAACTTCTGGAGGCAAGTTGTTCCTAGAAGCAGAAAGATAAATATCTTGACTACTTGACTACTATTTAGTGGTCATTCAAATGTTTGCAGCCCAGATCTTATAGCCATAGTATAATAATCACAATTGCAAGATTTCTTCTTATCTACACACAATTTAACATAATAATAATAATAATAATAATAATAATAATAATAATAATAATAATTTTAATATTTCTAAACCGCACCCTCTCCCCACAGGGACTCGGGGCGGTGCACAGGCAAAGTAAAACAATAAATACATACAAACATTTCATTAAAATTAAATTAAATCTAACCTGCGCTAAAATTCCCCATTAAAACTAAGCTATATTATAAAACTTCCCAATAAAACCCCAAAGACAGAGAGACTATCCTAGGCCGGCCAGACAGAAAAAATGAGTTTTTAATTTGAGACGGAAGGAGCGGAGGTCCGTGGTCGTCCTGATGTCGGGGGGAAGGTCGTTCCAGAGGGCCGGGCCCGCCACAGAGAGAGCCCTTCCCCTGGGCGTCGCCCGCTGACAAAGTCTAGTGGATGGCACCCGGAGAAGTCCCTCTCTGTGGGAGCGAATTGGCCGTGAGGATGTATGAGGCAGGATCCGATCCCGCAGATAGCTAGGTCCCGAGCCATGAAGCGCTTTAAAGATGATAATCAACACCTTGAAGCGCACCCGGAAGACGACAGGCAGCCAGTGCAGCTCGCGCAAGAGCGGTGTTACATGGGTAGACCTAGCGGTTCCCATAATTGCTCGCGCGGCTGCATTCTGGACTAGCTGAAGTCTCCGGGTGCACCTCAAGGGGAGCCCCATGTAGAGAGAGTTGCAATAGTCCAGTCGGGATGTCACGAGCGCATGAGTGACTGTGCGAAGGGCGTCCCGATCCAATAGGGGGCGCAATTGGCGAACCAGGCGAACCTGGTAAAACGCCCTCCTGGCCACGGCTGTCACTTGGTCTTCCATGGACAGCCGGGCATCCAGGAGGACACCCAAATTGCGCGCCCCATCCACAGGGGCAAGATGTTCGTCCCCTATGGCCAGCGATGGAGTGAGCTGGTTGAATCGGGCAGCCGGAAACCACAGCCACTCGGTCTTGGTCGGGTTGAGCCTGAGTCCGTTACTTCCCATCCAGACCCGCACGGCTTCCAGGCACTGGCACATCACCGCTACGGCATCGTTGGGGTGGTTTGGGGTAGAAATATACAGCTGAGTATCGTCAGCGTATAGATGGTACTCTATAACATGTTGTTCTTTCATCAGCTTTAATAATTGTTATAATATATGGACACACGACCATGCAGAATTCCTTTTAATTAGAGTTTTGTTTTAAGTAGGTTGAAAAGTCTATGCCATTACACATTTGCTTGTTAAAAAATATCTTCATGTTTAAAATAGAAATTTAATATATGTATTTACTTGCAACAAAGACATGATATAATTTTTTCTGATTTTAACTGTGCAGAGATGCATTTAAAGTATCTACCATAATACTGTTTATGGAACCAGATGTTATTATGGTCCTATTACCCCACTCCTACTTACTTACTACTATTGCTATTGACCGAATTATCTGATCTATTAGATCTTTAGAGCAATATTATCTTTTTGCTTGCCTCTCTCTATAGAATATATTATCTGGGGCCTATTCCCAGATTAATCTATTTTGTGAAATGGGTAATTTTTAATCTGTCTTTTTGCTGAATCCACCTGTACTTTGAGATTGCATTAATCCAGTGTCAATGTTTAAACTGTATATTCATATAAATATATAGTATGTACTGAGCCCTTCTACCTATGTAATAATCTATGGTGCAGTTCATTTCTTAATAAATGAACTGCAGTCAGAAAAGCATAGGATTGTTTAATAAGAAAACACTTGAGAAGGAATTGCAGTAACAAAAAAAAGTTCACTATCTCCCATCTCAATATAATTATTAGATATTCTTCTACATTTTGGACTGCATAATTCAAATGGGGTTGGGGGCATGACTTGGATATGAATGTACTAAGCCCATAGCAAACAATTGGACTTAATTCAGTCTAATTTATTCCGATAGGTATCTTGTTGTTAATTTGCAGCTTTCCACAGACAGAGATTAAAGCTTTAGATTGCCATATCGTTTTATAATAACTATCATGACACAGATTCCATGAGACTAGAGCTTTGGAACCCCTTCTGTACACAATGCTATCATTCTGCTAAACATAGCACTTGGAATTTTCATCCTGTCTCCTCTCAAGTATCATTCCAGGTCACAGTCAGTTTAATAAATTATAGCAACATTTCCCACTGGCTGTTCCAAGTCATTCAGCCTCATTAGTCCCTCCTTGCCAAGCTGCAAAGAAACAAACATGAAGTGTCAAATTCTCCACGGTGTATATAAAGAAGTCTCATTGGCTCCTAGCAATGTCTGTTCAGCAACGCTAGGACATAATTTGACCTTGAGGAACACATGAGCCATAAAAGTTTGCTACTTTTTCCTGCAAACATTCAGCAAAATATTCAGAATTCTCAAGCATACTGAACACATTTCCCTGAGCAGTTCCAAATGCCCTGTCTAGAAGGATTCTCTCCTTTATTACTAGTTTTGAAAAGTAGCTCCTCTTGCCCACGGCAGTATCTCCCCGCAATCTAGATTTCATCTCCTAACAGTGACTTAATAACTTGAAAAACTGCTCTACGGTATGTATCACGGTATGGCTTGCTATCGTTTTAGTAGCTGCCAAACCACACAGATCTGCAAACATCTATTTTAAAATATCCAAAGAAAATGTTTAGTTAAGGGAACATTGAGTGGCTTTCAAAGGCAGCATGCTGGTTATACAAGAGCTCTAATTTCTCACACTCCTTAGCCAACCTGTACACTTGGTTTTAAAGTACATGAGTTCAAGTCTGTGAAGTCATCCACAAAAATGAAAGATTCCCAGGAGGATTATACCGATCTGATACTTCCTCCTCCACAAATCTTCTGCATTATGACTCTGAGGTATTGAGAAATTCTTTTGAAGTTACTGAGAGCACAGGGCATCACTGAGGGAGCTACATTTGAATCAATTTAGCAGGACATAAGAATTACTAATGAATTTCTATCCTGCCTTTATAACCAGGTCAGCTTCCTAATATTTATTTAGTACAGTCATTTAATTCTACAGTTCAGAATACATATCCCAAAAGACAGCTTACAAATAACGTTAAGAATAAAATGCAATAAAGAATAATAATAAAAACAATAACTAGGATATGTGGAATCTTCGACATGGGGCAATTGAGAACAATATTTAGTGGGCAGGATCCAGATGAAGCAGGTACCTGTGATAGTTTATTGTTTCTATCCAGACTTCTCATTTAGGCTTTCTAAATCTTATTAAGCTATATTTTGCTCTATGATCCATTAACACAATCTGTCAGAAGGGAGGGAGGGAGAGAGGGAGGGAGGGAGGGAGTCAGGGAGGAAAGCTTCCCATAAAGCAGCTCAATGGGGAAGGCAGTCAAATGTTGCTGGTACTCTCTCTGCTTTTTTTGCCCCATCCCTGGTCAATTTGTCTACACCCCTGGTAAAGAAATATCTCTAAAATGATGATCCAAAAGGGCGCAACTTGTCTAGTTTTTATATAAAAATAAACAAAAAGTAATAATGATTGATTCTTCTTGCTATGTATAATTTTTATTATTTATGCAAATATGCCACCTGTTCTTCCTTAAATTATATATATATTTTAAAAAATCTATTCTTCCAAGATGGAAGGTGACCCTACTAAAAAAACTCTCCTAACAGTGCACTCCTACTGATTTTGGATCACAACTGGTGGCCTTTACAACTATAGTCCAATTGGGAAGCTATTGTCCAGTGCATTTCGAATGTCCTACAATGGAAAAAAGGCTAGATTATTGCTTGTGGATGCCCTTCGTGCTTAATGAAAATTACTGTTTAATGAAGTTAAATCTAGCTTGGAGAATATTTCTAGACTAATTTGAAAAGTTCAAGTGTTATATTTATTCGGCTCATGACACAAGCTCTTGTCTCTATTAATTGATGCCAATGCTGAATGTTGACATTAGGTAGCCCACACCCTTTATGATCCAGGATCTTCAGACAACATCTCCGGGGACTGTTGATGTCATATTTGCTTCTAGCTTTGAATGCTTTATTACAAGGGCAGTGTCAGGTTTCTTGAATATCGTTGCAAGAATGAAGTCACTTCGGAAGTGTATTCGTACTCTTCTACTTCAACATTGTAAAACAAGTCTAATTTATTTTCTGACTACTTTTATTCTCCAGCTTCAGTTTTGATTATGTATCTTTGGGTTTGATGAAACGTCCTTAGAAGATTTCATTTCTGGATTTTTGTTTTTACCATCATGATTGCATTGCATCATGGACATTGATTATGTGGGGGGGGGGGGAAGAGACTTGTAGGATATTCATTCTCCCCATGACCCAGCTGATTACAGTACAATTGGGGAATGAGTAGAGCTGGTGAAAATTGTCATGGGCAGGAAGGAAATAATTGGATGATCAGGGTTCAAAATTAGCAGGGTGCAGGAAAGTGGCCTCAAATATAAAAGGAGGGAAAGGAAAGACCCTTTAATTTGCTGAAAGGATAAGAGGTTTCTTGGGCAAAATGGAAGCTGGAATTGAAGACTTTCTAAAGGACAATGAAAATTCATTCAAAGAGTTAAAAGGAAAAAGTTAAATTTAGGCAGCACCACCTGGAAAAGAGGGGAGGGCACAAGGAGAGACAAGTAAGCCGCAATGACAAAAGTATCATCATGTTAGGTATGTACAAAAAGAGCAGAGCTTATAGCTTGATGCAGCAACTTCCCTTTCCCCATTGTGATGACAACAGCAAGTTTCTGCAGACTGCTGAATTTAGAATTTGGAACAAGATATAAAAGGTATGGGATTGTGGTTGCAACAACAATCTTAGGCAAAGGGAACATAGACCCAAGGGCAAATACCAACCTTGGAAACCAACTAGGAAAAAGAAAAGAAAGTTGCTAGAATGAGGAGGTAAAAAGCAATAAGATATTTAAAATGAGATAGAAAGATTACTCAGGAATGAGGAAGTATGCAAAGATTTTCAGTTTTAAAAGATAATTCATGAGCTGGGCAAATTAAGAAAACAAGACCAACATAAAAGACTAAAATATTCAAGTCAGAATGAGCAAGGTGTAAAGGGAGAATGCATAAAACTTTCCTGCCTGCCTTCCTGGCACAGCTGATTCAGGAGAAGTATGTTGGCTAACAAGTTCTACCCACAAATGGAATTGCCTAGTGTACCCAGTAGGAAAGGAATGGGTTAAAGCCAAGACTGTTAGGAGTACCAAACAGAAGACAGGTATGGTGACAGCAGTTTGACATTAGTAGAGTCACAAAATTAGCAATCAACGTGGAATTTGATCTGCCTGGACTAGCAGGAATTAGGTGTAAGATGTAGTGGAGGTTTCTTTGGCTAGTTAACTGTGGCTGAGCAATTCTTGCTTAGGCTCTGCTTTGAATATTTTTTGTCTGAAAATGCATTATCACTGGGTTGGCTGAGAAATATGCTGAGCAAGACTTTTGGCACCAAAATTCCAGGCACTGAGTTTTTATTTATCATTCTTGAAAGTTATTCTTGTATCTGTGTAAAATTAGCTTTACATCTATATCAGCATGGCTGGCTCGGGAACACTGGGAGTTGAAGTCCACAAATTACAAAAGGTCCATGGTTCCCCAGCTCTGATCTATATGGTCACAATTGGAATCTTCTTGGGTCTGTGAGGAATCCATTCCTTAGATCACAGGTGGCAAACTTGATCACATCATGTGAAGTATCGTGATGTATCACATTTTTTGCCTTTGCGGAGCCAAGGTGGGTGTGGTCTGTGTGTGACACATCTGACCTGCAGGCCACCAGTTTGACACCCCTGCTTAGATTCTCATGATGATTAGCAATATAATACAATAGCAGAGTTGGAAGGGACTTGGAGGTCATCTAGTCCAACTCCCTGCCTAGGCAGGAAATCCTATACCATTTCAGACAAATGGCTATCCAACATCTTCTTGAAGACTTGCAGTGTTGGGGCATTCACAACTTCTGGAGACAAGCTGTTCCACTGATTAATTGTCCTAACTGTCAGGAAATTTCTCCTCAGATTGAAGAAGTAACAGCAAGTTTGGTAACAAGCTTTTCACAGAGCTGGGTAAGATGAAGGAACCAGTACAAAGACCTCTGTGAGGTATTTTTCATGATAGTCTTAAAACAGAATGTAAACCCTGTAGTTTTCTCTTGAGGGACAGTTTCACGGACTAGCTACTGTGGAAAACCCAGGATTTACAAAGATTTGCATCCATTTGAAGCCATTTGATTTAGAAATACTGGCATGGGGAATCTACATCCAAAAGGCAACTTTTTCCTGCAATCTTTAACTTTCTTTTTTAATTGGTAAGGCCACACTTGGAATACTGCATTCAGTTTTGGTCACCAAGATGTAGAAAAGACGTGGAGACTCTGGAAAGAGTGCAGAGAAGAAGAACAAAGATTATTAGGGGACTGGAGACTAAAACATATGAAGAACGGTTATAGGAACTGGGTATGTCTAGTTTAATGAAAAGAAGGACTAGGCGACACATGATAGCAGTGTTGCAATATCTCAGGGGTTGCCACAAAGAAGAGGGAGTCAAACTATTCACCAAGGCATCTGAGGGTAGAACAAGAAGCAATGGGTAGAAACTAATCAAGGAGAGAATCAACTTAGAACTGAGGAGAAATTTCCTGACAGTTATAACAATTAATCATTGGAACAGCTTGCCTCCAGAAGTTGTGAATGCCCCAACACTGGAAGTCTTTAAGAAGATGTTGTATAGCCATTTGTCTGAAATGGCATAGGCTCCTGCCTAGGCAGGAGGTTGGACTAGAAGACCTCCAAGGTCCATTCCAACTCTGCTATTGTATTGTATTGTATTTGGAAATGTTAAATATTGCTGTACTCTAGAACATTGTTGTCCTTTACAATAAAATAAAGGTTGCTTTGAATGGATCTGGACTCCTAGTGATTGAATGGGTACATTTAGCTAGGGATCATTACTTGGCAAGAATACAAAAGTGACTTGCGATAGCCTCCTTCAGGATGTAGAGGGGGAGGGTGGTTGTGGTTGCTTTCTCTTCCCAGTCTGGTATTTCCTGGTGTCCTCTGCCCAGGTACTGACCAGATTCAACACTATCTGGCTTTCAAATATCAGACAAGATCAGTTGTGTTAGGTTGTAGGGTTTCTTGGATTTTCATTGGTAGACCTTTCTTTACTCAACTAGTAACATCTTCATGCTATGATCTTGGAGAAGTAATTGTTAGCTGTAGAATATATTCTAACAGACCTGTAGCAATTGAACAGATGAGGATGTTGGGTGTTGTTTTCCATATGGTTGACATGCTATTTCTTCTTGTTATGCTTCTCAGGTATCATCTTTTGCTTCTCTAGATGTTGATTTTTATGCCATAAACAGAGAGATTATGATGATTTCAGATGTTCTTACTTCTTTAAGATTATTTATTTATTTATTTGAAGCTCAGAGAACTATCTTAACTTAACTTGAATACTTAGTATTTTGATAGATCTATATGCAGGTTGGTGAACTTGTTTAATGGTTCTTGGATTAGATTATGAAACTTTATGAAATCATAACGCAATCTAGAAAACCATTCTTAATCCAGTAAAATCAGTGGGATTTAAATGCTTAAAACTAAAGTGCCTCATTGGTTTGAGAGAGATTTAACTGAAATTAACATTTTGAAGCCAACTTGATATACCTGAAGTATGAATACTTCAGAAACAGCAATCTTTACTCACAGACTTTAAATAAAAAGAATCCATAGAGCCCATAAAATGTAATTTTAGTTACATTTATAAAGCCAATAAAGTAAGAGTGATAGCAGTTGTCTTCAAGCTGTTGGGAAATTGCAGAAACAGGAAGTATGATAGGAGCAAGACTGTATCCATCAACTAAACTAAAGCTAGTGCATTGTCATGATTACAACAACTGTTTGAGTTGTGTGTAGGTTAGAAATGGTTATATGAAGGCTTTTTCAACATTTCCTGAGAGGGTTATTCTCAACTTCCAAGAAGTATTGCCAAATCTGGGTTGAAAAAATTCAAGATAACCATTAGTTGTTAACTAAGAGATACAGAAACTTCAAACTTTTATTATGTAAACATCTTCTGGATGTTTGTAATTCAGCTCAACAGTCCAGCTTTATAGCTAACCAATGAAAAAAGTCCACGTTTCTCCAATCTTATCTGTCAATAGCACCCGACAGTCCTATTTAGGCTAACCTGCTCTCTATTGGGAGGAGAGCTGAACCACAGCTCAATTAAATGCAGGACCTTGGTAAGGAATTTCAGGCTATCTGGGTAGACAAAATTGCTTGGATGTTCCACAATTATTAATTTGGCTTCTAAAATTAATTAAAAAGTTATTTAGCATATGACTTGGTCCGGTAAATAATGCCATAAGCCTAATTTTGGGAAGCACTCAGTTTGATCAATCATGATGCTTATCTCCCCAAAAATTTTATACCAAAAGTGTAAGCATGATCACCACAAATGAAAAAAAGTCATTTTTAATTACCTCTCCAACATTTAGAAGAATACTTTTGAAATCTATGTGCCAGATTAACATATCAAGTAACAATGCATAACCTTCCACTGTTTTTCTTGCTTTGAAATTGAAGTGAATCCATCTGTTTCTATAATTTCTTCCAATTTGTCTCCTGAATAGGATTACCAAAATTGGTGTTCCAATCTTCCTTTACATTATATAGTGGAACACCTACTTCCAATTAACAACTTTAATACATTTTTAAAATTGTTTTTTGGTTGTTCTAGATCAGAGGTTCCCAAACTTGGCAACTTTAAGACTTGTGGACTTCAACTCTCATAATTCTCCAGCCAGCAGAGAATTGGAGTTAAAGTTGCCAAGTTTGGGAACTTCTGTTCTAGATAATAAAGTATTGAAATTTATATAGTTGCTGAATTTGTAATATTTATATTGTAAAAAAAAAATTAAGTTGATACCAGAAGAGTTGCAGTAATTATTCATTACTCAATATTATACTTATTGAAAAGTTCTATATTATTCATTATTACTATAAAATATTTTGGTTTATAAAGATTGTATTCTCTCAACTATTTCATAATTTACCTATAAAATCCAAAATGTGAAAGGTAACAAAATGTGAATTGGTTTTATTACATCAAAGTCCCTTAAAAATAAAAAGAAGATATATAATTTAAAACTACATTACAGGGAGGAGAAATATGGAAAACAGAAAACAAATCCTAATGTAGCTCGACAAAAAAAGTATAGGTGAAGATGTGAAAACAAAAAGTATATATATTTTAAATACATATTAAAAAAATACCAAATAGGATGTTTAACTAGAATTCTAAAACATTTTTTTCCAAATTTGGCAAGAAACATGCTGACTGCGGGATTCTGGGAACCAAAGTCCGTCTCGACGGAGATTGGTGCGGTTTACAAATCGAATTAAATAAATAAATAAGTCAGAACATCTTCAAGTTGCCAAGTTTGAAAAAAATCTGCTCTAAAGGTCTTTGTTGTATCTGTTTTAATTTCATATTATGTGGGAATTGACGCAACAGAATTCCATTCTTTCTCAGAATTGGTATTAAAACTGAATTCTAATTCTTTATAATTCAAGGAACTGGATTTTCTTTACACATATATGGCCAAATGTTGAGTTATATATTGATCTAAGTAAATTCAGAATACTAAATGGTCTACATTTAAGTTCTGCATCCCACATGAAATTCTCACTACTTTGCATGCAAACTGTTAAAGGGTCAATCAAATCATGCATAAATTGGTGGACGTATGAGAAGAGCCAGAAGAAAAGAGGTTGAATAGGTAGGTTTGCAGTATTTGAGAGGATAACTTCAACCTCTTTTCCTTCTTTGTCATTTCCTGCTTTATTCTGGTTCCACTCTGGCCTTTGCTACCATTGTGTGTTTTGATTGTATGACCACTTCACCTCTTTCCCACAATGTAGCAACTGGGAAATGGACTGGTAGGGGCCAAATGGACATTTCAGTCACAGCAAATAGCTCAGGTCAGAAGAACACCAAACTCCCATTCACATGATATTTGGACTGACATGATTTATAGTTCTGCTACCTCAGTTTCAAGGGCATGGTAAAATGGTAGACAACAAAATAGGACTGTGTTGTCATGACAACATGGATCAGAATATGAGAATGGGGTCACCTTTAATGCCTCAGAAAATGAATGGGGGCAGACAGTCCAGATAAATATGAAAGAAGGAAAGAGGAGAACAGCATTATACAAGATCAGTATCCTCCATGTAATCAGTTTATTACTCTAAGGAAAAATGCCTCCTAAAAACAAAAGACCTAATAGAGAATGGTGAAACATTTTAATGAATAAACAGAGTAATTATGAGGGCACTGTTCAATGAGAATGACTCCATCAGCACATCTGAATGAGACAGGATGTCAGCTGAAGAAAGCTGTCACATAATTACTTTCCCCAACCTAGTGACCAAGAATTTGTAGCTCAACACATGTGGAGGGCATTAAGCTAAGGCTATCAGAGTCCTGGATATCTCTTTGGGAATCCATTTAGATACTTATTCTTTCAGGAATGTCTCATCACATTCACTTTTATTCTGCTTGCAGTTTTTCTAAAGGAAACGTTTCAAATATAAAGCCCTTACTTTTCCATCATTGTCTTGCATTCAAAGCAATTTGAACTGGACAATGCTGTCCTTAAATGTTCTTATAGGCAAAATATGAAGTGTGCCATGATACTTGTGCCGTGATACTTAGAACAAGAGTAAATTTTTATTTGTTTTATAGGAAAACCTCTAGTATTGAAACATTCTTGTCCTTTTTTATTTGTTTTTCCTTCAAATGTCCTAATAACTAGTTAGAGTTAGCTCTCAAAAAAGCAGCAATAGCCAACATATGCAGAAACAGACACTTATATGTACTGAATAGGAATGAGTTTTAGGAATTTATTTGAGCCATCCTTCTATACTGAAATAGGACTGTAAAAAAATATACTAACCATTTCTCAGCTTCATCCCACACATTTTCACTCCAAATGACCCAATATGGCCTTTAACAGAGTGAGATTTTTTAAACTGCAAGGCACTCTGGTCTATTTTGGCAGTGTAAACAGTGCCCTGCCTATCAAACTAATTTAATTTACAGAGTTGTTTTGAAGCTAAAATGAATTTGTATACTATAAATCTATTTTCTTGAGCCATGAAACAGAATAAGAAAAAACTAGTATACTGTAGCACAGTATCTTCTGTATAAATGATATGATGAACATCACAAAGAACCATTTGTCCAAAGTCCTAATTTTTTTGGATCGGGGATAATACTGGGACAATAAATTCAAATAAAGGATAGATTGGAATGATTTTTATTGTATCTGGTAAAATGGATTGCAGCCACAAAAATATTTGCAATAATTTGTTTGTTTTTAAAATGACTGAAAATTTATCCTAAAGCTCTAGCAACTTCCTTGAGTGTTGATCCTTTCAGCTTTGTGAGGTAGTCCAGACAATGTACATACAGAAGTATTTATTTTATAAGCACACACAGAAGTACAATACTTTTATTGCAAGGTTATGTTAACAGAATCTGAAAGAGCATCTATCCCCCTTCAAAAAAACTAGGGTGGGTTCCTTCTGAGATGCTTGCCACATCCCCATTCCTTCCGTGGACTCAGCTGCCATATGTCTGACCATTCTATGGAGATTCTCAATCATTCAGGTCATAGTTGTCCCATTGGTGCTTTTCAAAAGACAAGTGACCTTAGTTTTTCCTTGAAAATGTTTTGCTTCTCATCGAAGAAGCTTCTCAGTTCTGAACTGAACAAGCTTCTTAGATGAGAAGTGAAGCATCTTCAAGGAAAAAGAAAGAAAGTTCAGTTTCTTCTTGAAAACGAAATTTTGGGACAACCAGGACCTGGATGACTGAGAATCTTCATACTTTCAGCACATCACAACACTACTGCAAAATGGAAAAAAAGAGTTATTTATTACAGCTTAATAAACTTACACCAGCTTTCCCAACATAGCTTTCAAGTATGTAGGATTTAACTTACTGAGATCCCTACACCGCATAGTCAGTTATTGTGTTAGACAGGGATTATAGAAATACAAGATAAATACATCTAGAAGGCATCAAATGCCTGACTTTGGATCTATAAATATGGCTTTAATTTTGGACAATTTTCTTCAGCAAGTGAAGCAACTTATTTTTTGTGAAAGATGATGGAAGTTGTTGTTTATCATGCCCTGAGGGCGCCCAGATCACAAAGATTGCTCTCTATATTATCATTTTGCTGATAAAAAGTTGGACACTAACATGGCTATTAAGAATGAGCTATGCTCTGATGCAAACAAGAATTTCTCTTGCTGTGTCAACAGTTATTTGAAAGTCACTATTCTAAGTAGTTCTATTGTAGGGGATTTCCTGTATAGGAGATTTATAGAACAGAAAATAACAGAAAAGAGAAAAAAGAAATAAAAGCAACTCCATAGTCTAAAACTCTACATACATCCATGTGGATATCCAAGCTACAGGTAAATATGGGACATTGTTAAATTCTTTGTGACTTTTATATTTTTATATCACCATTTTGGATAAAAACTATTGCATTACAAATGTACCAAAATCTTGGATGTTATCTCTTCATAGACACAATGTCTTGTCCCTTTCCAATGTTGACAAATTTGGGTTCAATTTGTTGCTTTTGCATGTTACAAAACACAGCCATTGGTTTTAAAATGATTTGTGAACTCTCTTAGCATCACTAGGTTTAAGGTAGGTTGTAGTTCACCAGGTATGGAGTATTTCATGACAGATGATTGCATTGGCTTCCATAATAATATTATAGAAAACTAGAAAAAGGAAATATTTACCATCTTTTTTCTAAATCTTTCCTCATCTCCTGTTTTATCCTCCTTACATTCTAATCCTGGACAACAATCATATTACATGTTCTGTCTCAAATCCAAAAATATGAGACAAAAATATTTTTGTCTGTTTTTGTTTGTTATATGATTTCTTCATCATATTTCCCCCCCCCCAAAAAAGTTCAGTTGGGCTAAGAAAACAACCGACTCAAAATCATCCAGGTGATATTCTGTAACAAAAGTAGACTAGAATGTGGATATCACTGCTGGCAGTCCAGTCTCTTAACCATGACACCATACGGCCCTTTAAAATTGTTATGAAATCATGTTGAAATAATCATTTCATGAGTTTAAAGTATCTCAGATGTATCACATTCTTGGGATTCTTGCAAGAAGATTCACAACTTGTGTTATGTTTTGCTACAGTATTTTGGGGGAAAGGACAAACAAGGGACAGAACCACAGGAAAGCTAAGATGTGTAACCTTGTTATGTTCTAATACATGGAAAGAAAAAATTGAATGGGATTCTTTTCAATCTCATTTTGATCAATTTGCTATAAACCTCTCTTCAACAGTAGAATTAGTTACATAATTTTTTCAATTAAATTGCAGTAGATAAATTTATTACATTTTAGATTTTTTGCTTTTGGATTGCTTTGTTTCATTTCTACCTTCTACTTAATCTGCATCGTTATTCTACACCACTCATAAACTATTGTAGTATTTTATTGCTAAGATTATGGATATGCTCATTCTCACTTTTGAAAAGCTGAAGTCTTAATGGTTAACAATATTATTGAACTAGGCTGATGGATAAGCAGTTTTATAATCACAGATATAATGTTTATAGTAAATCTGATCTATAGTATTTTTGTGCTATGATATGTTATGGTCACACATTTAGGCAGGTAGAAACATTTTCAGGCAAAGAAAGTCATTTGACTTCTACTTTTGAGTTCCTCTTTTCTGAAGATTTAAAGGATATATGGTCTTAGAAAACTGAACCTGGTACATAATTTCCAGGCTTGGGTATCTTAAATGGTGTAATCCTTATGATTATAAATGTAATATGAAAAACAAGAAATCTGGCTATTGTTGTTATTCACTGACAAACATGTACTTTGGATAATACTATTATGGTTATAAATACATAAACAGACAAAGAAAGATTGATGCCAGTTCTGATGTGTTCATTCCTAGTGGCCTCAGGATGGATTACTGGGTCAAGGTCAAATTTCATGAAGACATTTGAAAAAGAAAAACACATGAGTGAAAAAAGCAGACTTTATTAAGGTCTGGCAAAGCAAAAGCTTAGCCGAGCAGGTGCACTGATTTAAACCTTGGCTCAATGTCTTAGAAGCCATTTTTTCAGCTACTGGGTTGGTCTGTTTGAAGAAATAAATGAGATGTTGACAGGTTCATTTTTCACCATGAAATTTTTGTTGTTGGTTTGGGATTTGATGTACTTATTTGTTTTGTTGCTTTGTGCACCAGAGGGATTTCACTTTAATCAGTTTGGGAGTCGGTAAGCAACTTGAAATAAATCTTTCAGTTCCTTCCTACGTGGTCTTTGAGGGCCTCTTGCATGTTATCATCCAGTGACAGCCTTGGAAGTGTACAACCATTTGAAGGAGATTTAAAGTCGTGTTTACAGAAACAGGCAAGGATGAACTTGGGTTCCAAACTCTTTTTGTTAAGACAGGTTTACCAACAACATGCCTTTGTGAGTAGAAACTTCAGAGAAGCAGATTTTGGTTAAATATTAGACAAACTTCCTAACAGTAAAGAAAACTCAACAGTGAAAACTGATTAGGAACTAAGAGGTCTGAAAGTATTTAAAGAGGGAGTAGCAATTGGTTGCACCTGCAATTGCTACACTTTGCATTGCAAAGCTAGCTTCAAGGTTTGAATTAAAGAATCTCCCCAAACATATTCACCTTCATGGTAGAATCTACCATGATGGAGAGATTTACAGTAGACAGGGAGATATCCAAGTGCAGTTGTTACTCATAAATATATGAGAAATAATACCGTGTAAGACCTTCTGCTTTTGTAAGGTCAATATTAGAAATTCCCCATGTGTTTTGATAAATAATAGCATTGTATCTGCTTGTTCTTCTAAAGAAAATACAATTTTCTATCAATGAGCCTTCACAAGTCCACTGCCTTGATGTCCTGTTTTTAAGATGTATGTATGTATGTAAGGAGAGAGGGAGGAAGGGAAAGGACAGGACAGATTCAAGTCACCCTTCTCCCAGTAGTCAATTTCACAAGGCAATTTGATTAGTTAATGTCATCTTAATCCCATGTAGCCTCTTTAAATATACTTATTTTTGTCTAGCAGCATGTGGCAAGTAAAACTAATAGCACCGTTATACTTGGCAGTGCACTGAAGCTGTGATTACAGTAATAAAAACAGAGAAAAAGAGTATTGGGGGGGATATGTAATCAGAGAATAAATAGGATTTGTGTTCAATGTGGAGAGGCTGATACACTGACAAGATGCAACAAATTCTAGGATTTGGTACTACCATCTCATTCATATTATTTATGAATATGTCATATATCACCACATTCCTAGTCATATCTGAATTCTGTGCTAATATGACATTTTAATTCCTTCATCTAAAAAGCTTAGAATAGTGGAATTAGGCGCCAGAAATTAATGGTAAGATTATATCATTATTTTATGGATGTACCCAATTAGAGGATATAACCTTGTAAACCCTATTATTTTCCATTAAAAACATGAAATCTGGCTGATTCTAAATAATGGAGGTGTCTAGGTGAATGCAAGGTTAAACATATAGACATACAGTGAGTCCCAATTAAAAATAACATGAAAGACTATCTCACACACACAAATATGTATTTGGTAACAGAGTTGTATACTCATTCTCTAATCTGCCACATATTTGGAAGGATACAAACATGCCAATAAGTTTTTGTCAGTAGGATAAATCCCTGTTTGTGTACAGGATGAGTAGGAACCTATACTTGTACAATAGTAATGCATAACAGGAAAAGATGTAGCCCAGCAATCTAACATTGCCAAAAGGTGTGGCTGACACCTGTTGCTTCCAGTTTAGCTAGTACAATCCCATAATACCCTTCCATGTTTGGTGCATGCCTTCATATTCCTTATTTACATATTTTAACAAACATGTTTTTCAGACAGGAAATTTTCCCCAGATTAAAGTTTATTGCAAGATCCTTATGGGCAATCTAGAAGAATTTTTGTAGAAAAAAATTGAGTACTATGGTGATATAATACAGTAAAACTCAAGACAATCTTTATTGCATTTAATTCTGTTCTTCTGTTTTGCTTTTTTTCCATTTAATTTAAACTCAGAGCTCCTTCTTATACCCTTTACAGAAAATATCCTCTTGACTTCAAAGCAGTCTGTTTTTGTTTCGTGTTTGCAAAAGGTAGTATCTGTTTTACCTTATTGTGTGATGTGACAAGCTAATGTTTCACATTTCATATCTAGCTAAAATGACAAGTGTTCCAGATGGGTATTAACAAGCAAGTAATTTTGGCTGATGAAATTAACAGTGTGTGTTTGTGTCACTTACCAAAAAGTAAATAGACTGCACAATTTTTTTAATGTTATTAGAAACAAAAAAAGTCTTGCAGAACCTAAATGAGTTAAGAAATTGGTCTCAACTTTTATAAAATAGAATCTACTTCATCTGAGGCATCTAATGAAATGGGCCATAAACTACAAAAACTTCTACATGCATTCTTCAATCATTACCCTCCCAAGCAACTCCTATAGCGCACTCCCAGCACCATCAAAGTATGTACGTACTAGTAAAATCATTTCATCTATGTGAAAATTTATTATTGTATGTGCAGCTTTCTCAAGGTTTGCTTCAGTTGTAGAAGAAAAATTGGAGATTTCAGAACAATCAGATTCATGTGTAATGCTAAGTCATGGTTTCTTTCATTATAATTTATTGAATAAAACATAGCGTAACAAATACACCAATCACTAATCCACAATGAATACACTAGTTCATGGCTTAAAAAATGTTTGAAGCTTACCAATAGTGTTCCATCTCATAAATCATTGATGTCTGACTTGGTAAATGCTGTTATTATTTCTTGGGTTAAAACAGGGTTCTATTCTTAATCACACATTAAGGGGCTTCCAAACTATACAGCATTATAATAGTACTTTTGTTAACACACTGTGCCTAAAATTGCTGTAGTGGCGGAATAACTGTTATTATACCACTCACAATGCTAGTTTTATACACTATAAAGATTTTCTGAGTTCAATGGAGGGCTATATTTCACCTTTGGAGGAGGGTATTGAGACTGTAAAAAGGAACAGAAGGCCATATTATCCATAATACGGATGAGGCAAAATTAGAGAAGGGAGTTTGGAGGGTTTCTGTTTCTTAACTAAGATATGCCTATATTAGGGTTTACATTATCATTTTTATCTATTTCCCACCTCAAAATGACAGAAAACGAGGTTACTCATTTTCAGTCAGAAGACACTCCAAGGGCCACAAAAATGGGACTTAAATAGAAATGACTACTTCATTTAGAAGGTTCATAAGGGAGAACAGATAAAGCAGACATTCAAATCCTCTTGCCAGAAAGGCAGAACAGATTTCTGAATCCAGACAGTGATGCAGATCTTTCTTGTAAATGGATTCTTTGTGGGCTAGATCTTATCATTTTCTTTTTCTCTCTTTCATCACAAAGAGACACTCAAGTGACAAAACAGGATACCAAAGATCACCAGATTACTGGGGGAAGAGGTTTGTCAGAGAACAAGAAAGTCAGTGAGGTTAAATCAAAGCTCAGGTGTGTGCAGTGATAGTAGTCACTCTGGTCTGGGAAATCCTAAATTTGGAAAGTGGCTCCAGCATATTCCAGGAACAACATCTGTCCAGAAGAGTGCATGCTAGGAAAAGCTAAAATCCTGGGCAGAACCCTCAAATCGTAGGCCTACGGTTGAGGACTCAAGACTGAGGAAAATGCATACCACCAAGAGAGATGACAAGGGAATTATTGTTTTATTTATTATCCATCCATCCATCCATCCATCCATCTATCTGCCATAGATAAAATGGAAACATTAGTACCATTGTACAACATTAACATTTCAAAAATGAATAGCACATTTTATGATATTTCAAACAGGGCTCTTAGAAATGTCTGCTAATATTGTAATCTTGGTTGGTGCTTTTGTGATATACAGTATGTAAACCTGAAGGCTATTACTTTCCTGTCTCAGTTGCTATGGAATAAGACTGACATGACTTTAGGGCTTCTTAAACTAGAAAAGCAGGATAAATATATTTAAAATAACTACTCTTGTTTTTTCTAACCTGGCATTCTCCTATGCGCCTATCCTTGGCCTGCTTCTCAGCCACTGGAAAATTCTTCCAAAGATTTCTGTAAGTTGTGACACTGTCACATCTGGAGATGCAGTCAACTGGAGAAGACTATTATACACTGCCTTATATTAATCAACCCTAAATAATATATTGATATTTAATCCCACTGTAATGTAAGTGCTAGAATGTTAGATAAGTATCAAATATCTTATTATTTCACATATAATTATTCCACATGCATTTTCAGCTCATGCAATCCACAAGGTATTCTCACACATCTAATCAACCTATCCATTAAAAAAAACTAATACTAAAAAATCAACAGCATCATAAGCCATTCTAAAAAGTACAAATCTAAATCAATCTTTCTGAAAAACAGAAAGAACAAATGAATCATTTCTGTCATGAGATTTTAGAATCTAAGCCAGATTTCTTGAACTTGGTGTCCTCCAGATGTGTGGAAATACTGCCAGAAGTAACAGCCAGGATGCCTGTGGAGGAAACAGTTGTTTGTCATTCTGGCCTGTGATGCCTATTCCTTTTCCCAAGAAGCATGTGAGGACTGGAATAACCCTCCTCTTTCATCTCTTTTCTCACCTTGACACCAAGAACTTAAGAGAGTCTTAAGAGCTTAAGAAATGTGAGTCGTTAGAAGGACTCACATTTTTAGGCAGTCAGTTTGAATTACCTGAAGCCATGAATTCTTGGATTCTTTTTTTCTTCTACTGAGAAATTGCACAGTAGACAAAAACTGTATTTCCTGCCCACCTCAGATAGAGGCACAGTTCAGATTTTCATTCTGACCTTAACAATATCTGACCTTTCAGAATGGGCCCTGGGATAGGATAAGTTATGTTCCCCTTTCCTGATTCTGTATATAGTTTCCAAGTGGGAAACATCACCTCCAAAATTTAATGGATTGAAGTATTGTGAAATTGAATTTTTGAATATGTGACACAAGCATATATATATATTCGAATCCCAGTAAGGGTATGGCTAGTTGATGAGAACTAAATAGCTCGAAATAGATCTATCCTCGTCTCCCTGATTTATTTATTCAGCTCAAAAACCTAACATATATATATTCGAATCCCAGTGGGGAGTGTGGCCAACTGATGAGAGCTAATAAGCTCGAAATAGATCTATCTTGGTCTCTCAAATTTAAATTTATTGATCAGCTCATAAAACTAACACACATATCTAAAACATTTACACAACGTAACTCATGGTTCTGTCTAGATGGTCTCTGGTGATGAGCCGAAAGGCAGAGAGGGAAACAGTATGTCTCCTCCCTTAATGGGGCCCTAACAGGAAGTTGTGAAAACAATAAGATTTTTTAAGGGCTGAAAATAAAGAGACCAGGATGGATCCATTTCAGGCTTATTAGAAAAGGGATGGAAAGGGATGACGTTGAGTCTCCTCCCCTTAAAGGGACCTCTGAACAGGAGCTGTGATAATTATCTCTCTCTCATATATATATATATATATATATATATATATATATATATATATATATGTGTGTGTGTGTGTGTGTGTGTGTGTGTGTGTGTGTGTGTGTGTGTGTGTGTTAAATTTCTTTAAGGGATGATTAATACTAATTAATTAAGAGACCAGGATGGATCCATTTCGGGCTCCTTAGCCCTCGTCAGCTGGCCATACTTCCCTACAGGGATTTGAACTGGTGCTCTCCAGCATTCGAAGCAGGCTTCTCTATGCCTTGAGTTAACCAGTTTCCCTGATTACATCATCCTTTCTACAGGACTTTATTGATGAAGTGGATATATTGTTACAGCTTCCTGTTAGGCCTATTCAAGGGAGGAGACAAACTTGTCATCCTTCTCTGTCCTTCGACTCAACCTAGAGACCATCCAGACAGAGACCTATTAAATTGCTGCTGTCTTTTTAGATATGTGTTAAATTTCTTTAAGGGATGATTAATAATAATTAATTAAGAGACCAGGATGGATCCATTTCGGGCTCCTTAGCCCTCGTCAGCTGGCCATACTTCCCTACAGGGATTTGAACTGGTGCTCTCCAGCATTCGAAGCAGGCTTCTCTATGCCTTGAGTTAACCAGTTTCCCTGATTACATCATCCTTTCTACAGGACTTTATTGATGAAGTGGATATATTGTTACAGCTTCCTGTTAGGCCTATTCAAGGGAGGAGACAAACTTGTCATCCTTCTCTGTCCTTCGACTCAACCTAGAGACCATCCAGACAGAGACCTATTAAATTGCTGCTGTCTTTTTAGATATGTGTTAAATTTCTTTAAGGGATGATTAATAATAATTAATTAAGAGACCAGGATGGATCCATTTCGGGCTCCTTAGCCCTCGTCAGCTGGCCATACTTCCCTACAGGGATTTGAACTGGTGCTCTCCAGCATTCGAAGCAGGCTTCTCTATGCCTTGAGTTAACCAGTTTCCCTGATTACATCATCCTTTCTACAGGACTTTATTGATGAAGTGGATATATTGTTACAGCTTCCTGTTAGGCCTATTCAAGGGAGGAGACAAACTTCTCTGTCCTTCGACTCAACCTAGAGACCATCCAGACAGAGACCTATTAAATTGCTGCTGTCTTTTTAGATATGTGTTAAATTTCTTTAAGGGATGATTAATAATAATTAATTAAGAGACCAGGATGGATCCATTTCAGGCTTCTTAGCCCTCGACATATATATATATATATATATATATATATATATATATATATATATATATATATATATATATATATATATATATATATATATATATATATATATATATATATATATATATATAATTTATTTATTGATCAGCTAAAAAAAAAAACCTTAACACAAATATATATATATATGTGTGTGTGTGTTAGGTTTTTGAGCTGATCAATAAATAAATCAGGAAGACTAGGATAGATCTATTTCGAGCTTTTTGGCTCTCATCAGCTAGCCATACCCTTACTGGGATTTCAACCGGGGCTGTATTACATGTTAGGCAGAAGCCTTAGCCACTAAGCCACCAGGTTCTCTTCCTGATCAGCTGAGACAGGAGGATAAGTATATGGTTGTGTCACAACACCCTGTTAAGCCCCAATTAAGGGAGAAAGCTTACTGCTTTCCTTTTCTGCCTTTCTAGATGGTCTCTGGTGATAGCCAAAAGGCAGAAAAGGAAAGCAGTATGCTTCCTCCCTTAATTGGGGCTTAACAGGGTGTTGTGACACAACCATATACATACATACATACATACATATATACACATACACACATACGCATACACACATACACATACATACACACATACACACCATAACAGCAAAGAGACCAATGAGCTAATTCAGAATAAAATATGCTACTCTTTACATGGTCTGTATATTTACTTCCAAAATAGTTGTGTCAGCATGATACAGTTCACGTTCAGTAACTACAAATGCTATCTACTTTTAAAATAAAGAAGGCAAGCATGGTACCCAGTCCAGCTTGGCTTGGTAGCAGACAAAGGATTAAAGACCCCTTGCCTTTCATTAGGATTCTGAGCCAGATGGAGAAATAATCTTCGTGTTATGTGCAGTATAATTAAAAGCATCCACTCAGATATTATTTGCTCCAGGAGAAAAACTGCTACCAATGCTAATGTTAACTGCTATCCTAGAATAAACAGGAATCTGGAAGAGGGATCAGTATTATTATTGAGGCCACAATGTGAAAATAATAATTTAAACAAATATTTTTTGGTATCATGATCTCTGTTTTTGTATTTCTCTTTCTTGCTACTTCTTTTAAAGAAATAAGCCATGGGAACTATAGTCACACATTTCATTTACTTTGGCTCTCAGCCAATTGTATTCACTTGGAAAGAGGAAAGTTAGAAGAGCAGGATACTGGGAATTCTGGATGGCAGTGAAATTAAGGAGGCATCTACATAGAATGATTAATTCATTATTAACATATCAGTCTGGTGTACATTCATGTTCCATTAACCTGTAATTCTATTATTCTGAAGGTGTTCTAACCAAAGCTGATGAAAAAGATAATATATTGTGTCATTTTTCTCTTTTGCTAATGATTAGAGTTATATATTGGATATAGCCATAAAGTGGTGAACCCTAGTTTATTAAATAATGCACGACTTTTTTTTTTTTTGCAATATAGCAAATTATAAATCAAGGGTTACAGAGACAAACTCTGAATTTCTACATATTGAACAATATTTATAGATCTGTAAACATGGTTGCTGTCTAGGCTAGAAAAAACTACAGATGCTGACTACAATGGATATTTTTTTAACGACATCGCTCTCTCTCTCACCTTCACTCTCTCTCTGCCTCTCTCCCTCCCCTCTCTCTTTCATAACTTCTGTATGTACACTGCCACTGAGACATATATTTTTTACATTAGTTTGTGGGCTGCCTTGAGGACACTTAGTATAATAAAATTAAAAGATATGAAATGGCAAGAAACTAAGGCAAGGGCACTGTATTTCTAGGAGCCTAGTTGCGTGCAAAGAAAGAGGAAGTGAGATGCAGATGCGGTTATTCCGATTCATGCACCAGAATACTGCTTCCATACAGGCTTAAATTGGCTACACCCTTTTTCTCCCACTCCAATGTGTATACACTGTACTATTAACACATAATTTAATCTTTATGTTGAATCTCTTACTTATCATATGTAGAAAACATGATCTTCCATGTTCATCTTTCCACACCGTGCAAAACTTTCTAGGAAACAACTTGGAACCTAATTCTATGGAAGATAAGGATATGAATGGCTACCGGTCAGTTAAAGCAATGGCCTAGGACTAGGGAGATCCAGGTTCAAGTCCACTCTTAAGTTATTTAACGGTAACTAGTAATTTTGGAGCCAATTCCTATCTCATAACGGAGCCTGCTTTGCAAGAAACTATTGTTAAGGGTCAGAATCAAAAGAGATCACCATTAAAAATGTCTTGACCTTAGAAGGAAGGACATAAAAAATAAATAAGCAAGTGATTTACATTTCTTCTATCCTATGTATGAACTTCCTGTACAGCAGCTGTTGGCTTCTGTGCATGGAATGGAGAAGGCCGTTGTCCTTTCAACTGCCTCAGGCAGTAAAATGTTTGGGACAGCCAGTTTCAAATTAAAATTAAAACTGCTGGCAAAAGGGTCGGGCAGAGGAAGTGGAGACAAATTCCTTTCATGTCCACCACACCTGCTAGAATTGTAAATACAGCGTCGTTCCTGAATGGAAAAGCCCCAAAAATTCACCGTTCGACCATCGGTGATTCGCAAGCAAGAAACAACCCCACACACAGCACAGGTTTTGGTGCTTTCCAGAATTCTTAGGACCGCTTTTCCTATCGTCTCATTCCACGAACTGATCTGGAAGGCGTGAAAGTTGATGTTTGACACTTCACGCCAGGGGGAAAAAAATAGCAGAACGTGGAGATGATATTCCGGGGCAGTATTGAAAACGAGCCGCCTCTCCAGCCCAGCAAGCGCAACACCACCAACTCACCACTGTAGTGCCTGGAAAAGACGGCCACATCCTCCCCCTCCCCCCGAAAGTCACGCGCGGGTTAAGAAGAGGCAGCGGCAACTTTGAACTCCCGCTGCCCTCCCCCACTCTCGACACCCTCCCGTCTCCCACGCCACCCCTCCTTCTCCCCCCCGTTCTCGCTATTCTCTTACGGAGCGCAGGCCAGAGACGGCAGGAAAAGCGACGGCGTGTTGCGGCTCGTCTAGTTTCAACAAGGAGAGGGTGCAAAAAGCTGATTAATCCGCCCTGCCTAGACAGGAGGACAGATCTGCCGGAGCAGAAGATGCCCCAAGGACACTCAAGAGGCCGCTCCACGCCCCTTCCCGAGAGCCGCAGCCTTTCAACGCCGCCCCACCTACGGGACCTTCCTCCGTGGGAAGCCAGACGGCAGGCAGACCCTTTCCACGCCCCTCCCGACAAGGCTTCCCTCTGAACTCCCTAACCCGCCGCTCAGTCTCGGACAGGAGGGGCCGGGTGGAGGGGAGACACCGCTCGAAGGGCTCCCCGGGAACTCAGCGGGGGTCGTCAGCTCCTTGAGAGCGGCGTCGCCAACTCCTCTCCCAGAAGGGCGTCCCGCGGCTCTGCCCCCTGGCGAGTCCCGCTCCGGAGGTAACGAGGTGGCTGCTATTCCAGCCGCCCATTGGTTGCTGAGCGCCTGACGCGCGGGCCGCGGGGAGGTGTCCTGGACGCCGGAGCCCGCCGGAGAAGCGCTCGCAAACATGCTGCAGCCTCGAAGCAAGTCGGTCGCCGTTCCGACGGCGCTAGCGTGGAAAGGGACCCGCTTCGCCTTCATGCCTCCAGCCTGGATGCCCTAAGCTGACCCCTTTGCCTCGCCGCACAGCCATGGGAGAGGGATGGCCCTTCTTAGAGGATCGCCCTCCCAACCGAACGAACTTGACGGCTCAGGCTGGCCTGAGACCCCTCAACTTCTCCGCTGACTCGGATCTACACGGCAGCTTGAAAACGGAGGAGTTGTCCCAGCAGTGGGTGGTGGGCATGAGCCTCCTGATGTCTTTGATGGTGACCTTCATTGTGGTGGGCAACGGTCTGGTGATAGCGGCCATTGGGAGGACACAACGGCTGCAAACCCTCACCAACGTCTTCATCACCTCCCTGGCTTGTGCTGACTTGGTGATGGGCTCCGTGGTGGTGTCCTTTGGGGCCACCCTAGTAGTGCGAGGCTCTTGGCTCTGGGGCTCCTTCCTATGTGAATGCTGGATTTCGGTGGACGTCTTGTGTGTGACAGCAAGCATAGAAACCTTGTGCGTCATTGCAATTGACCGTTATTTGGCCATTACTTCGCCTTTCCGCTACCAGAGCCTCATGACCAAGAGACGTGCCAAGATCATCGTCTGTATTGTCTGGGCCATTTCTGCCTTGGTGTCCTTCTTGCCCATCATGATGCATTGGTGGAGAGATAAAGGCCCTGAGGCTCGGCACTGCTATGATAACCCCAGCTGCTGTGACTTTGTCACCAACAGGGCATATGCTATTGCATCCTCCGTCATCTCTTTCTACATCCCTCTTTTTGTTATGATTTTTGTCTACATTAGAGTCTACAGAGAAGCCAAGGAACAGATGAAGAAGATTGATAGGTGTGAGGGCAGGTTCTACAATAATCACCAGCAGCACCAGCATCCAGTCCACCAGCACCTGCCTATTTTGGGTAATGGCCAAACTAATAGAAGAAAAACATCCCGGATTCTAGCTATAAGGGAACAAAAAGCTCTTAAAACTTTGGGCATCATCATGGGGGTTTTTACTCTCTGTTGGCTACCGTTTTTCCTGGTCAATATAGTCAAAGTCTTTAATAGAGGTCTTGTACCAGACCAGCTCTTTGTATTCTTCAACTGGTTGGGCTACGCCAACTCTGCCTTCAATCCCATCATTTACTGCAGGAGCCCTGATTTTCGTAAGGCCTTCAAAAGGATGTTGTGCTGTCCTAGAAAAGCAGACAGGAGGTTGCATGCCAGCACTGGAGAGCTCTCTCATTACCCTGGAGGTTTCATCAGTACCCTGGGAACTACAGCTCCATGCACTCTTGGAGGGACGTGGTCTGATTACAATGGTGGTATGCAGGATGGAAGTGACTCCAGCTTGGAGGAAGGGAACACTAAAATCTCCTATTCAGAGTCCAAGGTATAAAGGGCATGTGGTGAGTGGGATAAAAGAAATGGGAGGGCATGTTGCATATTACGAAGCAAGAAAGGGATACAAAACAATAGAAAGGACGTGGGGGTGGGACCCTTGAAGGAACACATCGGGAGACTGGCTAACACTCAAAACTCCAGACTGACTTTTCTCAGTTGAAAGAAGATATTATTTACCTGAAGTACAAAGCAGGTGAACTTGTATACAGCATACCTCTTATCCAAATGGAAGAAAACAGAAGAGTGATTGACCACTGGGGAAAAAAAGGAAACTATTCATTTTCCAAGTCATTTGGATTATTATGTTTGGATTGTATGCTGCAAAGGTGGCGGTGGGGAGGTTAGGTAAGTAGGGAGTGGTGTCCCAGGAAAGGAACAAAAGCAAGTTGCAAGGAATTTGTAAAAGAAATGTTTCAGGAAAAGTTGAATTTGTAGCAAGGGTTCAGCCAAACATTAATGGAAAAGCAAGGCAGGGTTCTCCTGATACTGAAGGAAATAGGAAGAAGCCCTTGGCTGACAGTTTAATTTTAGAGCTAGAGATAACGCCCTTAGTTGTTTTTACTATTATTGGGTGTGTCAGTAGCACAAGTAGCCTTTTTTTTTTTTTTTTGCTTTTAATTTATTCAATCCTTGAAAGGAAAAGAAGTGCTGGCCACCTGTTTATCTTTCCTGAGATAGGTGTGAATTTCAGGAAGGAAACAACTTTAGAAACGATGCTTAAAGTCTCTTTTTGGAATAAGCCATTGAAACATTTTCTAAGGAGTTTTGTTACGCAGTCTGATCATCCAATGCATGTTTAGTCGGAAGCGAGTTTGATGAAACTTGTTCCCGTATACAGTTCAGTGCTCATTAGCTTGTAGCCTTGAAAACCTACATGCTCCTTAATATCCAAGAAGAAGATCCATCAGAAATACTGCAAATGGAGAGTATTTTGTTTCGATCCAATTTCTCTTGGGTTTGGTCCTTTCGCCCAGTGATGTCAGGGGTGAGGGACCATCGCTTTTCTTATCATATGAGACATCAGAAGTAAGGCTATAAAACATCTACCTCAAGCTGTGCATATTGTACAGGGAAAATGTGTTTATATTAAACAGCTTATTTATGTATTGCTAGTTAAGGGTTTTTAAAAAAAATAAAAATAGAGTCAGGAATATCTCAATAGACAAATTGTTCACATTGAAAAATGGAAGAGAAAATTTGGCTACAAGCACCAGTAATATGACTGCACATTTGAAAAGAATGAGAGATCCCCCTCTTTTTTTGCACAGTATTAACAAAGTTCTCTCTGTAAGTCTTTCTCTCTCTCTCTCTCTCTCTCTCTCACACACAAACACATTCTTATAGACAAACCCACTGGAAAACAAAGTAGATTCCAACTTTATTTCTACTGCTGGCTGATGGTTATTTTTTAAAACAACATCATGTGATTTAATGGAGGTACTGTAAGTATGTTCATACCCAACAGTTTCCTATTAGTAACTTCTCTAACTCCCAGAAAATCATGTGAACCTTTTGTGAATTTAGTGCTTCATTGTCTTTCTCCATTTCTACTTCTGTGCATTTGTATGTCTGTGTGTCTGTGTGTGCGAGGGACTGTATGCACATGCATTTTATATTGTATTTATATTCTTTGGGTGCCGTTTACTACTGTATGTCATTGGTCTACGTGCAATAAAAAACACTGCAGCACAATCAAGTGTGTTTACAATGTGTCTTTAAAAGTGCAGGAATTATATCCATTTTTTTTATTAAAAACTGACTGTTTTTCTGGAAATATAGATCATGTTACCAATACAGTTGAACTTAATGGATTTTCCTGACATAATTGTCTTTTTAAAAAAATAAGCTTGCTGTACCAAATAAGGCAGCATTCCTGTTACACTGAAGACTGTTGACTTCTCCTGAAATTCCAGGGCTAAAAGCAAATCATTTCCAGCTTGCCTATCATTACATTAGCTACTTTTTTGATAGGTTCCTTTTATCAATTTAATTTACTCTGATAATAATAAAAACTGAATGAGATGGCTGCAGATTGTGCATAAACAGTGTGGATTTCATTTGAGAACTATTAGGAAGGAGAGATTAACTGTGCTTTGAGATGCACAAGCCACACATTGTTTGCGTACAATAAAGCATACAGATGTCTAGGGATACACTTGAGCTACATGATAATCCATAATAAGATTTTAAATCAGTCCAGAATAAGGACTTTTCTAACTGCTTTACTGCAGTGTCTCTTTTGAAAAGTTGCAGTACAATAGAACAGAAATCAAAATTAAAATAGGAAGCAAATCAGTTCAGAAAGACAAACTCTAATTATTGTGAAGTTTCTTAATTTATTGCCATTTCTTTGTCCATTTTTAAAAAGAAGCTGATAATTTAAGAGAATTAGTTAACTGTAGATCTCATGATACTAAGAAACTGTCTCCTCAAAAATGCATCCATTGCCATCAGAATTTCAAGTTCATTAGTGAGTGAATGTCAGCTTTACCAGCAATGTGATCACCGTGTTTAACAAACATTTTGAATAGACTAGTTTGATTATCTTGCAATTTCAGATACTTATTCATTGATACTCTTCCTGACAGGACTTCTCCACTTTCATTAACAGTAAAGCAGCAGAAATTCAAATGAAATTGTATGCTACTTGAAAGCATTGCCACCTAAATGGTCTTATGGCCGTTAACTATCAAGAGAAAATATTTCCAGAGAAAAGAAATAGAAGCTGGCCTATCACCAGCTGATTGTTGCCTTGAATTCATGATCTGGAGTAATCTGTTGAGATCTAGACAACGATGAATGCATTTCATTAAAACTATGCAGCACACCAGTAAGGATAAAATAATTGCTTGTGCTTTTAAAACTATGATTGGTTCGACTTTGAAAGGCAGGTATTAAAAAAAAACATTGGATCAATAGTGCAGTTTATTTTAAAAACCAGAATGCTGCCTACTGCATTAGCCTTCCCCAGGCTGCTATTCTCTAATAGCATCGGGATAAGAATTCCCAATCAGAAGAGCCAATCAGAATTCTGCCTGAAAAATCTAGAATTTGTCATGACAGCATGCTGAAAAGTCATTGGTGTGGAGAAGGCTGATTTAAAAGATTTCCACACAGTGCTTCTGATAATATTGTAGATGCAACACTATGAGTTGAGATTTTGATTATTAGAGATGTCCTTGGTGCTGTCCACTTCTTATAATAGATGGCCCTTGTTTCCATTTTTTTTTGTTCCATTTTAGTCTTGATTTTCCTCTGGATAGCCTTAAGTATACTTAAGTCTTCCATTATATTAGGAACACATTATGCTATGTATTAAGTTGTGTTGTAGCTCTGAGCTTTGTATCATGCTTCTTGGCATGGGTTTATATGCTGCTTTCAGTTTCATTCAATGCTGAAATTAAAATATGGGGGGAGGGAAGGAAACTGATAGAACTAAAGTGATTTTTATTGATAATAATGAGCCGTGAAAGAAAGAGAGAAGATTATTGTCAACATATTCAAATATGTCTTTGTTTTCTGACTGAAGAATGGTACATCAGCTCCATGCACTAACTATATCAGGGTTTGAGGGAAGCAGTCTACAGGGTATGGTGTTCATCAGTTGCCTTGGACTATTTTAAATGTACTAAATAATGTGGGTCGTACTCAGCTGTGGTTGAGTACCACAGTGCTGTGGATAGAGCTTAATGTGTATCAACGTTTGGCCCTGGAATTTGTCTTCAGTGCCAAGCTGGAGTCGCTTGTGTGGACTACAAAGTTTTGGGATGCTATGATATTCACACAACACTTGCAGGCAAATACACAGAGTTGGTCCAGAGAAATAGGCTTTGGTAACTATGGAGACTGCATTGGCAAAATGCCAATGAAGCATGTTTTTTGCTGATATATAGAATGTGATTAATGATAATAAAAGCTTTCCCAGTTATTTCATGTACTTTGATAAGAAGCAATACAAATATGCAATTTTTGATACATCTATTGAAACTTATGTCCACAGATTTACCATAGATTACATGGCCTAAAAGAAAGTCTTTGCACACTGAGAAACCTTCCATCTTTTTCAAGTATTGGCTGAAGTATACAGTTCAACTTTTGAAAGCCAAATAATTAGTGTTGACAGAATTGTTGTGAGGGGTAAAACTCTATGAAATCGAAAGTATTCATTTTATATTGTTGGCAGGACATTTTAGTTATGTTGAAGCTTGAGTTTGGAGCTGTTGATGCACAGGACCCCATAGTTCCACATGGTGTGGTTTGGAGACCAATTTTTCTACCCAGCTGAATCTTTCATCTTAAATTGCGGCAGGCTTTCAGAACTGAGAGGACTATTTTGGGATGAAACAAGATGTAGGAAACCAAAAGACCACTGTGCATGAGTGAAAGAATCTCCCCCTTCATTTAGACTTGGATGGTTGTAATGTCATTTCCATTGCAGAAAGTTCTGAAAAGATTAAAATATAGGTAAGGAAATATTGTTTACAGATATTTCTGTATCTGTAGTATAGAAAAAGAAAAAATTAATTTATAATCAGATACCATCTCTACCAAAATAAAGCTTTTTCTACAGTTATTTTGGTTCTCTCCTTGTTTACATGTGATGCTTTTTCGCATTATATTAACACCCTTTTTAACAGCAAAATCAGCTGTCCAGGAAGGGAGTATGACACAAATCTGCAATACAATCATGGAACGCAATGAAGAAATGCACTTTGTTGGAAGGCGCATCAGAAATTTATTGCTTTCTGAATAGAAACAGGGGAAGTTGCTTATCCCAGGGGTGTATCTACCGACTCTCCATTGTTTTAGACCTAATGATGTCTGGAGTTCAATAAGGACTTTTCAATCAAGCTATCGTCCTGTCCTTGTGTGTATTTTGTGGTTAGGCTTTTCCCGATGTATAAGTTTTTCACATACAGGTGATCTGGAAATATTTCCAGATACGTAATAGCACTTAGACATATATACAGCTTCACATTGCTTTTACAGCCCTTTCTAAGCAGTTTACAGAGTCAGCATATTGCCCCCAACAATCTGGGTACATGTTTGCACTGACTTAAGCATAGCTTGTTGTTTAGCTATATGCTTCGAGTCAACAGAAATGCTGAACACCAAGTGGCCTGAACTAGATGACTTTCATTAACCCTGATGTCCTACACTTCTATTGTGTAATATTTTCTTCTTCATAGCACTGTAGAGATGATGCTTAATTATAAAAGTCACCATTCAAGGCAGCTGTTAAGCTCTTTTCATCATCATTTAATGTTACATGCTTTCCTTCCCTTTCCCCTTGCTTAGATATTTACATGGAATTTGCTTATCATCCATTTGAGAAGAAGGAAGTATAAAAGCACCAGAAATTAATTTCCATGCAAAGCCATATCACAGCCTCCTTTATGGAGTCTGTAAAAGGATGGCCTTGCATTTGTCTAAGGATGCCCAATATGAACAGCATTGGGTGAAGGTAGGTCACATGTCATTCAAGTAAAATATGTACTTTGCTGTGATGTAGAATTATTTAAATCAGCATTGGAGAAATTGAGGCTCTGCAATCATTGTTGAACTATAATTCCCAGAAATCTGATGCAGCATGCTGGGAATTTGTAAGTCAGGGACACCTACAAGACCATTAAATGTCCCACCCTTGGTGCTACTTCTAACTGTAATTCCCCAGTACTAAATCTAAATTCTTGAAACTTTACATTTAGTTTATTAAGTTTCCAAATGACTCATGAATATTAAGACTATTACTCTATTCAGGAGAATTTAGTCAGTTTAATACGGTATATGAGTTCCAGTGGATTAATTGATTAATGGTGCAATCCTATAAATGTAACATAGGAATGGGATATAATATGGCATGGAAAGTCTTTACTTTGAACTTGAAGGCTTTTCTATGTACTTATGCCATGTTGGAATAAATTTCATTGAATGCATTCAGGCTGTAGGACTTTTTTTTAAAACATGGTATTCAAGTTCACCTCTTAATAAAGTCATTTTAATTATCAAATATACGACCTGGCTCTGGTAAATACAATTCTGGTGTTCCAACTATTAACAGAGAATTTCACCCATGGAGAAAGTATATGATGGCAAGAAGTAATTCTGTTTTGTTTTTTGGTTTTTTTGAATCTCTAATTTTGTTGAATATAAATTTGTGAACAATTTTAAAAATGCTGAAATGAATACAAAATTTGGTAAAGTGTGATTATGAGTATGCATTTACCAATCTGATTTGCCTATATTTTGTAATTGGTTTATTCATGTAAGCATTGTCACACTGTTAATTTCTTATCCATCATAACTCACAATATCTATCTGCATGGACAGTTTCCCAGTCAGCTAACTATATAACTATAGTTATATATATATACACATACATATACACACATACACACACATATATAATCTATTGTGTATAAACCATTTGTTCCAACCCAAAGATTAATGCAGAGATTAATAAATAGCATGTTTGCTACAATGATATTCCTGGGGGGGGGGGGGGAGGGAATTAATCTTCTGTAGTGGCTATTACATTGGGTGACCTAAAATTCAGTTGTTGACTTGGCCATGAGGTTCACTGGTTTAACTTAAGCTATACATTAGCTAGCAATCTTTCCCTACCTTACTAGATTGATGTTGCTGTGAAGAAAAACAATGTAGAAGGCATCTATGAAGCATAGGTTTTTTGAAAATAAATGTGTAATGGATCCTCATTTCCTAAACCCCTGAATTCATTCAAGGAAGGGTACATAACTCAAATGCAAGTGAGATAATTGGAGAATATGCACATTCTTGCAGGGCTATCTGGTTGGGAGTGTTCACTGATATTCTAGCAAACATGCATCATTTCCTTCCTCACTGTTGCTAATTCATCATGATGAACTAATTTATACATCAAAATGAGCCTAGTTTAGCTATGAGCATGTTGAACACTTTTTGGTAAACTCAGTCCTGGCTTCTGAATAAGAAAAAAAAGTGCCTTAATATAGTGACATTCTTTGAGTTTATTTTAAACTTAAACATTTTGTTTATAACCTACTCAAAGATTCAGAATAGCCATTAACAAATTTAAACTGTAAATCTCTATCTTTTAAAATGCTTATCTGCAAAATGCAGCCTACTAGCTGTTCCTAAGATGATTCACAGCACAATCCTATGGAAGTTTCGTGAGTTTGTTCCCAGGTAAGTGCAGACAGTATTGCATCTTTAATCCTGTTATCATCTGTGAAGTGACATTTGCAAGAGTCCAGCTAGAGTTTATGCTTTTAATTACAGAGGCTTAATAAACTTAATACCCTGTATTACATGTACAACAAAGGCTGATTTTATTTGCCTATCATTAGTTTCAAAGCAGTGTTAAGAAAATAGAATTAAATGTATGGATTCTATCACACATTTGTCCCCATGTGTACAGGAAATATGGAAAGAGTATTGGCAAACACTTTATTCTGGATTATTATTTCAGTACAGCGTGTTCTTAAAAAATGAAAAAGCATGCCCAAGAAAGAGTTGCAGGACAGCTGGAATACTGCAAGGCAGAGAATCCAAACACCCATGATGGATCTCTCTTTGAAGCAAACCAGACATAAATTAACAAAGGAGCTGTAGTCAAAAGTGCAAAAATATCACATACATTTGGATTGAAATTTGGATAACTAACCAAGTGACGAGAGACAAAAATAATAATAAATCACAATCCGCAATCACAGCAGCCGAAATATGTTGACCTTAATAGGTCTTCTTGTCTATTTTCTTCCATTTAGGAAGAAGGATTAATACTGTAATATCCAAAGCATCTGTAATAACTAATATCTCTAACTTTGTAAAAAAAATATGCTCGTTATAGTTTTGCACTCTGTAGTAAGAATATTTTCTGTCCCAAGCCATATTTTTAGTTCCTAATCAAGTGGGGTTTTTCCCCTGTTTCACCTTGTTATATCCTAACCCAGGGGTTCCCAAACTTGGCAACTTGAAGACTTGTGGCCTTCAACTCCAAGAATTCTACAGCCAGCAGAATTCTGGGAGTTGAAGTCCACAAGTCTTCAAGTTGCCAAATTTGGGAACCCCTGTCCTAACCTATTCACAGTGACCTTCCTATTCTAATAGAATATGCGATGAGCTTGAGAATTATGTCAAAATTGTTATCACTAGCCCTTCCTTTTACATCCCAGTTGTCCTATTTCTTTAACTGAATTCCAAAGGAGACTTCAAAACTACTTTGTCCACTTTGGATGTTATGTTCCACGTGGCAGGAATGATAATGGGAACAAGAAGAATGGCATGGGTTTCAGTCATTGCTAAATGCATGATCCTCTGTATTTTTGCCAGTTTCTTTATTCATACCGACACCATGTAAGCAGAGCCAGAATGAGCATGAAAATATATTTGGCCTCTGTGTTTTGGATTAGTCTGATTCAACAATCCTTCATCCCCTGTAAGAGTAAGTGGGGCATTTTGACAAGTATTTTACACTTTCAGATGCAGTTTATCTGACTAATGCGAGAAAACAAACTTGCAGTTAGTTTTTTTATTAACAAATAAATAAAACATAAGTGTTATTCCTTTAATTAGAAATAAACTGGTAATAAGCAATAAATCAACCTTACTCAGACTAAGAGAAAAGTAGTGAAGCAGAAATATCTTAAAGGAGGAATAAGGGGCACAGAAGAATGAAAGTAGCATCATTCCCTTTTGTAGATCTTTATACAATGTACATTGCAATATACATTACAAATATTTTTAAAGGGATATTATGGACCAGTAGCATGACAGTGCCTTTACTTTTCTGAAGAGCTTGTCAACACCCATACAGTGAAGATTCCAGGAACATGAATGGTTAGGATAAAGGTGGCTGCGGCCACCAGCTAGCTACCAATGAGCCAGAGGAATGTTTTTCAGAGCTGCTTATTACAGATCCATTGCCACTTAAGCAGTGGCCAAACTTAATATAAAGGTTATTAACAACAGTTTATCATTACTACGATCACCATTTCACAGAAAGACAAATCCATTTTGAAAGGTTTCATAATATTCGCAAAACCACAGACAAATCCTTAATTATGTTAGGATAAATCAAGTTCGCCATATTTTTATCTTCCTTAATGAAAAAAATATGTACTTTCTTGGAGAACAAGGGGTTTGAAAGTTACTTCTATTTAAATAAGATATTTAAACAATCACACTGAATGGTAACAGATAAAGTAATGGCAAGAAATTGTTTGCTCCCAGTTCAGCTGAACTCGTAGTGGAATTCAGGCCTGGGTCGCAGAATCGGCAGTGACTCAGGCCTGCCATGCCCTCAAACCAGTTCCCTCAACGCTGCTGGCCCACCGCCATTTTGGATTTTACTGACTGCGTGTGCACAGTTCACTGTAAATTGTTCTGCACATGTGTAAAGAACAATTTACATTGAAAAGTGCAGGCATGGGCCTAACACGCACAGGTTGTGAACCAGTAGTAAAACCGGCAGCAACCCACCCCTGGTAATGGGCAATTTTCAGGGTACACTTAGGTGAAGTATTGACCCTAACACTGAAAATATACAACAAAGTACAGAAGCAGATTCTGCCAAAAGTGATCAGGGAATAGTAGTGATGACTAGCTAAGCCATACACATCAGTATGTAAAGAATGTCAACTTGGCCTTTGTGATATCCGTGGGGTACAATCCAATCAATCAATCATTTGCAGCAGCCTGTGCTTTTTTTATGGTGAGATACATTTTTCACTGGTGACAGCTATAATTTCAAGTATAAATACATAACATATATCTATGTTATTTCTATGCATTCCTTTTTAAGCCCCATCTGAAGCTTGGATTTTATTAATAACTTCTAAGGAAAGCAGCTTTCCTACTTTAAGGCATTTTCTCATCTGGTTAAGTGGGTAGATTTCTTCCTTTGTTTTTTAACGTGTCAAGTTGGAGAGATAGGCTCTTTAGGCAGAGGCAAAGAAATCTGCATTGAGTTTTATACTATGCAATCATAAGTGGCATTAAGGACTCATTTACCGGTACAGATTCTCAAACACTACAGGAAAAGAGTAAGTTTATAATTCCAAAATAGCAAGTCCATAACATTTAAATGTGTTTCCTGAACCTACTGATAAAGTTCATGAAATGAGGTTGAAAGGCATCCTTTTATTGTTTTGATTTGGAGAATTGCTGTGATTGATTTTACCATGGTTATCTCAACGCGTTTTGTCTCTGCTGAGCTGCTGTGGCTCAGTACAAGACCAGCAACATTAGCTGGCATGCAAGAGTTAAAATAGCTTAACATCTTGTTTGTTGGCTTGTGATAGGTGATGGGCTGGGATGTAATTATCATTTGAGTAGCAGCCAGCTTTGTACTAATCAGAAAAAGAAGACATGTTCTACTGGAAGGATTAGACATCTAAAAATAGATCTGCAATGGTCACATCAGCAAGTGAAATGAAATTCATCCACACAGCCATCGTGGCAAACAAATGCACAGTGTTTCAATTCTCCTTGTACAATCCAGTTTGCCAAAACTCTTCTATACTATGCATCAAAAATATAGTATTATGAGCTTCCTAAATGGTGTCAAGCAGTTCTCCTAACAGAATTATGGATTACTATGGCTCACTGGCTTGTATTCAGAAGCTGCTAAAATCTTGAAAGGAGCAAGAGGAAGTATACGTACTTGCTTTTGAATAAATAATCATTTGGCTTTCAAAAAACCAGGAACAGTATTCAAAGTAGTGCTGTTAAAACAGTTCCTTTTATTTTGCTAAATGAAAGGCCCACAATACAGAGAGCAGAGTTCCTTGCCTGATTCAGCCAGCTGAAAAGGAAAGGAAGAAATACTATCACAACTATTGCAGTAGATGCCAGTACTAGATATATCCATCTAAGCAATCCCAGCATACGAAGGAAGACAAATGTTTGCTTTTAAATTGTTATTATTTTGTGCCTGCTAGCCTTTTGCCACACAAATGTCTCTAAATTATGAAATAAGATTTATCAGGTAGATCCAAGATTAAATATCTAGTACATTCCCCTTTTTCATGGAAAGTACCATTTGAGAGCAAAGACACCTACTGCTTCACCAAGTGTTTTTCCTCTGGTCTTAGACTAATTCTCCTTGTGAAGCTGCTAAAATGCAGGCCTAGTGCAGAGACCTTGATTATGCCCCCCCCCCCATCGTAGGGGGGGAGGGGAATGTAAGCTCATAGGGAGAGATCTGAAAAAACAGCATGGGGAAACTGTGACCTTCCTGCCACCCGCTGACAATGCTCCCCCAAGGACCCTTTCATTCTTCACGTCTGCCTTTAGCTAGATGGAAGAACCGGTCATGAATTTGCTATATTGCATCTGTTTGGTTAAGCCTTCTGTAAACACCAGGGTGAAGAAAGGGTTTAGAAAACAAACTCACAAGGAAAAGGAAATGAAGACACTGAAGACGCTCTATTTCAAGAGGAGAAGGCAGAATTTTATTTAATAATGTGTTAAGTTTAGGCATGTTCTTGGAAATGAAGACAGTGGTGATTCTGTCATGGCTGAATTCATGTTTAAAAAACTGCCCTCAGTCAAGACAGAGTAATTGCTTTGACGTATATGGAAATCCATAATAAAGAATCCATAATTCCCTTGGCCATAGTGGATAGGACCGGACTGCTGAAAACCAATCTTCTCAGAATATTTATTTTAAAAGAACTAAATAAGGAAATATTTTAAATTGCTGCTGCATTATCCTATATACACTGAATCAATGGTCTATTAGCCAAGTTCTCAAAACTGAGGAGTTCTATTTAGAAAAATAAAATGAAATTATTATTTAGGGATCTTGGTGCTTTCAGAGCTTGATTGTTTTGTTGAAGATGTTTGTTATCCAAACTAGGTAACATCAACAGCTCTAGTCACAACAACCAAGCTCAGAGAATACCAAGGACTCCTCATCCCAACCCTGAGCTACAAATATTCTCCTTTACAGTCGTCTTTCAGTTGGTGGTTTTTGATACTCATGGAACATACATGTGAAAGAGTGAATAAAGATTTTTTTTAAAGAAAGTTATTGGACAACACATACAACTGTAAGTCCTCCCTTACAATTGCAATCAAACCATGATCAGACTTAAGCTGATAAATATACAAAGAATAAAATGGGTATTTATTTAACTTTAAACATACTTATGAAGTAGCACTCCATTCTCTGGATGCTCAAGATAATAATACAAATTTAGATAAGCCAGGTGACATTAAAAAGAGAGACTTCCAGAGGTCACTAAATTACATTATGAGATTAGTTGTATAGACAAGGGGAAACTTTGCAGGGTTCTGTTTCAGAAGTGTAGTTTGATTTCATTTAAACCAAGAGAACACTAACCAACTGAGGAAAAGGATTCTGTTAAGGTAAAATGTTAAGCCCAATTGTATTCAATTTAAGTCATGTATATCAATTCATAGGGACGTGGTGGCTCAGTGGCTAAGATGCTGAACTTGTTGATCAGAAAGGTCGGCAGTTCGGCGTTTCAAATCCCTAACGCCATGTAGTGAGCTCCCATTACTTCTCCTAGCTTCTGCCAGCCTAGCAGTTCTAAAGCACGTAAAAAATGCAAGTAGAAAAATAGGGACCACTTTGGTGGGAAGGTAACACTTTTCCGCCCACATTTGGCATTTAGACATGCTGAACTACCTAACCATAGAGACATCTTTGGACAGGGCTAGATCTTCGGCCTTGAAACGGAGATGAGCATCGCCCTCCAGAGTCGGGAATAACTAGCACATATGTGCGAAGGAAACTGGTACCTTATCTTTATATCAGTTCATACCTGATCTGTGTAAATAAGTACATAAATTACTTCATTATGCAGATGACATGAATTATATCAATAATCCAGACTGCTTCATGAAGACTTCGTTCTTTATTTAAAATTATTCCATTCTGTTTTATCTCTGTTCAACATGGTTCTGTAAAATTGAACATTTACTGTTCTGTGAATTGCTTGAAGAATCCTAGAAATAACTCTATCATTACTAAAATGTAATTATGAATAGTAAATATATATTTTATGAAAAAGTTTCACACTTGATTTGGTTCATTAGAAACAGGTAATCTTAACAACTTACACACATTGTTTTTCATATACAGATACAGTTTCAATGGAAAAAATGTGTGTGGTCATTTCCAAAGTATGATGCCAATGTTTATTTAACCACATGGGTCTACACTAGCAACACACTGTATAAATCAGTAATAGTGACTCATGCCATGTGTTATATAATCATTTCAGTTATTGGGTAGACTGAATATATAATAAGTAATACATAAATAATAATTTTCAATTCATTACACAAGTAATCATGCAGTTGTTTTCTTCATCCATGTAGACAATCTCTTTGCTTATTCCTTTTTAGGTATTATTTAAATAACAGTGTAAAGCTGCTTTAGGAAACATGGATTCTTCTATTTGTTAAGCGTTTTCTTGGCGGCTTATAAAAACCGGCCATTTTGTCTATTAATGGGGCTCTGTTTTGCATATGCAGTCTTCTTTTACCAACCTTTTTCATTCTTTAAATGAGCTCGCACACATGGCAACCTCATCACTTTACCCCGAGTTATTCTCCTATGAGATATGGAGCACAGAGTATGCATATGACACTATAAGAAGAAAACTTTAAGCTATGAATAAAGACATGAAATCCCAGTGTGTGTTTTTGTTCTCATTTGTTTGGTATTACAGTGTCAACATTGTTGTTTCATTTGCTTGTTTATTATGCCACCTTTATTATTTTTACAAATAATTCGAGGCAGCAAGCATACACAATATTCCTTGCTCCTATTTCCCCCTGTGAGCTGAGTTGGATGGAGAGTGAGTGATTGTCCAGAGTTGCCCAGCTGGCTTTAAGGGCTAAGGCAGGAGTTAAACTCTTGGTCTCCCTCTTTCTACACTAGTGGATTAACATTAATTAATATTAGTTAGACTCAGAATATACAGTAACTTATTGGATCACAAAACTTTAGATAAATAAGCTTACCAACCATATTATGACCATCAACCACCAACCTTATTAGCTATCACATAAAGTTCTGCATTATAACATCTTGTTTAGGTGCACAAGTCTAAAAGAGTCAAAAATAATAAAAGCTGAATAACTATAACTGATTAAGGAACATATTGTTTGTTTCCAGATCTTCCTCCTTGGCTACATCAAATTAAGCTTGGAATCCCTTTGCCTGAAACACTGGTAAACAGCTGCCAGATCTTATGGAAAATCTTTGGGTCAGGAGACCAAGTAGTGTGGATCAGCAAAAGGCAGCACCCTCTCTTTTTCTGTCAGCGTTCCAGATAGCATCCAAAATTAAATCAGAGTTCAAGGCAAAGTACTACTCAAAGTTCCAATTTATTAAGAGAGCCATGCTGGCACATCTGGAAAAATCCGAATCTGAAGCTTCTCAGTTTTCCCACCCAAGTTAACGTTCATGATCTTGCCCTCACAACGACAAGTAGTCCAATCTTCCACTGCCATGCTGACAGTTCCACCCATCCAGTTCCATTCAGGTGCCGAGGTGCCAAGACGAAGGATGACCTTGGCAATCTAGAATGGAATTTTATTTTGGCTACATAACATTCTACTCCGTACTATCCCCCCTCCCAATTCCCCACTATAGAAACAGCATAGTAGAATTATAGAAGTGTAGCAGGCCAAAGATCCAAAAGGAACATGGCTGCAGGCCTGACATTTACATTGATAAAATATGATACATGTTATCTAGTTCACGAGTCCTTATGTCAGCCTTTCTAAACCACAGCAACTTTAAGATGTGTGTCTAGGGAATTCTGGGAGTTGAAGTCCATAGTCTTAAAGTTCCTAAAGTTGAGAAGCGCTTTCTTAAACAATATGTGCCATGGCGAAACATTCAAGGCTTATACAATCCACTTTACCAATGCATAGTAATGCTGCTTCCCTTTTGATTTGTTTTTCTCAGTAAATGCAGTCTAGACTGGAATCACTATGAATACCCAGAATACAGTTTCACAAACTCTCTTGTTTACAGATATAATCCTTTCCAACTTTCTACATCTTACAGAAAATATTAAAAAGAAGTTTATTTATAGCAACAAAATATATGCATATTTTAAACCTACCTGAATGTATGGGGTTAATTCAGTAAAACATTGGACCATGGGGAAATATTAATTCTTAGGAGTACATTTATCCTTCTGCCACAATGTTGAACCCAATAAGGCCATAACCATATCAGCAAAATTATGAAAATGTTATTAGTTTTAATAATATTATTTGGCCCCACAGATTTAAATTATTCTTAATTTAAATTCTTAGATTTAAAGTATTAACATAGATTTTGGAAGGTGAAAGGATATAGATGAAAATTTTCACCTACAAGTTTGATAATTAATTCCTGCTTCTTTTCTTTTACTGATTACTTTACTATACTTTAAAAATTATTTTATTATATAAGTGTTCATAAATGTTCTGTGTTAATAAAGTGACAATTCGGTGGGTACATTAGTTATGGCACAGGACCTAGCTATCTGCGAGATCGCATCCTACCCCATACATTCCTCCGACCAATCCGCTCCCACAGAGAGGGACTTCTCCGGGTGCCGTCCACTAGGCAATGCCAGCGGGCGACGCCCAGGGGAAGGGCCTTCTCTATGGCAGGCCCAGCTCTATGGAACGACCTACCCCCCGACCTCAGAACAACCACGGACCTCCGCGCCTTCCGACAAAAGCTCAAGACTTATCTTTTCCAACAGGCCGGCCTGGCCTAACCTACCTTCCAGCCTTTTTAGTCTGAACATCTAAATTGTTTTAATTGGGTTTTTAAGGGGTTTAGTGTTTAGGATTTTAGGATTTTTAGCGCAGGGATAAATTGTTTAATTTGATTTTATATATTTATGATGTATCTATGTTTGTATGTTTTGAATTCCCCTGTGCACCGCCCCGAGTCCCTTCGGGGAGAGGGAGCGGTCTACAAATTAAATTTATTATTATTATTATTATTATTATTATTATTATTATTATTATTATTATTATTATTATTATTATTATGCAGGCTATGTTTTTAGACTTAATAATGGCATAAAAGAACCTTACAGTTCAACCTGTTCATACAGAATAAGTCCACTTGTTTTCCTTCCAAAATTATACAGTCCTCTTGCTTCTATCTCTTTCTCTAAAGGAATAAAAATAATATGTTATTGTAATTACAGAGACACATTCTTGTAAATGCACAACCACTAGCCACAAAATAATTCAAAACTGATTTGATAATGTTGATACTAAGACAAATTTCTTCAAATGAAAGTTTTGGAAAACTTTGGTTGGTATGTTTTTATTGCCCTTTTAATACCTTATTCTTTAAAAAGACTAATTGAGATAAATTATTGATCCTTGATAGATTTACATAAAGAATTTCAAGTATAATTAATGCTTTTCAATTTCCAGAATGTTTCCCTTCTGCAAACATCACTCACTGCAAATGTAAAGTGTTTTCTATGAAATTTACTGTGGTGGTTGTACAATTAAATTATAAGGAAACTGAATATATTGTGAGTCATTATGAGGACACCATTCAAATTCTTTACCAGCAGGAAATAATTTATAATGGTGAATGTTATTGTATTTTTCAGATTCTAAGATGCAGCTTTTTTCCTCTAAAAAGAGGCTGAAAATCTGGGTGCATCTTATACATCGAATACAGCATTTTTTTGCCTCCTGAAACCCCGCCCTTTCACCAAAATGGCCACGCGCATACCCTTATGGAGGCTTCCAGAGAGCTCCTGGGGGCTGGGGAGAGCAGAAATGAGCAAAAACCAGGGAGTTTTTGCCCGCCCCCCAGCCCCCAGCAGCATAAGGCTATGCATGCTATTTTTCCATAAGGCTATGCATGCTATTTTTTTGACTCCAAAATGGCCTGTTTTCATGATAAATGTTCCGGTTTTTTGCTCATTTTTGACCCCCTCCCAGGAGCACTCTCCAAGCCCCCACAAGGCTAGTCATGCTTTTTATTTTTTT
Organism: Rhabdophis nuchalis; assembly: GCA_039707465.1. Classification (NCBI taxonomy): domain Eukaryota; kingdom Metazoa; phylum Chordata; class Lepidosauria; order Squamata; family Natricidae; genus Rhabdophis; species Rhabdophis nuchalis. The sequence goes on from CM077645.1 coordinate 61,531,961, forward strand.
AAAAATGGGCCCATTTGTGTGAAAAACGGGCCGTTTGGGGGAGGTTTGCAAAGTGCAAAAAGGGTTTTTTGTCCCTTTTGGAAAGCTGTTTAGTTAGAGTGGTTGATGAGAATTACGTTGGTCAAGTACTGTCCCTGCAGAAACAAAGATTTGTTCCAAAGGTGGTCAGTGATTTCCTTCTCCAGCACATGGGTAAATACACCTGGAAATATCTACCTACCTACCTACCTACTCTCTCTCTCTACCTACCTATCTACTGTATTTCTCTCTCTCTCTCTCTCTCTCTCTCTCTCTCTTTCTCTCTCTCTCTCTATTTCTCTCTCTCTATCCCTCTACCTACCTATCTACATTCTCTCTTTTCTTACCTATCTACTGTATTTCTCTCCTCCCTCTATATACCTACCTACCTACTCTCTCTCTCTCTCTACCTACCTATTTACTGTATTTCTCTCTCTCTCTCTCTCTCCCTCTCTCTATCCCTCTACCTACCTATCTACACACCAGGGGTGGGTTTCAAAAATTTTGGAACAGGTTCTGTGGCTTGCTGGCCATGTGACCGGGTGGGAGTGGCTTGCCGGCCATGTGACCGGGTGGGAGTGGCTTGCCGGCCATGTGACCGGGTGGGAGTGGCCAATTTGGAAAATGTGAAACTCACTTAACAATGGTCTTGGTTAGCAACCAAACTTTTGGGCTTAATTGTGGTCATAAGTTCTCTCTCTCTCTCTCTCTCTTTCTTTCTCTTTCTTTCTCTCTCTCCCACTTTCTTTTTCTTTCTTTCTCTTTCTCTCCCTCCTTTGTTTGCCCATCTGTCACTCTGTGTGTGTGTGTGTGTGTGTGTGTGTGTCGCATTCAGGCACTTAAATCACTCATTCTGTGTCTCTGTCTATCTTTCTCTCCCTCCCTCCCACTCTCTGTCTCTCTGTGTGTGTCTGTCACTCTCTGGTTCCCCCCTCCCTCCCTGTCTCTCTGTGTGTCTGTCTCCCCCCCCACAAACCTCCTCAGCTCCAGGAAGTAGCCTGACCGGCCCGCCAGCCCGCTGCCTGTATTTATTCGCTCTCTCTCTCACCCATCCACCGGACGAAGGAACCTGGCATCCAATGGGTGAGCGAGCGAGCGAGCAACCGCGGCCAGCGGGCCAGAGGATTTTTGGGGCGCGCAGCAACTTTCCTTACTCGCCCGCCGGCCAGTCGGCCACTCACTCGGACCTCCCCAATCTCCCTCCTGGCCGCCCACGCCAAAGTCGGGGACCCCCTTCTGCACCCCTTCCCCCCCCCACAAGGCCAGAGCCCCCTCCCTCCCCAGACCCCTCCTCTTCCCCTTCCCCCCCCTCCCCTTTGCCCGGGACCCTCCGGGCGCCGCTCACCTTCTGCAGGGCGCGCATGTTCTCCTCGCCCAGGAGGCCGCTGGCGCCCTGGTAGACGCCGCTGGCCGCCCTGCAGAGGCTGTTCTGCTTGTCGGCGCCCCGGGAGCCCCGCGCCCCCGGCCCGCACAGCAGTAGCAGGAGCAGCGACAGCAGCAGCGCGCCCCGCGCCGGCTCGCCATGGCGCTCGCGGGTGGCTCGTGCGCTCCAGCCGGGCGCGCTTGGCTCGGCTCGGCGCGAAGCCCCTCCAAGCCTCTGCATTCGCGCCGGAGGTTTAGACGGAGCGAGCCACGTGTTCCGGAAGTACCGTAACTTCCAGGTCCATCGTCCAACGGGATCGGCCAGGATCTCTAAATTTTACCATCGGGCTCGCGCGATCCTGGCCGATCCCCCAGAAACCCACCCCTGCTACACACTCTCTCTTCCTACCTATCTACTATATTTCTCTCCCCCCTCTATATACCTGCCTACCAGTCACTCTCTCTCCCTACCTACCTACTGTATTTCTCTCTCTTTCTCTCCCTCTCTATCCCTCTATCTACCTATCTACTTAAAAAAAAAAAGCCTCTTCAAAACCTGGGTGCGTCTTATACTCCGGTACATCTTATACTCCGAAAAATACAGTAGATAATCTCCCAAATCCAAATGTTATATAAAATCAGTTGCAGAAAGCTATCTGCTAATAGTCTTCAGGTATCATATTTGTGTGAGAACTTGGCCAAATATCTCAGAAACTGTGACATTCTGTGATATTTTAAATTATTATTTTTTCCTGAATGACAGTCTCAAAATTAGTTTAAGATATGCCATAAGGGTCTGTATCCTATTGGAATTTGAATCTAGTCAATACTTAATCTGTTCTAGGGATAGATACTGAAAACGGTAGATTTTCAGATCACACACTTGGCCTTTTAAATGGACCAGCAAAAACAATGTTCTAAAAACTGATCAGGCCAGGACAAATCTCAAATCTGATGTGCCTTACATTTACACAATTATGCCTGCTCCCCATGTACTTAATCATTTGATCTTGTCACATTAACAATTACAGAAGTTGGCAACATTGGAAAAGACTCTTAGATGCAGTTTCAAAATATTGGACACTCTGGGGTTTTAGGTGGGGCAGGTATGACAGAAGCATATCTCATCTCCCTGGGCCCATAGTACCCTGAACCACTTAGGATAAGGATAAGCAACACACAGCCTTCTTGATGGTGAAGGACTATATTACTCATTGTATCTCATTTTATTTAGCATGATAGTTAGGACTGAAATTATGCAACACCCATTCTTAATCTTTAAAAGACAAAGAACTTCTGCTCTTCTAAGTACCTACCTTCCACATCTCTTGTGAGCACTTGAATTTTCATTTAAAATTCATATTCACCAAAAAGTGAACTTAAACATTGAATATATATGCACTACTTGCAATATAACGTCTTTGAGCGTCAAAGCAGAGTACAGTTCAAAATCATATCATAGAAAAATAATAAAACCTCAACAAACATGAACCTCCTTAAGCAAAGCTAGCAACAAAGGATACTTAGGTTGCAAGGGAAGGATCTCCTTATTCCAGAACTTGTGCTGTGTAGCTCTGATAATATAGAAGCTAAATAGTTTGCTCACATAATTGCAGGCACGCATTCTCTAGAAGAAAGAAGAATCCACACCAGGAATCAGGTGCAGGTAGTCCTCGACCACCTTATGACCACAATTGCTAAACAAGACAGGGGTTAAATGAGTTTTGCCTTATTATACCATCTTTGTCGCCACAGTTGTTAAGTGAATCACCTGCAGTTGTTAAGTTAGTAACAGGGCTATTCAGAGAAAATGGCTTGCCTATTGATTTTGTTCATCAGTCTGTCACAAAAGGAGATCATATAACCCTGAGACACTGCAATCATCATAAATACAAGTCAGCTGCCAAACATCAGAGTTTTGATCATGTGACCATGAGGATTGTACAAGGTCATAAGTGTGAAAAAATGGTCATAAGTCACTTTTTTCAGTGCTGTTGAAACTTTGAACAACCATTAAATAAACACTATTACCTGTAAGTGGTTACTATGTGTGTGTATATGTGTGTGTGTGTATTCTCTCAACCACTTATTCCACCCTCAACCAGGAACTCTTTGGACTAAGCACAATTTTACTAATAGTCTTAACAAAACAAACTTTACAGGCTCTGATCCAGCAAAAACATACATCTGTGTTTAATATGACATGTTACATAAAGCAGTATTGGGCTGATGTAATGGTTTAGCTATGTACTTGATATTGACTTAGAGCTGATGGATGAGACATCTCATGTCCTCTTCTCCTCTCCCACACAAAACTTCTTGTTTTATTTCTGATATTAGGCAATGTCACTGGGATACAGGAAGTTAACATACATTAGTTGACCCATATTAAACTTCAGTTATTGTTTTATTCATGTAGTATTGTTTAACCAATACCATGTTAGTGAAGATTCCATAATTATACCACACATTTAACAGATTGTATCATATTATCCTTGAACATTGCAGACATTTTAAAACTGCCATAGATGAGTTAGTTCAGGTATGTAAGCATCTAATCTCATCAAAACATCTTTTTAAAAGGAGGACAGAATGTTGCTCCTTCAAACAAGTTAATTCATGCAGCTTTAGAATTGCTCATTGCATAGTAATGGAGCTAAGCTATTAAAAAAAATAGAAGAGCAGAGGAGTGGCCAGATCAGTCAAAACACAGGCAGATGGCATTGTGGGGATTGTAATTTTTACACAATAGAAATCTAATACCACCAATCTGTCCAGGCTACTAGCAATTACTAAGAACTGAAATATTTGTTGATAAGCTTGAACAGTTTCTGCAGTGAATAATGCATGCTTACATCTCCCCACCCATGACAGTCAGTGTTGACTTGTGTTCTCAACATCCAAAAGTTTTTATGCAGTAAGCAGAGAAAAAGAGACAGCTACACAGTTTCTGCCACCATCTAAAATGGAGTCAATATATTACCTAAGAACAAGCACACCAAAGTGAACATACTGTCAAAGACAGTATTAGCAAGAAGATGAGTTTCCATTAAACTATTATCTGAGATGGTGGTGTCAAAACCAGGCACAAAGCACTCGGATGGGAAAAGCTACTTTAATTTATCTCTCACGGGCTTATGAAATTCACTGTAATGTGAGATGAAATGCAAATTAAAACACTGTACTTTCCACGGTTTGATAGGTACATATAAACTCACTGTTAGTATCTAATAGAAAAGAACTATTGGGAGTCAAAACATGATTAACTCCATCGTACAAGTTGCTGTGATAATAAAGTGTTACAGTAGATCAAAGGCCATACTTTGTCTACTGAGCTCTAATTAAGGAGAAATTACTCAATTTTGGGTTTTCCCAACAATTGTGTTGATAGGCAATTCTTGTGGTTGCCGTCAAAGATAACTTAAGAAAACCAAGTTGCTCAAGATATTGAAGAATTCGTGAGAGGAGAAAAACATGGAGATCATTTCTTTTTGTGATATATGAGCTCTTCCTGGCTCTTGATTTTTAAATAAAATTATAACCTTGGCTGACATGGAAAGCAGATAATTATGGAGATAAAATCAATATAAAGAGACATACCTATTTTCTGGGGTGGGAACTTCCTGGTTCATATTTAAACCTTTTCAAAAATTGTAGTCATTCAACGGTAATCTGTGACAGAAATCATAGTAGTAGACAATACAAAACAATTTGTTTTCCATAGTTATATTTCTAAAACGCACTGCTATTTAATGCATTTCATTAAAATATTGTGTTCCCTTCCCAAAATTAACATTTGCATTCATTAACTGATGTTATACAATCAGTTCAAATGCAAATAATGTCTAGGATATTTTATCATCTTTGAATGAGCCAAACAAGGGTGTTAACACAAGGAATGTGAAGGAATCCTGCCTGTAACACTATAGGAGCAAAGGTGCTTAACATCATCCATTTCTCCTGGCATACTGAATTCAAATTAATGAGGAAACATTGATTGCTGTAAATGGGTAAGGAAATAAGGGATCAGTTTGGAGGCCAACAATCAACCTAAAGGGATCACATCCAAGGACATTCCCTTCTATGTAGGCAGATTGCTGCCTTACTGTTCTCACTGGTTGGCAACAGTGGTTCCAAGATGATGCATTTGACTAGTTTTACATATAAAGTTGTATTTTGTTGTTGAACTATGATGATCCCTACCCAAATTATTCAAGTTTCATCTAGAACAATCATTCTGTCTCTGAAAAATAAACAACATTGGAACACAACACAAATGCAAGCAAACTGTAAATATTTGTATATAGCTTCAGGACTAGTAAAAAAATATTTTTAAATAGTATAGTAAACGTTATTGCTGATGGAACAGCAATATCAAAAGATGAACACAAACCTATAGATCAAAGTCCTCTGTGGAGAAGGGCGGGATATAAATTTAAATAAATAAATAAATAAATAAACTGTTAGTAACAAAGTATACTTTTACAAAATCTAATCACACATATGCCTAGAGAATTTGTTCCAGCTAAGTAATTCTGTTCTTTTCTGTACATCCATTTCAAAACTAAGAGACTTATTTGCTTACTGCTTCTTTTTTTACCACCATTGTGGTTAATGAACCATATTTATGATGTTTATGTTATCCATGAATTAGGCCACTACATCTTATTTAAGGAAATATAGTTCAGTAGGTCACATAAGCCAGTGTTATATATACTGTGTGTCAAGTTATAGCTCCGAATCATTTTTGAAGTCCAGCTCTCTTGGCTAAACAAAGCTACCATTTGATTATATACAGAATTATTGTTTCTTAAAGCAGCTTTCAGATTGTACTGTTTTAGTGACTATATCAACACATGATCAATCGTTAAACTGAATTCTGCTTCTGTAATGATGATTGAAATGATATGTGGATGATACAGTAGTATATCTCAACGGTAAGCTAATCAGATGTTGCTGAGGTCATGTTGTGGTTTTTTTAAGAATATGGAGTGGAAAAATAAAATGAGGCAAAATCCCAGCAAATTAGAGAAGCTGTGGTTTAGAAGGTTCCGCCCCAGGCGCCTGATGGACCCGGATGGGTTCCAAACAGCGCTTGGGCCAGTTCCTATACCCCTGACCCGTGCCCCGATGGAGGACCTCGTGGCCGCATGGAATATTGCGACCACGGGAGCCTTGGATCGGGTCGCGCCCTTGCGGCCTCTCTTGCGGCGGCGAAACACCCTGGCTCCTTGGTTTACCGAGGAGCTGGGAGTGATGAAACGCCGCAAGAGATGCCTAGAGGGAAGATGGAGGTCTACCCGTTCTGAATCTGACCGGACACAGGTAAGAGCCCATTTACGGACTTACATTGTGGCGCTGAGAGTAGCCAAACGTCACCATTGTGCTACTCTCATAGCATCCGCAGAAAACCGCCCTGCCGCCCTGTTTAGGGTGACCCGCTCCCTCCTTCAACAGAGGGTGCGGGAAGCCCCGTTACAGGGTAGAGCAGAGGAATTTGTGACTTTTCTGCAGGAGAAAATCGCTCAGATACAGAACGAGCTAGCCCCCATTCATGGCCCAGTGGGATGCCACGAGACAGATCTTGTTTGGGAGGAGTTTGACTCAGTTACTTCCGAGGATATGGACAGGTTACGTGGGCGACTGCGAGCCACCACATGTTTATTGGACCCGTGTCCCTCCTGGCTTGTATTGGCATCCTGGGAGGTGACACGAGGCTCGCTCCAAGAAGTTGTCAACGCATCCTTAAGTGAGGGTTCCTTGCCTGCTTCCCTAAAAGAAGCGATGGTGAGGCCCCTCCTTAAGAAGCCCTCTTTGGATCCAGCTCTTTTGAACAACTACCGTCCAGTCTCCAACCTTCCCTTTTTGGCGAAGGTTGTTGAGAGTGTGGTGGCACAACAGTTTCCCCGTCACCTGGAGGAAGTTGATTATCTAGATCCGTGCCAGTCTGGCTTTCGGCCCGGGCATAGCACCGAGACGGCATTGGTCGCGTTGGTTGATGATCTCTGGAGGGCCAGAGATGGGGATGTTCCTCCATCCTGGTCCTATTAGACCTCTTGGCGGCTTTCGATACCATCGACCATGGTATCCTATTGCATCGGCTGGGGGGGTTGGGGGTGGGAGGCACCGTTTTACGGTGGTTCTCCTCCTACCTCTCTGGCTGATCGCAATTTGTGTTGGCAGGGGGGCAGAGGTCAACCGCGAGACCCCTCGTATGTGGGGTGCCTCAGGGGTCGGTCCTCTCGCCCCTCCTGTTCAACATATACGTGAAGCCGCTGGGTGAGATCATCCGTGGTTTTGGGGTAGAGTACCATCTATACGCTGATGATACTCAGTTGTATATATCTACCCCAAACCACCCCAACGATGCTGTAGCGGTGATGTGCCAGTGCCTGGAAGCCGTACGGATCTGGATGGGAAGTAACGGACTCAGGCTCAACCCGACCAAGACCGAGTGGCTGTGGTTTCCGGCCGCCCGATTCAACCAGCTCACTCCATCGCTGGCCATAGGGGGCGAACATCTTGCCCCTGTGGATGGGGCGCGCAATTTAGGTGTCCTCCTGGATGCCCGGCTGTCCATGGAAGATCAAGTGACAGCCGTGGCCAGGAGGGCGTTTTAACAGGTTCGCCTGGTTCGCCAATTGCGCCCCCTATTGGATCGGGACGCCCTTCGCACAGTCACTCATGCGCTCGTGACATCCCGACTGGACTATTGCAACTCTCTCTACATGGGGCTTCCCTTGAGGTGCACCCGGAGACTTCAGCTAGTCCAGAATGCAGCCGCGCGAGCAATTATGGGGACCGCAAGGTCCACCCATGTAACACCGCTCTTGCGCGAGCTGCACTGGCTACCTGTCGTCTTCCGGGTGCGCTTCAAGGTGCTAATTATCATCTTTAAAGCGCTCCATGGCTCGGGACCTAGCTATCTGCGGGATCGGATCCTGCCTCATACATCCTCACGGCCGATTCGCTCCCACAGAGAGGGACTTCTCCGGGTGCCGTCCACTAGACTGTGTCAGCGGGCGACACCCAGGGGAAGGGCTCTCTCTGTGGCAGGCCCGGCCCTCTGGAAAGACCTTCCCCCCGATATTAGGACGACCACGGACCTCCGCTCCTTCCGTCTTAAATTAAAAACTTACTTTTTCCGTCTGGCCGGCTTGGGATAGTCCCCCTGTCTTGGGGTTTTACTGGGTAGATTTTAGTTCAGTTAGTTTAATGGGAATTTTAGCACAGGTTGAGTTTAATTTGGCTTTTAAAATTGTTTGTATATTTTATTGTTGTTTGTATGTTTTTTACTGTTTTTATTCTACCTGTGCACCGCCCCGAGTCCCCATGGGGAGAGGGAGCAGTTTATAAGTATTCAATGAAATGAAATGAAATGAAATGAAAGAAGGCTTCTGATATAAGAGATCACCCGATTCTTGTGGGATCACACTGGGTTGGTAAAAGTGATTTGTAACCTGAAAATTCTCCTTAACTCTCAGACCGTGCTCAAACAGCAGGTTATGTTTACAGTATATCTTGAAAGTTCTTTGCACAATTATATCTTCTGCAGATGTTATACACTTTCCTGAACTGAAACATAACCACTCATATTGTAGTTATTTTCTGTTAAGCTAAGGCAACATGCTGCATTGAAATACCATGTAGAAGCTTCAACTTTATCAGAACACGACATTACTATTGCTGCATGTCCCTAGGTATAACACATATACTTGAGGAATTACACTGGTCATATTTACTTTCTTGGTGCATTTAAAGTGCTGGTTGCCATTTCAAAATTCTACATGACCTAGGACCATGATAGTGAACGTATGGTACACATGCCACAGGTGGCATGCAGACTCCTCTCTGCAGGCAAGCCAGCCATCGCTCGAGCCCAGCTCCACAGCATATGAATGTGTGCCTCCTACTGGCCAGCTGGTCTTTGGGTCTCTGCCGTGCATGTGTGTGGGGAAGGGTGCATGTGGGGGATGCATGTGTGCATATGGGGGGCATGGCGAACCACAGGCGCGGGGGCAAGATGCAGGCATGGGAGGGGGGGTGCAAGCACTGGAAGGCGCTGCCCATTTTGAGCCTGGAAGACCTCCTGCACCAACCTGGAAGGCACAAATGGGCAAGAGGGAGTGGAGAGCAGGGGGGGGTCATGTGCCCATGCATTAGCTGTGTGTGAGTGTGGGTGTCACATGCACATACACAGGGGCCAGGGTGGATGTGCAGGTCACGTGCACATTGAATTATGGGTGTGGGCTTTCAGCATGCAATGACAAAAAGGTTTGCCATCACTGACCTAGGACATGGAAACCTCTAGATCACCAACTCACAGTAGTTTCTGTTCATTCAATAAGACCTGGCACAGTGAACTTTTGGCATGTCCCTCCCTCTATGTAATATCATCTTTAGGATCATGGGGACAAGCCTTGTCAATCATAACATATATACTATGGAAGAACATTTATTTCAAGATTAGATTGGTCCTTTGTTGACATTTTGATAACCAATTTCATTGTAATTTTTACAATGACAATAAAGATTATTATTATTATTATTATTATTATTATTATTTCTTTTGAAAAGCCATTAAAACTTGGTTATCCCCGAGGACCTTGAGATTTGATTTGCTATGAGTACACATGCATATATGCACACACAAACACATACACAAGTTGTAGCATTGGAATATGTTTGGTGTCTGGTTATTCTTCTGCCATGTGGATTAATTTTTTTTTCTCTTTTCTGTAATCGGTTTAGTTCTTTTGTTTCACTGTTTTTAAGTCACTCAGGGTCCCTTCTTATTGAAGAGATTTATAAGTCCCAAAAAATAAATAAATAAATAGCTTTATTTCTAGCAAGGGAAAATATAGGAACACTATAAATTAAACATAAAAATTAAACTGCAAAAAAATCACTTAGTCTGAAAATCTGTATCTAATATTCACATCATACCAAGTCTCAACTTGTCATCCCATGAATATGAATGACTTATCTGTTTATTTATCTGATTGATTGATTGATGTGCCTCATCTCATCTCATCTCTTCTCATATCATCTCTTATTAACAGTCAAAAAGAATTTTCTGGCCCTACCCATATCCTCTGCCACTGCGTCAGTTTCATGGAAAAAGGCTTAACACACTTTTATGCTCAATTAGAAGCTCTGTTGAAACCTCTCCAGATAAACAGCTAGGCAGCTCTTTTTATTCATTCTATCTCTGACCCATAACCACATGGAACTGCCATACTGCTGGTGAGAAATCCAGTTGTCTAGACAGGAGATGCCAAATATTAACAACGTCCTGGGCTATGCATATCACCAAGGCCTGCGCAAGACCCAATTAATTTAGCCTATCATTTTCAGGCACAATGGAGATTGCTATCCTAATTGGCCCTAGGGGTAATATTATCTGACAATCCAGTTAGCTTCAGTGCATCATCTTGTCCTTTTCATCTGATAATAATCTGCCTTGTTTCACCCATTTCCATTCGTCAGCATGGAGGTATAGGTTGTGTGATCCAGAAAGAAGACTTGGTTGAAAGCTATCTTCTTACCTTTAAATATTTAATTTTTAATTTATTTCAATTTATATACCGCGCCTTCTCCACCGAAATGGACCCAGGGCGGTGCACAGGAATTTAAAACGAACAATAATAAAAATACAATAAATACAATAAATAGGTAAAAAAGAATTAAATCACAGCCTGTGCTAAAATTCCCCCTAAAAATCTAACATCCATTTACGTGTTTGGCAGAAGCTATATTACAAAAATCTAAACTATTACGCAAGACCAGCTTGCTGAAAAAAATATGTTTTAAGTGAATGGCGAAAGAGGAGAAGGTCCGTGATAGTGCGAAGTTTGGGGGGTAGGTCGTTCCAGAGGGCCGGCCCTGCCACAGAGAAGGCCCTACCCCTGGGCACCGCTAGCCGGCATTGACCGGCAGTTGGTACCCTCAGTAGGCCCTCTCTGTGGGAGCGTGTCGGACGCAGGGAGGTATGTGGCAGGAGACGGTACCGCAAGTAGCTAGGCCCCGAGCCATGGAGCGATTTAAAGATTTAAAAATAAAGGTGATTGATTGACAGTTCCCCTTTTCCACACAGTCTTCCACACTGGGAAAAATCAACAAGTAGGGGAGCCCAAGACTCAGTTTATTCAGTATAGTCCCAAGACTCACTTGCAAGGTAGAACTTCAATACTATGTTGCTATTATTTATACATTCACATGTTCAATGAAGGGAGGTGAGCTGGTGCTTGAACAGTTCCAGGACTTCCGGGTTTAGAAGAAGCAGGAGACTCTAAACTCAGTTTTATCTTTCTCTTCCAATCTGAAGGGATCAAAAAATACTTAGAGTGCACATTCCAAAAACTGTATTGAACGTTTCATGTATGAACTATTGGAACAGGTTGGGTAAGCTATGAAAGCACAATGCATTTTCTTTCCCTGTAGGAAACATACAAACACACACAAACACTATAGAACATATGTTTTCAATTTTACTTTCCCCCATACATGAGCAAGCAGACTATAATAAATGGATACATGTTTTGGAGTGTTCCTTTGTCTTTATATTAGGAGGCACCTTATGCAGTAAATTTAATGCTGGCATATTCATGTCAGCAACACTCACTGTTGATAATCTTTCTGGTGACTTCTGCAGAATGTCTCACAAATTAGATAAATGGTTCGTAAGGAGAACAATGATGTTCTAAACTTACCATGACCTCTTTCCCTTTCTTTTGATCACTGTAAATGTGATCACTTACCACATTCTTGATTTTGACTGTTTCTTAATGAGAATACATTAATGGAATCACAGTGTTTGTTTTACTCAGATTTTATAGGAGGGCCATTTGTGTTATAATCCAAGCAATTGCCAGTTCGTAACAAAAACTGTCCTTAAGAGAAAAATAGGGAAAAGGGAAGAATTTGTATTACTTGTTCTTTAAAAAGTTTTCTTTTTGTTTTGTGCAATTATATTTTGGATAGAAGAAGATCTCATGGATCAATATAAACTTTGCGGTGAATACACTATTTGTTGTCTGCTTTTATAATTGATATTTTAAATATTTCCATAATTGTTTAAAAAAAAAAACCTTCAGGCATCCTGTAACTAATATAGTCTTTAATATCTCCTTTTAAATCAGAAATGATTCCTCCTGAGGCCTTGGAGAATTGTTGATTCCAGTAGTTATCAGACATAGTTGAATGAGATTAATCAAGGGTCGGACTTGATACAAGGCAGCTGTCAGGCTCCCTGAATCCAGAAGAAAATCTTAGTCCCCTGACTTTGCATGCTTTAATTTACCTCTTAGGTTAGATCACAACCTTTGCTGGCTGTGGAACTCTAGCAGTTGAAGTCCACAAGTCTTAAAGTTGCCAAGGTTGGAGACCTGTAGTTTAGATCAAGGGTCCCCAACCTTTGCAACTTTAAGTCTGAAGGACTTCAGCTCCCAGAATTCTCCAGCCAGCAAAGCTGGCTGGAGAAGTCTGGGAGCTGAAGTCCTTCAGACTTAAAGTTGCAAAGGTTGGAGACCCCTGGTTTAGATGACTGTGTTTGGTCACATAAGATAGTTGTCAGCATTCCAAATAGCCTACAAAATTAAATAAGAGTCCAATGCAAAGCATCACTCAAAGTTCCAATTTATTAAGAGACCCATGTTGGCACATCTGGGGGAAACCCAAATCTGAGTTTCCTGGTTTTCCCCCACCCAGTTGAAAGTTCAAGATCTTGCCCCCACACCTACATAGAGACAAAGGATGACCTTGGATTCTAGAAAGGAATTTTATTTTGGCTACATAAAATTTTACTCTGTACCATCCCCCCTCCCATTTACTAACAATAGAAACAGCATAGTAGAATAATAGAAAGTGTGACAGGCCAAAGATCCAAAAAGGAATATGGCTGCAGGCCTGACAATAGTCTTGCTAGAGGAAAACCTATATTGCAAACTAGAACAAAGTCCTATTGAATAGTTTCGTTGTCCTCTGCTAGTATGAAAGTGCTGGCCCAGAAAATGTAAATCCATCCTTTTTCTAGCTTTTCTCCCATTGCAATGGATTCTGCCCTTAGTTTCAAGACCTTGAAATCAAACAGTTATTAGTTGCTGACATAAATGACATTTTGTCTTGCAAATTGCTGGTTTTCAATCTGCTTACAGCAACATCCTGGATTCTACATGAAACAAAACAATAATTGCAAATTATTATAAACGATGTCTTTCTGTAACCTCATGGGTGCCAAATTCTGTCAGTATGACATTAAAAATTAATTAAGTAGCAATTACTTTATTTCCTGCTGTTCAATTAATTAAAAGAAGAGATAAAGAATATAATGATTAGTTTTTGTATTTTGGTAATGTTATGTTTAATTTTTATTAGATTAATAGCAACACTTTATTGTTAATCCTGTCACCCACAATAGCATAATTATCATGGCATACTTATTAAAAAGAGGAATATTTGGTCATTCAAGAAAAATAAATACAGCAAAAGAAAGGTATTTACGTTATACAGAATATTAAATATAAAAATCAAATGTATTCCACTCCTATTTCCAAAAGACAAACATGATTAACAGGAACAAAACAAAATATTTCCCCCATCTTTCCCCAAATATTTAAAATAATTTTCTCTATCCACCTCAATCTGAGTCTTCCTACACTATTGTGGAATAGTGATTCCATCTGTGTTGTAATTGGCCTTAATTACACAGAACAATTAGGTTATATTTGTGGGGGATTCTGGGAACTGAAATCTACATCTTTTTATATATTTTATATTTTTAGCAGAGTTGGAAGGGACCTTGAGGTCTTCTAGTCCAACCCCCTGCCTAGGCAGGAAACCCTACACCATTTCAGACAAATAGCTATCTAACATCTTCTTAAAGACTTCCAGTGTTGGGGCATTCACAACGTCTGGAGGCAAGCTGTTCCACTGATTGATTGTTCTAACTGTCAGGAAATTTCTCCTCAGTTCTAAGGTGCTTCTCTCATTGATTAGTTTACACCCATTGCTTCTTGTTCTACCTTCAGGTGCTTTGGAAAATAGTTTGACTACCTCTTCTTTGTAGCAGATTGAAATATTGGAACACTGCTATCATGCCTCGCCTAGTCCTTCTTTTTGTTAATCTAGACATACCCAGTTCCTGCATCTGTTCTTCATATGTTTTAGCCTCCAGTCCCCTAATCATCTTTGTTGCCCTTCTCTGCACTCTTTCTAGAGTCTCCACATTTTTTTTTACATCGTGGTGATCAAAACTGAATGCAATATTCCAAGAATGGCCTTACCAAGACATTATAAAGTGGTATTAACACTTCACGTGATCTTGATTATATCCCTCAGTTTATGTAGCCTAGAACTGTGTTGGCTTTTTTGGCAGCTGCTGCACACTGCTGGTTCATATTTAAATGGTTGTCCACTAGGATCCAAGATGCCTCTCATAGTTACTACTATTCAGCAAGGTACCACCTATACTGTACCCGTGCATTTGGGTTTTCTTGCCTAAATGTAGAACCTTACTCTATTCACCATTGAATTTCATTGAATTGAATGAAATTGAATTTCTTAATGTTGTTGAGGTTCAAAAAACACTGTTCAAAGTACATCTTATATTATCTGGGTTCTGGCCTTTGATTGCCATACTCGGCATGGAATCTAAAATATCTGATATGTTCAGGAGTGCTTGTTTCTTTGTCTTTGCCTTTCCCTTATGATCCACTCACCCATGTGCTGTCAAGTTATTTTCATTTTCAACTTGTATACTGTTCACTTTACTCTGTATTCCCAATACTTCTCTCTCTTCGTCATGTTGCCCTGTTGTCTGCTTATGTATCATACTTCTTTAATTATAGCCAGAATTGTACCCTTCTCCAGTCCTATTTATAATTGATGCTCCACCTGATTTCCTGCTTCCTCTTATCCTGTCTCAGGATCCAATCATCTTTGTCAGTTGTGGCAGCAAAGAGAAATAAGAATTCAACAGAAATTCAGTAAAGAGTAAGATTGGAATTGTGACGCGCACACACTCACACACACTGACATACACACACAGAGAGGAATGTATATATTGGTTAAGTGTCTAACACCAATAATTCCATACTATAGGGCTGTTGTTATAAGGATAAAACGAAAAGAGATCCTTGAATTATCAGAAAAAAATACAATATAAATACATCACAATCTCTGCATTAGGTGGTGCACAACATGTTACGTTGGAATTAGCTCTTTAAACTACCCTGTTTTTAGAAAAGGAAGACACAGTAACACTGTACCATTATGAACCATTATTTATATTTTATTTTGGAAGATATTTCTACCTCTTGAAAGAAATGAATATTGGCAGCTTGTGTCCTCGATCTTCTGAAATGGCTTGTTTTATTTTTTTCAAATGCTTTTGCAACAATGATAGAGAAACCAGAAAATAACACAAAGATAAAAGTGCATGAAAGATAACGGAAAAAACTCTCATAGAATGTGGTTTTATTTTAAAAAAGCAAAAATTAATCTTCATCATCTATCAATTGGTCCAAAATCAATAGTCTCATTTCCATCCAGCTTTTTTATATCATCTTCTTTTTATACATTTTTAAAGTCAGTAAAAATTTTCCATTAAACTGACCTTGGGAAATACATGATGCTTTTAAATGGCTGTGAAATTCTACTCAGAAATAAGTCTCATTCAGTTCAAATGGCATTTACCATACTTACAATTGGTCCAGAACATGATTGCAAACTTATTTTTCTTTCTCTCAATACTGACACTGATTGGGACAGGGCCAAAACTTATAGATAAGATTCAATTTGTGATATTTCAAAGTATAACTCGGGGGGTGGGAATCCTATTTAACATCCTGGAACACTACTGCCCATTACTGGCCAGAACCAAGCTCTGTAATATACTGGTCAAATTTCCTATAATATTTATATGTTGAATGAGGCATCTAAATATAGATTACAGCTGATGAAATCTTGTGCCAAAATATATTGCCTAAGAGTCATAATTATATATGTTTTTCATTACTGTGCATGGCTACTTATTCCTGTATACCAGATGTTGTCTTTGAAATGGGGACTTAAATATTTTCTTGGCATGATAAAATGTGTCAAGGATTGTTTTTAATTGAGTGCCTGGATAACTTCGTCTCAATGAGGAATAGTCATGTTCCAGCACAAGTTCTTTTATATAAGCCCACTTCCAAGAAACTTCTAAATATTGTTTTTTTTTTAAAACAAAAAAACTCAAACCCTTCAGATGTATTTGAAGTTCATCCATCAGTCGTCTTATCTCAGGCATGTCACCAAAAGACTCTTTGCCACTGAAACTTAATCTATACCACATGCGAGTGTGCTGGGATGTCTGCAGTGCATATCTGCGATCATCTAAGCAACTGTGTTAGTCTATCCACTCTGAATAATTTCATTCAGTCAAGGTGACCTGCTTGTTCTTTTGCCGTTTTGGTGACAGGTTTTGAATATATGATGAAAAGAAAAGTTTGAGTGGCAACATGATTACAAAATCCATAGAGTCTCTCAGGCTAATATAATTGTACAGTACAGTCAGTCTCCTTGATTAGGTACCCACAGTAATATAGCTAGCTGGTAAGAGTGTTCAATTCTTGTTACGCTTAAGGTTTGAATGACAAGAACTGAACACTGCCTTTAGACACGAGAGTTTTGTACTTATTACTTCTGTGAAGAAACGTTTCTGTATATTCCACCCCCCCAACTTTTTTTTCCCCATTTCTTGCCTTTTTTTCTTTGTTTCCTCTTCTTTCCTTTATCCTTTCTTGCTAACTATTTGTGTGTGTTAGATTTTACCATCTTTAAAAGTTTGAATAAAAATTATACTGAAGGAGATATAGATAATATGAATTTACAAGGATCTCTCAGTAAAGGAAATGATTGGAGCTACGACCGTAAGTATTTTAGAACCTATTTTTTTAATATTACAGATTCACTCATCATTGAAGGAATCTGTAATACAGTAAAACTGGTCTCTGCTTGATTCTTCACTCTCCAACCATTTTAAGGCCAAGCAAACACTTCAGTGTATTCAGTGACTTCGTGATATCTTTTCCTGAAAGCAGTATTCAAAAATGATAGCATGTACTTTCAAATGCACAAAACATCTTCAGAGAATCATTGAAAAACTTCCTAATACTGTGTACCGGACACCCAGACATTTTCTAATTTCAAAAATAGATTTGCCACACAAACAAGACAGAAATTGCTTCCACTTCCCAAAGAGATACTATCGGGCAAAGACGTTGCATGCATACACAGTGCTTCAAAGCCCTACAGCAATGGCTTATAAAAATGGTTTAAGAAACAAAAACGCCAATGTTAAAAAGTAGGAAAGAATTAAACATGTAGAAAACATAGTTATTCCATGAGGCTGGCCTGGTTTAGTAGCTCTTAATTTGGTTATTTTAAATTGGTTTTAATTCAAATTTTAAATTGATTGTATTTAATTCGAATTTTTAGAACAGGCCCTAATTTAATTTAATATTATTTTAGAATGTCGTATGTATTGATGTTTTTATATGCTTTTATTGATGCCTGTTCACTGCCCTGAGTCCCACAAGGGAGAAGGGCGGTATATAAATTTAATAAACCGTTAAACCGTTAAAACATGTATACATATTGTCTCTTTTTTTTTCTTTTTACATTACATTTTACCAAAAGAGGAGAATATTTATAGTTCAGGGTTAAAATGAGGGGTGCTTGGTGTTCTCTGAGCTGGCTTGTTTTCTTGAAGATATTTTATTACCCAAACTAGTAGAGATGGGAAGGTTTCAAGGAACTTTCTTATCAGAAAATGGACAAAAAGCTTGAAGGCAAGAGAAAAAGCCTCCAGGACTATGCATTTTCCATCTCCCCTACCATGCGTTCTAGCATCAACTATTACTGATGATGTTACCTAGTTTGGGTAATGAAACGTCTGCAAGAAAACAAGTAAGCTTAGAAAGCACCAAGAACATTCCTCTTTTCCCTGGTCCCATGCCATTCAAAAGCCAAGAGTGCTCCTGAGCATCGCCTTATATGAACTATAAGTATAAAACAGAGAAATTTTTTTTTGCCACATTGATTTAAATATGTATAGAATAATACATGCAATCTCTGTACATCTCTGATTGTTTAAGATTTACACCCTCAACCCCTCCCCCCAAATGTATTTATGTTGTTCAGCAGACAGCTGAACCTGTTCAGATCCCAAGGCAGCTGAGAACTGACTGAGTTACCTTGTCCTAATCACTGTATTTCAACTTACCTTGTAAGATTGCTCTAAAGATAAAAGAATCTACAGTAGCTTCTTGAATTAAAAACAGAATATAATGTAGTTGTTAACTTAAGTTTGCATGTCAATGCAATAAACTGTCATTTTCCGAGCATCCTGATCAAGACAAACTTTTCAGTCATGTAGTAACTTATTACTTGGGCCTCAACGTTGTTTGGGAATTCTTACCCCAAACATGAAAGTTGAACCTCAGTGGCTGAAATGTTGTCTGCAACACTATGATTCTAGAATTCAGAACTCTAGTAAATTGCATCCAAAGGCAAAGTTCACTCCTTTGTTTTCTCGTTCCATTGGCAGCCTGATATGGTAGGGGAAATGGAAAGTATGTAAGTTCTAGAGGGCTTTTTCTCTTGCCTTCAAGCTTCTTGTCTATTTTCTGATAAGGCATTTCCTCAAAACCTTCCCAACCCTGAAGCAGCAGGCCTGCATTTTTTCAGAGGTCAACCACCCAAAGAATTTGGCAGCGTGATTTAAAATGACCCCAGCAACGGATGCTTTGTTCACTGCAGAGGGCCATCCACAAGAGGTGTGGTTCAGAATCCACTTGGTTGCTGCATCAAGGATGGCTTTTGCTTAAAACCAGAAGCTTGTTGCAACTGGCTTCATATAAGAAATGTACCAGATAATGTATTTGGTGTCTAAAATGTTCAAATCACCTCACTAAATTATTTTTTAGTAGAGCACACAAATATCTTTTCTTCAAGTGGGTTTTGAAACTCTGATAAAATTCAGCCTAGCATTAGAGGAATGTGTGTTTTTTTTTTCTTTGTGTCTCAGAACTACTTGTGCTAAGAGTTTTCAACCATGTGACTGAGAGTATTTGTGGCATTAATGGCCTTGCTGAGGTGCATAGCAATTCAATTCATGTTAGAGAAAATTGTCTCAACAGCTAAGGCAATGAAGCCGCCTGCTATCCTATTCAGAGCAAAGATCTGATAATAGTAATTGGACCAGCTTGCAGTCATCACTTATAGCTTCATTTTGCAATGGTACCCGAGTATTTCTTTTCAGGACATGCCTCACCCATATATAACCTGGAATGGACCTGAAATCTTTGGAGGAGTAGGAATTCAATTTAAGTGTTCCAGCCCTGGTAGGTCAAACACATAATCAGTTTCCCATTCCTGAATATGGCTCTGTAGTGAGTTAGAGTTGGATGTAGACATTGTCTTGGAATTTTGTGCCTACTTCAATCAAGTCCTCTTCAAACTTGTATTTTGTTTAATGTATAAGTAAGAATTGTTTTTAGGTCGTGTGAAAGTTTAACTTCCCTGAACAAAATGTTCCCTGCCTGCCATTCCATTGCTGACAATCAGCAATCAGAGCAAAGAAACAGAGTGAAAAAAAATAACTGGGGAATACAATAAACACAGAGAGAGAGAGTCTCCTGCCTTTTCATCTTTTCATCCAGAGACCACTTAGTTCTAGGTGATAAGAACTGTTGTATAGTCAAAGTAATTTGCTCTTGTTTCTTCCTTTATTTTTATTACCTACCTTCAAACTGTATTTCCCATTTATATAAAACAGATTCAAAGCAACTATTATCCCAGATCATAAAAATGCAAAATTAAATCCAACTAGCATTAAATTGGGTTAAGTGAAAATACTAAGTCTACAAAATGCCAAATAAAGAGGGGATAACACATACCGCCTTAATAATAAATATTATTGCTTTTGGAATGTTTTTAGTATTTTGAAACATTTTGGAATGTTTTTAGTATTTTGAATATGTATGTATGTATGTATGTTAGTTTTATGAGCTGATCATAAAATGAGTTAGCTCATAAAACTAACACACATATCTAAAAAAAAATTTACACAACGTAATTCATGGTTCTCTGTCTAGATGGTCTCTGGTGATGAGCCGAAAGGCAGAGAAGGAAACAGTATGTCTCCTCCCTTAATGGGGTCCTAACAGGAAGTTGTGAAAACAATTATCTATCTATCTATCTATCTATCTATCTATCTATCTATCTATCTATCTATCTATCTATCTATCTATCTATCTATCTATCCATCCATCCATCCATCCATCTATCTGTGTGTGTCACAACACCCTGTTAAGCTCCAATTAAGAGATTCTCCCTGATTTATTTATTGATCAGCTCAAAAATCTAACATACACACACACACCCACACACACACACACACACACGTACTGACTGGGTGGCTTACAAATGAATATGGAAATTTAATAAAGAAATAATAAAGTTGGAGTCCTCAATGAAATAAATATTAGATTCAAGTGGCTTAAAGACACTCCTTAATGAAGAATCTACATCTGGAAACAGTTATAATTGGGACAAGGTAAGGAAATATCATTCTGCTTCCAGATAGTGTTGGCCCATATCTCAGTTGAACCCTTACCTTTGGCAACTGGACTTTGATAACATCTGCACAGCCACACACTGCTCTTACATGCTATAAAATAAGCATTTCCAGCACAAAGAATCTGGGAGAGAATAGCTGCCAAAATTCAGGGAGCCCATATACCTTCCTCCCTCCAAATTGAAATAAGGAATAGAAAGACACTTGGGAGAAATCATAACTCAGGTATATTGGTTTCAAAATACAGAGTTTAAAGTTCATACTGGTTTAAAAGTTCAAAATAGTTTACTTAGACAAACTTTATTTGCTAGGGACTGCATAGACATCTTGTGGCAGTAGTATCCTGTGCATTGTGTCTCAATCTCACAAATGACACACAGTATGGTTCAGGTGTACCTGAATGATGTCATGGTTCATGTGACATCAATTACCCTTCTCCTCATTCTTATGAATGACAGCCAACTGCCTTATGGCCTGACTATATTCAAGCACTCCAACTTTGCGCCAGAAACAAGAACAAAACACTTCATTAATCTAGTATAGGCAAGAAAAATGGACCAAGTTCTCTGAGATTTGGGACTTCCTGAATGTTTTGAGTCTCTAAATCAAGACTTAATCAAATTACAGACTTAATTCTACATTGAGATAAATTGCAAAATTCCCATATCAAGAGTACTTCTACCTTATACATAAAGGCAGTGGTGAAATTCATTTTTTTTTATTACCAGTTCTGTGGGTGTGGCTTGGTGGGCATGACAGGGGAAGGATACTGCAAAATCCCCATTCACTCCTCACTCCTCTCCATTCCCACCCATTCTGGGGCCAGCCAGCGGTGGTATTTGCTGGTTCTCCAAACTACTCAAAGTTCCACTAGCGGTTCTCCAGAACCTGTGAGAACCTGTTGAATTTCACCCGTTCATAAATGTATCTGAATGTTGAAAAACTTATTTTGATTGAAATCCTCCATGTAAACTGAGGAAAAGATTAAGCATTCAGACAGACCACCCACTTTGCAGTAGAACATGAAAGACTGGAACAATTGGTGAAATCTGTTCAAACTATGTGCTTTGACCTGTCAGTGAAAGCTTTTCCCACTAAGTGAAGGCCAGCAATGGAGTCATTTCATTCACCAAATGATAAATACTCTGCTCATTCTTCAGTTTAAATCAATGTTTCTCAAATGTGGCAACTTTAAGATGTATGGACTTCAACTTCCAGAATTCTTGAGCCAGTCATGGTGGTCAGAGGAATTCTGGAAATAAAAGCCCACTTATCTTAAAGTTGCCAGGTTTGAGAAATACTAATTTAAACTCATCAGAGACTTTTTTAAGACTTCTGATATTTGCAAATGTTGTCATTACTTGAGTTGTTCAATGTTGTTGTGCAACTGTATAATTGATTCTTAGTAATGCTAAAACTGAGTCTAAATTTAAATTTTTTATTTTTTAATGTACCAACATAAACTAATTTGGCAATCTTAAAAATGGCATAAAGTATTAACACTTTATGCCATATTTATTTGCAATATGTAATTTAAACAACTGATAGAAGTGACAGGAATTCTGAATTATTCTGGTATCTGCTTTTACTATGTACCATCTATGAAACTTTTAGCATAACATCTAAACAATATAAAAGTTTGTAATTTATATGTCAAAATGGATTTTGGGATAAAACAATTATGGTAAACTATATTTCTATTTAAAATTCATTTTTAAATAAAGATATTAGAAAATGAGAAAACATTATATGTTCATATCAGGGATGGGTTCCCTGCGCATACACAGTGCAATAAAAATTGTTCTGTGCATGCACAGAAGCAAAATCAAGATAGTGGCGCCTATAGCGCCACCTGGAGAACTGGTATGGAGGTATGGCACGCCTGGGTTGCTGGTGTTCCAGCGATCCAGGCTGCAAACCATTACCATTTCGGCTGAACCGGTCCAAACTGGGAGGAATTCACCACTGGTTCATATGTTATTTAGTTTGCTAGCTGGAGAGCTAATAGAATGGACTAGGGACAAAGATTTTATGAGAAGTGAAGATCACCTATTAATTCCACTCCAATTTGCAGGTAAAATAGAAAGAAGATTCTCCTCCTGTCAATAACATTTTTAAAAATTCTTGATTAAAGACATAACAGGAAGAGATATATAGAATTGCCATTTGGGGAGCAGGAAAAATTGAGGAATGAAGGAAATGATAAAGCATAAAATTAGAAAATGAGTCGATTGATGATAGCAGCTTGCATATCCCAGGGTTTCAGATACAGAGGGCAGATGGAATTGCAGAAACATCCAGTAAAAAGAAGAGAAGGGGCCTCTGCTTTTATATCAACAACCGATGGTATAAAAAAGTAACTATGCTAAAGAAATTCTGTAATGTGAACTTAGAGACATTAATTATCAATTGAAAACCGTTTTATTTCCCAAGGCAGATCAGAACAGCTATTCTGAGAAGCTGAAGAATCAGCTCTCAACCAATGAACCAGCAAAAGTGTGTCCCAAAGGTGCTTTTTCCAAAAGGCAACCGGACTTTCTGGTTTTTCTTTGAAGATGTTTCACTTTTTATCCAATAAGCTTCTTCAGCTTGGGACAACCATGATTTGGATGC
Source organism: Rhabdophis nuchalis (assembly GCA_039707465.1). Classification (NCBI taxonomy): domain Eukaryota; kingdom Metazoa; phylum Chordata; class Lepidosauria; order Squamata; family Natricidae; genus Rhabdophis; species Rhabdophis nuchalis. The sequence continues at coordinate 61,555,575 of CM077645.1, forward strand.
CTGAGAATCTCTACAGACATTCAGCAGATGTATGAAAAATTATTTAAAATAACAGTGGTTACAGAAAATCTTCTTTCCATGCTGAAGGGAATTGACAATGGGCAGATGATCTAAATGTGTTTTACTGCAGGTCTGAGAGGAAACCAGTATCAGCAATCATCACTACCATCTCCATATCAGATATACCCATCAGGGTGAACCTATGGCACGGGTGCCACAGTGGCACGCGGAATCATTTTTTAGGGCACGCAAGGCGTTGCCCTGTCAGATCCAGCGTGCTTGTGTGCGCTGACCAGCTGATTTAGGCCTTCTTTTGAGACCGTTTTTTGCCCTCTGGAGGTGGGGGGGGAAAGGCTGTTTTCACCCTCCCCAGGCTCCTAGAAAGCCTCTGGAACCTGGGGAGGGCAAAAAAAGCGCACCAAAAGCAGGGAGTCGTGCACATAGCATTATGGGTGTGGCATGCCCATGCACGACCCCCCTGCCCTCTCCCTGCTTTTGGCACGCGAGCCAAAAAAGGTTAACCATCACTGAGATATACTAATAACAGCCAAGCTTCATACAACTGACCCATATGACCCATATTGCCTCTTCAATTTCACAGTCCTCTTGAAATCTAAGAACTAGAGCATTTAGTTCTGCGGTTTTCAACTGACACAAAAAGGAAATACTGTAGGTCTTTGCCTGAACTCACCAAGGATCAAACAGTGACATTACTTCTCAATTTGAGCAACAAGTCACTTGAAGGAAAATAGGTATTTGTTTCTTATACTTCCTTGCATGCTCAGTGTTTGCTTTGGCCTGGATTAGGAGTAAGTGATTTAGTGCCACCCACCCAGATTTTTGGAGTTTAAAGCTATCAGGTTCAGCAAGCATGACAAATGACAACGGACGGTATATAAGTACCCTTAGAACAGGATGGATCTGCTCTAAAGTGACATTTTTATTTTAGGAGCAAAATAAAGGAAGAGCTTACAAATATGAGCTAACCAGTGTGCAGCAAGAATAGTAACAATTAAAGGGAAATGAAAACAGTTACTGGTGCTACAAATATCAGCTAGCATGCATGAGTTCACTATTTGCTTGGGCAACTCAATATCTAGAAGGTGTGCAATCAGGAGATAAGAAGAAGGAAGCTGCGGTAAAACCACAGAGAAGTGAGAAGAACTGTAGGGTTTATCGACCACTCCCTTCTCTTAAGTTCCAGATACATGAACTTTAAAACAAAAGGTTACTATGAAGGTTATTAATATAAGATCATGTTATAAAACCAGTATTTTAGACAAACAACCAGCAGCTAAGCAACTTAATTCCTACTGCAGAGAAAAGTAAACTGAGGCAAACAACAGTTGGTTCCTAAGTCCAGAAGGGAAAAGTGATTCAAACATGTAAATATCAATCCTTTGTATATAGTTTCTCTGGTAAAACACGCAAAGTGCATTATAGCAACAAAACAAAACAAAGGCAAACAACTTTACATTCCCACTATTATTTGTGATGTTGATAGTGCAATTATTCTGAATATGTGAAACAGATCTGACTGAACCAGGAAGCTGTCTTTAAGCAGCCAAAGTGTGCAACTGTGGTATAATATTTCTGTACAATGGCTTAAGTGACTTGGCAGAGGTAAGGTGCTCCATGAGGATCCCACTTCCAATTTAATAACATGAAATCTAATAAATGAAGACAGAGGATTTGATGTATTTAAACAAGCAATTTTTAGTCTTCACCCATTTTGCCTGTTACACTTTTCAGTCTCTGAGAATAATTATGTGTAATCTTTTAGAAAACCAAATATAGTTTTATGTTCACTTTATGCCTATCATATCAGTGTTGCAATAATTTGGACAGTTGCTAGATAACAGCAAAGTGATGCATGAAATCCTCTTTTCTCCCATCTAGAGATCATCAAGCTGTTTCCCATTTATTATTATGAATTCACTCTGTTTGTTTGTATGCTGAATTTAAACTGTGACAAAACCATATGACTCATGGCAATTTATCCCCCCCCCAATAAAATCAAAAGCAAGACTCAAAAAACATAAACACAATATTTGTCTATGATTATTTTGTTTTTAAGAAGGACACTTACAATTCCAATCTGACCCAGCTAGCTATTTACAAGATGAAAGGATGGACTATTTTATTATAGAGCTGTTGCTGGAAGTCATGATTTATGACAATAAAAACAACAGCTGCAGTTGTTCAACAAACCAGACTACATATCTTGATTTAGTGTAATATGTGAATAAACTCAGCTGTAATCAGCTCTATATGCACAGAGCACTAATAGCAGAATAAAATGATGAGTTGCAAAAATCCAAATGACTACCAAAAGAGAACAAAGAGAGATTTCTAAATTCCTGATGCTAGTGGTGGTCACCCACACCCGTAGGCATCAGATAAAGCCTAACTGTATAGATCAGGCCTGTCAACTCGTGGCCCGTGGCCCAGATGCGTCACGTACTGTCCATGGCCACGCCCAGTTTAGGGGGGAAAGGTCCCAATACTTCATGTGACGATGCCGTGATGACACGAGTGAAACGCGCTGGTATAGACTAGGTCTCATTTCTTTCTTTCTCCCATTCTTTGTTCTCATTTGGCATAGATGCTTTAAAACTGGACATTAGGTAGGATCCTTCACTTGTAAGCAGCAGCTGATGTAGAGCCATACTGATAAATAAAGACCGAGATAATTCTTCAGATGCTACAATTTGCACTGATCAAATGATCAGTGCAAATTATAACATTCAATTTAATGTTTCATAATTAAAGTAGGATAATCTGGTGGTCCACTGTTAAGGTAAATTATGTGCAAAAAATTCTACATAGTAGGAAAAGAACAGTGAAGACTGCTAACCACGGATAACAAAAATTGTAATTGTAATTGCTAAAATAGTGGGCTTCACTCTGCCCTTCTGTTCAAACCCAGTAAATTATTTCCACAATTGAAATTGTCATTCTGGTCTTTATTGTGACTCTTGTCAAAGGATTTCTACTGTTTTCCCCACCTCTTTTTAAAAATGTTTTATTTGATCTTTGGCTATCAAATCAAGCTAGTCTTCCTCACAACCTATACTGTCAATCAAACCAATAGTCCAATAGCAGAATCTGATTTCTCCAATGTCTGGACCTTTCTGTTTTAGTTACATAATAACTCAGTGGAACTGCATCTATCTTTAGCAAAGAGATGTACTGACTCATCACATGGGCATCCTGATCATGAACCATCTGGGAGTTTTTTTAGTAAGTTTGTTCTTTCGCATGATGCACCATCCTGCTCTGTTTGTGGCACAAGGAAACCAACCAGTTAGGGGAGATTCAGGACAATAGAATTATTTGCTGTCTGGTATCAGTGGAAACTGACCACACAAACCTGGATTCCAGCCACTGGCAATAACATGCTCAGCTTTCAGACATCCAAGAATCATAATTAAGATGTGCTGAAGCCATTAAATCTGAAATGTTATAGAGACATCATTGTCATTGTCATTTCAATTAAGATTATCTCCAGCATAATTATAACATGGATGAATAGCATTTCTACTAATCAAACTTCTGGTAAACTACTTTAAGTAAAACGCCGGCAAGATCTTTTGGGTTTAATGTTACAAAGATTCTTATTGTAGTCTTACACTCAGTGCTAAATGCTATGCTCTTCCCCATGCAAATACAGTATGAGTAGAATGTGCAATTTAATAGAAAGTATAATTGCTGTGCCACAGCCTAACCCTTTGGAAAGTATGAGTTGCAAAAGTCTGAACCTAATGCAGAAACATTTTAAAAATCCATTACTTTCTGTATGAAGGTAATACTACATTACCTTCCTAACCGAGGGGCGATTGGAATGAGATTATTTTTCTATTACTGTTGATAATGGATAAAACTCAGTTCCCAATATTATCATAACCAGCCTTGATTTTAGTAGTGCTTCTATGTGATTATCAGTTGCATTTTACTGGAACTTCAGCACACACACATATTTTTTCAACGTAAAACACAGGAGTTATGCTTGCAAAACAATCAGCAATCTTGTCACTATTAAAGGGAAAACGGGGAAAGTGTGGCCCTTCAGATGTTGCCCAATCCAGCCACACAGCCATTGTTGAGGGGTGGGGGGACAAGGGATAAGAACACTAGCCCCCACCCACCAACCCACCAATTTGAAATGTTCAAAGGTTAACATCTGGGAACACAAACATCGCAATCACAATTGTAATATGCAAAGAAGCTTCCACTGCTGAACACCGTGCATGACAAAGTACACTTGCCAGAAGCTTTACTTGTCTTTTTTTATTACACAACTATTAAAGTCTTTCCAAACAATCTTGTCCTGCTTTACAAAAGGTTGTCCTAATTTAAACTGGTTTAATGTACTGATTCTCCCCAAAGTCTTTGTAAGAACGGCACTTTAGTAAATGCACTGAGATTTTTGGAGAGTTCGACTCCAACAGAAAAATCTATTCCCTATCTTGCTTGGAGGCAATCCAGCAGTTTTTATTGGATTTAGGTTTGTTCACCTATTTATGTTGTTGAAGATTATTACAAGTAGAAAATCTTATGGCACCTTTAAGATTACCAAAGCATATAACTATGGAAATTTTAGCTTTGGTTTAACAAAGTCTATTTCATCAGATGCCTATAATCTCATAACAGAACTATACACGTTATTGCTGATAAGAGAGCAAAGAAGAGAAACAGATGACTTCTACAGAATTAATTGTCACTTCCGTTCCGAAACTTTCAAAAATACTTTGAAGATGATCCGACTGACTTCTGTCAATGCAGAAAGGCTGAGCAGGGATTTAGCAAGCCTGTTTCAATCTTCCACAGGTTTTGCATCAAGAGCAACAACAAAAGTCTGGATCTCTATTCTACATGCATGGAAAGCTTGTTATTATTTTTTTTTCAATTAATTTTTATTGAAGATTTTTTTTCCAGACTAAAAACAATACAAATTTGAAGAAAAATGAAAATAAAGAGAAGGGTACGTAAATAAGAAAAAAAGGGGGGAAACCATAAAGATGAAGAAACATTAGAGGAAAGAATGTGTTAGGTTTTTTTGAACATTATGGTTGTATACAATGACCATCATTATAGGTCTCAGAAATCCGTCACAGCAGTGGTGTCCAAAATGTCTGTCTGCCTTACGCAGAGTTTATTTGGCTTTTATATAGTCTTAACAAGCAAAGCATATGTAGCAACAGTATCTTATTGGTACATTCTCCTTGTCAATCTCTAAGACCATCCTAGCCAAGATAGAGGCTTCACATATCCAGATGGTTCCTGGTACTACCTGGTTCTGATAAACAGTTGAGGTAATTGGTCACTGAGCTCATGGCAGTTTGCTACACATGTCTATACATAACCTTTCTTCTCTTCCCACATCTAGTTCTGCTAATTAGCTGAGCTCATAGGTTAAGAGGTAACCAGCTACTGAGATCATGGCAGTTTGCTGCACATGTCTGTACATAAGTGTAAGTATAATCTTTATTGTCATAACCTGTCCACTCTATTCCTTCACATCATCCATAGGAAAAGGACCAATTCTTCCAATGTTTACCTCTTTCAGGATCGTTAGCACTATTATACCGCATCTGCCAGAAGGAACACAAAAAATAGTATAATCTATAGACTTTGCCACAAAATGAAATGTCCAGCAGTCCACCTGCTTATCTACACGAAATGGATCACAATACAAGAATGAAAAGTTCAAGATGGTGAGTTCCTGCATACAATTTCTCTCTCAAAATTTAAAACCAATGTTTTAAAAGAACATTTAGTGGTTTTGCAGGCAGAGAGCTATTGGAAATGAGTGATTAATCTGAAAACCAGTCGGTGAATCTGTGGCAAAGCACGTGAAAGAAATGCAAAGCAGATAACCCAGCAAAAATGAGGCCAGAAATTGTACAATACAGGAAATCCGTGAAACAGAACTAATGCAATATAGGAAACACGAGGCTCTGAGTCATCTTGCTGTTTCCAAAGAATTAAACATTTTTTACATTTTTGTCCCCCTTCTCATCAGTGTAGGTACACTGACAGATATTCATGCACATGACGTGTGAATTCAGGTATTTTGCTTCTAAACCCTGGTTAGTTAGCTTAGTGTCTACAAACAGAGCTTGCTATAAAATGTTGCCAGTGGGATGACTTATTTTAGTTTTTTAGATGTGGCATTTTACTATTTATCTTTATTTAGTATATTTACTCTACAAACTGGCTATAAAATTGATTGAATCAATAGTATGTTGAGTCTAGCATAATAAACACAATAAATTGTTAAGGAATTTAGATGTATGCTGTCAATTGTGAGGCAGGCAAACATAGTGAGGTGAATAGTGTTTTGAAACCAATCGAGCTGCTGGTTAAAACAACTGTGTCCATGGACAGGAGTATCAACAATGCCCCTGGACCCAGAGGGAACCCAGTGGGAAGTTGGTAAGAGATCGGCTGTTTAAATGTGAAAGAACACCAGCAACAGAGCTAATCGCCTTCTGCTATTTTCATTCCTGCTTTCCTGGAATGGGAAGTATAATACAGGATACAGTGACTTGTGCCATATTTTTTTTCTTGATTGGACTTCTCTGACTCATTTTATTTCACTGGAAGGCTATTTTTGACCTGATTTGAAAACTACCCATGTTTTACTTTATTTGAAGACTACTCACAAACTAAACTGTTCCCAAGTGCAATTGCCCATCTGTTAATACCCCAGATCCATTAATGTAATAATACATTACTATTACAGGAACCACACTGGTATGTTTTCAGGTTTAATCCAACGTGTTCTATCTTCTAGAATTTGTACATTGTTTGGGACCTGGGTATCCCATTCTATTCTGAATAACCAATCCACTCAAACAAAAGATTTTATACTGAAATGGCTGGTGGGGAGAGGGGCTTACCAATGCATATTTTCCATAGAAGATCCTACAGAGTTTGCCTATGGATTCAAACAGGTTACCCCAAGACTTGTGAATGTCTTTTTCCTTCATGATCTTTAGGAAAGGTGATGTATTCCGAATGATTGCATCGTCTGTCCTGGCTTGTGTATTTTAGTAGCATTCATTATGTATAGTGTTACTATTTGTATTCTTTTGTAGGTAATCGTGACCTACAACAGTTCATTTAGTAACCATTCAAAGGCCCGTCTGGACTATTGCAACGCTCTCTACATGGGGCTTCCCTTGAGGTGCACCCGGAGGCTCCAGTTAGTTCAGAATGCGGCCGCGTGGGGGATTCTGGGAGCTTCTAGATGCTCCCACGTGACACCTCTCCTGCGTGAGCTGCACTGGCTGCCTGTGGCTTTCTGGGTGCACTTCAAGGTACTTGTAACCACCTTTAAAGCGCTCCATGGCAAGGGACCTGGTTATCTTCAAGACCGCCTCCTGCTACCAAATACCTCCCACCGACCAGTTAGCTCCCACAGAGAGGGCCTCCTCAGGGTGCCGTCGGCTAAACAATGTCGGCTGGCGACCCCCAGGGGGAGAGCCTTTTCTGTGGCAGCCCCTGCCCTCTGGAATGACCTACCCCCTGACCTACGGACGATCACCGACCTACGCCTTTTCCGTCGGGCCTTGAAGACCTATTTATTTCGTGTGGCCAGGCTGGCGTAGTTTTTAATTTGTTTTAGAAGGGATTTTAGTAGGAGTTTTAGGACAGGCCAACTATTTAATGTATTTTAATGTATTTTATGTTTTATATTATCGATTTTACCTGCCTGTACACCGCCCTGAGTCCCAGTAGGGAGAAGGTGCGGTATATAAATTTAATAAATACCAAATACAACTTCACTAAAAAAAAGTAACTCCTGCGCATTTTTCGCACTAATGACCAGTGCAGAATCCCTGTGGTCATGTGATCAAAATTCAGATGCTTAGCAACTGGCTCATATCTACGACTGTTGCATTTTTCTGGAATCATGTGATCACCTTTTGTAACCTTCTGACAAGCAGTCAATGGGGAAGCTAGATTCACTTAACAATTGTGTTACTAATTTAACAACTACAATGATTCAGATAACTGTGGCACGAAAGATCATAAGATGGGGCAAAGGTCTCAGCAATAAAAATTGTGGGTCAATTGTGGTTGTAAGTTGAGGACTAATTGTACTATTTAGAATCAGTTGTGATTGAACTGATACAAAGATTTCATAAACAAATAATATTGTGGTTGCTTTCAGTGAACCATGACTAAATAAACCATCCCATTCATGCTATCCTTCCATCTATCCCAAACCAGTTTTCATCAACTTCCTAAACCTCCAATGTATATGATAGCTTGCTTGAAGCAGGTGAAGTTCGGCTCTTTATTCTGTTGCTGACATTCAGAACTGGCAGATTTAAAACAAAGACTAACTGCAATAATCCTCTGAAAGGGAAGGTTGCAGAGATCAAAAACAGATTATATCCAACTTCTATTGCTACTCAGGAATGCTAACACCTGAACAGCTCCCATAGCAGTGGTGTTGTCTACAATAACATTAAAATAATCATAAAAACAAATCCTTAGCAGGTGTATCATGAAGTATAATTGCAATTCTGATGATATTAGCTCAGCAATATGTTCTTATTTTGCCAACAGAAGTGGATTGATGAAATTTGTTCTTTTCTTGTTCTTTTTTTTTTGAGTATTTCATGAACTGGGTCAGTCAACAATTCTTTTCATGTTTTATGGAAGAACTTTAAATGTTGAAATAATGGCCCCATATGTTGGCTTTCCCAGGCAGATAGGACACACAGCCAGATGAGCTAATACTACTTATTTGTAAGACATTAACAGAATTTTGCAAGTCTGAAAGTACACATAATCCATAATCTTTTTTAAAGCCAGAGGAGTTAGGGAGAGTTCCTTCTGACTCTTTCTTTGCCCATTATGCAGATACCCTAACCATAACTTTTCTTTGCCCATTATGCAGCTGATCTCCCTTCTTACCTTTTCCTATCCCCTAGTCTCCCCACCTCATCTCATTATATCATGTGTACTTCTTTACTTTGGCTCACATTTATTTAGTGGACTACGACAGTGGTCCCCAACTTTTTCACTTTGATGCCCTGGCCCGTTGCAGTGGGAGAAGGAGAAGCATGTGAGTGGCAGGAACTTGATGGCACAGCTCCATTGGTGTGAATGGCAGATGCGTGCGCCCTCCACTTGTCAGAATGGAGCTTTTCATGTGAGCGTAGGGCACTTGTGCTTGTGCATGAAGCTCCACTCACGTGAGCAGAGTATATTCATGTACAAAGTTCCTTCACATGAATGGAGCTTTGTGTGTGAGCTCAAGCACCCCCTGTTCAAGCATCTTCTGTACACCAGTGCACTTTAGCATGTGTGAGCAAGGGCCCGCTCCTCACGAGTGGAGCTTTGCACATGCGCACACTTGCCCATTGCTCACATGGTCCTGTTTCAAACATACCATGGGCCCGTAGTGGACCATGGCCCTGAGGTTGGGGACACCTGGACTAATGTAACTTTTACCTATCCTAGTGATTTTCAAATAGTGTGGCCATTCTGGCAGGAGATGGTAAGGTTGGTGTTCCAATAAATCTAAAAAACATTTCAAGTAGGGTCTAATCAACTTATGGAAATACAGCGGTGATAGGGAACGCTTGGAGGGAACTGGGAATGGTGAGTATGATGCTTATCTTTGGGTAAATAGCTTTATTTGGTTGGTTGGTTGGTTGGTTGGTTGGTTGGTTGGTTGGTTGGTTGGTTGGTTGGTTGGTTGGTTGGTTGGTTGACTGATAGTCTACCCAACTCCTAAATGACTTTGGGGGTTTATAAGTAAAAATTATGTTATAAAAATAAATATTGTACACAACAACCACAAGAGCAAAATGCAAAACAAATACCAATACAAAAGTAAAACTAAAAACAAACCAGCCTGTTCCCTAGGTATTTATTTATTCAATTTTTAGAGTCACCCACCTCAGTCAAATACTTTGTCTTTTTATCATTGTTCTATACTTAAAATTGACTTTAAAAAGTACGCTCTCACAACCTTCCTTTTAAAGCTAAGCTGTATATGGAAACTAGAAGCCTTCTTTCTCTTGTGCCACACAATGAAGAATTTGTGAAGAAAGGTTAAAGTGAGATTTTCCAGAAGTAACTCCCAAAGTGATAATTAAAAAATCCCCTTCTTCCTTGAAGAACAAAAGGGGAACTTCTATTCATTTTTTTTAAGTTAGTTTTAGTTAAACATCATTTTGTCATTTTTGAACAAAGCCCTGGGAAATCGAAACTGAACTGGATTATTGGGGATTCTCATTGCTATTGATGATTTTCAGAATGTCCCCAGAGATATCTCTTGGAGAGTTAATTCATGCATGGAGGTTTAGTTTAGTTTAGTTTTATTTAAATTTGTATATCGCCTTTCTCCCTTTCGGGACTCAGGGTGGTGAACAAGCATCAATAAAAAACAATAAAAACATCAAAATATCAAAATACACTTAAAATCACATTAAAATAACATTAAATGGGTGGCCTGTTCTAAAAAACAGATAAAAACCCAGGTGATCTGGAGCCTTGATATTTATTCATAATTTAACCCTGACGTGTTAAGTTTTTTCAAAAACTTAATTGTATCTTGGCAGCAGTCTGTGTGTCCTTGCAAAACATACCTGTCAGCCATCCCAAGGTATGATAAACTATTGAGCAGAAGTGTTTGATTAATAAAAACAGCTCAGGTTTTGGCAGAGCATTAGCTTTCCTAAGATGATCAAAATAGCTATTGACCTTACAGCTTTTTCCCCCCAGCTAGGTACAATAGTAATAATGTTTCACAACTTGGGCTTCGCTTATTTGGAGAATAGCAGAAGTATTTATTGACTTGATGGACGGCTGCAAAAGACACCTATTTGGCTCTTGCCAACTCTGGAAGAGGCATTGAATAGGGCCTGCAAAGCTTAGAGGCCTTAGTTTGAGCTCCTGCTTCATTATCATGAAGCTTTTAACACTTCTTTAAATATATAGTTAGTACAAGCTAGGTCTGAGATGGTGAACCCATGGCACGCATGCCCAAAGTGGCAAGCAGAGCCATATTTGCCAACATGGCAGCCCTCAGCTCCAGGGTGCATGAGCGTGCCGGTCAACTGATTTTTGACCTTCTGGAGAACCAAAGGACGCCATTTTCGCCCTTCCCGGGCTTCAGGAAAGCCTTAGGAGGCTGGGGAGGGCAAAACTCCCCCCCTGTGTGGGGGAGGCCGCTCACATAGGTGGGGGCGGGGTCCTGCATGCATGTCCAGATGGGTGTGTGATAGTGTGCACACATACAATCCTAGCACACCTTTAGAAAAAGGTTAGCCATTACTCAGGTAGGCAAAGGAATAATGATGTTCTGTCTCCTCTTCCAGTCAATTGCATATGTAAAGAAACAAGAAATGATACATACATTTCCCATTATTTGTAAGCTATTTTTAGGGCGATCCACAGTGTTTTTTGGGAAGGTAAAGGTCAGAAAGAGGTAGTAGTGAAACAAAGAGGTAGGGTTAGAGCATGCCATTAGCAAGACTGTAGGGTTTTTTCCCTGTATTTGACAACAAGGTTTTTTTTTAATGTTAATTGTGCTAAATCGCTAAACAGGGCCTTTAATTGTATGTTTTATGTTCCCTACTTCATAAAGTTGGAAACCGTGTTCTCAGTTTGTTTCAATCAGAACTGATATTCAGCTATGCAATCAGCACAGGGCTCAAAGCAGCAGGTTGCCCACTCATAGTGTTCAGAAGATACTGAAGAGATGGAATCTAGAATTTTCTGCTTGCAAAGCAAGTCACTGACCTTGGGCGATGGCTCAGGTAAAATGTGTTCTTTAAGACCAATGAGAAAATGATGTGATAAAGTACATCAAGGAAAGAAAAGATCCACCATAACAGCCTCATGGACCCTGAAAGGTTCCAGATGGAGCTTGGGCCAATACCTGAGACCCTGACCCGCGACTCGACTGAGGACCTAGTGGCTGCTTGGAATAGTACAGCCACGGGGGCCCTGGACCAGGTCGTGCCTTTGCGGCCTCTCACCCGGCGCCGAACCACCTTGGCTCCCTGGTTCTCTGAGGAGCTAAGAGTGATGAAGCATCAGAAGAGATGCCTAGAGAGCAGTTGGAGGGCCACCCGCTCCGAGTCTGACCGGACACTGGTAAGGTCGCATTTGAAAACCTACCTAGTGATGATAAAAGCCAATACGTAATTATTTCTCCGCTCTTATCGCATCTGCAGATAACCGGCCTGCTGCCCTGTTTAGGGTGACCCGCTCCCTTCTTCACCAGAAGGCGCGGTATGCCCCCTTGCAGGGTCGTGCAGAGGAATTTGGGTGTTATCTGCATGATAAAATCGATCAGATCCGGGACACGTTGGTCTCCGAGTGGACTAGTTCAGGCGGGCTGACGGAGACGGGTCTTGAGTCTGTTATCTGGGAAGAGTTCAATCCTGTGACTCCTGAGGACATGGACAGGATGCTGGGGCGGCTGAATGCTACCACATGTTTATTGGACCCGTGTCTCTTCTGGTTGGTACTGGCCTCCTGGGAGGTTACACGAGGCTGGCTCCAGGGAATTGTCAATGCTTCTTTGAGTGAGGGGTTTCTGCCGGCCGCCTTGAAAGAGGCGGTGATGAGGCCCCTCCTCAAGAAGCCCTCCCTGGACCCAGCTGTGTTGGCCAACTACCGTCCAGTCTCCAACCTCCGATTCCTTGCGAAGCTTGTTTAGAGTGCGGTGGCACAACAACTCCCTCAGCACCTGGAGGAAACTGTCTATCTGGACCCGTGCAGGTCCGGCTTCCGGCCTGGGCACAGCACAGAGACAGCATTGGTTGCGTTGGTGGATGATCTCTGGAGGGCTCGGGATAGGGGTTGTTCCTCTATCCTGGTCCTGTTAGACCTCTCAGTGGATTTCGATACCATCGACCATGGTATCATGTTGCGCCAGCTGGAGGGGCTGGGTGTGGGGGCACCGTTTTACGGTGGTTCTCCTCCTACCTCTCTGACCGGTTGCAATTTGTGTTGGCAGGAGGGCAGAGGTCGACATTGAGGTGCCTCACTTGTGGGGTACCACAGGGGTCGGTCCTCTCACCTCTCCTGTTCAACATTTATATGAAGCTGTTGGGTGAGATCATCCGTGGTTTCAGGGTAGAGTTCCACCAGTACGCTGACTATACTCAGCTGTACATCTCTACCCCGGACCACCCCTACGATGCCGTGGAAGTGATGTCCTGGTGTCTGGAGGCCGTGTGAGTCTGGATGGGGAGAAACAGGCTCCGACTCAACCCGTCCAAGACCGAGTGGGTGTGGCTTCCGGCATCACGATATAGCCAGTTGGTGCCAGCTCTGGCTATTGGGGGTGAGTCACTGGCCCCCACAGAGAGGGCTCACAACTTGGGTGTCCTCCTGGACTCTCGGCTGTCTCTTGAAGATCATATGACGGCTGTGGCCAGGGGGGCTTTTTATCAGGTCCGCCTGATATGCCAGTTGCGCCCCTTTCTGGATTGTGACGCTTTAGGCACGGTCACTCAAGCCCTCATCATCTCCCGCCTGGACTACTGCAACGCTTTCTACATGGGGCTTCCCTTGAAGTGCACCCGGAGGCTCCAGTTAGTTCAGAATGCGGCCGCGCAGGGGATCTTGGGAGCTCCTAGATGCTTCCATGTGAAACCTCCGCCGACCTCCGCCTCTTCCGCAAGTGTCTAAAGACACATTTGTTCCATCTAGCCGGCCTAGCGTAACCTCCACTACTGACTTAGATAGTTTTAAATTTGGGGATTTTTAATTTGGTTTTAACACAGGATTGTATTTATTGAATAAGTTTTTTAAAGTTTTATATGGTTTATTGTATGCTTTTTAATATTCGCCGCCCTGAGTCCGTTTGGAGAAGGGCGGGGTATAAATTGAATAAACTGAAATTGAACTGAACCTCTCCTGCGTGAGCTGCACTGGCTGCCTGTGGCTTTCCGGGTGCGCTTCAAGGTACTAGTAACTACCTTTAAAGCGCTCCATGGACCTGGTTACCTGCAAGACCGCCTCCTGCTACCAAATACCTCCCACCGACCAGTTCGCTCCCACAGAGAGGGCCTCCTCAGGGTGCCGTCGGCCAGGCAATGTCGGCTGGCGACCCCTAGGGGTAGAGCCTTCTCTGTGGTGGCTCCTGCCCTCTAGAATGACCTACCGACTGACCTACGCACGACCACGGAGCTGCGCCTCTTCCGTTGGGCCTTGAAGACCTATTTATTTCATGCGGCCGGCCTGGCGTAGTTTTTAAATGGTTTTTAGTAGGGTTTTATTAAGGTTTTAGAACAGGCCTACCATTTAATATATTTTTAAATGTATTTTATGTATTTTATATTTTATACCCCTGATTTTTATTGAGTCCCGGAAGGGAGAAGGGTGGTATAAAAATTTAATAAATTAATAAATAAATAAACTTGAACTTCAGTAAGAGCACAACTCTCCAAGAAATGATCTAGATTTACTGTTGGTCAAGGTGCCAGCACCTTGTTCTGACCTAGGCTTTCCAAGAGCATGCAGCAAACTCCTGGTCCCGACAAAAACCCCTTTTACTAATTTACTGTGAATTCTGATCATTCACATCCAACAAAGTCTTGCAAAGGAAGATTTACAGTCACAGACCTTATCTGGCTTGGAGAGCTGATAGGCTGATATCTGCAAAACCTGGAAGGCATTTCGGAGAGTCACAAACCAATTAAGCAAACTAATTGTCTCCTGCAAACTCCCCTCCCCTTTCCCTCCTCTTTTATTTTCTCTGGGAGGGGTCATTCATCGTCCACCTGTGGCCTCACTCCCAAGTCGACCGCTGTTCTTTAGCTGTTCCCGTCATCTGGCCTCTCTGCACATGCGCTCATGGGAACAGGCTCCAGCTGTTCATCTGCCTTACTGATGTCTGACTCTGGAGGCAGCTGATAACTGGCATATAGCTCTGGCCCTCTGTCTGCCTCCGACACAGAGCCAGCCTTCATAAGAGCCTTCCTCAGACTCCAGGCCCATGTTCTTCCTCCAACCTCCACACTGTCTGAATCTGCTGCCAGCTTCACCGCTGCATCCAGCGGGCCACAACACACCTTATTGTGATGATAATTATAAGAGAAGTTTACAACAAAATATTTACAGTACGTCAGATACTTCCTTCCATTTCTCTTTAGTTTTGGGCCTCCCAGATGATGAATATGCTAGAGTATGTATGACTGTTTCATTAGGGGCCGATTTGTGCTTTAAAAAAAAGTATTTTATTTTCGCAAACTTCAAAATTCTATGTTAGTAACTTCTATTTGTTTCTCAGTGGCCCTCATTTTGGCGGTATGTATCACTTGTGCCTCCCTTGTTTAGAATTATAGGCAGAAGGACAAATTTTGTTCCAAGGGGTTTAAAAGCACTTGAACAAAATCACAGTTGTGTAAACGTTGCTCTTGATCTGCTTTGTGCTTATAAAAAAGGAAATGTTTCAGGGGTGGGAGATGCCTTTAACTGAATGTCCTTAGGGCTTTCAATGGTAGCCTTTGTCATTATTTCTCAGTCTTGGCAAGTTGGGAGTTGAAGTCTACACATCTTCAAGTTGCCAATGGGGTTGGTGGGAGAGTGCATAGAAATGCTTGTTAGACTTGAAAACCTGTAGAGATAAGCTTCTCTCCTAGTTAAATAGGCAAGGAAATACTCTATGGCTGTACTAATTACTGTTAACAGCAATTAATTTCTGATTTCTTTAGGGTTTAGCCATTCAGAGAAACAAAGTAACAAATAGTAATTTTATAGCCTAAGAACAAAGTTTTAGAGCACAAATCACAAGTTATTAATAAAGAATTCCCATCGCCTTTTTAGTCAAATCTTCCAGCAATATTGGAGCAGAAAAACCATGACAGTTACATGGAGATCAAAATGTTATAGCTTTATAGTGTAGGTAGGCCTTTATTTAGAGGAATCTACAGGGAGGTCAAAATCTACAGGACAGTGATTTCAAAGTAAAAAAGCCTCACACCATCAATCCTCCTACAAAAATGGCATGGCTTCTTTTGTGATATTGCACCTACCATCTTGCAGATTTCACTCCGCCCCCCAACCCTTATGAATGCCGATGGCTTTATTTCAATGTTTCCAAGGAGAAGACTTGAATGTAAGCTGTCTTGAATGAGTACATCCAGCAGATGCTGGTTCTTCTGTTCTTCAGCTGTACTCCAAACCCAGCAGCTGGTCTGCTAATTGATGAATCAAAATAATATACTATTTTGAAAACACTACATTGATTACCTGTATTTTCTGGACTCAGCTCAAAGCAAGTCCAAAACAGCTCAGGCATAGCTATCTGACAAATGTAAATTTGCCCGTTTATGGTCTGGAATAGAAATCTTCTGAAGAGATCCATGCTTACAGAAGTTCATGTAACAAAAGTGCTTTTGATTTGTTCTCAAACTTTGGAGTGTATTCTTTTTGGAGTAGCGGTTGGTTTATCTCTCTCTTTACCCTCCACCCAAAAGGGTGAAATGGGTTGTTTATCACAGAATACATATTTGCGTCATATTTAGTAGTGAACTAATCTCTGGGAATATCATGGACCCCAATGAGTGTGTGTTGATGTTTTGCTAGACACGCTCTGGGGCTTTCAAATAGGTTGATTTCTGAATGTTTGGGATATTCTGAGTAAGTTTTTGAATCATATCCATGCCATCAACAATATCTTCAGGAGTAGATGCAAGATTTATTCTGGTATTTTCTAAGCAATGTCTTCCTCACCCACTTCTTCAAAATGTCAAGATGGCAGCCATGATTAAAACCTTGCCTGCTTTTTACATGTGTTGTAAAAGGTTTGATTGCATCACTATCTTAACTTGTGGTAGGACTTGTGTGAACCCTACCAGTGGTAGGATTCAATTTTTTTACTTGTGAGCATGGCTTGCTGGGCATGGCATGGCTTGGTGGGCATGGCATGGCATAGCTTAGTGGGGATGGTTTGATGGGCGTGGCAGGAGAAGGATACTATAAAATCTCCATTCCCTCCCTACTCCAGGAGAATGTTACTGCAAAATCCCCATTTCCTCCCCGATCAGCTGGGACTCAGGAAGCAGAGAATAGATGGGGGTGGGGCCAGTCAGAGGTGGTATTTGCCAGTTCTCTGAACTACACAAAATTTCTGCTACCGATTCTCCAGAACTGGTCAGAACCTGCTGAATACCACCTCTGCTGGAGTTATAGACAAGCAGATATTCATATGTAACTGTGGCCTAGAGGTGGAGCTCTCGCCTCCCAATCAGGAGGTTGTGAGTTCAATCCTAGGTAGAGGCAGATGTAGGATCTCCTGCTTGGGCAGGGGGTTGGACTAGATGACCTGCAAGGTCCCTTCCAACTCTGTTAATCTGTTTTAAGGTTTCATGCAGCTACCGTTGCTTTCATCTTTGCTATCTTTGATTATTGGGCTGCTTCCCTTGTGCTGTTTCTGTTCTTATAGGTACAATAAATGTTTCAGTAAGACAAACATGTTTTTTTTATTTTGACCAGTATTACCCAGAAGTAATTTCATAAATAAATTGTATTTTGTTTTTTTAAAGTTGTTACAATCATTGTTCATTATAAGAACAATTATCATTGTTCTTAGTATTATCTATTTTCTGTTTTATTTTGGTTTTACTGTTAACTGATTCCACAACAGAAGGCTCCAATCCAATCCAATAAACAAAACCAATTGTTAAGTGGAAGTTAACAGAATTGGAAATAACTCGGGTTGTAAATTCATCCATGTTTCAATATGTCTTCTTGATTACAATTTTTATGTTCCTTTCAATGCCAAATCAATTATTGGAAAAACTGAAACCAAGCTCCAAAGCACCTGAGAGCAGGACAAGAAGCAATGGATGGAAACTAATCAAGGAGAGATCAAACTAAGGAGAAATTTCCTGAGTTTCCAGTTAGACCAGTGATAGTCAACCTGGTCCCTACCGTCCACTAGTGGGCGTTCCAGCTTTCATGGTGGGGAGTAGAGGTTTTGTCCAGTACTGAAGCACTTTCCTTTTTTTAATTTAATTGACTTCCCTACTTTATAAATCACCATTACTGTGGAACCGGTGGGCGGTTAGAAAATTTTACTACTAACAGAGATACAAAAGTGGGTGGTAGGTATAAGAAGGTTGACTACCACTGAGTTAGAACAATTAATCAGTGGAACGGCTTGCCTCCAGAAGTTGTGGGTGCTCCAACACTGAGGTTTTTAAGAAACCATTTGTCTGACATGGTATAGGACAGTGATGGTGAAAGTTTTAGACAACGAGTGCCCACATTGCGCGTGTGCATGCCCAAAGAAAAAGGTGTGCACACACACGAACACGCACAAATATGTGTATGCATTAACATGCGTGCATGTAGACATGCATGAGCATGCACACAGGCATGGGCATGCGTGCATGCACAG
This sequence comes from Rhabdophis nuchalis, assembly GCA_039707465.1. Taxonomy (NCBI): domain Eukaryota; kingdom Metazoa; phylum Chordata; class Lepidosauria; order Squamata; family Natricidae; genus Rhabdophis; species Rhabdophis nuchalis. The sequence goes on from CM077645.1 coordinate 61,573,966, forward strand.
GAGAGACCCGAAGACCAATTGGCCAGCAGGAGATGGGGCATCCCAACACCAACAGTGCGGCAAGAGGTAAGATCTTTTTCTTTCATGGGGTTTCTGTTTCGTTGTTTGCAGGGAAACAGCAGCTCATGAAAGAAATGCCACGGAGATCTGACCTGGGGCGACAGCACGTGTGCCACCACAGAGGTCCCTGTAAGTAAATTGAAATAAATAAATAAATTCCCATCCAGGTGACATCTTCAGAATGGAGTGAGATTTGTTTTCTTATTTATTGAATAAGTAAGTAAATTGAAATAAATAAATAAATTCCCATTTTAAATATTATTTTAAGAAGATCATAAATCATCATTTGTAAAACAGGACAAATGTATGTTGTTTTATAATACCACATACTCGGTGGCCATCCAGTCTCATTTTAAAAAAAGAGACTTAATCCTCTGACAGATGAAATATAAACAATACCAGGCACCTACATTAAAAAAAAAAGATTATTTTTTTTTACTTTCGCAGCCTGACAGGCAATCCATCTTTTCCAGATACATTGAGTGTGGCTTAGAGGGAATAGGATTTGAGGAGGAAAAACCATTGTGAGTCTCATAGGAACAGAATTGTTTAGTCCCAGTGTGCTCTTAAAATGAAGTTGTGGCACTGCTCTATTTGTTCCTGCCTTATTAACATATTCATTAACCATCACTCTTGGAGGCTTCAAGTACTCTAGGGAAAAGGACTTTTCTACAAACTGGCTTTGCGCAGGATTCTCATCCTAGCTAATTCCACAATTTTTCCCCCAAGGACAAAAAGGGGTAAGAATTTTACTTGCTTGGAATTTTTTGTTATAAAGCATAAAGTATAATATGGCAATAGAAGATGGTGTGATAAAAACATTAGGTTTCCACTCCCAGTCTACTATACTTGCCAAAATAGGGAATTAAGAAATAAAATTAACCTCAAAATTTCTACTCTGAGTAGATATCTTAATTTATTGTTGCCTACCCCCTGCTTTTGTTCAACCCTCCCACTCTCACCCCTGCCACAAGGTGGTAAGATATAAACTGAGAAGCTGCAGCTGCAGTATTAGAAATGAAATTGCTATGTTCACCGCTTTTGACAGTACACCTTGGAATAGACATCAGTAGTGATTTGTCTGCATCTTCTTTGCTAAGTCAAAACATCAATTGTCTTGCAGGTTTGTTACAAGTTAAACTATTGCACATTTGTTCATATTTATTATTTGAAACTCAAGATACACATAATATACAGCTACTTTTTAGAAGGGAGCAGGTAATCTTCTTTTATACATAAATATCTACAGAATATTTTTAAATCAAGCCATCCTCTTACACACACACACAAACACACGTGTGTGTCTGTGTATGTAGATTTACACATATACACACACAGTAATGCAAATGGATTTAGACATAGCTCCACTATCAGCACACCAATTAGATAAGTAAAATCCTTCCAGTGTGTAAAAAAAGCAGCATTGTCAGGTATGGCAAATATGTTCCCTTTTTTTTTGTAAGAAGATATGCAGGGATTTTTAGCACCACCTACTGTTGTTCATAATAGGCTATTTTTCATTTTAAAGCATTAGGACTAAAATATAAGCAACACAGAATTGTGTGTATTATTAAACAGAACTGTATCATACACAGTAAAGAGAAAGCTCTTTATCTTTGTTTTAAAAAAACTAAGATGTATTGTTAGTATACATTACTAGTATGACTTCTGATTCAGAAGATGGTTTTTTGTGCTAATCATTAAACACCAACTTCATAGTATTTGCATAATTTTGACTCAGGAATGAATTTCCAAGCAAGTTGTTTTTACTAAAAACAGAGCGATTTTTCCAAGGAAGCCAAATATCCTGTAGTAGTCATTCTGAAGACAAAAGAAAGCAATTTAGAGCAGGGGTCTCCAACCTTTGCAACTTTAAGTCTGAAGGACTTCAGCTCCCAGAATTCTCCAGCCAGCAAAGCTGGCTGGAGAATTCTAGGAGCTGAAGTCCTTCAGACTTAAAGTTGCAAAGGTTGGAGACCCCTGATTTAGAGGACTCCTAAATTTACAGGGCACTTTGTTTTGTTTTTTGTGCATCTTGCTCACAGACGGAAGTTGCTGGTAAGAGGAACAATAACTATCAGGGCTAGTACTAGCAACATCAAGAATTACTTGCACTGAATGCTGTCATCATGTGAATCAGATTTTTGCATTCTTCAGATCCCTCATGCTACACACCAACAGGTAAATACAAGTCTTCATTTTCAGGATAAGTAGCACTTATTGTATCATTTGATACTTCGGAAGGCAAGCGCCGTTAGATGTCAGTCACCATATCTCTAAGAAAGGACAAAGGTCCATGTTTTTTTACTAATAATTTGCTGCTAAGAATTGAGAAGAATTTCTGACAAGTGTATGCAATTTAATACTGACTTAAAAAACCAAGTTAGGTTCAGACATGTTTCACATTTGCTCCCGCTTGTCGCCAGTCCTCATGCAAGTAGCAATTTAAAGTAAAAAGCCAGAACATTGCATTTAATTGCAACTTCTTGTAGCATGTAAGCCAGGAATTACAGAAGCCAAGTTCTGAAAGTCTGGCCAATTGTAACTTTCAGGCTTTGACACTCAAGATCAGGAAAGAATAGCGTGAAAGCAAAGCATTCAAATGTGAGTTCACTTTAAATGAACAAGACGGGATTATCCTGATTGTAAAGAAAGTGTGACTGGAATTGAAAACTTAAAAGAAGCAAGACATCTTCCTTTTCAAAAAGGTATTTTCTCAGATAATAGATTTGATTTCTAAGATGATTTATATCTGCGTATCAGTTTACAGTAGAACAGCTTGTTCTACTATATGGTATTCCATTCTATCTTCCCTTAACAAAACAAAACAGCATCTTCAAAGCGAAATTGATAATACAATCTTCTTTCCTTTCAAGTTTATTACTGATCTCTAGGAATCAGTAAATTTTAGTAGAATCTAGGAATCTAGCCTAGATATTTTGCAAAATAATAAACAGGTTGTCCTATCCTTCTTCACAGCTCAAGTAGTTTCCTCTTTCTGGGTAGTAAAAAATTCTGTAAACTTGTTTAACACACATCAAATTTGCTCACAACTGTGCTTTTCAAAATCACCTGTTTAAAATATGTGGACTTCAACTCCCAGAATTCTACCAGCTGGCTTGGGAATTCTTGAAGTTGAAGTATTTTAAACTTGGTAAAGTTGAGAAACACGAGTTTAGCATATCATCCTTTTCTGATCAGGAAATATACCTCTTAAAATTACATTACCAAAGATCTGAGTTCTGAGGAATAAATAATATTAATTGCTATTTATGAAATATATTCTGAACCAAGCAAAACAGTGAGTTGAATCCATAGACCAGCTTAGAATAGATTGTCTGAGTATTTTTCAAACTTTCTTCTTTTCCCATTGCATTATTTTCTTCCTGACTCATTCATTATGCTTGGTTTTCCTGGCTGTGGTATCCAGTAGTATGTATCGTACAACTTTTCCTCGTTCAATGAGCTAAAATAGTTACAAAAGAACACTAATGAAGAGCAGGTCTTTTGACATTAATAAACTCTTCAACTTAGCTATTGTTTGGTTCCAACGGTTGCTGCGTGGATCATATTTAACTAAATATAAAGAAGAATATAAAGAACGCCACTTTAGTTTACTTACTTAATACTGCTAATAAACAGCATTCACTAGTTGTTTGTCTAAGCCACGTATTAGCTGTTTATTGCTCATACTGCAATGAATGATCTAAAATCTCAGTATCAGGGGACATTGTTTGTTCTAGGATGGGAGACAATAAGGAGATACTAATCTAGAATGAAAAATTAACACATTTGAAAAATCCCAGAAAGAAGTAATAGCAAATTCACATTATTGCAATAAAACATGTCCATAAAAATCACAAAAAAATGAGCTTCATTCAAGGGGGACTTTGGTTTTAGTGTACTAGCATCGAAGATCAATTCATACTTGACACTTGTTCACTATTGAAAGCAAATTGTCATCCAAAAAAATAGGTCATTGTAGCATTCAACATCCAGAAAAACTTTGTTTTCCTTAAATCTCCCCAGTCAAGTATCTTGTTCTTCGTCTAGCAAAGATAGGTTTGAAGGAGGTGGATCATTTCTGATGATGAAATCAATGAGGCTTCTAAAGTGTCAGAGTAATTTGATTTTATGATCCTATAAATGTTTTCAAAATAAACTCTCAAGAACATAGTTGCCAATATTTTCTCAAAACCTGGAAATTGGAAGACAGCAAGTTTCTGGGAAAGAGAGATGGGAAAGAAAGCCAAAGGAAATTATGAAAAGAAAAGGTAAAGAAAACCTGGCATTAACTTTAAGGGGAAAAAATTCCTGCTTTCAACTTACTTGTATATTCTTTGGCTTATGACGGTGCTGACCAAAAGGTTATTTGATACATATTTTGGAATGGCTTAGGTGGGTTAGGAATGGGTTAGGTGTACAAATGCCAAGGCTTATTAAGCCAAGACAAAGGTGGTTTGATGCAACTTGTATATTTCTAACATTTAGAAGACAACCTTGCTCACGCTGAGGATATGACAGTCTTATTTCTAACTGTGTTTTTAGAAAAGCTAATTTCTTTGGTTAACAGTAACTGCAATACATTTTGCATCACCCAATGTAATCTTTTCCGTACTCAGACAAGATTTATCAGTTTCAAACTTCTATATTATTCAAGAAAAATGATTGCTTGAATGCAGTTTAAACATTCTACAGTATAATTACAAACATGGGCCTACTTCACAGGCTAAAGCTTTGAAGGTCAGTGATATATGGGTCTGAAAATGAATATAGTGATCCCGCGGCTTCATGTTTCGCGGCTTCAGTGCATCGGGGTTTTTTCAAAAATACAGAATAGAAAAAAAATGCATTGGTAGGAGGCAAGCGCCCCCTAGTGCTTGCTTTAAACGATGTCCACCAACTCAAGTTTCCGGTATAGTGTATTGCGAATCCTACTTCGCGGTTTTTCAGTTTTCGCAGAAGGTTCCAGTCCCCATTAACCGCGAAAAACGAGGGATTACTGTAGTTCTGTCATACACGTGAGAAATGCTGCTTTCACAAATACTTTGACATGCAAGCGCTGCTTAAATTTCAGTCGTTAAAATCAATATTGTGTGATTAAGTAGGGCATTCATTTTTATTATTTCAGACCTAATTTGTTAAACATGAAGGAAAACAGTATGCAGAAAAATATCCAGCCATAAGTCCAGGTGCATTGAACAGGTATTCTTCCCTCAGCAAGAAAACACAGGATTGTAACCTAAACATTATTCTGTACAGCAATATCCACAATCCTAAAGATGCAATGTACAATTTAACATTATGAATCAGAAGGCAAGCATGTTTGCTTGTTGTAATGTTGCAGTATACATGTGTTGTCTTTTCGGAAAAATATGAAAAGCACAACTTTTAGAAAAATACAAACTCTAGCACTATGTACACATTTATACAAGGGATTTGTTTAACCTCAGATGTTGTTGTTGTACCCAAAGCACATCTTAAAATCTCTGTACTTGAGCAGAGGAATGGAGCCATCACATGCAACTATGTAAACAGTGCTAAATGAGTTTTGTACTTTGGAATAAATGATCACAAGGAACACTACAACTGGAAAGAGTTGCTGTCTCCCTCTCATATACCAGGCAAGGGAGAATAGAATAGAAATGGTTACAGGAAAGATGATTTTATTGATGAACTGAAAAACTCTTAATTTTTCTGACTATCTTACTTGAAAAAAATGATGATACAAGATTCAGGTGTTCTGCAATAGTACATTTTTGGACAGCAACTAATTTTAACCAAGCAAAAGGGGGAGAAATGTTCGGACAATGGATTCATTTAAAGTGCTGTCTTCCTGAAAGTGCAGTAGGGATTAAACAGAGGAAGGCCTAACATATCTAAAAATCTATTGCTTCCTTTTGGCCCCAGAGAAAGAACAGACGGGTATTTGAATATCTCACCTCGGAAGCATAGATACACACATGCTAGTGCGTGTCAAAGCAATTTAAAAAAGTGTATATAGAGCTTGCATCAATTTCCCTCATTTTCTCTTCTTCAAGGTTAATGCAGATGTCATTCCTTACAACTCCACTTAACCAACTGCATGGAGGACCCCAGGTCGTGAGAGAGGTATGACAGATGTTTTTATCATCACAACATCCTTGATTCTATTTAACAGCAACATTATTCATAGCCTTAACTATATTTAATGCTTCACACTTAGTACTGCAATAGTTGCTCTCCTCTCCAGGTTTAAGCCATGCTCCCTTATTTATTGCCTCCTTATTCTCCCATGGCAGCCCACTTGCAATCTTCTTCCAAGTGTGCCAGGATGAGCTGCCTTGGGTGCTACACAAAACTGGGTAGATAGGCAGAATATAAATGTAACTTTTTAAAAAGCCGTACAGAGGAAGCAGCCAGCATGGTCACTAGGAATTCTGTAGTTGTTATCCCAACTGAAGCTACATAGATGGTGATGATGGCAGACATAAAGAATAATTGTCCTTATTTGTATAATTATTGTTATACAATAATTGTATACAATCATTAACAATGCAAGTATTGTTAAACAGTTATGGTGGTGATATCCGTATCTTCTATATCTGGGCATATTCCTTTTTCTTTTTCAATCAATATGGGATTTTATCATCATTTATCATCAGATCAGAACAGATATATGTAATGTCACCTGTGCTTATGTGCAGTAATTACAGTTTCTATTATTTCCATTTCAATGAACACGGTCAATCTGCAAGATTTGAAGGCTTCATGACTCTATATTTTGTTTTCCCAAATATACAAAATCTTATGTCTATACTCCGTAGAGTTTTAACAATCTTTTTTTTTTTAAAGGGGGGATCTTTCTTTAAAGAAAAAGGATATTATTCACATCTCAGGACTCAAGGGTTTTTAAGAAAATGTTTTTGGTCAAGTTGCTAGAATACCTGTCATATCTTTCAACCATGTATTAAAAGAATGTGTACTATGAAGCCCTTTCCCAATGCATGTTATAAATAAAAAATCTAAATATATCCAAGAACACATGTATATTTGGAGAAAAAGATGTATGCCCTAGAACAGGGGTCCCCAACCTTTGCAACTTTAAGTCTGAAGGACTTCAGCTCCCAGAAGTCTGGGAGCTGAAGTCCTTCAGACTTAAAGTTGCAAAGGTTGGGGACCCCTGCCCTAGAAGGCACTGGGGTTAATATACATGCAACAGCCACCCTTTTTTCTCCTCGTCTTTTCTCTGCAAAACAAATATCAACAACAAATGTACCAGTCTTATACAGTAGTCCATTTTTAAGAGTTGCTTTTTTTAATTGCACAAAGCAGAGTGGTTGCATTCTCTTTAACAAGAAAAGTGTTGATATGACTAATTTCAGTGATGGATGGAAGTATGTTCAGAAAAGTTCAAGGTCTCCATTTGTTTAAGCAAACCAGACATTCGGATCTAGTCAGAGTTGTTCGCAATCAACTTTGTTTTGTTAAAATTTCATTGGACTGTCATATCTGGCCATCCAATTTTATATAATCATCAAAGCTGGAACATCTACTTTTCTGATCCTGGTCTCAGTTATGTCTGCTTCAGCCTCTGTTCCAATTCATGTTGCTGCTTAATTAATCGTTCTATTTCAGTTCCAAGAGTTTGTAGGTTATCCTTTGAAGGAAAAAAGAAAGACACAAATTGTCAGCAGAACTTCCAATATTTAAATTCAAATAGAGCTATCTATTTGAATTTTATCTGAACCATAATACGCATAAGATGCAACAAGATGCATTTACTTAGTCATGCATTTTTTAATCTATGCAAAACTGCTGAATTAAATGTAATAATCATAATTTGTTCTACATTTCTGATTCAAGAATTCAATCTCTATTAGCAATAGCAATAGCACTTGCTCATATACTGTTTCACAGTGTTTTACAGCCCTCTCTAATCAGTTTACAAAGTCAGTATATTTTCCCCAACAATCTGGGTCCTCATTTTACCAATCTCAGAAGGATGAAAGACTGAGTCAACCTTGAACCAGTGAGAATCGAACCTCCAAAACTGCTGGTAGCTGGAAGTCAGCAGACGTAGCCTGCAGTACTGCATTCTAACCACTGCACCTCCACACCTCTATTATTTAAAACATCCCTTTAAAAAGAGGCACTCTCATACATCCAAGATGGAGGCGCGCTTAGGCGCAGCGGCTTTGAGCTCCTGGTGTCACAGCAGACTTCACCAATTTCATTGTAATTTTTACAATGACAATAAAGATTATTACTATGTAAATGTTTATTTTAATCATCACACCAACAAAATAAAATAGTTCAGATGCCTTAACAGAGTCTACAGTACTATAAAATATACTTTAAAAAGCAAGTTTAAAATGGCCACATCAAGCAAAACAAAACCTGGTTAAAGCTGATTTAATTTATTTTAGTTTCTTATTTACTTAGTTAAATCCAAGTTTTCACTTAATTCATATAAAGACTTATATGAAAAGGTTCAGCATTAATAGGACAATATCTTTTCATATGTTCCTTTGGAATTAAAGAGTGGGATTCTGGTTCTTTTTTCAGTTATTTATAAACCAATTTCAATTAGTTATAAAGTAAAAAATGTTGGGGCCATAATCTTTTAAGCTAAAACAGTCATCTCTTCAGTACTGATATTTATTTATTTTTAGTTATCATTAGTCTTCTAGGCCAGTGATGGCGAACCTATGGCGCGGGTGCCACAGGCGGCATGCGGAATCATTTCTTAGGGCACGCGAGGCGTTGCCATGTGAGCTCCAGTGCGCATGTGTGCGGTGGCCAGCTGATTTAGGCCTTCTTTTTGAGGCCGTTTTTGGCCCTCTGGAGGCTTCAGGGAAGCTCCTAAAGCCTCTGGAGAGAGGGGGGGAGCCTCTGGAACCTGGGGAGGGCGAAAAAAGCACGCCAAAAGTAGGGGTCACGGACATAGCATTATGGGTGTGGCACACCCATGCACGATCCCCCCCTGCACTCCCCCCGCTTTTGGCACGCGAGCCAAAAAAGGTTAGCCATCACTGTTCTAGGCCATCACTTTGCCAAGGAGACTCTAGGAGGCTTATAGTCATACAATTAAAATACCATATAAAATATTAAAATAATAAATAAGAACTGTAAAAAATATATTGAGAAACTTTCATTTTCCAGTCAGTCTTTGAAGTAGATATTTTGGCCTTAAATCTAGTCCATCGTTAGAAGATTCATTTAAGTATAGATTAGTCCTAAAAGGGATAGAGGTGATGAATTTCAATTTGTACTAGTTGGTGTCTAAGGAATTAGCCTAATTTTGTCCTAGCTCTCTTTTTAAAGTTCTAACAGGAGTAAAATTGCCCAAACTTGCTGACATTGCCATGGGCCCTACCTGTGAACAACAGAGGAGTTTATAACCAGTGGTTCAAGGACAAATTGTTTTAAAATACCTGTTACCAACAGAATAATGGGCGAAGAGTTTTTCACATGGACAGTGAAAGTCTCCATAATAAAATTATCTTTCCCTGATAAGCGTCCTGGTGTTCCTAAACGGCAATAAATTCTTATCCCCAGAAAGACACATCTGAGGGGCTTTAGTTTTGGAATTCATAATGACTGCTTCTTTTGTCAAACATCTCATACAACAATTTAATTACATATTTATTTTATTTTGCTTAAAACAAGAAGATACCCAAATTGAATGAAGCTGTCTATCTGGACTCGCACCAGTCCGGCTTTCGGCCTGGGTACAGCACAGAGACGGCATTGGTCACATTGGTTGATAATCTCTGGAGGGCCCGGGATAGGGGTTGTTCATCTATCCTGGTCCTGTTAGATCTCTCAGCGGCTTTTAATACCATTGACCATGGTATCATGCTGCACCGGTTGAGGGGCTTGGGAGTGGGGGGCACCGTTTTACGGTGGTTCTCCTATCTCTCCGACCGGTCGCAGTTTGTGTTGGCAGGGGGGGCAGAGGTCGACACCGAGGGGCCTCTTGTGGGGTCCCACAGGGGTCAGTCCTCTCACCCCTCCTGTTCAACATTTATATGAAGCTGTTGGGTGAGATCATCCATGGCTTTGGGGTAGAGTTCCATCAGTACGCTGATGACACTCAGCTGTACATCTCTACCCCAGGCCACCCCAACGATGCTATGGAAGTGATGTCCCAGTGTCTGGAGGCCATGCGAGTCTGGATGGGGAAAGACAGGTTTCGACTCAACCCATCCACGACCGAGTAGCTGTGGCTTCCGGCGTCATGGTATAGTCAGTTGATACCATCTCTGACTATCGGGGGCGAGACATTGGCTCCCGCAGAGAGGGCTCGCAACTTGGGCGTCCTCCTGGACTCTCGGCTGTCTCTTGAAGATCATATGATGGCTGTGGCCAGGGGGGCTTTTTATCAGTTTCGCCTGATACGCCAGTTGCTCCTCTTTCTGGATCGTGACACCTTACGCATGGTCACCCAAACCCTCGTCACCTCCCGTCTGGACTATTGCAATGCTCTCTACATGGGGCTTCCCTTGAGGTGCACCCGGAGGCTCCAGTTAGTTCAGAATGCGGCTACGCGGGGGATTCTGGGAGCTTCTAGATGCTCCCACGTGACACCTCCCCTGCGCAAGCTGCACTGGCTGCCTGTGGTTTTCCAAGTGCGCTTCAAGGTACTAGTAACCACCTTTAAAGCGTTCCATGGCAAGGGACCTGGTTACCTGCAAGACTGCCTCCTGCTACCAAATACCTCCCACCGTCCAGTTTGCTCCCACAGAGAGGGCCTCCTCAGGATGCCGTCGGCTAAACAATGTTGGCTGGGGACCCCCAAGGGGAGAGCCTTCTCTGTGCCAGCTCCCACCCTCTGGAATGACTTACCCCGTGGACTAAGGACAATCTCGGACCTACATCTCTTCCGTCGGGCCCTGAAGACGCACTTATTTTGCACTGCCGGGCTATCATAATTTTAAAGGGATTTTTTAATAGTGATTTTAGTTTGGGATTGTTAAATATTGGCCAATTATTTAATATTTCTTTTTAATACTGTTTTTGAACTCTGTATCATCATTTTTATTTTGGCTGTACACCGCCCTGAGTCCCGAAAGGGAGAAGGGCGGTATAGAAATCAAATTAAAGTAAAGTAAAGTAAATTTTTAAAAAAATATCCTAACTGTTCTGAAAACTACTTCCCAGTGTGAGTAAAAACCCTAATTCTAATCAAATATCTTTTACTGTGACTTTAATCTTTTTTCTTAATGGAAATTGCTATTCAAACCCGCGGTTAATTTTCCTGCACATTCCCTATAGTATTCTTCACTTCTTTGCAATTTTTAAAGCTACTGTGAAATGGTGCACAGTATTTTATAAAGTGTATTGTGGGATGTTATTTTAATACTCACTTTTAAGGTAATATTTTTCAATAAAGTGTCCTCCAGGACTGCCTGAAGTTTCCTGTTTATTTCCAGAGAAAGTTCTAATGTGAGTCCGCTATCTGCGGGATGTGATGTATAGAGAGAGGCCATGATCCCACCACGCCGACTTAAATGTACTTTATTGAAATCCGATGCTTCAGATGAAAGTGTGCCTGCTTCTTCCCGCAAAATGTAACTCTGGATTATTCTGCATAAAAAGAAATGCAGCGTAAGACAATGTCATAGAAAAATTGTGTCCTTGTGGGAAGGTTCTGATTCATTTGCATCGGTCTTACACTTTAACTAACTTCATTTTACCCAGAGCATGACTCTTGAAAATGTCAAGAATGGGAAGTCCAGTATTGTAATTTTGGAAGAATAGGCCAGGCGGCTACTTATCTTTACTACTGATTAAAGACAATGGAACTCAATTTACATGCTTATGGAATTGCAACTCTCTATCCCGAATGAGAAACAAGGATATGTTTAACATACGTCACAGTGGCATACTTTATGGCTTGCAAACTAGACAGAATGAGTTCACAGATAGTGCTAAGCCAAATCAAAGCAAACTATAGGCTAAGGAGGCTCAGAGCAATGTGTTAACCTAGTCCCTGAACCTAACAGTCAAGTTCTGCACCACGTGGATGTAACTTTTTGAGCAGGCTGCACAGCCCAATATGCCAAATGATTAATATAAAGCTTTCTATAAGACATATATTAAATGTAATATGTGAACTGCCATTATATCATTCATTTCCCTTTTCTTTGTACAGCATCTTTGAATATTCAAATTATCTCTGCTCAACTACTTCCTGGGTCATTTCTTCTCTCCTAACTTGGAGTAAACTATACACATGCAATTGCAGAAGATCTGCGATTCCCAGAGTCTTTACACTTCATATACAATAGATGCACATTCCAGTAACTAAAAAGACTTTTATATATATCATAGCTATTCAATGGCAAGAAAACAACCTGAAACTATGGGGAAAATCTTATCTTTTTAGTAAAAAAATGTATAAAACTAAGGAATAAGTTTGTGCCTAAGTTATACTCCCAGAGTTACCATTACTGTACAAAACTGGTTTGTAAAAAAATGTTTTATGTGATCATTTCTACCAAAATTCATTTAGTTGCAAGAGTTAGTTCAGTGTTCTGTTTACAAATGACAAAATATCACCATAGAGCTAATTTGGTAAATTCTTAGAAACTTTACCACATTGGATATTGTTTTAAGCATCAGATCTTTGTACCATGTAAGTTTCAATTAGCAGTTACAAAGTTGGAGATCTGTAATGATATATTCTGCCAGGGTACATATAAAACATTTCATTGCAATTACGTGCAGCCACACAATTACTTCAGAATATTGAATGGCAGAGTTAGCACCAATATTTTTATATGAACTTAAAAGAGTTTTAGCTCTAAAATAAGCCAGTGAAAGAACAGTGCAGGAATAAATTTAAGCTAATGACTTTCTAGCAAGTAACTACTTTTGATTCAGTTTATTGTGGACTATTTTCAGAATCAACTACATACCTTTCCATAATAGCACTGACTATGTTATATTCATCAAAACATAAATGTTATATTTCTACAGTTTAGTTATCACACAGTCACTCAAGCTCTTGTGACGTCCCGTCTCGACTACTGTAATGCTCTCTACATGGGGCTTCCCTTGAGGTGCACTCGAAAGCTACAGCTAGTCCAAAACGCAGCCGCGCGGGTAATTACGGGAGCTACCAGAAGCTCCCATATAACACCAATCCTGCGTGAGCTGCATTGGCTTCCTGTGGTCTTTCGGGTGCGCTTCAAGGTCTTGACGACCATCTTTAAAGCGCTCCATGGCTCGGGGCCTAGTTATATGCGAGACCGTCTCGTGCCCCATACATCCCTTAGACCGATACGCTCCCACAGAGAGGGCCTTCTCAGGGTGCCGTCGGCCGGACAATGCCGACTGGCGACACCCAGGGGAAGAGCCTTCTCTGTGGCGGGCCCTGCCCTTTGGAACGACCTACCCCCTGAACTCCGGACCATCACCGACCTCCGCCTCTTCCGCCAATGTCTAAAGACATACTTTTTTCATCAAGCCGGCCTAGCCTAACCTCCCATGGGGACTGTAGAAAAGTTTTAAATTGGGTTTTAATTAATAATTGGTTTTAGCACAGGTTTGGGATCTAATATATATTTTAAATTATTTATGTTCTATTTTTGTATGTTTTTTAAATCTTCTGTGCGCCGCCCTGGGTCCTTTGCGGAGAAGGGCGGGATATAAATGTAATAAAAAAAATAAAATAAATAAAAATCACTGCTATCTTCATCTAATTTCAGAGCAAGTTCTGTTTATTACTAAGGCTGGGAAATGGAAATTTTATAGTCTACGTGTTTTTTCCCTTACTCAATAAACAGTGAAATACCTGGGGCTATTTGGAAAAGGCTACCACTATGTGAACTTTTAGTGCTGTGGGCAATACTAGGATTTTACTGTGCCTTCTTATTTTCCTAGCTAAAGAGAGGTACATACTTGGTTTTTTTCCGAATTTCATCCACTAGTTGTTTGATATGATCCTCCATAAACTCCATCTTTTCGTTTTTCCGAGCATGTGCTTTTTGCAGTCTTACTATCCGCTCAATCAAGATAGTCTTGTCCACTTCAGGAAAATGATCAACTACTACTGAAGAGCCTGTGTTTTCTGGTGAACGATCTTCATTGCTGCTCCGAGCATTAAGAGACCCTGCCAAACCAAGTGCATCTTAGTTGGATTGTGTAGTTTTAAGAAAAATCTCCCTCCTGCCTCCCATTCCTTTGATTCTCCCCCAACCCCCTCCAAGCGTGCATCTTCAGAATTAGGTCCTGTTTTGTTTTGTGTATGTTCAGAAACTAACAACATTCATGAAAGTCGCAGTTCTTTAAATGGAATTAATTTTGGCAAGAAAAATAGAGAAAAGAGGTGGAAATAGCAGCCATAAATTCTTTGAACCGCGAGGTGAATATTTTGATACCAGTTATAGATCATATAGATCAGTGATAGCGAACCTTTTTTGGCTTGCGTGCCAAAAGTGGGGGGAGCGCAGGGGGGTCGTGCATGGGCGTGCTTTACCCCTCTGGTTTGCTTGTAGGGACATTTTTTGCCCTCTGGAGCCTTCAGGAACCTTCAGCTCTCCAGAGCCTTCAGGGAAGCCTCCGAGGGTGAAAAACAGCCTCAAAAGAAGGCCGAAGCCAGCTGGATATGCGTGTGGGAGCTGACAGGGCAACGCCTCGCGTGCCCTAACAAATGGCTCCGCGTGCCACCTGTGGCACCCGTGCCATAGGTTCTCCATCACGGATATAGATTATTGGAAAATTCTACACCAATAACTAATATTTATCTTTAGCTTGAAAGTTTTATAAAGTTTTATAGAAAAAAAATAAATTTTAAAGCAACAGGTAATACATAAACTGAGTCTTTATGTACGTATCTCCAAATTTTCAGACAGTAGTTTTAAATCACCAAAATCTCTGAAGATTAGAAAAAAGTCAGTTAGAGGTGGAAAGTCAAAATCTTCAAAGATTACTTAGGTATTCCGCCATGGCCTTACAGAACCACAACTGCATTTCATGCAGAATTCGCAAACTAAGCTGTTTTTCAAAGACCTCCCTGATTCCATTTGTTCTGTTTGTGTATTCATTTTGCAATAAAGAACATATGGCTCTCGTTTTTTTGTGGTACTCTTGGGCAGAACGACCGAGATATGGAAATCAGAAAAAAACAAAAGAACTTTAAATGTCAGCAAAAGAAAAGAAAAAAAGAATTGTATGACATCCAGAAATTGCTTGGGTATGAAATCGCCTACAGATAAATGAAGATGGCATTCTTAAAGAACTGAAAATATAGCAGAGTCAGCTTGTGCTATCCTTAAAATATCAGCAGTGGTGTGTCAGCATTTGCATAAAGTACTAAGTGATCTCAGGAATGAAAGAGCAGGGAAGCTCATGGCTTTTGTTGGATAAAAATTAGCTAGACTTGGAAAATTCATCCCAACAATGTGTAGGTGAGTCAAGTATAGAAAATTGAAGTGTTTTAACTGCATATGAATGCAACACATTATTTTCATTTGCTATCTTGACCTTAAAGTATTTTCATCTATGAATACACTCTTATACACGTTTTTCAAAATTTGCCTACGTTTATCCCATGAGATATTAGTGTAAAATTATTCTGGATCTGGAAGATCACAGAAACGTTATACTCTCAGGGAAAAATCAAGACAGAGATTGGGCAACATGCACATATTCAAGTACGCCATGATTTGTAGGATATTTTTAACAACTGCTGGGGAAGAATGATTTCTCATGGCAGATTTTACAGCTGCAGCTTATGTTATTAGCATTATCATAGCTTTGTTTACTCACAAACTCAGCAAAATAACTCACCTGATGAGCTGGAACGACTCCCCATACTGCTGACTTCTTTATCACAACTGCCATTTTCAAGGTTATCCAATTTTCTTCGTGCTAATGAAACAAAACACAACATCTTTGATGCAAAGCTGATGTTTTAATTCCTAGGTCAAATACACACCAAAGAAGCCAAAGTTTGAGAAATGTTAACCTTGCTGAAGTTGCTTGGTGAGATCTTTAAGATTTGCAGTATGCCTTCGCTTCTGCGTCATGAGTTCATCTTTTAATTCCTCTGCTTTGGTGTTCAAGTTTGCGAATGATTTCTGTTGAGATGCTAGTTCCATCTCCAGTATCTGGACCTTGTTTCTGTGGAGCTCGTCTTCCTTCTTCAACTTATTTGCCTGAAAAATGACATATAATCAGCATCCCCTTCCACAGTATAGAATTTAAAATACAGGGTTAAAAAAAAGAGAGAGAGGTTCAAGACCAACTTGCAAAATTTGGTCTGCTGAATAATTTGTCTGGTTCGTCCGACTCAATTTATTCCAGGTCAATAGATTGCTCCTTGAGAGTTTTTTTTTTAGCAACATGGATTTACCATGGAAAGCAGAAAATAAGCACAATTGTTATTTAGAAATTTAACCTTTAGAGGGCGAGGTTCAGGAATGACTAGTTTATTTTAATAAGTGTTTCGGTATGGATTGTAGAATAGAAAACATTAAAACTAAATTAAGCAATAAGACATAAGACGACTTTTAAAGAGTCTCATTTAAACCACTGTTGGTCAAAATCAGTAAACACTATGTAGAATAAAAATGCATTTGCTGCTTGCTTGAAATCATTTAAAGGGATAATCTCCCATGGGAAGAGATTCAAATCAAGGGCTTCCCAACTCTTGAAAATCATAAAGGATATCCTAAATCCTAAAAGCAAAAGTTGCATTTGGCAGGTTAACTATTTATTATCCATTGGCAATTCATAGCTCCCTATAATCACACAGGAATTAAAGTTTATTGTCATGTTATGCTTTATGTGTACAAATTAAAAAGAAATGAAGGCAAGATATGTTCCTATCAATAAGGAGAAAACTGAACTCTAGGATTGATCTGAAAATGAATCAAACGGATCAAAATCACCTAGGAGGAACCAAATGCAATTTTGGGAGTGTTCCTTGATCCACAGCAACCACAGGATTTGCAGGTAATGATTATGGAGGAAATATTTCACTAGCACCTCGATTTACCAGTTCATCTCTTGCTTGATTAGCAAGTTCCAGCTGATTCTGAGACTCTCTCTCCATGAAGGTTAGCTTATCAAGCTGCATCTGTAAGGAGTTGGTTTCTGACTGGAGTTGGGCATTCTTTGTGCTTAGCTTTTCGGTGAATACTAACAGCTCAGATTCTCTTTTCCGACTGCCATCTATGTCCTGTTGGAAGTCGCTAAGCAGAGTGTTCAAACTATCCACTTCTTCTTTCCAAGAGTTCATTTCTTGTTCATCTCTAAATCAAATATATATTTTAAAGAATAAAATGTGAAGAACAAACCAAGTAAGCAAAGATCTCTTTCTGATTTAGCTCCACTGGCCAAATACAAATTGTACAGCTGAAAAAATGACACCAATACCTGCAGAGTACCTGCAGCCTGACATTCCTTAGTACCCTTATGCCACCCTGATTTCTTTTGGATAAAACAGATAATAAAAACAGAAAATGTATCAAACAATAGTAGACCAGTTAGACTGGTCTGGACCAAGTCTTGGTATGTGAAAACCTGCCCCATATATAAGGTATTTATTACCTACTTAAGCAAATAGTTATAGAGCAGTGGTTCTCAACTTGTGGGTCGGGACCCCTTTGGGGGTTGAACGACCCTTTTACAGGGGCCGCCTAAGACCATCGGAAAACACATATTTTCGATGGTCTTAGGAACCGAGAAACCAATTTTATGCCTGGGAGTCAACACATGAGGAACTGTATTAATGGGTCATGGCATTAGGAAGATTGAGAACCACTGTTATAGAGAATCAGACCATGAAGTGATTCATAGCAATTAAATAGTTGTAACTGCTAAAGAAAAATGCATTTGATGACAGGAGTCACTTCTAATATTAGGAGGTTAAACACCAGCTTCAAACTACAATCAGTCAAACAACATATTTTGTGGAAATGGGTTTCAGTGTTAATTGGCAAGAAATGCTTATGTTACACACTGCAAATCCAAAGGGAAATTAGTGACACTGAAACATTCCAGATAATTATCATTTATAAAACCTGTGAACTATATGGTGGTTTTCTAATTACATAATGGTTGTCTTTATTTAATATCTTAGGAAATACCCAGAAAAGTTATGGTAAATTATCAATTTTATTAAGACACATACAATAAGATAGAATAAAGCTTATCTTTGCAAATACTACTGAAAAAAGCTGTGATTTCTGAGATCATATCATTCAAATAGCTGAACTAGCCAGAATTCATAGCCATGAATAAAGGCATATGTGTTTATATAAATATAACAAAATCCTAAATAATTAAAAATATATAAAATATAAATCATTTTTATATTTAATATTAGCCTAAATGTAACATGTGTTCTCCTTTTGAACTTACCATTACAACAATTTAAACACAAAACTACATTGTACTGCAACGAATTTTATAAATATTAAACGATAGCATTCTGACTTTGAAATACCCTAGTTTGAGTTCAATTCTTTCATATTGAAAGCACAAATTGTGTCAAATATCATGCAAGCATTTTGAAAATGGTTGAATCAGACCATTTTGAACATGAAATTTGAAATATCTGGTGCATCAATATTAAACAGCAACAAAGTATTGTTCTTCTGTCAATCTAGCAGTTCGAAAGCAGGTAAAAATGCAAATAGAAAAATAGGAACCACCTTTGGTGGGAAGTTAACAGCGTTCGGTGCGCATTTGGCATTTAGTCATGCCAGCCACATAACCATGGAGACACCTTCAGATAGTGCTGGCTTTCCAGCCTTGAAATGGAGATGAGCCCTGCCCCCTACAGTCGGAAATGACTAGAAAATATGTGTGAGGGGAACCTTTAACTTTACAGTATTGCTAGGTATTCGTGATGTTACATAATTAAGTTAATTTTATTTTTAAAAACCACTGCTTATTATGTGAAGGTTATTTTGTTGCACCAAACAGAATGTTTCAAATTGAATGCTCCACATATAAAAGTATTTCCATTGTTTAAAATAAAACAAAGAATTACAAATGTAACCTTTGTACCTTTGATGTTGCTCCTGCAGCTGATCTACAGTTTTCACTTTCTCTAGCAAATTATGAATTTCAGCTTTCTGTCGATTAATAAGTTCTCTGTATTTTGATAACTCATCTTCCGTTCTCAACCGTTCATCTTCTAAACATTTGACCTAATACAGAGACAAAGCAAATTCATCAACATAAATAACATTTTATATAATATGTTTCATTAGTTTTTCAGGGCATTAAAATTAAATGGCTCATAAAACAGAATATCTTTTCAGTAGCCTAACATATCGTATTTTGCACTATCCCTAACTTTGCTTATTACACTGACTTGTTAGACAGATTTTCAGAAGCAAGCACGCTTAAAGGATTAACTATTCAACAAGTACATCTGCATTAGACCTTTGCATTGTGGGTTGCCTTTCAATTTGCTAGTCTCTTAATTTTTATTTAATATGCAAATGATGATGCTGAGTTAGGTCATCTCTTGGCACACAGTTAAGTAACATCAATTCGCTGAGGACATTCAACAGTACATCTCTGTCTTGAGTTATCCAATTTATACCATCAAGGGGTTTTGCTGTTGAAATTCTTTCCCAGTAGCTTCACGGCTCTTGATTCTGGAGTCTTTCCATCTCTGACTCTGGATGGTTTGCTCTCTCACAGTTCATGTGCAATTTAGGGCACTAAAAACATGGCTACACTGAAGTGTACTCTTTAAAATATATATTTTCATGATGATCTACCTACCTACCTATCTACCTATCTTCTATCTATAATCATGTGAACATAATATAGGGTCACAATGCTGAGATGCATAGCTGTATACTTTCAAGAAAGAAATAAGCCACATGTTAAAGAATCCTTGATATCACCATCCATGTCCTTACAGCAAAATTCCATTTTCTTACCTTTGTCCTTAATGTTCGCAATTCATCCATGCCTTCTTTAAATGTTCTCTTCACATCTTCAAGTTCTTTTATCTTGGCATGATGGACCTTTGGAAGGGGAAAAAAAACCCAAGACATATCTCTGTTTAATTTGGAGAAATGACTTTCAGCTTTCTTCCTGTTAAATGTGATTTTTGACAGATCTCTTTTTCTCAATATTTAATATTTTACAAAATATTTAATTTTTACAAAAAAGCAAAAATCGATACAAGTAAAATATTTTACCTCTAGGTGATCAGATCTCTCTTGCAATTGTTTTTCTAGTTCTCCTTTAGTAAGTCGAAGTTTTAAGTCCAATTCATTGGATTTAATTTCTTCAGACTCCTAAAAGCATTACAGTTGAAAAGTTGAAAAAAACATAGAAGATGAGTTTATGAAGCAGACTTAAATGCCCTCTCCAGAACCTTATATCTATATAAATATTATCTCAGCTGCCTTGATGATGTAATTTATACATTAAAATATCCATCATAAGACCTATTTGTTGTACAATTTATTTATCTCTCTTTCATTTGCAGTCAACCTAAAAGTTGTTTGTTTCAGTAAGTCATCTTTGGAAGCAAATCGTTGCTTTCAATACCAACAAGAAATAAACAAAGTTGCAAAGTCCTTTTGTAGCTTTCTGTAGTGAGACTGAAGCACTCCCTCACATTCTAAACATGTGGGACTTTGTGGAATGACTAAATTCCTTTTGCACATTGCATTGAAAGTGGGACAAAGAGATGCAAATTAATGACAGCAGAATAGAATAGAATAGAATGGAATAGAACAGAATCTGAAAGGGACTTTGGAGGCCTTCCAGATCAGCACCCTGATCAAGCAGGAGATCCTATACCAGTGATGGCGAACCTATGGCACAGGTGCTACAGGTGGCACGCGGAACCATTTCTTAGGGCACACGAGGCGTTGCCCTGTCAGCTCCAGCGCGCATGTGTGCGCTGGCCAGCTGATTTAGACCTTCTTTTGAAGCCGTTTTTCGCCCTCTGGAGACTTCAGGGAAGCTCCTGAAGCCTCTGGAGGTGGGAGGGAGGCTGTTTTTATGCCCCCAGGCTCCTAGAAAGGGGAGGGTGAAAAATATTTTTCACCCTTGGGGAGGGTGAAAAAAGCACACCAAAAGCAGGGGGGGGGGTGCACATAGCATTATGGGTGTGGCACGTGCACGCACGACTCTCCTGCGCTCCCTCCGCTTTTGGCATGCGAGCTAAAAAAGGTTAGCCATCACTGTCCTATACCATTTCAGACAAGTGCCTATCCAGATTCTTCTTAAAAACCTCCAGTGATGAAGCGCTCATGATTTCTGAAAGCAAACTATCCCATTGGTTAATTATTCTGATAGGAAGTTTCTCCTTAATTCCAGGCTGCTTCTCTCCTTGATTAGTTTCTAACTACTGTTTCTTGTTCGGTCTTCAGATGCTTTGGAGAATAATTTGACCTCCTTTTCTTTTGAACAGACCCTCAAATATTGGAATACTGCTATCATATCCACCCAGTTCTTCTTTTCTCTAGACCAGCGAACACTATCTGGATCTATTATACAATAAGTAACTAAGTTTAGAGACAACATCAAATGTTAAATCAAGAACATGTGTTTATATTCTGTGTGATAGATGATGACTGTCCTCCTGGAAATAAGTTAGCATGGCTTTCCTGCACATTATATTTAGCTCTTCTCAACATCAGCTTTAATATTATTATTAATACTGAATAATATTAAATCTACTAATAACAAAAAGAATGAAGGTTTTTAAAAAGAATGTGATACTGTCTACAACTGAGTAACTGCAGAAATTGGGCTTCTCTTAGGTGGGACATAAAGGTGAAAGTGAAATTAGATCATACCTGATATGTTTTTATTATTTCTTGGCAATTCTTTCGTATCTGATCAGTTTCTTCCTTGGCTTGAGTTAACTTAGCCGTCGCCTCTTTAAGGCGATCTTTGGTTTCCTAGAAAATGATTTTATAATTACTAACAGTAATTTAAATAAAAACATTGATAAATTAAAATCCAAACAGAAATGACAGCAGTCTAATTCAATTCATGGTGGAGCAGAGGGGCCCAATGAGAAGCTCTCAAATGTGGTGCATCCAAAGCCATACATGTAGAATTTTTTATTTTCATTGCCATTCTCTATGTTCCTGTCCAGAACGTTTAAAGTGACACAGATAAAAAATAAAAATAAATGTAATACGATCAAAGTGCTTAAATTTTCTTATTTTCAACTATCTTTATCTTATTTTGAAAGGGCCAAGTAAAGACATAAGATGCCTCAAAAAAGTTGTATATCCATTCAGTTAATATACAAACTTAAAAATTAGGTAAAGGAACTAGATAAGAAATTCCTAGACAAGCAAATGATTTTAAAACCCTCATAGGTCTTTTATAAAATGAAACATACTGACCTTATGTAAATCCACTTCAGCCTTTAATTTATTTTGAGCCCATTTTACTTTGATCACATAAGAATTGACTTCTTCTTTTAATTTTTCAATATCTCGTGACATTCTGGTGGTTTCATTTTCCTTTATAAAGGATAATTTTAGAATACTGATGTTAATTAAGCCTATATGGACTAATACAAAGTTTCATTTACCATTCTGCAAACAATAAATGTAATCATAGTGGTTTAACCAAAGTGGAGCATAAAATAATTGGGTTTTCTTGACTTTTAAGAAATCTACCTACCTGCCTGTATTGGGCTACTGACAATGGAATATTAATTCCAGGGAGGAATTGAATGTACAATGTGATGTGATTAATATTATAATGTTAATAAAGGAATTGTAGAATTTGAAGTGGATGTTTAACCTACCATATAAATGTTAATTAAACCTTTTGGGCACCAGGGATTGGTTCCATGGAGAATGGTTTTTCCGCAGACCGGGCTGGGGTAGTGGTGGTTTTGCATGCTGTGGATCGCTGCTGGTCCACGGACTGGGATTGGGCACCCATGAATTAAAGCATTTCTGCAGATGGCCATTTAGTCTTTACTTGAACATAGTCAATAAGAACAATGTTGCCACCTCTTTCAGTAACTGATGCTAATGTCAAAGCTACTTATGGTGTCACATCTGAATTTATTAAAACATTTGTTATTTTTCTTTTTTTCCTCACTTGATTTTAGTTATCTCCAGTGGATAATTTTTTTTTCTATTTTAAGAAAAATAAATCTTACATTGAAAAAAATATTGCAAAGGCAGAAGGGGGTCTTTCCTTACGCAAATTAGCCTTCTTACCAATTAGGCTTTTCCTTTGCTATGAAGCACAAACACTTTTAACCTCACGTATAAACATGCCTTTAAACATAATTTAGATTGCACCTAATTCAAATTTCACCATTTGGGGGCAGCAAATTCCTCACTATACTGAAAAGTGATCAGGAAACGGAAGTATGAAGTAACTTCTTTTTCAACTTTACAATACCATAGCATTCCTTGTTTCTTTGTTTTATAGTGAAACAGTTCTAATTCTGTAAAATATTAGTTGCCTAAATAAAATTAGATAGAAAACTATCTTATAATAGACATACATATAAACAATAGAGACTTATTGCCAGCAGTATTTTATAGGCAGCTAGACTTGGTTCCTTTTTCCATAAATTAATAAAAATCAAACTAATCAAGAATGTAACAGAGATAGAAGTAAACAATTTGAGAATATTTATTTGCATAAATCAAGGTAAGCAATATCATATTATGAATGTCAATATGCTTGAAGCTTGTGGATATATATCTCTTTATACCTGGTTGACATCTTGCTGTAATGAATTGTCTGCTCTTCTCCTGAGATTCTTTTAATGACAAATAGGTAGGAAGGTAGGTAGGTAAGTAAGTACTCTATGGCAAATAGACAGCTAGGTAGGTAGATAAGTATGGTAGGCAGATGTGTAGGTAAAGAACAGGTATAAAGCCAGCATCTTACAAGTTTAGGAAGGCTCAGGTGGTGGATAGCTGAATCCCATAGCTTTCTTTAAAAATATCCCCATGGCTTGAATTCTGGGTAATTTGTAGTTCTATGGTGGACCATATCAATTTATAGAAATCAGTCTGTGTTTAGGTAAGCTTCTCCATTCATGGTAATTGTTTTATTTAGTGTCCCCAAAAGAATCCAACTCATCAGAGATATAGATATAAATATATATGCCGACACTTTTCTCCTCTGCTTCATTTTATTGTAACTGCTTTCTGCACTTCATGTGCAACAAATAACTAAATGGTATCATCATTTTTGCTTATTTTTTGGTATTCAAGGTGACTACCAAAAGAACGTCAATGTAAATAGCATACCTTGCTTTCAAATAGTTGGTGCAATCTTGCTTTTTCCTGGGAAAGCTGCTTGATTTTGTTTGTATGCTTTTCAATATCTTTGTTGGCATCTCTCAGTTTTCTTTCAAGGGTCTCCTTTTCCTTCCTGAGGTCCAAGGACTCCTTTTCTCCTCTAACATACTTCATGACCATAGCTTCCTTTTCTTGACGGGCTTCTTCACATTTCTTGTTTGCCTTAGGAAACCAAATATTACTAGTTTACTTTTAGACATGAAAGCAAATATTGTTTTCCCCTACAACGAAAGTAAAAAAAAAACAACCCAAGGATCACAAAATACATGGTTTCCTCCAGAAAATTGAGAGGAACTTATTTCCATTAACGTGGCTGCCAGTAAAGTTAGAATATAACAGGGGTTCCCAATCTGTGGGCTGCTACCCACTACAGGACCATGACCTGTTGGTCAATGGGCCGCGGGAATGGCTGGCCAGTGCGGGCTTGTGTGTGCACATGCACACAACCTCATTCGCCTCATTCGGTCATGTGCATGGTCATGGTCCAGGTTGCATCACAGGCACGCTCACGCCCCCATTTGTGATACACGCGCTCACAGCTCTGTTCGCATGTGCACATGTGTGCGTAAAGGTGCCTGCCCCTCCCGTCCCTCCACCAACCCAGAAAGTTTGGAATCTCTGGGATAGAAAACATAAACCTGTGATAGGGCAAAATAGCGTACATTCTAAGCTAGGAAATTATCACCTGATTAATTACCTGATCTGTGCGAAAAGCCATCTCTTTGTGAAATTGCTGTATAGCATTTTTTGCAGCAGCATCCTGAGATACAAGTTTATCTTTAACTGTTTTAGTTTCTTTCTGGAGGTCTTCTATTCTCACTTCCAGCTGTAAAGGGAAAACACATGCCAGTATGTATACTGTAGGTATATGTAAATTACATAATCTGTAAAACTTGAAGAAAGATCTTAAAAACGGACACATCAGAAGTCATAATTTCTCCATTTATATACCTTAGAAAAAAGTTAAATCTAAGAATTTAAAAACTGGAGCCCAACATACCAATTTGCATCTGACAAATTCTGCTGTGATAACTTATTGAGCAATATATTTTTAAAAATAGTTTGGAAAACGACTGAATATCCATATAGGATCTAGCCCAGAGCGGCTTCAGAAATTTCAGAACCACTGATTGGAAAGCAAAGAACCATCAACATGCAATATGGGAAGAGAAAGGAATAAAGCATATAAACATCATTTTAAATGTGGTCCAGCAAGGCTTGAAAGTGATGCATTGTCACTTCCTTTCCTTTCTGAAAACCCTGCTCTGCAATTGAAAAAAAATCACTGCAATTTAGTCCATCAGAAAAAAAAAATTGGTCTTAAGACTGCGGAAAGACTAAATTGAAGTCTGAAGATCAATTTAGGACTATAAATAGAAATAGATAATGTTTCCTGAGAAAACTTGGATCAGCATAAAACTCTTACCTGTCTAATTATATTTAGATGTTGCTTTTCAGTTTCTGTTCTCTTCTTCAGCTCATCCTTTAAATTGTCCTTTTCTGAACAAATGTCCAAAATTAGTTCCTGATGTTTCTTGTTTTCTTTAATCAATCTGTACATTAAAACAATTAAAATAATTGATCAGGCAATGTAAACAGTTGTGAACACAGTCCTCTTGCCCTATTTGAAACGGCTATAAAAAACAAAAGATTTATTTAAGATCTGTGGCGCCCTTCCCCCAAAGCAATAAAATACAATTAAACTCCCCCCAAATTGAAATGGCCTGATAAAAGGCCTGGTAAAGAAGACCTGGCCTCTAAAAATAGAAGCCATAGAGCCAACTGTAACTTTCAAGGAAAAACATTCTGGTTGGTTGCATGAACAGCCTTTTTTTTAAAAAAATGAAGTTGCAGGGTATCCATTTCCCCATGTCCTTTCCCCATTTTTGCACTGTCATTTATATTTTAAACTTTGATAAGTCTAATAAAAAAATTTCATTTAAAAAATGTTCACTATCTGGGCTCTGCAAAGTGTTTCGGGTATAAGTAGCAATACATTGATTAATCCAAGGATATTTATTTATATTTAATGAATTTATATACCTACCACTCAAAATATGACTCAAGATGGCTAGTCAAATCTGAGATATAAAAATAAATCAATCTTCTTGGATCCAATTACCTTGAAAGAATCATGAAGTATACGCTCATAGGGAATCGCAATACTCATTTAGTGTCTCTATTTTAAAATTGCAACCATGTCTAAAAAATGTACAATCATGACAGATTTCAGTTGACTTTGTATATGCTACTATGCAACAACAAACACCCTGTCAACAGACAAACATTCTGATAGGTGGACTGTGTGTTATGTTTTATCTTTGGGTTGCTATGCTTTAGCAAGTGTTGTGTTTACTTTTAGGTTTCTACAGTATCATTTCAACCTTTGGATAAAGGCAATTTCATAGTTAAGAATTAGCTATGAAGCTCCAGTGGCCAACTGCAACTATTCTCTAATATAAAACAGAAGATACAATGGTGACTTTGCAAAGGGCTTCATTTCATGTTAAACTAAATTCTTTCTGGTTACTCCTTTTATTGCAAGTTCATCTTGTAAAGCTAATTATCCCTATCTAACCTTAATTTAAAGGTTAGTGTAAAAATATACATCCAATATATATTTATATATTATGTTAACTAACTGTCCTATCCAATGACAACGCATCTTAGTAGGTGCGGTGCATAATTCTAGACAGCCTGTGCGGTTTTAGACTACAATTTATTTCTTCACCAAGTACTCAGGATCCCATCTTGCAAAGGAAATGTTTGACAATGGAAGGTTCTTCATTTTATTTTCGAATTTATACCCCGCCCTTCTCCATTGTTAGGACCCAGGGCGGCGCACAGGCATTATTAAAAACATACAAAAAATAATATACATTATTAAAAGCATATTAAATTAAATCCCGTGCTAAAAAACCCATTTTAAAACCTAAAGATTAAAATTTATGGATAAAAGTCAGAAACGGGCGGCTATGCTAGGCCGGCTTGTTGAAATAGATATGTCTTAAGACGTTGGCGGAAGAGGCGGAGGTCCGAGATGGTGCGTAGGTCGGGGGGTAGGTCGTTCCAGAGGGCCGGGCCCGCCACAGAGAAGGCCCTTCCCCTGGGGGTCGCCAACCGGCATTGCCCAGCTGACGGTACCCGGAGAAGACCCTCTCTGTCGGAGCGGACTGGACGAAGGGATGTATGTGGCAGGAGACGGTCTCGTATATAGCTAGGCCCCGAGCCATGGAGCGATTTGAAGATGGTCGTCAACACCTTGAAGCGCACTCGAAAGGCCACAGGCAGCCAGTGCAGCTCGCGCAGGAGAGGTGTTATGTGGGCTTGCCTTGGGGCATCCATAATCACCCGCGCGGCCGCATTCTGAACTAACTGTAGCCTTCGAGTGCACCTCAAGGGGAGCCCCATGTAGAGAGCGTTACAGTAATCCAGCCGAGATGTAACGAGCGCTTGAGTGACTGTGCGAAGGGCCCCCCGGTCCAGTAAGGGGCGCAACTGGCGTATCAGGCGTACCTGATAAAACGCCCTCCTGGCCACGGCCGCCACATGGTCCTCCATGGACAGCCGGGAATCCAGGAGGACACCCAAGTTGCGCACCCTCTCCACGGGGGCCAGTTGTTCGCCCCCAATGGCCAGTGTTGGACTTATCTGGCTGAAACGGGGTGCCGAAAACCACAGCCACTTAGTCTTGGACGTGTTGAGCTTGAGTTTGTTACTACCCATCCAGACCCGTACGGCCTCCAAACACCGGGACAGCACCTCGACGGCATCATTGGGGTGGTTTGGGGTGGATATGTACAGCTGGGTGTCGTCAGCGTTTAACTTTTCAATGCAAAGTATCTCCTCATCAGCAAAAATTACACTGAAAAATATGACTAACACAGAAATTGGGCTGACATTGCCCAATTTTTACAGATTAATAAGTAACTTGGCCTTCACATTCCCAAAGAATTGCCTTAAGGGATTCCTAGATCTCAAAATTTCAAAAAAAATTGTCCAACTATAAGTTTCAGTATGATCATATAGTTATTGCTATCCAGATAAATTTTTAAATCTATTACAGACCACACAAATGTTTAAGAGGCAGTATGCAGCTTTTCACATAGTACTCACTTCTTTATTATGTGCTCTTGCTGTAAATATTTATCTTGAATGCATTTTTCAAACACAGCCAAGGTAGCCTTGGTATTGCGCATTCCGTTTGAAAGTGTAGGATTTTTCAACAACTCTGTTGACAGGAGTTCAGATTCAATTTCTTCTAACAAAGCCTCCTGAGAGGAAGCATTCTCTAGATTTGAGATAAGGTTCTTTGTGTAATCCGTGTCATATGGGCTCTCTGAACAGACCCCATAAGGTCTTTTCACATGATCTTGAAATAGGTCCGTCAAGGAGTTATTTTTGTCCTCCGTTTTCAAAACCTGTTGTTCAACTTGTGCACTGGGCAAGCAATCTGCTTCCTTGGATTCTTTTACTTTAAACTCACAGCAATCTCCATTAAAGTTTGGAGCAGGTTGTGCTTCAATTACATCTCCATCCTCATTTAAATCAATAGATGATAAGATGGGATCCAGTATTAACTCTTTATTTTCTATGCTTAAAGTGCTTTTTTCACATCTTGCGTCTGCAATAAGTACATCATCCTGAATATCATACTTTTTGTCAGCTTCTTCAACACTTGGTAAGTTGGAAGATTCATTACCAGTCTCTGATAGGTTGACCATCCTTGTAGTATTGTGCTGTTCTGGTAAGTGCTCATCCATCTTTCCACCAAGAATCTAGAAATAAAATAATCCATATTATCACATAGATAAACAAGAGGTACTATAATCATTGTTCTAGGTACAGAACATGGTTTTAAATATTATGGCAGTACTTGAACATTATTTAGTTCTATTAACTAAAAGACATGAAGATTTTTTTAAATCTTTTAATCTCTTTTCATATCACATAATCACATCACTGATACAATCTAACCAGAAGAATGAAAAAACACATTTATTTATGCAAATAATTGGCCAATTAAATAAAGAACCCATATTACCTAGGTCAATCATAGTAGTTGCCTTTTTATATAAATACTAGCTATACCCGGCCATGCGTTGCTGTGGCCCAGTCTGGTTAAATGGCCAACCAAACTGTGTGTAGATCTACACCTGCACACATACACACAACCACCATATAACCCCCAACCTACCTACCTACTGTATTTCTCCCTCTCTATCTATCCCTCTACCTACCTACTGTATTTCTTTCTTTCTCCCCATATCTACCTACCTACCTGCCTACCTACCTACCTGTATTTCTCCCTCTCTATCTATCCCCATATCTACCTACCTGCCTACCTACTGTATTTCTCCCTATCTATCTATCCCCCTACCTACCTACTTACCTACCTACTGTATTTCTTCCTATCTATCTATCCTCCTACTTACCTACCTACTATATTTCTTCCTTTCTCCCTCTACCTACCTGCCTACCTGCCTACCTACCTACCTACCTACTGTATTTCTCCCTATCTATCTATCCCTCTACCTACCGACCTACCTACCGACCTACTGTATTTCTATCTATCTACCTACCTACCTACCTACCTACCTACCTACCTACCTACATTTCTTCCTTTCTCCCTCTACCTACCTACCTACCTACCTACTGTATTTTTCGCTATCTATCTATACACCTACCTACCTACCTACGGTATTTCTCCCTTTCTGTCTATCCCTCTACTTACCTATCTATTGTATTTCTTGCTTTCTCCCTCTACCTATCTACCTACTGTATTTCTCCCTTTCTGTCTATCCCTCTACTTACCTACCTATTGTATTTCTTGCTTTCTCCCTCTACCTATCTACCTACCTGCCTACCTACTGTATTTCTCCCTCTGTCTATCCCTCTACCTACCTACCTACCTACTGTATTTCTCCCTATCTATCTATCACCCTACCTACCTACCTACTACTGTATTTCTCCCTATCTATCCATCTACCTACCTACCTACCTACTATATTTCTTCCTTTCTCCCTCTATCTACCTACCTACCTACCGTATTTCTATCACCCTATCTACCTACCTACCTACCTACCTACCGTCTGTCTATCTATCTATCTATCTATCTATCTATCTATCTATCTATCTATCTATCTATCTATCTACCTACCTACCTACCTACCTACCTACCTACCTACCTACCTACCTACCTACCTACCTTGCCCTCTAGAGGTGGGGGAAGGCTGTTTTCATCCTCCCCAGGCTCCTATAAAGCCTCTGGAGCCTGGGGATGACGTAAAAAGCATGCCAAATGCAGGGGTCATGCATATAGCATTATGGATGTGGCACACCTGTGCACATCGCCCCTGCACTCCCCGTTTTTGGCACGCGAGCCAAAAAAGGTTAGCCATCACTGCCCTATACCATTTCAAACAAATGGCTATCCAACATCTTCTTGAAGACTTGCAGTGTTGGGGCATTCACAACTTCTGGTGGCAAGCTGTTCCACTGATTAATTGTTCTAACTGTCAGGAAATTTCTCCTCAGTTCTAAGTTGCTTCTCTCCTTGATTAGTTTCCACCCATTGCTTCTTGTTCTGCCCTCAGGTGCTTTAGAGAATAGCTTGACTTCCTCTTCTTTGTGGCAGCCTCTGAGATATTGGAAGGCTGCTATCATGTCACCTTTAGTCCTTTTTGTTAAACTGTATTTCTTCCTCTCTCTCTCTCTATGGGCCACCTGGGAGTTTGCTATCTCAGTGCCTTTTTGGCTGTAAGAGGCCTCCGTACAGCTGACTGTTGGAAATGCCAGGTGGGAGGAGTTACAGGGAGGTGAAAAAATTTTCAGTGGTACATTTTACATTTGTGTACTGTGTACATGACACACGTGTGCTAGGCACAAAATGAGTAGCTATTCTATTATCGGAAGTCCTTGGCTACATTGTGTGAAAGTTTGGTGTAAATCGGTCCAGTAGTTTTTGAGATTAGTGGATTCGTACAAACTATTTTACATCTTTATTTATATAGATGGAACCAGGAAACCATCCTGGTGGTGAGAGCAGCATCCACACCCAGATGACTACTTGGATACATGTCCAATTTACCTGTTAATTAAGCAATTTATTCTTGCCCACAAGCCTGTTCATCCTCTTCCTATCAACCTATCCACTTCCTTTGCAGGAGGGGATATTTGGACCTAGAATTGCTGCTTCAATTTCAGCAAGGGGACCGTGGGGAAGCTTCTAGGTATCTGCCTCTCTTTTAACACAGGAGATATAGCAATACCCTTGCCAAACCAATGGCTTCAACTCTATCCTTTTCCTACCTGCCCCAAAGCACTGTATATGTATGTAGGAAGAAGGCAGATCTCTTCAAAGAATAGTTTCAAGGAAGACCCCAACAAGGTATGTTCTTCAACTTGTTCAAAACACTCAAACCTCCTAATGATCAATGTCGAGAGAAAACCCTATTCCAATGCCAAATTTAACCACAAAGAGTTTTGACTTGACTTTTACCTAGCACAACACAATATAAAGTAAGTCAAGGAAAAGATAGTTATAAGACAGATTAATATGAAACTTGGTTTTTTTTACCACTGAACATTGATTTCCTTGATTTGTATTGCACATGGTAAAGTTCCAAAGGATAAAACAAAATGTTAGATTTATTCACACTGAAAACTCAGAAAACTTGTATGCGTTATCCACATTATATTTTTATTATTAACAGTGAATATGTAAAATAATGCAAAGTACTAGCATCTTCTCATTATTTTATATGATTAAACACAACTGGTCTTCCTTGAACCCCAAAACCTGCCTTTTCTCCCTACTTGTATAAACACATACTTGGGACTGATACAAGAGGAAAATGTTAAAATCATTGATTTGACAGTTGCCAATGCCATGTCTCCTAGAGTACACAAAATATATACAACAGATAGGAAATTTCTTTGAATGTTCCACATCTGAGTATGGAGCACAGAAAGGGTTCTTCCTCCTTTCCTATTTCACAATGTGTTAAAAAGTCTAAAGAACAAAGTAAACAGGATGCATTACAGCCAGCTCTTTAATGCTGTGAACCAAACAGGATTGGCTAACAACACAAATTTCCTTGTCTTAGATATAAGTGCAAGGGTTGAAGAATTATATTTCAATCAAGTTATTCTGCTTTCCAAGTATATCCCTGATAATCATCCTCTCGTGAACTAGTCCTGCTCTTTAAATAAAATGTAATGGTTACTAATAAAGTGAGGACAATCTTACAGTAGAAACATTCAATAGATTCACTGCAAAGTGACTATACCATTGCTACCATCCAAGAATGCTGGACTCCACCATACATTATAGATTATATGAATACATCTGGACAGCTCTCAGTTCTACTTAGGGAAAGTTCCTATCGGTTTAAACTCCTCCTTTAAATGTGGTTCCACTTATTCACATTAGATAGCACCATCAAAAGTTATTGGAAAAATATTAAATGCCATCTCATCATCCCCAAACTTAGATTTGAAACAAGTATATATATTTTTCAAATTTTACAGAAACATATTTAGTGCCAATCATTTTTACACATGGAATAACTGAAGTGGAAATATTTGAAAATGAATCTTAAAATACTGCAATCTAGATATTAAAAACCAATAGTTTTTATACAAAAGGCTAAAAGAATGGATGCATTGGTAAATAAAATAAAATAATAATAATAAAACAAAACAAAACAAGCTGAGGCTGTACAATATTAGGGTATATTGCTTAGCTGTCTGGGTTCATACAGCTTAAATTAAGTTGCTGAATGGTTGTACCATATAAAAATATATACACAATGGAGACTTCTTAACCAAGGAGTTTAAATTGGTCCAAAGGAACTATGTGTCTTAGAAATCTATTAAATGGGGGAAAGCATCTCTTTTCCATCACTTGTTGGGGAGACGGAAGCAAATAGCTTCAAAACATAACAGCCAGAACTCATAGGTAATGGGAACATACGTTCTTTCACTTACATTATTTTCTTCTTCTTCTGCACTTTTGTTGTCTTTTAAACAGCAGGTAATTTTTAAACAGCAGTAGTTCTAAAACTCGCTACATACTTAAAATAATATTTTTCTTTTTAAAAAGGGGGATGGTCATGGATAAGCATCCGAACTTTATAAGTTCTTTGTGACTTCGTTACCATCTTTTAACTTAAAAAAAAAAAAGTAGAGCTGTAAGGGACTCTGGAGGTCTTCGAATCCAACCTTCTTTCTTAAGCAAGACACCCTAAATTACTTCAGACAAATGGATGTCCAATCTCTTCTTAAAAGCCTCCCTCCATTGAGGGAGAAGCCACAACCTTTGAAGACAAGATGTTCCACTCATTAATTGTTCTCATCCTGAAGAAATTTCTTAGTTCTAGGTTTGTTTTCTCCTTGATTAGTTTCCATCCATTACGTCTTGTTCTGTCTTCAGGTGCTTTGTAGAATTAGATGTTGGAACACTATTATTATGTCACCCCAGTCTTTCTTTTTATTAAGCTAGACCATAAGTCTTCAAACTTTTCAGTCTGAAGACTACACTGGACATTTCTAAATATTCAAGAGCTTCGGGGGGAGAGAGATCAATTTTAGAAATGAGCCAATAAAATTTAGGTGAATGAATTTGTATAATGTAATATGACTCAGAATAACACCAAAAAATAAATGTGACAAAGAAACAATGCCATGCTCTTATGGACAAATTATATAATATCAAACATTAAGATAAAGGTAAGGTTCCCCTCGGACATATCAGCTAGTCATCCTGAGTCGGGGGGGGGGGGGAGGTGTTATTTCCGTTTCAAAGCCGAAGTGCCAGCGCTGTCCGAAGATGTCTTGGTGGTCATGTGGCCAGCATGACTAAGTGCCCAAGGTGCACAGAACGCTATTACCTTCCCACCAAAGGTGGTTCCTATTTTTCTACCTGCATTTTTATATGCTAGGGGTGCTAGGAATTTGAACCCCTGAACTGCCAACCTTTCTGATTGACAAGCTTAATAAGCCACTAGCGTCTTAGCCACTGAGCCACTGCGTCCCATATATATATATCAAACATTAGAAAACATAAAAACAGAGAAAAACTATGCCCAACAGTCCAGAACTGTCTTTTCACCACTTGCAGGTTAAAGAAATAACTCTTCAGCCAGGTCCCTCTTCCTCTTTCTCATCCAGATGACCCTGACCCAATTCTGAAGAGACTTTCTTTGTCGGGGAGGATCATCCAAGGAAGCCCCCTGAATCACCCCTCCACAGTGGTGTAGCGTGGGTTGTCAGCACCCGGGGCAAGGCAAGTAATTTGCACCCCCTAACCCTCCCCCAGATAGTCCCTCGCTCCGCTTTCAAACCACAATAAAAGTGGGAAGAGACGGAAAAGTGCGCGCATCGGGGGCGGGGGGGGAGCGGGAGGGGACGCCTTGCGCGGGGAGGGGGCGTGGCGCTGGAGGGTCCTGGGGGAAAGGGTGGGGGCGGAGGGGGATGAGGAGTGGAAGGGGGTGTCTGGCGGGGGGGCGTTCCTCCCCCCCCTCCGCCTGCTCGGCCGGGGTATCAATTTGCAGCAGGAGCTCCTCCTCCGCCTCCTCCTCCTTCCCGGCCCCTCGCTCGCATTCTCGACCCTCCCCGGGTGGGCTGAGCAGGGGACCCCTCCGGCCGCCGGAGCGAGCGACTTCCACCCGGGCTCTCTCCGCCGCCTCCGCCCAGGCTTCCCCGTTCGGCGCCGTCTGGCCTTTTCCCGCCTCTCCGCGCTCCCTCGACGCCGCAGGAGGGGAAGCTCCGTGGCGCCTCCGCCTCCCTTCCCGCGAGTGTCAAAACTTTGTTGGGGCGGCGTCGGCGGCGGGACGGGGCTGAGGCGGGAGGCCGGCCTGAGGCAGGCGGGGTGCGCGGTGCGAGCGCGCCCCCCCCAGATGTTGCGCCCGGTGCGGCCGGCACCCCCTGCACCCCCCACGCTACGCCTCTGCCCCTCCAATAAAGGAAACAATCTTCTGGCTGGCTCAAAGCTGGTGAAAGTTGATGTTTCCCTTTCCTTGTCAGCATCCCTCTAGCTGGATCACAACACATACACCTTATCAGAAAAATCATGGGAATCCAACTTTCCTTTTGAAACAATGGTGGATACAACCTGCTCTTTGGAAAGAATTAGAGATGCTGTTTGGAAAGAATTAGAGCTCAACACATGGAAGGAGCTGGAGGGCTGGAAGGTACCTTATTGAAGCCCACATATAGCCCACAGGGAATTGGAAACCTCTAAACTAGACACATCCAATTCCAGCAAACATTCCTCATATGTTTTAGCCTCCTGTCTCCTGATCATTTTTGTTGCTCGTCTCTGCACTCTTTCTAAAATTTCAACATCTTTTTTCATATCGTTGCAATCAAAACTGGATGCAATATTCCAAGTGTGGTCTTACCAGGGCATCGTAATGTGGTATTAGCAGTTATGTGATCTTGATTCTATCCCACTGTTAATGCAGCCTAGGACTGTGTTGGAGTATTTGGTGGCTGTAGCACACTGCTGGCTTATATTTAAGTGGCGCATCTACTAGGATAGGGGTGTCAAACTGGCGGTCTGTGGGCCAGATGTGTCACATGCAGGCCATGCCCACCCCAGCTCCACGAATGGGAAAAACATAGCAAAACATCACAATACTGCAAGTTTCACATCTGTGTGCTAGAACAATTTAGACTCTTGTTTTTGCAACATATGTACTAGTTATGGAAAATATTACAAAGAATCCAGATCTTTCCATGTACAACATGAATGTTGACAGCAGAAAATCCTCTAATTTTAGTTGAGATATTATTTAAAAAAATTAAAGCAAGTTTGCTAACTTAATGTCAAGATGAAATGGCTAAAACTGTCCAAAGTAAAAGCTAATTTTAAACAAAACAAATTAAGCTTTACTCCACTTGATCCTTTATAACCAGTGATTATAAAGTGGCTCTGCTCCACTGGTTCCTTTATAACTGATTCCTTAAATTTAAAAATTAAAATACAGGATACATTTTTAAAATAAAAAAGTATAAATTTCCCATTACTTCAATTTCAAGTCTTGCCGTGCTTGTGCAGACAAAATCATAAGCACAAACTACATTTGATTTGTCTTATAAAAAGAGTGGTATACACACTTAACAAATAAAATAAATAATTAGAATTGCAGATCTCAAAAACCTAAAGTGGGGAGCAAATGGCAATGAAGTGACAGAAAAGTGTGCTGGAGATATTTGAAGAAATTTTCCTTTTAATATTCACTGTAAATATGTTCATAATAATGGATCTGAGCTCTCTCCAGAAAAAAATCATTAAAAAAAAACAATCCAAAGATTCTGAGACACAAAAAAAAAGATAGAAGTGTGTCAATAGGCAAGGAATTTAAATTTATTATTGCACTGGATGATCTGGAGATTTGGAAAAGAGCTGTATGGCTCCAATCCTTCTGTAATTTTAAAAGTCTTTGAAATCTAGCTTCCTTCCCAGGCTTGGACATGTAAGTTGTCCAGCCTCTGTTAATTTTTTTCTGGTGTCTTGAGTTTGTTTTTTTCCAATTGTAGAATTTCGTTTTTCTTTTATCATTCCTACTTTTAAAGTTTATGGCACCCAGAGGTCAAACAGCCGCTATATCCAGTGACATAAATGCATTCCGCAACGAGTTTCTTGCAAGGATTACTCTTAGTTTATTGCACAAATACACACAATAAAAAGTCAGTTATACAGAGCTCAGGACTCTTTTCCAAACTGTAAGACTGCAACCTATTTATCTTTTGCCCTGGGTTTACAGGAATTCTTTTATAATGAACAGAGTTGTGAACTTCGACCAAGGTTTAGTTACAGGTCTTCAATTAAAATTACAGTAAATTGCTTATGTGTACTGGATTTTGACCAGCCTTTCCATAATGAATAACAAAATGGATTAACAACTGGAACAAAGCAAGTAAATATTATATTTTATCAGTATGTAGAAATTACTATAATAAATTCTTATTAAGGAAGGGCTTTGATTTTATGTAAAACTGAAATAATAAATATGAAGTGTAGTATCACATATATATTTAAAAGGTTGTAGAGAATAATAATGAAAGGAAGATAAAATTATGCTATACAACATGTACTTCTTAGAGATAGAATTCCTTTACTGAATCATAAGAAGCTCAAAGCTATAATCCTTAGGCAACCCTATGGTAGTTGTGAAGAATACCCTATTCAACCCTTTTTCTTCAAGAATGGTAGGTAAGCTTTTATGTGCAGAATAGAGCATATAAGTAGTACTGAGGAAAACTTGACAAGCATACCCTTGCAACTACAGCAAAACTT
Source organism: Rhabdophis nuchalis (assembly GCA_039707465.1). Lineage (NCBI taxonomy): Eukaryota > Metazoa > Chordata > Lepidosauria > Squamata > Natricidae > Rhabdophis > Rhabdophis nuchalis. Next base: position 61,611,604 of record CM077645.1, read on the forward strand.
TCTTTTCCATTCTACGTGATCCATGTTTTATTCCTGTTAGATCACATGGTTCGAACATATTCTAGTTACAAGACTGAGAAGATCAGTCCTAACTTTGTGGGTAGCTACAAAGCTACGCTTATCCTTAGAAGTTGGCATCAGAAGGGAATGCTAAGAAAGGCGTTCTGACTTGGATTTCATAATGAAGGAAGATCCTTCAAAATATATTAGAGATTTACTTTCCAATAACACCAAGTTGCTGTTTTGTGGTTGAGGAACAAGGCATTCAAGGCAGAAAGAATCCCTTCTCTTTATATCACAACAGGAGTGGGATCCTAACGGTTTAACAACTGGTTTGCTGCACGCGGGTGCACAGTTCGGAGAATACTTACCTTCCAGATTGCTGCTTGGAAAGGAAAACAGCTGAGGCGCAGCAATCCACTCTGCTGCGTGACTCAGCTTAGAAGATAAAGGTAGGTAAGGCTCAGGGGCGGGCGGGCCCATTTGCTCATGGGAGTGAACCGTTTTGCTCCCAGGCTGATCTTCAGGTCTACAGGTTCGCCCAAACCGGTAGAATACCACCTGCATCACAGTGGTATATATTTATTTTACATCATACTTTATTCGTTAATTTCCATCTCTGAGATTAATGTCAAGGTCATCAAATGATGATGGCAGTCACTCCAGTCACTCTGAAAAAACTACAAAGCGATAGCAAAAGGTGCTCCATAGCAATCCGACTAAGGAATATGTCAGAATCTAATCAGTTTCATATTTTAGAGTACTGCCATCCCTCTGCTCTCAAAGGTCTTTCATGCCAACTTATATGAAAGCAGGTTTCCTTTTCCCTAACGAATTCAGTCCATTCATTCAGTGGCCAAACAAGAAGGAACATGATTCCATTCAGGAAAGTCAGCATGAAGAGATAGATCTCTTTGTATCCTCTGAAAAGACCATGCTTTAAACATGTACTCCTTACTAAAATTGCAGATACTTCCCTGCCTAGCTCTTTGACTATTCAGTTCTTCCCAGCTCTTTTCATTTTTCTAACTTCTCTTTCTACATAGATTGCAGTGACTGAGATCAAAGCTCTATATAAGATCAGGTGCCTGAAAATAAAGCAAACATCTGGCATATCATATCACTTGTAAACACGCATATTAATTTCAGATATTACTGTGGACATAGAAACCAGCAACTATATCAACAAACTTTCTTTTCTAGTCAAACTACATTTCCTGGTTAGAGTACTATCAAGGGATAGTACTCTAACCAGAACTCTAACCTTCACAACCTTAAGATCTTAGGAGCACTAAATACACAGTACACATATAAAAACTAATGTAAATGTAATTGTAAGCAGATCCTTGATCACATCATTCTAACAAATCAACAGAGTTATACACTTAAGATAATAATAATGTATCTGTCATTAATGAACAAAAAAAATGGAATATTTTTGATCCAAGACTTTCTGCCTTATTAGCAGAAGAACCATTTTTAGAGAAGTAATACCCCACCAAGTATTGATCATGGTAAGTACAACTTGAATAGTAATACGTAATATGTGAACAAACTAAACCAACTAATATTATTTTCACAAGCTTCTTACAGGTTTTCCAGAGAACTTCTGGATTTCCAAACAGATAATAATGCAGAAAGTATGTCTTCACAGGGTACTCTGGTATTTAACTTCTGTTTTTTAAAATAGCCTACCGTCTGAGAAGAGAGAGGCATGGTTATCTAATTCAAAACAATAGTTACATGGCCATTGTACTTCGATACAGCAGATAAAAGCTTTAAGATTTCACAACACATTATTATCACAGGTAGCTGTGACTTACAACCACAATTGGAACCAGCATTTCCATTGCTTCTTGGTTGTTAAGTACGTTTTGCCCAATTTTATGTCCTTTGTTCCCATGGTTGTTCACTGCAGCTGCTAAGTGGATCACAAGGTAGTTAAGCAAACATCGCTTCCCACATTGATTTGGCTTGTTGGAAACCTGCTGGGTTAGGTCGCAAATGACAATTACATGACCTCCGGATGCTGCAACTATAGGAAATACATGATCACGTGTCAGTGAGGATGCTGCGACAAACATAAGTGCAATTATTGGTTGCAAGTCAATTTTTTTCAATGCCATTGGAAATTTGAATGATCACTAAACAAATAGATATAAGCCAAGGAGCATTTTTAAATATATTCTATGTTACCCTTTACAATGGTTTAGAAATGTAAATTTGGATGAAGCATGGAAATATATTTCATCAGGTGTCCAGTAGATCACCTTTAAAATAAATGCACAAGCCTTTCCAGCTATTCTGGTCAAAGGGATTGAGTCTTCTAAAAATTTTACTTGGTGCCAAACTCAAAGAAACTTCCAACACTTCGACCATCACTCTCCTTCAAGGCCCAAAAACTTAACCTCAGTTCAAAAGAAGATGGTTGCACAGGAAAAGGTAATTGTAGATGATGCAAATTGCTCTTTTCGATCTACCCATTGCGATATTAAGGTCAAAATGCCCATAAGGAAAATTATTTTCGGGGAATTCTTTCATAGGAAAAGAAAATACTATTTATAGTTTCTTTCTCCCATCTCTAGGTTACTTCTAGGATTCAGGAAAGGCTATTAGGGGTCCTTGCTGCTTTCTGTACTTGGTCTTTTTTTTTTTTTTTTGCAGATTCCTCATTACCCAAACTAGATAACATCATCAGTAAGGGGTGTGGTTTGCTCTTAGTTTATATTATAAATGCTTGCTCTGTTAGTGTTGGTGGAAGTGGTCTGGGAAGTTCTTTGCTTAGAGTGCTTACTGTTAAGATTGTTTGGCAGTTCCTTGGTTTGGATATTGTTTACTTCTTGATTGTTGGTCTGATGTTAACCTTGGTGTTAATCTATGTTCATCTGGATTTTGATTAGGGTAAGGAGGTCTTTTTATTCCCTTTCTGTCTTGTTGATTGTCTCCTTTGCACAGTACGTAGATATTGTTCATCCCTATTTGCCAATTGATGGCTAATTTGTCAGAGTGCCAGGCTTCTAGAAATTCCTAGCATTTTTAGACTTAGTCTAGGATGGTCACAATTTCCCAACTGAAACTATAGTTAGGCCTGTCCATATGTTGTGAAATTAAAGAATCTTGATCATGTCTTCTGACTGCTATGGACAAGCCTATGGGAGAGGCTATGGGAGACAGCTTCTATATTTTTTTATAGGGATCACAATTCTGATTATAGTATGCTAGAACAGGAGTGTTCCTACTTTGTTTAAACATGGTACTCATCTATACCTTATTCAAATGCTTGTTATTTGAATAATAAAGCTCTCTGGGACAGTTTGAGATGAATGAACACTCCTTCCAGTTGGTTATTATTGCCAGAATGTTTAATATACATAAGCTCTAATAAAATGGTGAGCTTTCATGTAATTATTTATAGTTCGTTTCACTGAGATCTCATTATCTTAAAAATACTACAAGATAGTGCGTGAATGGCCATGATGGGAGAATATTTTTTTAAACAAAATCTACCTATAGCTTGGCAAAACCCAAGAACATCCTTCTTTATAGTAGATCTAAATTTTACAATGCCCCAAAAAGAGAATATATCAGTTAGAATCTCCAAAGAAAATTCCACCGAAGGGCCAAATGTTCCATTTAAACCAGAAACATTACAACCACGAACTCTTTGAAGTGTGTATCAAATTACTGTGGGCTTTATCATGCTAAGGAGGATCAATGTCCACTTTGCATGAACAAGCTAACAGCAGGAACAGGAAATTCTAGCAAGGCTTCTGTTTTGTTTGGCAAGTAAACATGCAAACTTGCAGCCCTGCAGAATTTACTCCCAATCTGCCTGGGGCACCAAATTACTGGCTTGTCCATGCAAAGAAATGAAAACACAAAACAAGCTTTGCATGCATCAGCCTTATTGTCTTACATGCCTTAGTTGGATGGTTGTCAAAACTGAACTTCTGTATTGCTGGCAGGCAATAACGAAATCAGGATTTTCCGCAGCAGAAATTATGAAAATTCTGCAAGCGCATCCATCTATTCAAAATATTGCTTTAAAGTTGATTTATTGTAAATTTTCAAATAAAATGTTTTAAGATTATCAAATTACATCATTGTTATATGATTATAAGATACTATTGTTGCATTTGAAATATGTATCAATGATTATTAGTGGTATAATTGTATCTTGTCCATCCTAATTAGAAATAGGGGGATAAGGAAAGGTAAACCATACAAATTCATTTATCATTTTATGGATCAAGAAAATAAAACATTTGAAAACTCTAATTTTATGACATCTTAGATATATTTATTGTTTTTAAATTTTATCTTGCTCTTAAATATGTATTTTAATTTATGTTCTTTTAGTAATATACATTTTATGTGCTCTCACACTTTTTATAATTTAATATCACATTTTGATTTTTTTAATAGAAAAGGCTATATGTAAATTAAATCTTATAATATTTAAAGTGCTTCCAGATCTCTTTTCCTCTGTGTACCTTTCAGTCAAAAGATTTATAGCTCAAAATGGAAGTCTCCTTTGTTGCACATATTACATTACCATGTGAGAAGACAACAGTGACCAATAAATCAAGATAGAAATAGACAGAAAAACAGAGCTTACTGACAAATTAATTTGATACATCTGGTATAGTTCTACTATTATTCCTACAATGTTTTTAAAACTGAATTTTTACTTTATCTGTCATTTTATTTTATCTCTCATATGGTGTTCTGTTGCTAAGGAAAAAATTAAAATAAATATATAACCTGTCAAACTAATCCTATTCTCAGTCATGTAATATTGTAAAACTACTACCCTAAGCAGCAAAGTAAAAAAAGAAAAACCCCGAGGGGTTTAATACTAAATCAATTCAGGACTTTCAGACTGCTAAGATCTGCAACCAGTATAATGATCACCATAGTCAGCTAATTGTTACAGCATTGCTTTACTGTTTTGTATATTGAATTCTCTGCAAACAGAATTCAATATACCTTACATAAAAAGGTAAAACAGTCCCTCACAACAATACCTACAAATTTATGAATGGCAAATTGTGCTCTATTATATGTCAAATAACTTGTAACTTGATTGGATCCATATTAAATAAACATAATAAAACAGAATATAGAAAAGCCAGCTTGGAATGGCAGCATAGAATAACTGATTCAGAACACCATGTATTCTGGTTCATTAAAAAATACAATTTCTCTCTATATATAAAATAAATACATGAGGCTTTTTAAATAAATTGGTTATTGAGCTACACTATTATTACTATGGATTAAATAAATGTATATGTATGTGTGTGCAGCACACAATTGTGAACTGTGTTGAGACTCTTTTCTGTTTAAATAATTAGGAAATGTCATTTAAGACAATTACATTTGTTCTGAGCAGCTTGAATAAGCCAGCCTTAAAAATCATCAAAGCAAGCCCACTGAATAATACTCTTTGTTCACATAGATAATAAGTATCAACTGCACAGATCAAAGAAATGCAAGTCAATTTTACCAAAAGCATTAACTCCATTTATTTAAATTATATGGCTGTCATATACCTATAATTACCAAGCATATTGTTTCACTAAAAACAAACCCTTCCCCGTACACAAAATGTGGGAAGAAAGTGTAAGAATGAAGAATCTGGTGCTGTACTATTCCTTAGCTATTAATTTTTAAAAGATTACTCAAGTATGCTAAATCACGTTTATTCAACTTTCAGCCTGAACAAAAGCTGTTCAGAAAGATCACTGTGGCAAAACCAGCAGGAATTACGGATAAATTGTGTAGAATGGCTTTGTGAGCAAATTGAGCTTTGGGATCTTGTCCAAGCTACTTTGAACCTTATATCATCTGCTTTTATAAGCATCTGGCTACCTGATTCTTAAATAGGGAAGCCACAAAATACCTTGTTCATAGCTCAACATTCAAAATAATAACAAAGGCTTATGTTTATCTGTCATTAAGTCCCACTGAACCTAGTGGGATTTACCCTTAAATAAACATAATTGAACCTCACAAATCTTCTGAAAAAGACACCAAAAGCACTTTGTATGCAGTAATCCAACTAACATTGATAAGGAAGAATGAAGATAGAAATAATGTAGGGGAAATAAGATAAGAAATAACATTTTTCTTATCTACGCCTTTGGCCATGCAACTGAGATTGAACATTTATTAGAGAAAATATCTTAATTACAAATCAATAAAGTAAAATATACAGCAAAGCAGAAAGCCTTTCAGGCAGGACTTTTGCCTTTAGCTGATGTATTCCTGTATTGCATTTTGTTAAACGAAATGCCAAATCTAAATTTCACAAGCATCCTACAATAACAAAGATGAAATCAAGTCACACAATCCTTTTGCAATCTTTGAGGCTTTGATTTAAAATTATTATATTCGGAGACTACGGTTCTCATCAGAAGTCTGAAACATGAGAGCCCCCAAACGATTTTACACCTGACATCTTTCAGATGCGTAACGATAAGGAGGCAGCACCAATATGTACAAAGGCATCCTTAAAGGCATCAGTCTCCTAAGGAATTATATGAAATTCCTCACTCCTTACACATCTGACCTTGAAGCCAACACCTTAGAGGACCTTTCTATCATTTACTTCCTGGTAGAACAACTCCATCTGAGTTTATCCAACGTGAACCGGACCGTCTATCAACATTTAACAAAAATGACAAAAGCCCACGAGTGTTTTCATACGGGAACGACAGGGCAAAGAAAGAATGCCCCCAAGGAACCCCATTTAGTACCTACGCGGGGCTCCGCGGGAGGAGCAGAGAGGAAGCCTCGTAGAATGTTCAGTGTCTGACGTCAAAATCTTTCCCGATTAAAACAAAACAAAAAACCTCGAGCAAGCAGGTTAAAAAAAAAGCCGTGGGAATCCACCCCTCTAAGCAAGAACAGGTTTTCTTGCCGGCCACCCGAGCCCCCAGTCCTCTCGCTCAGCCTGCCTACCTTTGATCTACATTCTTTGTGACCGAAACCTCATCAGATCGCCCAATATGTTCCCAAGACAAGTCGGGAAGCGCTTACCCGTTTGCTAGGAGGCTGGGGACCGGAGCATCTGTTGCATTAGTAGCCGCTCTCCCATTGCTAATTAGAACCGAAGACCCAGAATGCGTAACAGAGTGGGTGTGCGTGTAGCGGGAGGGTACAGAGCCATCCTCGCTCCTCTCGTTCTTGCTGCAGCCCCCTCACAGGAACTGAAAGCTGACACATCAACAAAGATGGCTGCCACGGGCATCCAGAGCAGCTTCATTGGAGAGGCGGAGTGAAGGTGGAGCGAGATCCGATTAACAGCCTGCAAGGGGGAGGAGGAAAAAAAAATCCTGAATAGGCCTGGGTTAATTCCTCGGTCGGCAGCCCGAAAGCTGCATCTCGTCATTCATCGGGGCGTTGCGATTCATGCCTGGAAAGAGAGCAGGGGGAAGCGATGCCTCCCGCTGGTACCAGTCTGGTTGGGAGTATCGGCCCTGCCTTTTGATGATCGCGTGGGTTTCGAGGATTAGCTCCGTCTGCTGAATGAAACTGCCGGTTTTTAATTTCGCCATGGAGAGAAGCTGCTTTGTAGTTTGTGGAGATTGGAAAGAGATTGGAGTCGAATCGCGGAGCTTTCTTACCGCAAGGTAGTTCACGAACAATAACGCTGGAACGGTTAAGCATCTCAGCAAGACGCTGGCATTCGTCGAATCCGGGCAATCTGCTTCTATAGAGGCAACGAAGTCGTAGAAGCCATATTTCGAGATTAGCTCACATGCTGAAGCTTTCCAATCGTGATTCGGAAGAAAACGAGGTGCTCAACACCCGTTGTATATTTAGCACGGAGCTGGAACTGCTTTCCTTGATAACTCGCTTCTTCAAGCCTCTTGGAATGATTCCAGGAAACTATATACAGTACAGACAGCTGGTGTTTCTCACACTACCACATGTGCAATTAGGCAAGATCTAGGGTCAAAGCCACACAGCGCCTGTTAATCCTGCAAAGCAGCAAATAGTAGCTGCTCCAGCAGGTGTCCACATTCTCCAGCATGCATGCACTATCAAGTTATATGCTGCGGTCTCCTGGCAGCAGCTTTAGGATCTTGTATATTCAACCAGAGTTTTTGAATGCACCTTCTGCTAGAGTGAGGTATGGCCCATTTATCTGCAAAAGAGCAGTTATTACGTGTATTGCAGCAGTTGGGTATTCCTGTTGGTTCTATAGCTGCATTCATGTCAAAAATACCATCTTGCCAGTGATAGAAAACAGCCACTCATGTAGGGTTTTCTTCTATGAGGGAGAGACACGGGTACCCCAAAGTTACACTTTAAAAAAAAAAGATGTTTAAGTTGACTTAAGGGCAACACAACTCAGCCACGTATTTCATTTTCTCCAGGCCAGCCATTTACTTTCCACTGCTGATATAATAAGTATTCTTAAATTTATATACTGCCCAATTCCCAGCAATTGTTTCATTGCTCATCAAATGTTTTGCTGTTTACTACAAGTTACAGTTATGTTCCTATCATTTTGTTTCTAGCAATTTCAGGCAAAATCTCTTCTACTATTTTATTTCTCTCTGGCTTTGGAAAACTATTTTAATTTATTTATTATGGCATTTATTTGCTGTCCAACTTGTTTCAAAGCAAATGGATGGCTTACATTATTTTGTAAACACAACAATCTTAATTCTTGCCATTAGCCTTTATTGTAATCTTGTTTACTTATCAGTGCTTAACATTTACAGCATTTATCCATCATTGCCCCTACCCTATCAAATGGTTATACTTACTTTGTCTGACTAAATCGAACCAGTACCTTTCTTCCATGCCTATATTTGTGATTAAACCATCAAATTCTGGTTTCAGTCATTTTTTTTGTTCTCTTATACACCAGAGATGTAAGATTGCCTTTATGTTTGGATTTTAATTTTTACATAAGAGATAAGCTCTGGGGTGAAGAAAGACTATGATGTACTTAGAGGTAGTGTTAAAATATTAAAATTGATGGTGAAAGAAATTCCTGTTTATTTACTTTTTCACATTTGTTTGTATTTTTATGTTCACATTTTTGTAGGTTGTATTTGTTCTTATTCTTTTGATAATAAAATTACCAAAATAAGGAATCAGACTGACTCACTCATGAACTGGGAATGAGAGATAAGCAATATTACTAAGTCACAGTTGAAAAAATGCTAGGACATACATATATGTGATTGAATACAAGTGGGGAAAGACTCATAAAAACTGACAAAATCATCAACCACTCTCCTACCCATATGAGAGGAATGAAAAAACACTAGATTTTTATACTGTCAAATATTAGCTGGTGATTACAGAAGATGTTCTAGAATAGAAGATGCTATACCATGATAGAATAGCTAAATGTCTGCAATGGAATATTGGCCATTTTTCTAAAATGCAATCATTCCTGATTTACAAGAAAGCTGGATGAAGGCAAAACCATACTGATCCTTGTTACATGCAACAAGACCATGCAACCTGTCAAACAATCATTAAATCACAAACTACATTCATATACACAGAAAAAACACATCTGAGAAGTTGATTCTCTTTTTCATGAGATTTATTTATCCACAGAGATCATAGATCTGACATTTCTTTAGCATGCCATAGAGCAGGGGTCCCCAACCCCCGGTCTGCGGACTGGTGCCGGTCCGCGGATTCATAGGAACCGGTCAACAGGGCCGGCGAGGAAGAGGGAGCAGCCCCCTGGACAGAGGATGGCCGAGCACACCTCCACCAGCTCCTTCCGACGGCCACCGTGGCGCACTGCACTTTCCGGGGCTTCCTGGAGGGGCCGGCATGTCAGCTGGGGAGGTTATCCCACGGCGGACGGGCGAAGGACCCAAGCTGCGTGCCGTCAAAGCCATCCGGGCGCCGCACGCCCACCTCCCTTCCAGCCCTGTGCGGCACCCGGATGGCTTCGGCGGCGCACACGGGGCTGGAAGGGAGGTGGGCGTGTGGCGCCCAGATGGCTTCGGCAGCACTAGCCGCAGTTCGGGTCCTCCGCTCGCTCGCTCGGGATAACCTCCGCAGCCGACATGCCGACCCCTCTGCTGCTTCCCCGGGGGGAGGGAGGGAATGACAGACACACACAGAGGCAGACTTAGAGAGACAGAAAGAGAGGGAGGGAGAGGGAATCAGACACACACAAACACACACACAGTGACAGAGATGGGTGGAGGGGGGAGACAGAGACAGAGAGAGAGACAAAAAACAGAAAGAGAAAGAAAGAAAAATAGAAAAAGAAAGATGAATGGAGGGTGGGAGTGAAGGAAAGAAGGGGGAGGGAGGAGGGAGGAAGAGGTGAAAGAAGGAAGGAAGGAAAGAAAGAAAGAAAAAGAAAGGGATGGAGGGTAGGAGGGAGGGAAGAAAGAAGGGAGGAAGGGGGAGGGAGGCAATGGAAGAAAGGAAAGGAAAGGAAGAAATCTATTTTCCTATTTCCTTCCACCTCAAGCTACCTGTTTGGTTAACCAGGTTAAAGATCTATTTTTCTCCCAGTGGTCATTTCAAAGGAATCACATCCTCTGAGTCATTTCCTGGATTCAAACCAGCATCCCAAAGAGTTATGGGCTAACCTTAATATATAACGAGTGCCCATACATCCATTTTTACCATCTTCAGAAGACCAAAGACCAGCCAGATATGGAAGAAAGAAAGAAAGAAAGAAAGAAAGAAAGAAAGAAAGAAAGAAAGAAAGAAAGAAAGAAAGAAAGAAAGAAAGAAAGAAACTTATGACCACAATTGAGCCCAAAATTTTGGTTGCTAAGCAAGACTGTTAAGTGAGTTTCACCACATTTTCCAAGTTGGCCATGCCCACCGGGTCACATGACCACTGAGCCACTCCCACAAAACAGGCCACACCTTTTGGCTCTCAAAAGAAATTTAAACAAAAGAAACAGTAGTGGTACTGTTGATATTTGGCTCTATTGACTAATAAGTTTGCTAACCACTTTTTTTTCCCCAATTTATATCCCGCCCGCCCCTTCTCCAAAAGGACCCAGGGCGGCGCACAGAAATTTAAAAACAACATACAAAAATAGTACAAAACATATAAATGTAAAAATCTATTAAATAGCAAAACCTGCGCTAAAACCAATTAAAATCCCCTATTTAAAACTATCTAAAACAGCGGAGGCTATGTTAGGCCGGCTTGATGAAATAAGTGTGTTTTTAAACACTGGCGGAAGAGGCGGAGGTCGGTGATGGTGCGGAGTTCAGGGGGTAGGTCGTTCCACAGGGTAGGGCCCGCCACAGAGAAGGCCCTTCCCTTGGGTGTCGCCAGCCGGCATTGTCCGGCCGATGGCACCCGGAGAAGGCCCTCTCTGTGGGAGCGTATCAGTCTAAGGGATGTAGAAGGCCAAGTGAGCCGACTCCCCCCGCCCGCGTGCGTGTGCGCCGCCTGTTCCCCTCCCCCCCTCCTCTAGGCCAGCTGGTCCGCAGAATTTTCTTTAAAATGAAACCGGTCCCTGGTGCAAAAAAGGTTGGGGACCCCTGCCATAGAGTGAACATTTCATTCAAAACTGTTTTGTAAAGATCCACCTAAAATCATTATCAAAAGACAGAACAGAACAGAACAATTAGTTCTAGATTTTGTTGCTCCTTGATTAGTTTTTCATTGCTTCTTGTCCAACCTTCAGGTGCTTTGAAAAATAAGTTGACCCCTTTTTCATGGAAGTCCTCCAATATTGGAGCATTGCTATCATATCATCACTAGCTCTTTTCATTAAACTACACACACACAATTCTTGCAATCTTCATATATTTTATCCTCCAGCTCCCTAATCATCTTTGTTGCACTTCACTGCACTTTCTAGATCTGGGCTGTCAAACTCCTAGCCCGCAGACCAGATGAATCATGCTGGTCTGTGGGCTGGAAGTTTGACTCACACCCGGTTTAGCGAAGAGGGCCATGTGATGCTGCTGTGACGTGAGTTTGACACCCCGTTCTTGAATCTCAATATATATTTTTTATATCATGGCAATGCAATTTTCCGAGTGCGATTTTACCAAGGCATTATAAAGTGGTAATAACATTTTTGTGTGATCTTGATTCTATCCCTCTGTCAAATAAGCCTACAGCTGCTTTGACTTTTTTGGCGGCAGCAGCACACCGCTGGGTCATATTTAAGTGATTGTTCACTAGTACTCCAAGATTCTTCCTGCAGTTACTATTATTGACTAATGTCACTATACTCGTGAATTGGTTTTTCTTGCCTAACTGTAGAATCGTACTTTTCCCACCATTGAAAATCATTAGATAGGTCCATTGCTCAACTCTGTCAGGATCCTTCTGTATATTGAGCCTATCTTCTGGAATATTGGCTATTCCTGCCATCTTGGTGTCGCCTGCAAATTTGATGAGCTCCCCTTCTATGCCCTCATCTAAATCATTGATGAAGATATTGAAGAGCACTGGGCCTAAAACAGAGCCTTATATACTCCACTGCATATTTCCTTCCATGTAGTTGTAGTTCCATTAAAGTCTACACATTGAGTGAGGTTGGTCAATCAGTTACAAATCCATCTGGTACTGATAATGTCATGTACAGAATAAGGCATGAGTCTTATTGATTTTCGGTTCCATCTTGTGGTAATGCGGCCAAAAAATGGGGCTTCTGATATTCGTACTTGAGTCTACTATTACAACGATATATTTATTCTGCATCATTGTAAACATTGATCTGTCAAGAGGTAAAGTCTATGTACATTCAAGGAATAGCACCTTGGCCAATACTTCCAGATGTTGTTCAGGAGTTTTATACAAATATTGGTAAGTAAAGAGGGCAAAATAAATCACAAGGAACTTATTCTTACATGAGTATTTAAATCTTTCGTTATAAATAAATTATTTAAAAAAAACAACCATGCTTCAGTGGACCCACATTCTTGCAAAGATGTTCCAAACAATAAGATCCATAATTATAATGCTTTAGTTTCTGATCATATTTTTACATGACATTGACTGAATCACGATTATTGAATTACCATTATTTTCTAGGTTTTCATGGCATATCTATCATACAGGATGAGATCAAAATTCATGTTAGGTTAAAATGAGGTTAACTAGTTTGGGATTCAGTGCCATGTGGTTGTAGTTAATGGTTATTTAATTTGGCTATTGTTTGTTTTGTGGGTTCATACAGCCAACCAAACCATAAACTAACTCTCCTAGCTGGGTTAGTAAAACACAATAGGTTGAAATGCAGCTGACTAGTTTGTGGTTTGCTATGTTATATGAACCTAAAACGTTGGATTACTTCAATAAATTGCAGACTAGCAAGTTTTATTAAAAGGTCACTTGAGTTACAAATTCTGCAAGAACACCTGCAAACATAACTTTCTTAAGTAAAAAGTTGTTTTGGATAGCTTTTTTTAAAAATGAAGAATATAGTATTTAAACTACTGGGCTCGGATATGAGACTATTTTAGTAACCTAAACAGATTACCTTAGCATTGCAATTATTAAAGGAGGTCAAATGCCAGGAACCAAACAGGCCTTGCTTCCTAAGAAATAACTGCCAGCATTCAAATAATTGCACAAGTTCAATGTACACAGCACTCGTGCTTCAGATTTGACAAATATCTAAAATCAGCATCATTGTATTATTGTACTGTAGGAGAATTTTAGGCACAGGCAGTGAATGGGATGTCCAAATCTCGTGTAGGAAAATATGTAAAGGTGAGGCACAACTACCTTACAGTCTAGGCACCAACGGAGCCAATATGAAAAGGGTTTGCATCATTGAGGAAATTTAAAGAAGAAAACAGCACAGCTTGCAAACACGCTGCTCAACGCAGGCAATACCACCCCCCCCCATGCCTTTCCTTCAGAAGCTCCGTGTCCGACGGTTATATAGGTGGCGCATGCGTTCTGGCGAGCACGCGGTGTGGACGAAAAGAGGCGAGGTTGAACGCCTGGAACGAAGCCTCGTTTCGTTCGGTGTAAATAGTCGAAGAGTCTGTTGAAGACACTCTGCGGCCCTTGGATTTTTTTTTTTTATTAACGTGGGGAGAGTGGCGGATTCTGCTTCCAAATACCAAACCAAATGTAAGCTCCCATCCTTTCGTTTCCATTCTACCTTTGGGTGGTCGGTTGCAATTGAGCTCGCCAAGAACCCCTGGAGAATACACTCGCGAATGCTTTAGCCCCAGATGTAAGTCTCTTCAATGCGGAGTTTAGATGTTTCGCCCTTTACTTTTGGACTACATTAGCGCCTTGTGCGAGCCCATGTTGGCGTGTAAGGTTTGTTGTAAAAGTTGCGGGTTTTGCGGCCAATTGTGATTTAAGGCATTGTCACTCCGCGCCATTAATAACGAGTTGAGTGGTCTCAATTCCTGGGTCCTTCCAAGCTTTCCATCATTTGTTTCTCAGACTCGAGTCTGATCTGGGGTGCGATCGTGGTTTTTCCTGGGCTGCTGGATACCCTCGTATTGCAAAGGAAAAAGAGGCAGTGTTGATATGGACCAGGCCAGGGGAAGGAATGCTAGCCAGAATAGCACTAGGTTTGGTTCCTTATTTTAATTTCATTCCATAGGTTTTGTTTTAGCCAAGATACAATATTAACATAAAATTCTTGAAAAAGAATAGACTGAACTGTAGCCAAGAAACCTATTTTGTTGTTATTACTAAGGGTTTTAATTCTACGAATAATGGAAATATTGTAAATCATGTTTCCTGTTAGAGGAGTGGCCTGTCGTTTTTCCAAACGCTGTGCATTGTGTTATTTATTTATTTTTTAAGTTGACATACAGTATTTTGGTATATTTTGCCAATATTTACATGAATTGATTTGTGCTTAGCTGTACTATACATTGCTGTACTATGATACGATTAGCATGGGAAATACAAATCTGAAAGCAACATAGGTAATAGGATTGCTTTTTGGATTTCTAAATTTCAGTTGAAATATATCCATGTGGCAATATTGTGAGATTACTTGTATGCGTTTGAAATTTGAGGCAGATATCATGGTATTGTGGTTCTTTAAACTTTAAAATAAAATGGCTTTACAAGCTGGTTTTCTTTGAAAAACTTTATATTGAAATATATTATAGGTCTGTTACCAGGTTTGTAATTAGCTTATGAAACTAAATTATCTCTTGGGTAACCTGCATGCCCAACCTATCCTTTTCTCTTCCCTCCAATTCATTCTAGTTTAAATCCTAATCAGCCTAACCCTTCCATGCATCTGATAAAGTGAGTTTGCAGCTTACTACAGCTGTCACCTTTTAATAACATTTATTAGTGGAAAAGTGCTGTCAGACCTCTTCTGTGTGCTGGAAGTGATTTAAATTTGCTCAGTTACTTTTTTCACATTTTTTTCAATGAAAAGGAATATGAGAAACTAAATTTAGAAAATCTGTTTTGCTGATCCAAAGCAGGATTCCCATTTGAAAATATTTTCCAAAACTTAATTGTTCCTTTCCATTTTAAAGTATTGTTAACAAATATTGTGCTACATTCTGAGGGGTTGGGTGATTTATCATGTGTTCTATGCTTAATAGAAAGAAATGTAAAGAAATATCTAAATTATGTTGAGGATTGTTTATTTGTACAAATTCATTGTTTAGCTAATGTATTTTATTTTGCTTTCCTAGCTATTAAATTATCCATGAAATTGTAAGGAAATGATTCTAATATAGCTGTATTGAAAATGGAACAAAGGCTTCAGATAAAGGATCTGAAAAGTCCAAATCAGTCATTGAGAAGTCCCAGCACAAGCCCCCACTTCAAAAATATTGTACTTGTTGATGATAAAGTACCACCATTGCTCAACAATTTTTCAATTTGTGAACAGGCAAAATTATTTGCTACAAATTGGAATGGTTCAGTTGAAAACATCTATGATGGCCATGATCACAAAATTGTTTCATTAAATACAGCTGGAGTAGGAATGAAAGGTGAGAAAACCCCCCCCCTTAAATTTAATGTACTTTGTAGCACTGTATTCTCATGTGCTTCCTTTTGTAATTTTATCTTGTGGGATATTGAATAATGGGATTGATACCTTTTGGTTAATTTCATTTATTTGCAAGTGGTTGGTTCTAAAAATTGTTTACCTTTTGTCAAATGGGATAATTTTGTTCTTTTATCATGTAAAGGTCCTCCATCAAATTCTCTGGAGTTTGTCAACGATCTACCTTTCCAATCTCCTGGGTCAAAGCTCAATGATCCAGAAGGTATGTACATTTTGGTAGGAAAACGAGTTAATTGGAATAAAGGACAAAGTGGTATGCTATAATCTTGTATTCACTTTTTATCTTCAAATATTGGGAATAGTGTTTTTATTAAACATTGGACATAATTGTTTCCCTGACTGTTCTGAGCATATGGTTTAAAAAATATCACAGGTAGTTCTTTTAACAGCCACAATTAGGATTGGCAACTTGTTCATTAAGCCCAATGGTCAGTGGATAAAACTGATTATGAACTTATTTCAACTTTACTTTAAAGACGTATGAAGGTTATACAGGTGAAACTCGAAAAATTAGAATATTGTGCAAAAGTTCATTTATTTCAGTAATGCAACTTAAAAGGTGAAACTAATATATGAGATAAAACTCATTACATGCAAAGCAAGATAGTTCAAGCTGTGATTTGTCATAATTGTGATGATTATGGCAGACAGCTCAAGAAAATCCCAAATCCATAATCTCAGAAAATTAGAATATTACATGCAATCAATAAAACAAGGATTGTACATAGAACAATATCGGACGTCTGAAAAGTATAAGCATACATATGTACTCAGTACTTGGTTTGGGCCCCTTTTGCAGCAATTACTGCCTCAATGGCATGGAAGCTACCAGCTGAAGTGTTATGGAAGACTAGGATGGTTCAGTAGCGGCCTTTAGCTCTTCTGCATTGTTCAGTCTCATGTGTCTCATCTTTCTCTTGGCAATGTCCCATAGATTCTCTATGGGGTTCAGGTCAGGCAAGTTTGCCGGCCAATCAAGCACAGTAATCCCACGGTCATTAAACCAGGTTTTGGTGCTTTTGGCAGTGTGGGCACGTGCCAAATCCTGCTGGAAAATGAAGTCAGCATTCCCATAAAGCTCATTTGCGGAAGGAAGCGTGAAGTGCTCCAAAATCTCCTGGTAGATGGCTGCATTGACCCTGGTCTTAATAAAGCACAGTGGCCAACACCAGCAGATGACATGACTCCCCAAATCAACACAGACTCTGGAAACTTCACACTGGACTTCAAACATCTTGCAGTGTGTGCCTCTCCGTTCTTCCTCCATACTCTGGGTCCTGTGTTGTAAAAGTTGCTCTCATCAGAAAAGAGGACTTTGGACCACTGAGCAACAGGACTTTGGACCACTGTGCTTCATTAAGTCCAGGGTCAACACAGCCATCTACCAGATTTTGGAGCACTGAGATTGTGGATTTGGGGTTTTCATGAGCTGTACGCCATAATTGTCACAATTATGACAAATCGCAGGTTGAACTATCTTGCTTTGCATGTAATGAGTCTTATCTCATATATTAGTTTCACCATTACTGAAATAAATGAACTTTTGCACAATATTCTAAATTATCAAGTTTCACCTGTAAATGCAAGGACTGGTCATAAAGTTACTTTTTCATCATTATTGTAACTGCAAATGGTGTTAAATAAGGCGGTTGCTAAATGAAGGATAACTAATTGTTTCGTGCTCCCTTGAGTTGAAGTCCACTGTTGATTATTAGTATCTTGTTTCCTTGGTGATTAATTTTAGAATTTAGAATTACTACTGCTGGAAAACTCTTATCAAATTCAATTAACGATTTAAAATATATTTAATCTGTGAAATTATTTAATTCTAAACATTTTCATTCTGTATTGTAGGAAATCTCAAAGTCATGAATAATTTGCTATCGTCTACAAAGAAAATAAATCCTGTAAGTTTCCAGTAATAATTTTCCTCTATCCTATTGTCATCATTAATATAATTGTTAATTGTAATAAACTATGTTATTCCCAGGTTAGTGGCTAATTCATAAAGGTAAAAGTGGTTTCCCCTATCCAGTCCTGTCCGACTAGCAATCAATGCTCATTTCTGTTTCTGGGCCAAGGGAGCCAGCGTTGTCTGAAGAAATTTCTGTGGTCATCTGACTAGCATGACTATATGCTGAGATGCATGGAACCTGCCTATCTATTTATAGACTCACATTTGCATGCTTTTAGACTGCTGGATGGGCAGGCTTTAGATTCATACCTAATACTAAACTATAATTTAGTTCATATTAATGTATCATATTATTCAATGTATATAACATATGTTGTTCAAGTATTTAAAGAAAACTTGGCCTAGTCATATGTCAACATAGCTGTTTATTTCTCTCATAGATACATACTTTATTATAAATTTTATGTATTCTGTATCAGTTTCGCTTTCTCAAAAATTAAGAATTTTAATGTAAAATATTACAATAGTAACATCTTAACATTTTAAGACAAAGATATGTTTATATTTGTCAATATGCTTTTCAGGCATCTGATTCAACAGTATTACAAGCAATGCATTTATCAGCTTCTCCTGACAAAGTTTTACCTATCAACTATAATTCACAATTAAATCCTTTATATCAGCCCACTTGCCATTTTTGTGGGTTGTTTGGTAAGTTTTTGTTAACTAATCTGTGATAAAATAAGACTTTAAAATGTTTATTAAAAGAGTGCTCCTTGCTAATAGCTTTTAAGTGAAATGAATTTAATGTAAATTCAGGAGTCAGTTAAAATATGTAAGTTCTCCTGTGCGCTGCTTGGAGAATCCAAGCTTGGGTTAATTTTGTCCATTAGCCTAGAGACTGAGTTATGTAATTGTTGACCATGCCTCCTCTGACTGTGATAGTTCAGTTTTGTAGGAAGGCTCAGCCGATCCAAGAGATGTCAGCTTTCACAACCACTCGATCAGCGCTTTTGCAAGTAGTATCAGGACGTGAGATTGAGCCTTTCAACGCTCTCTACTATTAATAATGGTGGGTTGTTCCATCTCCGGAAGCAGATCTGGGGCTTCTAATGCTTCCCTGCTGCACTCTGAGACCGCTGGGGCCAGCACTAGGGTGGGCAGGGCCGCCACTAGCTGCAGGTCTCACGCTTTCTCCGCGGCTCCAGTTAGGGCCACTAAGCACAAGGACAAGGGTAAGTCATCATCCAAGGCATCCGTGACCATCAGCAGGTCACCACCAACCTTGTTGGCTGAGGGTTCTCCTCCAGGCTTTTCCCTTCATTTGGTCCCTAAGGGTTACTGACTGCGGAGAAGGGATTGGGCCCAAATCCCTCTCTGATCCTTCTGAGACTAGCCCAGCTCGGGCACCAGCGCCCACTCGCTTAGGTCCCACGGCTACCTTTACACCCACAACTACAGGGTTGAGGTCTGTGGAAGGCCGTACTTTCAGCCTTCTTCCTGAGCTTAAAGACATGATCTCAGCAGCCATCTCACAGGGCATGGATGCAGAGTTGCAATGCAGAACCCAGAGGCCTTGCGTTTCAACCTTATCTAGGGACCTATCTATCTCCCAAGCTGACCCCCCTCATCACCGCTCCCTCAGTTTACAGCGAGGATTCTGTGCTAGGCAAGGAGGAAGAGGTGGCAGATCAAGAGCTTTCAGATGTCGAAGGCCTAGTGCAGGCAAGCCTGCTTTGTCTGGATTATTTCAGCCTGCATTATTTAAATCCCTTTTATACAAGGCCAAGGCAACAACCAGTATGGGGGTATGCTACCACCCAGGCTAGCAGTGTGATGGGTCTAGACTCCACAGAACGTCTATTTGCGGAACAGGTGCAGGAACAGGATACCATACCTTTTCCGAAATTGTTCCTAGGCGTTGTTTAAAAGCAATGGATGGAACCAACTGCTGTCCCTCCACCTAGTAATGGTGATAGGAAGCTATACCTCTACACCGGAACTGGATGGCATTCTCAAATTCCCTACAGTAGACCCTCCATTGGCTTCCCCAGCCTTTATCTGATCCAAAGTTTCAGAGGGTCTCAAGGTTGAGGACTAGAAGACCGAGTGAGTAATCCGTAAAACGCACCAGGCGGCTGTCTGGCCGTTGAGGGCTGCTACAGCGGCCTTGTTCTTCAATAGAACGTCATTGGTTTGGCTCAAACAATTACAGGCCAGCCTTGCACCTGATGATATGCATCTCCACCAGGATATCAACAAATTGGAATTTTCCTCTGACGCTACCCTCAACGTGGCCAGGTTCGTATCTTAAGCGGTAGCATCCAATGTGGCCTCCCGGCACCTCCTTTGGCTCCACCATTAGTAGGCAATTTAGGCTCCAAGTAGCATTTAGCCTCCACACCCTTCAGGGGTGGGTCTCTTTTTGATGTCGCGTTGGACCCTATCTTGATCAAGACTAGGGACAAATGCAAAGTGCTCCTGTCGGCCAACAGACACACAGACAGGAGACAACAGCCCTACAATAGAAGGCAGTCTTTCAGGCCAGTAACTCTGGGTACACTGCAGCCTCATATACTCCCCAATACAACAGGTCTTGCGCACAGGCACAGGACAATCACAGGACCGTTCAGGTGCCGGCAACAGAATCAGCAATAATTGCAGGCTTGGTGGCCATTTTGTGGCGCTAAAAACTGGTCTTTACATCGATATAGGTGACTCACACGGGGATGGGCCTATCAGCAGGCGTGTAACAGCTTTGCTTTTATTTATTTTATTAAATTTATACCCAGCCCTTCTCCGAAGAGGACCCTTTAATAATAATAATAATTTTAATTTTATATCCCGCTCTCTCTCCCCAAAGGGACTCGAGGCGGGGCACAGGCAATTAAAAATACAGATAAAACCACAGACAAAATACAAAATTAAAAATGAATTAAATTAGTCCTGCGCTAAAAACCCATAAACTAAACTAAAACTACCCCTAAAACCCCTAACCTTAGAAGAGACTACCCAAGGCCGGCCAGGCGAAAAAGATGTGTCTTTAATTTTAAACGGAAGGAGTGGAGGTCCGTAGTTGTCCTAATATCGGGGGGAAGGTCGTTCCAGAGGGCTGGGCCCGCCACAGAGAAGGCCCTTCCCCTGGGCGTCGCCCGCTGACAAAGTCTAGTGGACGGCACCCGGAGAAGTCCCTCTCTGGGAGCGAATCGGCCGTGAGGATGTGTGGGGCAGGATCCGATCCCGCAGATAACTAGGTCCCGAGCCATGGAGCGCTTTGAAGATGATGACTAACACCTTGAAGCGCACCCGAAAGACGACAGGTAGCCAGTGCAGCTCGCGCAAGAGCGGTGTTACGTGGGTAAACCTAGAGGTTCCCATTATTGCTCGCGCGGCTGCGTTCTGGACCAACTGAAGCCTCCGGGTGCACCTCAAGGGGAGCCCCATGTAGAGAGAGTTACAATAGTCCAGTCGGGATGTCACGAGAGCATGAGTGACTGTGCAAAGGGCGTCCCGATCCAATAGGGGGCGCAACTGGCGTACCAGGCGAACCTGGTAAAACGCCCTCCTGGCCACGGCTGTCACTTGATCTTCCATGGACAGCCGGGTATCCAGGAGGACACCCAAGTTGCGCGCCCCATCCACAGGGGCAAGATGTTCGCCCCCTATGGCCAGAGATGGCATCAACTGGTTGAATCAGGCAGCCGGAAACCATAGCCACTCGGTCTTGGTCGGGTTGAGCCTGAGTCCGTTACTTCCCATCCAGATCCGCACGGCTTCCAGGCACTGGCACATCACCGCTACGGCATCGTTGGGGTGGTTTGGGGTAGATATATACAGCTGAGTATCATCAGCGTAGAGATGATACTCTACCCCAAAACCACGGATGATCTCGCCCAGCGGCTTCATATATGTGTTGAACAGGAGAGGCGAGAGGACCGACCCCTGAGGCACCCCACATGTGAGGGGTCTCGAGGTCGACCTCTGCTCTCCCGTCAACACAAATTGCGATCGGCCAGAGAGGTAGGAGGAGAACCACCGTAAAACGGTGCCTCCCACCCCAACCCCCCCAGCCGATGCAATAAGATACCATGGTCGATGGTATCGAAAGCTGCCGAGAGGTCTAATAGAACCAGGATAGAGGAACAGCCCCCATCTCTGGCCCTCCAGAGATCATCCACCAACGCGACCAATGCCGTCTCGGTGCTATGCCCGGGCCGAAAGCCGGACTGGCGCGGGTCTAGATAGTCAACTTCCTCCAGGTGACGGGGAAACTGTTGTGCCACCACACTCTCAACAACCTTCGCCAAAAAGGGAAGGTTGGAGACAGGATGATAGTTAGATGATAAAGCTGGATCCAAAGAGGGCTTCTTGAGGAGGGGTCTCACCATGGCCTCTTTTAGGGAAGCAGGCAAGGAACCCTCACTCAAGGATGCGTTGACAACCTCTTGGAGCCAGCCTCGTGTCACCTCCCAGGATGCCAGTACAAGCCAGGAGGGACACGGGTCCAGTAAACATGTGGAGGCTCGCAGTCGCCCACGAAGTCTGTCCATATCATCGGAAGCAACGGAGTCAAACTCCTCCCAAACAAGATCTGCCTCGTGGCATTCCACTGGGCCATTAATGGGGGCTAGCTCGTTCTGTATCTGAGCGATTTTCTCCTGCAGATAAGACACAAATTCCTCTGCTCTGCCCTGTAAGGGGGCTTCCCGCACCCTCTGTTGAAGGAGGGAGCGGGTCACCCTAAACAGGGCGGCAGGGCGGTTATCTGCGGATGCCATGAGAGTGGCACAATGGTGGCGTTTGGCCACTCTCAGCGCCACAATGTAAGTCCGTAAATGGGCTCTTACCTGTGTCCGGTCAGATTCAGATCGGCTAGACCTCCATCTTCTCTCTAGGCGTCTCTTGTGGCATTTCATCACCCTCAGCTCCTCGGTAAACCAAGGAGCCAGGGTGGCTCGGCGCCGCAAGAGAGGCCGCAAGGGCGCGACCCAATCCAAGGCTCCCGTGGTCGCAGTATTCCATGCGGCCACGAGGTCCTCCATCGGGGCGCGGGTCAGAGGCACAGGAAGTGGCCCAAGCGCCGCCTGGAACCCATCAGGGTCCATCAAGTGCCTGGGGCGGAACCAGATTGGTGATTCAGGTTCCGCCTCCCCGCGGAGGGGAGTAGCGGTCGGAAAGTCGAGCCGGAGAAGTGAGTGGTCTGACCATGACAAGGGCATGATGGCTATATCCCCTATACCCAGATCACTCTTCCATTGGCCAGAGACAAAGATGAGATCCGGTGTATGTCCACCCTCGTGGGTGGGGCCTTGAATTAATTGGGTCAGGTCCATGGCCGTCATGGAAGCCATGAACTCCCGAGCTACCACGGTTGATTCGCCCACCGATGGCAGATTAAAGTCCCCCATGACTAAAAGTCTGGGGGTCTCAACTGCCACCGTAGCGATCACCTCCAGGAGCTCGGGCAGGGCTGCTGCTACATAGCGGGGAGCCAGGTATACAACCAGCAAGCCCAACTGCCTCCCTAGGCCCCACTTCACGCAGAGGGACTCACAACCGGTAGTCTGTGGCACAATGGTCTCTCTCGGCTCAAGACCTTCCTTTACTATGACCGCCACCCCACCACCCCTGCCTAGGGCCCGGGGCTGATGAAAAGCGCGGTAACCTGGTGGGCACATTTCAACGAGGGGAAGTCCCCCCTCGTGGCCCAACCAGGTCTCCGCAATTCCTGCCAGGTCCGGCTCCCCCTCTGACACAAGGTCATGGATGAGGGGGGCTTTGTTGACAACGGACCTGGCGTTGCAAAACATCAGCCGCAGGCCCTGGCTCTGTACACCCTGACCACCTAGTCTGCGGGGGTTGTGGCACTTCACCGTTTGTAACCAACGGTTCTGTGCTCTCAACCGGGAGGGTAGAACTTGTCTCCCCTCGGACCTGCCTCTCCCCACGACCTTCTGGATAGAAATGCCCTGCACCGGGACGACTCGTCCCGGTGGAGGGCATTTCACTCACCAATGGGCAGAAACCACCTCAGATGCCTAGGCCATCCAGACCGTGAGGCTGGGCCTCACTCTAGAGTTTATCTCCATCCCCTAAGGTGTTTCATCAGGTGCCACATACCCAGGTGTCAGATAAAAAGGCATCTGATGGACACAGAAATCCCACATGTGTTACCGATCAACGCCATAGAGAGAGTACCACAAGAGCAAGAAAGACTAGATTTTTACTCCATTCTATTCCTAGTTTCCAAAGCCTCGGGAGAATGGCGAACCATCCTAGACTTGAAATGGCTCAATTTCTACCTGAAGTATTAGATGTTCAAGGTGCAGTCACTTAAAAGCATCTTAACCTGCATCCGCCAATGCGACTTACTGACCTCAGTCAATATCAAGGAGGCGTACCTCCACTTGATGATACACCCAGCACATCAAAGGTTCTTGTGGTTCCAGTTTGCAGGGTGCTATTTTCAGTACTGGACCCTGCCATTTGGCCTTTCATAGGCCCCAAGAACCTTCACAAAGTTGCTGGTGGCAATAGCCGCTTCTCTGTTCAATGCCCATAAGAGTCAATTGTTATCTCGACGACATCCTGATCCTGTTGTCATCCTGGGACAAGGCAGGTCGGGACCTGCAGGTCATAGTCAACAATCTGCAGCATCATGGCTTCTTCCTGAACTTTCTGAAAAGCCACCTGCACCTGATCACGTCCCTCTTGCACTTCGGGACCATCATCAACTCCGAGCTGTGCAAGGTATCACTATCTCAGGAGAGACAGCAGAGCCTGCAGACCATGGTGAATCTCGTAGTACTACAGAGGTCGCTACCACTGGCAGTTCTTTCCCAACTTATCGGGAAAATGGTGTCATGTTCCCTGGGCCGGGTTCTAATGGTTCCTGTTTCCCTTCCAGAGGGCCCACACCAGTCACTCACAGACCAGTGTTCAATTACCACACAAGGTGTTACGGTCACTCCGGTGGTGGATATCCTTCAAACTGCTCAAAGGATGCCTCTTCAAGGAGCCAGGCCACATCATAGTGACAACAGATGCGAGCCTATTTGAGTGGGAAGCCCACGCCTTGGACCAAGTAGCAGAGGTTGCTGGAGTGCCCAGGAACTGTGGAACAGAATCAACTGGTTAGAGCTGCGGGCCATTTGACTAGTGCTCCATGAATTTCGGGAGTTTGTGACGGCCAACCATGTGTTGGTTTTCACTGACAACATAGTCTCTAAGGCCCATGTTAACCACCAGGGGGCACGTGGTCCAAGTCCTTGATGCTGGAAGCGGAGAGGCTCCACAATTGGGTGGAGGCTTGTCTGCTATCGATCCAGACAGAACACATATCAGGCACAGTCAATATACAAGCAGATTGGCTAAGCAGGGCCACGGTGGACCAGGTGGAATGGCGTTTCCACCCGGTCCTGTTCCAGGAACTGTCTCACAGGCTCGGGCAGCCCAAGGTGGACCTCTATGCACAGCCTCACAACACAAATCTGCCGAGGTTCTCACCAGGTTCCATGTGCCGGGGGCAGAGGGCACTGATGCTTTTCGCAGTCCTTGGCCAGGGGACCGCCTTTATGCCACTTTCACTTGTCTCGCATGTCATCCGAAAGATTCTGGTGGAACAGGCAGAGGTTCTCCTGGTCACACCAATGTGGCCCCGGCACCCCTAGTACGCCGACTACGTCCATCTGTCCATATCATGCCTGTGGACAATCCCGGACGATCAGATATCTCTCAAAAGGGTCTCATTTATCCAAACCTCCAACTGTTGCAGTTAGCCGTGTGGCACGTCAGCAGGCTATCTTGATCCGACAGCACTTCTCCGACAAAGTCATTGATACAATTCAAGCAGCATTTTGCCCATCCACAACGCGCATCTATGAGGCCACTTGGCAGACCTTCTGCAGGTGGGGCCATATAGCCGGCATTGACCGGCTCTCGGCATCCGTTCTACAGGCTGGATTTCTTGCAGATGGCATGAACAAGGGAATGACACCCAGCACCCTCCATCGCCAGATTGCAGCCATGTCGACTGTAGTTGGGGGCAGGCAAGGACAATCCTTAGCTTACCATCCAAGGGTTTGGTCATTCTTAAAAGGTGTCTTGAACTTCAGGCTACCCATGGTCCATTGCTTTCCCACATGGGACTTCTCCCTGGTATTTAGGGCCCTCATGGCGGAACCATTCGAACCATTGTTGACCCTTAAGACTGTCTCTGATAGCTATTATGTCAGGTAGGAGGGTGTTGGAGCTGGCAGCACTATCAGTCCGCGAGGACCTCTGTATCTTCCGTCCGAACAGTCGTCCTACGGCTAGACCTGGCATTTGTTCATGGTTCCACAGGGTGCAGGAAGTCATTCTCCCGGCTTTCTGTCCACAGCCCTTACATCCGCGGGAGTGACAGTGGCACCACTTCGACATTCGGAGGGTGTTCCATCACTGTGAAATGTACTGCGTCCTTCAGAAAGTCAGAGGCACTATTTGTGTCCTTTCAGCCAGTGTCTATGGGGCAGAAAGTGTCCTCGAACACCATCGGATGTTGGCTGAAAGCGTGTATTGCACTTGCCTACAATAGTCAAGGCTGGTTCCCAGACACATCAACCCCATTCCACCAAGAGTGCAGCCACCACGCTGGCCTGGGAGACACAGGCTTCAGTTTAGGAATTTGCAGGGTGACGACTTGCCCTTTGTCAGGCATTATAAAGTGGACATATATGCCTCGGCGGAGGCTTCCTTTGGGTGGTGAGTCTTGCAGAGGGTGCTTTCACCACCTAGGGTCCCTGACCAGCCTAATTCCCGCCGTTGACATTCATTGCTTTGGCATGTCCCATACTTGGATTCTCCAAGCAGTACACAGGTGAACGACCGTTGACTTACCTGAATGGTCCTCCTATGTGCACTGCGAAGAGAATACAAATCCACCCTTAGTTTTGGCTGGTCTGGGTATGGAACACACACCAATCTGATTACTTGTTTACTTGTCTTACATTCTGGCCCGCTTCAACTTACAATCCTTCGTACAAAACTGAACTACCCCAGTCAGAGTAGGCGTGCTCAACAATTGCATAACTCAGTCTCTAGGCTAATGAACAAAGTTAACCCCTGCTTGGATTCTCTTCACAGGGCACATAGAAGGACCGTTCCGGTAAGTCAACAGTCATTTGATTATAAATTTTTTGAAACTGCAGATTATATTATATTAAAGCAAACATAGACATTAGTTGAATAGAGTTTACTGAAATAATGGTTTTATCACTTGACACTACAGTTATGAAAACTGAGTACAAAGCTTACTTAGTACAAACTTTTATCAGTTTTCTGTAAAAAAAGAATTGAGGTATAAATCTAAGTATTCTTTGTAGGTGGCTGGTTCAGTTTTGATATATAAAAAATGCCGAAAATAATTTCAGTTAGATCTTAACTCCTAATGACTCTATACACCTGTACCTTTCTTTCTCATCACATGGCAATAGTTTGCATTGCTCTTCTCCAAGGAGCTTTTTCCCTGATGTCCCAGTAATCTTTTTGTAATCTTTTTAGGATCCTTACGATGTGTCCAGTGTAAGCAGGTCAGTTACTGTTCTGCAAGTTGTCAGATGAAAGATTGGCAAATACATAATAATGTCTGTAAGCCAACTAAAGCAAAGTAAGTTAATGGATACAGTTGAAATGTAATTAAATGGTAGCCATAAGCTTTGAATTTGTCAATCAATTATATGTAATAATAATGTGCAATTACAATTTAAATAAGAATAGTTATAGAATTTTGAAAAGTTCTTTGATTCTGAAGAAAATGGTCGCATCCCTGGAAACTTCTTATTTATATAGGCATATAGTTGTATATTTAGATTATGGTGGTTTACTTTTTAAATTTTTATTAAACAAACACTGTCAAATAATTGAATAACACAAATTGATGATTGTTAAAAATGATAACAAAAATATTGTATTAGAAAGTAGATGGAAAGGACTTCCTGTTCCTGGCGGCGACGGACGAACCTTGGGGTTCGTCCACCGTTTTGTTCTTTTTTCTGCCCCTAACGGGGCGGGGTACCCCTTTTTTTGGGGGGTCCCTCCGTAAAACTGGCTTGCCTGGGCTGGTTTATCCTGGCGGCGGCTGGGAAACGGCCCTTGTCTTCGGTTTAGGCGAGAGAAGACATGCTGTGGGGGGTTTCCCTTCGCCAATGGAGGACGGCAACGTACGATGAATTTGGAGAGAGCTGAGTGTTCGGGTCGGAAGGCTTGCCGGGGCTTTGGCGGCGAGGTGGAGAGTGAGTGATTTTAATCTTATTTGTGCTGGCAGCCTGGACTGAAAGAATGTGGAGGGGGGTGTTTGTTTGTTAAACTCCCCTCGGATTTAAAGCGGCGCTTAGAAATGGCTCCTCGTTGCGAGGAAGCGGACATTTCGCATCCGGATTGCTTTGAAGCAAGTGAAAGTGTTTTGCGGCTTGTTTCTTTACAATGTATCTAAGTCCGGCTGGCTTGAAACAATTTTTCCTTTGCTACTTCCTCCTGCTGGCTCTCAGACTGGGCGGTGGAAGATGGCTGCCCTTTGTTCCTGAATGACTATTTTTACTTATGGAAAATTACCAACATCTCTTTGTGATTTGGACTCCGTCTCTCTATTAATGAAGAAATTTCTGGATTAATTGATTCCTTCCCTGGAGTGCCTTCTCTGCTATAATTATTGACTGTGAAAAGTGTTTCTCTTCTGGGTCTTGAATTTTTTACAACCCTGATTTGAACTGTTTTCTCCTGACCTGCTTCAACGGCCTCACCCAAAAAACGCCATCTTAGTGGCACTGACTTTAACAGCTTACCATGGCATCAAAATCAGAATTGGCAGGTTTGGAACAAAGAATGACATCAATGGAATCAGTGTTACAAGCTTTGGTGCAGGAAATTAAAGCTTTGAGAGAAGATAATAGCAGCTTCAAGAAGGATCTTTTGGAAACATGGAAACAAGTCCTGGAGAACACACAGAAGACTGAGGAGCTGGAAGGGGGGCTGGCTGGGGCAAAGGGAGAGCTTAAAAATGTTAACAGTGAGGTTGGAGAATTGACAGGGCATATGTCTAGGATGGATTTTGAAAGGATGTCATATTTTTTAATATTTCAGAACATTTCTGAAGAACCTGGTGAATGTCTTCCTGAACTCATGAGCACAATTTTAGCAGACTATTTACATAAACATAAAGATGAGATCAGGGGGGACATTGACCTAGTTTACAGAATAAACTCGACATATGCCAGGATAAATGAAGTGCCCAGAGAGATACATATTAAATTTGTTAGAAGGTCAACCAGAGAGGGAATTTTGAAGGCGCAGAGAGGGGGGCCGCTAATTTACCAACAAAAGGAAGTCGCCATCTTGAAGCAGATCCCAAAAAAGATTAGAGAGATGAGAAGGAGGTATTCCTTCTTATCCCAAAAATTGTTTGACCACGGGACTTGGTTTAAGTGGGTGATGCCGGAAGGGATGTTGGTGTTCTGGGAAGGAGGGAGAGTTAGGATTAAAACAGTTGTTGAGGCAGAAGCCTTTCTTAAAAAACATTCCTCTGTCCTGGGGGAAGATTCAGGGGGGGCGGGGGGGGCACGGCTCCGCCCGCTGGGGGCCAGGAAGGAGAAAAAGAAGATACAATTGCCAAGAGACTTAGATCGAAAAAATAACTTTGCTTTTTTTTAATTAACATTGTATAACCTTTATATCTGGATGTTTGCACACGACTGCCAGCATAGAATTGAGAATTTAGGAAGCATGTACTTATTTTCACCTCGTAGTACTTTTGAAAAATGTTTTTTTAATGTTTCATTATGAAGCCCTGGAAGGGCCAATGATCCCGACGCGAAAGTTCTCAAAATGTTTCTGTATCCCTTACCCTACCCTTTTGGAAAATTGTAAAAACCAATAAAACTTTTTCAATATAAAAAAAAAAAGAAAGTAGATGGAAACAAGCGGGGCTGCCCTGGAAACAGCTAAGGACCAGCCCACTGTGCCTCTGCTAGCGAAGACGGAGATTAGGTGGGCCACACATAGCCCTCTTGAGCGCTGTTTTTACTGGCAGGCTGTCACAGCCGAAAACGGAGCTTGTAAGCCCGTTTTCGCTGCAGAGTGCTTGGGCTACCACAGGCACCCCTGGCATGAGTGCTGTTGAGCTGGCAAGGCTCCCGCCTGCTGCTGAGGTCAAACACAACTGCCTACGGCCTTCAATGAAATTGAGTTTGACAACCCTGCCCTAAGTGGTTTATAAAGTTAGGATATTGCCTTCATCAATATATTGTATTGAAGGGAACAGGAAGTCCTTACTACTGTACCATAATTGGAACTTATATTTTGGACATTAAATGATGCAGTCATTAAGTGAGTCATCACATGAGTGGACCTAATTTTATGAACATTTTTACTGCAGTTGTTAAGCAGATCACTCTGATCATTAAGCAAATCATGTGGTTGTCAGAAGCCAGCTGGGAAGGTTACAAACAGAATAACGCAACCACAAAATGCTGCAACTATCGTAAATGTGAGCTGGTTGCAATGGTCGTAACTTTTAGGATGTGTTGAAAGTCACTTTTTCCAAGAGTGTTGTATTAATCATCATTATTTTCATACGTCAAGTACTATCCATGTAGCTTTGTTACAGAACAACCATAAATTAAAGACAGCTTTTTGGTGACAACCTCTCCATAATTTGGAAGAATAATATGTGTCAATCTAATAAGTCAAGTGCAGCCATAATTATATGATGTATAGTTGTAACCTATTTTTGAAATCTATCCTTTTGGTTGTTCTAGAACAGTGATGGCAAACCTTTTTTGGCTGTCAAGGCAAAAGGGGGGTGGGAGCGCGGAGTTGTGTGCCAGCGTTCCACACCTGTAATGCTATGTGCGCAAATCCCCCTTCCCTGTGCATGCATGTGTGCACCCAGCAACATCCCCCACCTGCTCCCCGCATCCCATTTCCGCCCCCCCCCTCGCTTTTGCTGCCTAGGGACCAGAGGCTTTCTAGGAGCCTGGGGAGGGCGAAAACAGCTTCCCACACCTCCGGAGGGCAAAAACCAATCCTACGGGGAACCCGGAAGTTCGGGAATGGTGATTTCCAGTTTGTCCTTGGGGCCGATTTTCACTCTCCTGGGCCTTCAGAGAAGCCTCTTGAAGGCTCCGGAAGGTAAAAAATGGACCTACGTACAAACCAGAAGTCACCTACGTACAAATCAGAAGCTTCCTTGAGGGCTCCGGAGGGTGAAAACCGGCCCTACAGCAAACCAGTCCCTAGGGAATTTTTCGCCCTTCAGAGCCTTCAGGGAATTGACTTCTGGTTTGTCTGTAGGACTGTTTTTCACCCTCCGCAGCCTTCAGGGAAGCTGGCTGAACGTCCGGTTTGCCCGGAGGGCCTGTTTTTCGCTTGCCTCCAGAGGGCGAAAAATGGCTTCAAAAGAAGGCCAAAGTTAACTGGCACTTGCTGGCCAGTTGACAGGACAAATGGTTCCATGTGCCACCTGTGGCACATGTGCCATCACGGTTCTAGAATTTAGAAAGTTAAGAATTCTCAAAAGTGGTGTAAGGACTAACTAATGAAATTATAATTTCTGTGATATCCAATTATTTAAATCAATACTAAGAAAACCTTGGTAATTTATTATCCTTTATTGCTTTGTGTCTTCTTTATTTAATTTCCCTTCCCTTTTTTCATGAGTCAGATCATAGTGATTGTCCAATTCTGTAAATACTTTCTTGCCTGCATGTGCCAATATATTAAAACCTGTTTTAGAATTTTCACTGATAAGTATTGAAATAAACAATTCTCTAATCTCTGTAATATTCTGAAGAAACACCTAACAACTAAACCTGCTACAAAGAGCCCAAGTGGACAGACCCCATTGGTTTGATCCTGAATGCCAGCGACTGAAAAAGACATTGAAGGAGCTATCAGGCTCGCCCAGAGGAATCCTGCTCATATACAAGCTGAGATCTTGAACACAAGAAGGGATTAAAAAAATATAACATTAAAGAAAAAAAGTTTTGCCGTTTCAGTCTGGTCACAACTCGAGTTGGCTGCTAGAAGTCATAACTCAGTAATATTTTGGCAGGCTGTAGCAGGTGTTCTGAAGGAATGGAGATTTGTGTTTGACATACCTATCTCTGATGAGGACTGGGAGAATTATTACAAGTGTTTGTTTGCCTCCACGGAATCTGCAGAGAAACTGTCTCTAAGTAATCTAGTAAATCCTAGAATCCGCCCTTCCCTCTTGACCACCAGTCTTGGAAAAGAACATACAATCAAGACTTCGCTTCCGGTTTTTGACAGCGATGGACGTGTCCGTCCACCGCTTGCCTTTCTGGTGGGCTCCTTCGGGGGCACAAAGAGTCCTGGAGGGATTCTTTGCCGAAACGGGCGGCTTGTTGGAAGCCCCCAACCTAGCGGCAGTTGGTGGGGGTTCTTCCAGCCTCGCCCTAGGAGCCAGGAAGGCATAAAGGGGGGGGGGCAAATCCTGCCTCTTCGCCTGATGGATTCTGGAGGAAACATTTTAAATTGAACGTGTGGCTGGAACACGGGCGATGGAGGGATCTCCCAAGTTCCCGGTTTGTTGATAGAGGATAAGCGACAGAAATAATGTGAGTTTTATTTAATCAACTTAAATGGAAAATAGAGGGCGGGGGGTTCTTTCTCTAACCCCCCCTCGGAAGAAGCGGCGCCTAAATGAGCTCTCCGATGGGGAGAGAACAAGGATTAATTAACTTTGCCATTTGAATCAACTATTTTGAGGGAATGGCTTTACAACAGCAACAATTTACCACGGAGCAATTGCTAAAAAGCAAATCGTAACTTTCACTCTCCTACCCTGGGAAGGTTGAGGTAAAATGGCTTCTCTTTGTTCTCTTATCAAAACTTATTCGCGCCAGTGGAAACAGCTCCGGGCAATCATCTGAGAAGAGTCTTTGGTGTCTGTGTGTTCTCCCCGGGAGCTCTCTTTGCCTCTCCTGTATGTGGATTCCCTGAATGTGGATTACAATATTTCTTTTTCTTCTCCGTAACTTGAACTAACGAATTTTGATTTCTCCTGACATTCCGAGCCCTCCCAGCTGCTCACTTTTTTGACGCCATTTCTTTTATTGTTTTTGAACTGAGACAATGGGTCCCAAAAAGCTGCCAACGGGGAAATCTGCATCTGCACCCCCTTCAGCCGGCTCCAGCCTGGCAACTCAACAATCGAAAATTACTACCTTACTACAGAAAGAAACAACTGGAGAGGCTTCACAAGAACTATCAGTTACCCAAATGTTCCAGGAACTTTTGAAAAGTATAAATGATCTACGGAAGGAAATGGCAGATTCCAGAGCAGAACTTAAAGATGTCCAGCAGAGTACAACAGAAAATAAAGAAAAGATTGAGTCGTTGGAGGAGGAGGCAACTGAGGTGGGGGGGGGGAGAGGTTAAGGAGTTACAAAAACAAAATTTAGAGTTACAAACTATATTTTTAAAACAGAACTTGAAAGAATGTCCTTTTTTCTTAGGTTTCAAAATATACCAGAAGTAGAAAATGAAGACATTAAAGAGGTTATGAGTATAATATTAGCAGAGTATCTTAAAAGAGAAAAAGACCAAATTTGGTGGAATATAGATTTGGCATATAGAATCAACTCAACATATGCTAGAATTCATAATCTTCCAAGAGAGGTTCATGTAAAAATTTTCAGGAGCTCCACGATGGATGGGGGGGGGGGAGGCCACTGAGATATCATGACAAAGAAGTAGTTATTTTGAAACAAATCCCGAAAAAAATAAGAGAAACAAGGTGGAAATTTTCCTTCCTGTCTAAGAAACTATATAATAGGAATTTGGTTCAGATGGTTGCTTCCAGATGGAATGCTGATCTTCTTGGAGGGAAATAAGATTAAAATTAAAACAATAATTGAGGCGGAAGCCTTTTTGAATAAGCACTCTTCTCTCCTAGAGGACAGAGATAGTGGAGGCGCAGAAAAGACAGAAGGAGCCATCGCCCCGCCTGGAGATAGGGAGGGGGAGGAAATGATATCGAAAAGACTTAGATGACAAAAATGAGCTCAGTGGAATCATTATTATAACTTGATACAGCGAAATGGCAAAGAAAGAAATGATTGAACATACGACTGACACAATGTGAAAATCTGTTTTTGCTTATCCTTTACACCAGTGTTTTTCAACCTTTTTTGTGCAAAGGCACACTTTTTTCATGAAAAAAATCACGAGGCACACCACCACCATTAGAAAATGTTAAAAAAATTTAACTCTGTGCCTATATTGACTATATATAAAGTAATTCTCTTGAATAGGAATCAAATAAACACAAAGAAATTATTTTATAATTACTTTATTATGAAATAATAAAGTATTTTATAATTGTTCATATTTGTGAGCCGAAGCCGCATGTTACGGATGAAATTGGAATTTTTCCCACGGCACACCAGACAATATCTCACGGCACACTAGTGTGCCACGGCACAGTGGTTGAAAAATGCTGCTTTACACTATTTTTAAATTTGTAATTTTGTATCTTTAAAATATTTTTAAAATTGTAACTTGCGAGTTATTGGGGGGGGGGGCACCATTGCCAGCATGAAACCACCAAAATTTTCTATATACTCTATTCCTTTTCCCTATGTATATTTTAAAAACCCATAAAAATTTTATTCACAATGAAAAGGACATACAATTTATCATTAAAAGCTTAAAGAACAATAAAGCTGCAGGTGAGTATTTTTTAACAGCAGAATTATTCAAGAAGTTCCCAATTGATGGGGTCCAGTATTGGCAGGTCTTTTTGCACACACAAATAATACCTGCCATGTACCAGATGGGTGGAAGATGGCAATAGTTGTCCCCATATATAAAAAAGGAAATAAAAAGGATCCTGGTAATTATAGGCCTATTAGCCTGATTAACATTGCAGCAAAAATATATGCTAGGTTCCTTTTGAACAAAATTGAAATATGTGTAGAGGAAAACAATATCATCACAGAAGAACAAGCAGGTTTTAGACAAATCCGATCCACTTGATAATTGCTTTGTCTTGAACCATTTAATTGCCAAATATGCCTATAAGATGAAACTCCTTTTGTAGCTTTTATACACCTTATAGCAGCATTTAATATGGTAGATAGAGAAGTACTATGGAGTAAACTGACATCTCTTAAATAGAACCTAGACTGCTGGCTTTGATTAAAGCTCTTTGCACAAGTACCTGTTTGAGGGTCGGTTATGGGGTTAATGGGGCTTGACTAACAGGATTCACACAAATAAAAGGGTAATGCAAGGGTGTATCCTTCACCCATTATTTAGTTTATATATCATTGACTTACCAGAGTTAATGAAGGATCCCATGGTACACGTGCTGATGATCCTGAATACCTATTGTAACAACTTGCTTTATGCTGATGATATGATTTTATTATCATACTAGGATTACATTAAGAAGATTCAGCTCTTATTGCCAGGATAACTCCCTAATCATTAGTAAATCTAAATTGAAAAGAATGGTGTTTGGAAAACATCATCTGAGACATAGATGCAATTAGATGGTGAACCAATTGAACAGGCATATTTCGGGGTAACCTTTTCCAAGACTGGATCTTGGGCTTGCCATCATCAACAGAGTACTCTTAGACAAAAGCCCATTTGAATTCACTGCTTAAACTAAACCATAGTTACCCAGGGTCCCTAACCCCATTAATTAAAGTATATAAAGCTAAGGTTTACCTGTATGCTCTTACATTGAGCAGAGGTTTAAGGTCTATACTCAACCACAGTCCCAAAACAAACAGTCCCAGCATTTGAGATATATTCTGGGTGTAGATCCAAGAACATCATCTTCAGCAGTTTTAGCTGAATTTGGAATTCATACAATTCATGCACTATCCAAAATTAGAGCATATAACTACTGATGCAAAGTCAATGGAGACTCCCCAAGTTATATCTACTAGAGCAAGTAAAATTACAATCACAAATCTGGATCACCAAACTGACAAATTTTGTAAAAAGCTCTGGCCTTCCTGTCTCTTGCATTAACAGGAGAACAATTTTTTTAAAAAGCTGCCCAAAGTATTAAGGATATAGAAGCACAAAATGATATACCTATCCTTAGCAAGATGGGTAACCTGAAATGGCTGAGTAAATACAAACGTACTTTTCAAGTAGACAGATAATTGAAGTTACAACTGCCAGAACATCTTAGGGAGATATTTACATGAGCGAGATTCGAACAGTTTGACACAATGGTCAGATTTGGGAGATTCCATTCTATACCCTACAATGAGCATCTGCATTTGCGGAATGGCAGAAGTAGAAGACCTGGCTCACATCCTATTTGATTGTTGCTTATATAAGGGGTTGAGAGACAGGTACCTTTGTCCATATAACTAGCGAATGGCCCATTGCGATCCCCATATCAAAACAACTGACTTTAACACAGCACAGTACTTAGACAAAATGGTTCAGTTGAGATTTGTATACATGGGACTGATTGGGGTAGATTGTAAGGGTGACACCGAAAATAATTGTATCTCATTTTATTCTATTTTATATATGTATTAAATGATATTGTATCTTATCCTATAACTTTTGCATTTTACCTTACTCTTATTTTAAGTTGCTTGAATAAGATTTTGTTGGCGATGTGTGTTTGATATGTGCTTTGATATGTCCTGTAGGCTAATCCTGGTTTAAGCAAGTTCAGATTTGGATGCTAAAGCAGCATATGAAACAACAGTATTGCTTGATCAGCTAGAAGTTATACTGCCACAACATAAAAATTTTTAAATGAAATAAACTTGCAATTGAACTGAACATTGTGCTAATGAATGAAATTATTCTTTTTAGTACAAATAAAGCTGAATATTGTAGAAAACCATTGGATGAAAGCAATAAAAAGGTATGGTGAGAGGAATTTTCTTCAGTGGTTGAGAAACTTCATTATACTATTCTGATGATGCCTGCATATTAATCCTTTCTCTTTGTAACACTTTTCTCATTTAAAATTACACATTTAAAAAGGGCTGATTCAAGCCATCTAGTCTACTGTGCCCTTTCACAACCAAGAATCAACATAATATCCTTGATAAATAATTTTCAGACATCTGTTTCAGGACAATCAGTAAAGAGAAACCTACCACTTTACTGAAAAATTGCTCTTCTCACTGTTAGATCGTTATTTTTAAGTGGAATTTTTCTTCTTAGAACTTAAATTATTCTATGAGAAAGCCAAACCTTCAGAGTAATACCATTTAAGGTACTGGAAAGAGCTATAATGTCCTCCATTCTATCTTCTTAAGGCTGAACGTGCCAAGGTGCTTCAGTCTTTCTGCATAGACTGTAGTTTCTTGAGTTTGATAATACTTGCTATTTTTCAGTGAACCATTTCCAGTCTTTAGGAAACTTTAAAATACAACCATCAGAACTGAATACATATTCAGGTTGAGATCTGACCAAAATAGAATAAAGGAAAACTGATAATTTCTTGATTCAGAAAGTAAACTTCTCTTAAAGTAGTATAACAAATACATTTGCCTTTTTTGCAACAGTAGGTAACACTGCATTGGTTTATTTCTCTTTCACTTATTATTTTAGTGGAGCCAGGAGGCTCAGCAGCAGTGGTGGGTTGCAGGTGGTACGCCCTGGTACAGTGCTCTGGAAGGCCCGCCCGCCCTCGCTCCTTACCTGTGCTTTAAGCTTATGGCGCATGCGTGACACTCCGCCGAGCAGCTGGGGCATTGCGGAGGCTTGCAGGGGCATTGCTGGCAAGTACAGCGCATGCCACATGCGTGCATGTGGGTGACGCCAGGGCCGTTCCAACCATACCGGTTGAAATGGGATCCGAAACCCACCACTGCTCAGCAGTTCCAGTTCCAGAACTTGTCAGCTGGAGAGCTGAACCCAGGTTTAAGACATGAGCTTCATGCAATGGGATGAGCTACCATTACCTGGCTCAGCTCCTACCTACCTACCAATTTGAAAGCATGCAAGTACGAGTAGATTAATAGGTACCACTTCGGTGGGAAGGTACCAATGTTCTGCGCGCCTTTGACATATAGTCATGCTGGCCACATAACCATGAAAATTGTCTGGCTCCCTGGACCAAGAAACTGAGATGATCACCATGCCCTAGAGTCAGACATGACTGAGAGGAAAACCTTTACCTTTTCTATTCAATTTTTTTTTTGCTAGTACATGTAGTCTTTAACATATAACCATTCATTCAATGACTATTTAAAGTTACAGCAATGCTGATCTAAGGGACATAAGCCCAGAAGGAAGGAATAAGAATTATTTACTTTGTAAATGTTAGCTTATACCCAAAATTATAATTCCTCTTACAAATTCATCAATGATTTATGTTCCTTCGATGAATCAATCTTTTAACTAGAAAATGGGATAATTATTAATCAAATATAAACCTTTTTTTCTAACAGGAAAATATATTACCAGCAAATACTAAAAATGTAACACAAGGGAAGAAAATAATGCTGTCTGATCTGAATAATTTAGGACTTAAGAAAAATATGACAATCAAAGTAAGTTCTGATTTTACCATTCAACGTATTTTGTATAATAAGGTCCACATAGCTATAAAGATCTAGCTAAATTAATACAAGTAGTCCTAACTTAACAACTTTGTTAACATTCGTTGATAGTGCTAAACAAATGGTAGTTAAAACCGTCCTTAAACTTAGGGAAGTTAAAACCTCCCTGTGGTCACTTGATCAACATTCAACTGCTTGGCAATCAGCCTACATTTCAGTACATACTTCAACGTCTCTCACCTGCCTATCTATCCATTCTTCTCCCCCCCCCTCCCCCTTACCACCCAATTTCTACCCTTTGGAACACTCTGTCACTGCTGCTTGCCCTCCCTTCCTCGAGTGACATTGTATTATGCTTCTGCTGCTGGTCCAAGATTGCAAGAATTCACATAGTCCTGGCTGCCTTTCCTGGGACCGCCATCATGTTTCCTGCACTAACTACACCCACTGCCTCTTCTCTGGCCAGGCCTGGCAAATTCCTCTTTGGCTGACAAAGCTCTGCTGCACTCTCTGAGCATGTCTTTGGGCCACACCCTCACCCAGTACCTGGATCCCAGGTCAGCATAGAGTGGAAGGTAACATTGAAAGTCACGTAGCGGCAGCAGGGAGAAAATGGCAGAGCAGGCTGCCCAAAGGATGGAGATGGGGAAGATAAATTGGTGGGAGGAACTGAAGTGGAGGCAGGGGCAGTGTAGTCTCATCTACAAAAGGGACACCACCACATCTAGCTGGATAATGATTCTGTAAAATCATTTTAATTTCATTCTTGATAAGAATCCTTTAAATTTTTATGCTTTGAGTAACTTTTTTCATGCATTCAGTTGTGATAAATATGTACTTGATTGAGTAAATCTAATGTTAAAGACAAGCTTTCAAAAATCGTTTCTTTTTTAGGGTATAATAACAGATTTTAATAATCCTAGTGAATTCTACATACAAGTCAATTCTCCTGAAGTCCAAAGTAATATTAGAAAACTAACAGTGAAACTGAAAGATTACAAGGGAATTAATCAAGATAATACTCCTATCAAAGGAGAAGTTGGTGTTGCAAAATATTCTCTGGATCAGGTAAATTAACTTTAGAGTAGACATACTGACCATTTAGTGTTTTGCAGGGGTTCCACTTTGGGGTACAGCAAGTTTCAGAAGAGGTAGGGGCACTGTTGGCACTTCTTTAATTTAAGTATGTGTTTTCCTGGAATTTTGCAACATTATGGAAGGCAAGAAGAGAAATTATTTAAGTAGATACTAAATGTGGTATACGCATGCAGGGCATTCAAAAAGTACCATATTTTTCAGAGTATAAGACGCACCGGAGTATAAGATGCACCCAAGTTTTGAAGAGGCAATTTTTTTGGAAAAGTAGGTAGGTAGAGGGATAGAGAGGGAGAGAAAGAGCGAGAAATACAGTAGGTAGGTAGGGAGAGAGAGAGTAGGTAGGTAGGTAGGTAGGTAGGTAGGTAAGTAGAGGGGGGGGAGAGAAAGAGATACAGTAGGTAGGTAGGGAGACAGAATGTGTAGTTAGGTAGGTAGGTAGATAAAGGGGTAGAGAGAGAGAGTACCATAGGGAGGTAAGTAGGGAGAGTGTGTAGATAGATAAGTAGGGAGAGGATAGAGAGAGAAATAGAGAGAAATACAGTAGATAAGTAGGGGGAGAGAGAGAGAAGGTGGGTAGATAGAGGGGAGAGAGAAATACAGTAGGTAGGTAGGGAGAGAGAGTGTGTGTGTGTAGATAGGTAGGTAGAGGGATAGAGAGAGAAAAATAGAGAAATAGAGATAGAGAAATACAGTAGATAGGTATGTAGAGAGAGAGAGAAACAGTAGGTAGGTAGGTAGATGTTTCCAGGTGTATTTACCCATGTGCTGGAGAAGGAAATCACTGACCACCTTTAGAATAAATCTTTGTTTCTGCAGGCACAGTACTTGAACAACGTAATTCTCATCAATCACTCTAACTAAGCAGCTTTCCAAAAGGGAAAAAAGCACCCTTTTTGCATGGTGCAAACCTCCCTCAAACGGCCTGTTTTTTTGCGAAAATGGGCCCGTTTTTCCCCAAATAAAAGGCATGAAGAGCCTTGAGGGGGCTTGCAGAGTGCTCCTGTGGGAGTGGGGTGCACAAAACAAGGGAAAACTGCCTGTAACTAAACAGCTTTCTAAAAGGGGGGAAAAACACTCTTTTTGCACGGTGCAAACCTCCCTTAAACGGGCCATTTTTCGCAAAAATGGGCTGGTTTTTTTGTGAAAAAATAGCATGCACAGTCTTATGGAGGCTTATAGAGTGCTGCTGGGGGCTGGGGGGGCAAAAACTCGCTTTTTTTGCTCATTTCTGCCCTG
This sequence comes from Rhabdophis nuchalis, assembly GCA_039707465.1. Classification (NCBI taxonomy): domain Eukaryota; kingdom Metazoa; phylum Chordata; class Lepidosauria; order Squamata; family Natricidae; genus Rhabdophis; species Rhabdophis nuchalis. Next base: position 61,652,400 of record CM077645.1, read on the forward strand.
CGCCCAGGAGCTCTCTGGAAGCCTCCATAAGGGTATGCGCACGGCCATTTTGGTGAAGGGACGGGCTTTCAGGAGGCAAAAATGCTGTATTCAATGGATAAGATGCACCCAGATTTTCAGCTTCTTTTTATAGGAAAAAAGGTGTGTCTTATACTCCATAAACTATGGTATATTTTTGACTGAACAATTGAAGATGCTATCCTGAAGTATAGATTAGCAGCAATATAGCATTTCTTTTTTATATCAGGTCAATAGATTCATATTTATTTTTTGACTAAGCGTAATTGTTGTGTTAATAGTTAGTAACTTTTAATTTAGCCAAAGCAAGAAATGTTATAGAAAATTGCAGCACAAAGTTATGGGTTTGTTTGTTTTTTAGAGTGAAATAAAAATTGATACTGAGAAAATTAATGAGATGATTCTAATCTTGTTTCTATTGTTTAAAATAGATGTCACCTGAAATTTTTCAGATTATTTAAGTGTATAAGTAATATTGAAGTTAATATAATCCTATACGGCCTATTGAAAGGATGTTAGGAAGAACAGATTATTTGATTTGTTTCCATTAACTAAATAATTTAAATATACAAAATTATACTGTGAAGTAGTGTTTGAATTGAAGACAACTTCTAGTAAAGAAGCTAATAGTGAAAAAAAATTCTGCAGCTAAGTAATTTGTTCACATTCAGACTTGGTGCAGGGTACTCATAAAAGAGATAGATATCCTTACAAAGAGCACTCAAGTACTGTATATTGACTATGGAAAAAGAGAAAATATACTACTACACAAAATTAAAGGATTGCACGAAGATATTGCACAGATCCCACCCTGCGTAAGTATACGTTTAAATATCTAAGAAACTAAGGAAAATATGTTAAGTATCCAAATTTTGGTTTCAAGAGAAAATAATTTTTTTAAATGTAACAAAATATTTTGAAATTTTTAAAAATATGTATCAAAAGTTTAGCTGTTTTTGACTTGTGCGGTACTTATGACATGAGAGATTTTTGATGCAATAAATGTTGTCCTGAGTCTTGCTCAAGAATCTATAAATGTTGATTTCCATTTTTGGTAATCTGTGAATGCAGAATAAGATTAAGTAGATGTATTGAACACTGGAATAGCTGCACACTCAGATATTTTTTTAAAAAGTGTTTTAAAAAATACAGAAATTATCATTATTCCCCCCACCCTAGTTACTTGTGTTTTGATTATTCAATAGCTTATGTATATTCTAATAGTAGTGTGCTGTTTTAAGTTATTTTTAAAGTTATATTTAAAGTAGGATAACCAATTTTCTAAACTACATTTTTTTAGGCCATTAAGTGTCGTGTTGCTAATGTTCTTGATACAAAACAGTGGAATGAAAACTACAAGAATATCATTGCTCCAATTCTTATAGGAAAATATTGTTCATTAATTATCACTGATGTTTCGATGGATGATATGCCTTGCTTTACAGTAGATGCTGTTTTATCAGATTATGGTAAGTTTAGATAACAGTAATAATTTATAGTTTTGTTATAACAATTGTTTTTGAAACAAGAATTCTTACAATGAAGTTTAGTGAACAAACTTGAATTTTACAAAATCTACACTATATTCCTGTTTCTATGTCAGAAAACATGTTGAAAGAGAAGAATATGGTTGAATATTTTGCATAAAAAGTCTTTGTTTACTGTGCTTTAATTTTTTCACACGATTACCCATGGCATTATAAATAAGCAATTTTTTTCCACTTAAAATATTTTGACTCATTCACATCAGTCAAATATATTTATATTTTATTCCAAAAAAAATCTTAATTTGCAATTCTATTCTTTAAAATTATTTGAAAGCAATTATTTAGAACCAAGTCTACACAATGTGTAGATAAATTAAAAATAATCATAAAAAACTACCTCACATGCTGATCAGCTGTTTAGTTAGTAGTGGCAGTGAAGCTTAGAGGCATTCAGTAGCATGTAGTTTGGCTGCTTGGGGGTACCACATGTGACCTGTGGTCCATGGTTTAGAAGCTCACATGAATGCTGTCTGTTGCATTAGGTCAATTTTTCATATTTTCATATAAACCTGAAAAAAGATGTCGATGTTTTAAATCAGGGGTCCCCAACCTTTTTTGCACCAGGGACCGGTTTCATTTTAAAGAAAATTTTGCGGACCGGCTGTGTGGCTCAGCAGTCATGTGACTGGGTGGGCGTGGCCAACTTGGAAAATGTGAAACTCACTTAACAATGGTCTTGGTTAACAACCAAACTTTTGGGCTCAATTGTAGTCATAAGTTCTTTCTTTCTTTCTTTCTTTCTTTCTTTCTTTCTTTCTTTCTTTCTCTCTCTCTCTCTTTCTCTGTCTCTTTCTCGCTTTCTTTCTTTCTCTTTCTCTCTCTCTTTATTTCTTTCTTTCTCTCTTTCTTTCTTTCTTTTTCTCTTTCTTTCTCTTTCTTTCACTCTTTCCCCCCCTCTCTCCCTATTTCTCTTTCTCTCTCTCTCTTTCTCTTTCTTTATTTTTCTCTTTCTTTCTCTTTCTTTCCCTCTTCCCCCCCCTCTCTTTCCCTACAGTATTTCTCTTTCTCTCTCTTTCTTTCTCTTTCTTTCTTTCTTTCCCTCTTTCTCTCTCCTTCTCTCTCTTTCTTTCTCTTTCTCTCTTTCTGTCTCTTTTCTTTCTCTTTCTCTCTTTTTCTCTTTCTTTCCTTTCTGTCTCTCTTTCTTTTTTTCTCTCTTTCTCTCTGTCTGTCTGTCTTTCTTTCTCTCTTTCTTTCTCTCTCTCTCTCCCACTTTCTTTTTCTTTCTTTCTCTTTTTCTTTCTCTCTCTCTGTATCTCCTTTGTTTGCCCATTTGTCACTGTGTGTGTGTGTGTGTGTGTGTGTGTCTGTCTCGCATTCAGGCACTTAAATCACTCATTCTGTGTCTCTGTCTATCTTTCTCTCCCTCCCTCCCACTCTCTGTCTCTCTGTGTATGTCTGTCACTCTCTGATTCCCCCCTCCTCCCTGTCTCTCTCTGTGTCTGTGCCTCTCTCTGTCTGTCTGTCTCCCCCCCCCAAGCCTCCTCAGCTCCTGGAAGTAGCCAGGCCGGCCCGCCAGCCCGCTGACTGTACTTACTTGCTCACTCTCTCACCCATCCACCGGACGAAGGAACCTGGCGTCCGGTGGGTGAGCAAGCGAGCGAGCGAGCAACCGCGGCCGGCGGGCCAGTGGATTGTTGGGCGCTGCCGCAGCAACTTTCCTTACCCACCCGCTGGCCAGCCTGCCACAGTTACTCACTCGCTCACCCACCGGACGCCAGGTTCCTTCGTCCGGTGGGTAGGTGAGCGAGCGAGTAACCGCAGCCGGCGGGCAGGCAGGTTGTTGGGTCCTGCCGCAGCAACTTTCCTTACCCGCCCGCCGGCCAGCCGGCCACAGTTACTCGCTCGCTCACCCACCGGACGGCAGGTTCCTTCGTCCGGTGGGTAGGTGAGCGAGCGAGCGAGTAACCGCAGCCGGCGGGCGGGCAGGTTGTTGGGCGCTGCCGCAGCAAGTTTCTTTGCCCGCCCGCGCATGCTTGCTCGCTCGCTCACCCACCCACCGGACGAAGGAACCTGGCATCCCCATCCCCGCCCGCCGCGCTCACTCGCCTTAGCCTGCCCCGGCCGCCCGGCTGCGCGTTCTGCCCAGGGGGCTGCCCCCTCCTCCTCCTCTCTGGCCCTGTGGCCCGGTTCCTACCAAGCCACGGACCGGCACCGGTCCGCGGCCCGGGGGTTGGGGATCCCTGTTTTAAATAATCCTCTCATTTAAGTTAACACGACTTTAAAGTAGACTTCTCCTCCCCTCACCAAAACCTGACAAAAGTTAGGCTTACAGTTAATACAAAAAATATATTGTTTTTGATGTAACTTCAAATAACTTCTTTCAGATCGTTTTTTTGATGAAAATCCAAATAACTTCTTTCAAATCATTTTTTTGAAATGTGCATTACTGTAGTACTCCAGCGTACATACCATGTCAATCAGTGCCTTGTTTAATTTGTAATACAACATTTATCCTAAAAATTATTCTGTAGTTGGTCAAATATTACAAAGGTAGCAATGTCTGCCAAACAACTCTAAAGAAGGCAAGATTATTACAAAAAATCCTTTGATGTTACAGTTCCAAATTGATATTGCTTGGAAGTAAATTTTAAACTAGGCAGAATTAATTCTACATGCACTTTGATTTACTGTATTAGTTTCTTTAAATTCTTTCATTTCATTTGTACATCTTAATATACTTCCTATGAAGAAAATCTCATTTAAATCATTGGGACTACCACAGAATAAAATAACACTTATACTTTACATACTTTTTTTTAGTTTGCCTTATCACCAACTTAGATTTGTTTCGATATTTCATTTCTATTCTTCTTATTCAGAATATCAAAAATCTGCATTTTTAAAAAATCCTTCTTCAATTCTTGAATGTCTTTCTTCAGAATTGACTCTCAGCTGCCCAAACGTACTGGCCAACATATAGTTCCAAAACAAAATATCCACAGATAAAAATTTAGGTAAAATTTCCCCAAATAAGTAATTAAAAATGTAATTTTCCCATTAGACCAGTGGTGGGTTTCAGTTTATTTTACTACTGGTTTGCGCATGTACACATTTTTATGCGCATTCTTCTCTGCATTAGACATAAAAAAGACCAAAACTAGTAAAAACAAAGTCCTTAAAGTAAAATCAGATATAAACGTAAATTAGATCAAACTACCCCAGATTGAGTTCTGTCACCACTGACTTCCTTATGGCAAATGTGAAATTGTAATTTAGAGTTCCAAAGTAAATAGTAAGAAAATGAAAAACAGTCATATTAAAATCCAGCAGAGGGTTATAGAATGAATCTGCATCCAACCAGTTGATTAAAGTATAAATCAAATAGAAATAAAAACTTCAAAAGGTATAAACAAAAAACTGAAGAAAAAGAGGAAAAGTGCAAACTTCTGATAGCTCTTACCAAGAATTGCCACCATCAAGATCCCTCTTTTCTGAAGGTTTTACAATCATCTGAGGGCTACCTCGGGTTGTTCCTTGTTGGTCCCATTAAAATCTGGGGCACAAGCTGCCAAATATCCAGATTTGGCAACATAATCAATTATTTAATGGTGGGAGATCACCTGTTGCTCAGTATGCTGTCTCGGGGGAAGACTTGGCCAACATATAGTCCTAAAAGTGCTTTTTCCAGGAGGCAACTGGACTTTCTTGGTTTTTTTCTTTAAAAACTTTTTGCTTCTCATCCAAGAAGCTTCTTTAGTTAGAACAGAAGATGGGAAACAGAGCCACATTTCTGACTTCTTGAAAAATCATATCTTAGCCAATTTATAATTTAGCAATAAAAAAAATATTGCTGATGAAAACTCTGCTCATATCTTTATAAAACAAATATGCCTAAGAAAATAAAACAAATACATCAAAAACATAAATCCATTTCAGAGTTAGCTAAAGATGCATGAATTAATATTAACTATTCTAAACCATTTTTAACACATTGTGAACCAACTTCCAAAGGATCAAAAAGCATTTATATTTTTCCATAGTACAGTAGAGATGCAATATATTTGAGAAATGTTTTGAAAACATTATTTTGCAAATATCTTCGTATAAACTAGATATAATATATGTAGTATATGTATTAATAGGTAAACACTTGCATGAAATTATTTTGGAAAATATGCATGACCAGAATGCAAAAGCGAAGGATATTAAGAAGGAAACTTCAGTTATGGGTAAGTTCCCTATATGAAATCAGGCAAAGTTCAAGTCAAGAAATATGCGCTACCTTAGAATATTTGAAGATCTAGGAAGGAAGTACAACATTTTGGGGTTCTCATCCATCCATCTAATCTATAAAAGAGGACTGAAAAAGAAAAGAGAATTGCAAATGAATGAACAGCTACACAGCATTGGGAGATGAACTAGAATTTGAATTTTTGAGACAATGGACAACTAGTAGGAAATAGTTAATACCTCATCTCAAAGGAATATCAGATCACTTTCCTGATCTGGTCTATTTTGTAGGATTGACAGTAATTTATTAGAATCAGTGGCATAAAAGCCCTTTACATAAGATAGCAATTTATGCTGCTGAGGCAATATAGTCTTGTAAAACATTTGGGTTTTGTAATAGTACACCTTTCCTTATCACTGTTGCAAACAATCTTCTGTAGTCTATTTTTTCCCCTTTTCCGCTCAGTTTTTCTTTTTGTTTGAACATGTTCAGTCTGTATGGTGGGAGGGAATATTTTTCCTTTCACTAATGAATTTCATGTACCTTTGTAAACTCTGGTTTGATTGTATTGGCATTCATAGATTGAATACTATAATAGGTAGCAGATACTTATTTTAATAGTGGTTAGTTAGAAAGATGGAGAATATTTCTACACAGATTCTTAAATACATAACTAGACCTTGCAAATCAGATTTTAATTATCATTTTTGCCTTAGATTATACTGTGGAAAAAAAATCAATTCTAGAAAAGAAAGTGGAATGGAAAGAACTGGAACATACTGATTGCTTAACTCCAAAGATTGTCTCAGTATCTACAGGACATACATTTTTCGGCATGGTTGCCCACATACAAAACCCAGGAAATTTTTTTTGCCAACAGACAGTAAATGGCGGTAAGTCCTCCTCTTATGTTGAGATATAAATACTTGCGTACCTGTATATTTTCTGCATTTAATAAATTATTGGGATAAGATAGAGATATTTTTGTGTGATATTGAGCATGGGAAGAAAAAGCATTAAAAATGTAAAATGCAGTCTGAAAATTGTTTTATAATTTATCATGAGCTATATAAATAATTGATTTCAGGTCCCAAATTAAAGACTTAGTAGGATAAAACGGACAATGTTACTATAATTATGTATTTTTTTAAACATCTTTTGCTCTTTTTTATGTAGCAATTTTGATGTAAGTATATGTGTTGTTAGGCAAACTTTCTCAGCTTCAAGTATCCCTACGTGAATATTGTGAAAATACCTCGATCACCCCAGATTTTTGCCCAGCAGTAGGAGATGTGTGTTGTGCCCAGTTTACAGGTATGGAGGAGGAAGAGACTGCTTGAATATTTATTATTATTGTCACCGGTATCATTATGTCATTTCTGTTTGTACTAATCAGGAATCCTTAGTATTATGTGTCTATTCAAAGAATAGGTCATCAAACCTTTAAAATACTTGGAATCTAATGTTCAGCATAGAAAAGAAACAGTGAGAATAATAGTTAGTCGCTAATATGTATTTATTAAGGCTATATAATGCAATTTGAACATAAATCTGCTTGAATTTTATATTAATGATACGAAAGTAAACAAAAGCTGGACTGTTAGATTTCTTAGCCTGCATTTATCATAGTAAGTTAAAACAAATTAAAACTATTGGTAAAAAAATTAGGATATGATTGCACTATTAAATAATGAGACATTTAACCCTCTTTGAAGAAATCTGTACCAGCCTTGGAAGTATTATATGACCACAACTAAATCCATTCTCTTTTGGGTGCTGTTTTCTAAAACCAATTTGGTAGGTGATTTTTTAAATTCCAGCTTCAGATTTAGCATTGGCACTGAGATGGAAGTATTAGAAGGGAAACAAAAATAGTATGAGACTGTTACTGAAACTTTAGCTATTATAAAAGGTAAAGCTTGACTTTGGTTCAGCAGTTTTTGGCAAATCTTTCTCTATTCCCTTATGTTTCATGAACCATATATTATTCTTTTGAAGCACAAATATTTTCATTTTAAACTAAGCAATAAAATAGTTTTCTCGCCTTCTGATAGTCTCAGTGTGCCTTGTTTTTTAAGAGGATAAATTAGAACTGTACCTATTGCCTTTATTTGTGTATAGGGCACATTATTTTGTGATTTTATTTTTTACATCAAACTTTTATTTTATATTGTATTTTAACATTGCAGTTTTCTTTGTTGTATTACCACTGATACACTTTTAAAGAAGAAATAGTTAAGATTCAATATGACTGACTCTTCCACATTTTTTTCTTCAGAAGATAACCAATGGTATCGGGCAACAGTGATATCCTTTATTTCAGAGAAAATTGCTTTAGTGGGATACATAGATTATGGAAACGTTGAAATGCTACAGTTAAATAGGCTTCGACCAATTGTTCAGAAATTAATGGAATTACCAATGCAAGCTATGAATTGTACCCTAGCAGGTATGAAACAAATAATTATAATTCAGTATTGATGCAACAATGACTTATTGTGAAGAAATCAGGGGGTTCTTGCACCACCTGGCAGGGCGAGACAATATTCCAAGGGGTGCAATATTCCAAGGGGTGCACAAACTTGGATTTAGAAGTTTCAGAATTATAATGATAGTAATGATGCATTTACTTTTGTAAGGGTTGCGGGAATATATCAGAAGTGTTCTAGGGGTGGGGGTATACAAAAGGATGGGATCCCCTGCCTTAAGGCTTCATTTTTTAATTGTGCCTATGTAATATATAGTATATACCAATTGTATTTATATGTATATCATTCTTCTAAGAAAGTCTTTATTTTTAAGTACACTCAGCAAAAATGTATATATATCTTTTGAGCACGATAGTAGGACTATCTAATTAGAACGAATTAGCCCTGTTCACTAATTTAGCTATTTATAATTAAAGATAGCAACTTCCATCAGAGTTGCAATCCATAAAATTGTAAGAACTCTGTATGGATAGATGAAAACAATAGCACAATATTAATTACTTGATGTATTTTTTCATTATTTTTATAGTAATCTATGAGTACCCCAGGGGATATGGCATGAGCTGAGTGACACTTTGACCAGTGGGTGAACACTTTGACAAGTGGGAGAATACAAGGAACCTTCCCAAAGATTGCATTATTTTTGGCAATTGAGTGTTCCCTGGGCAACAGTGTTGTCACCGGCAAATCCTTTCAATCTAAAAGCACACTTCAGTTAGTTTTGTAGGTGCTTCTTACATGAATAACAACAGGCAGTATCTGATATTTGACTTCTATAGTTCATATTAAATATGTTTTGTTATATTTGAAAAAACCTAAGCAATTAAAGATGCACAAATGCAGAGTCCAGGTGAGCCAAAAAAGTACTGGTTCAACAAGATCTAGGGCTCCAATGCCATGTGTGAAGATAGTCTGTATTATGGAGATAGCTGTAATGCACATACGTTGAGACCAGCTGCTTCAAGTAAATAAATAGTTCCCAGTGTTCCCTTTAGTGGGGAAGTACCTTTGACACTTCTCTGCTACATTAAACAGGTGTGTAATACAAGGACCAAACTAAGCTGGTTAAAAAACAATTCTGCCTCCTTTAATGACACACTGAATCCTCTTTCACTCATTTGTTAGCCATTTGTTCATTAATATGTAACAAAATGTTTTCAATAGCACTACTTAGGTATGCAAAATAGTGTCTATTTGGATGCATACAAAGAGAACATAGAAATGTGAAATCTATATAAATAAAAATTTAAATAGTTTGTATGAACCATCTAATCTCAAAAACTACTGCACCGATTTACACCAAATTTTGACACAATGTTCCCAAGGACTTCCGATAATAGAATATGTACTCATTTTGTGCCTAGCACACGTGTGTCATGTGCAAGGTACACAAATGTAAAATGTACCCACTGATCAGGTTTTCACCTCCCTGTAGCTCCTCCCATCAGGCTGTTTTTCAACTGTCATTTCCTCAGCAACGTATGGAAGCCTAAAAGTGCCAAAACACAGAGGATAGCAAACTCCCAGGTGGCCCATAGAGAGAGAGAGGGAGAAATACAGTTTAATAAAAGAGGGACTAGGGGAGACATGATAGCAGCCTTCCAATATGTCAGGGGTTTCCACAAAGAAGAGGGAGTCAAGCTATTCTCCAGGACACCTGAGGGCAGAACAAGAAGCAATGGGTGGAAACTAATCAAGGAGAGAAGCAACTTAGAACTGAGGAGGAATTTCCTGACAGTTAGAACAATTAATTAGTGGAACAATTTGCCTCCAGAAGTTTGAATGCCCCAACATTGGAAGTCTTTAAGAAGATGCTAGATAGCCATTTGTCTGAAATGGTATGCGGTTTCCTGTCTAGGCAGGGGGTTGGACTAGATGACCTCCAAGGTCCCTTCCAACTCTGCTATTGTATTATTGTATTACAGTAGGTAGGTAAATAGGGGAATAGATAGAGAAGGAGGTAGGTAGGTAGGTAGATAGAGGGATAGATAGAGAGGGAGAAATACGGTAGGTAGGTAGGTAGAGGGATAGATAGATAGGGAGAAACATAGGTAGGTAGGTGATAGATAGAGGGAGAAATACGGTAGGTAGGTAGAGGGAGAAAGGAATAAATACAGTAGGTAGGTAGGTAGGTAGATAGAGGGAGAAAGGAAGAAATACAGTAGGTAGGTAGGTAGGTAGGTAGGTAAAGGGATAGATAGGGAGAAATTAGGTAGGTAGGTAGATAGGTAGGTAGGTTGGGGGTTATACAGTGGCTGTGTGTATGTGTGCAGGTGTAGATCTATACACAGATTGGTTGGCCATTTAACCAGACGGCCACAGCAACGCGTAGCCGGGTATAGCTAGTATATGATAAAGTAGTAAGCAAGCAAATACCCTAAAGATAATAAAAATCCCTAAAATGAAATGTAATATTGGATTGTTCTTTAAAAAGTAGTGCTTGGGAGATATAGTCCAACTGCAGAGAAACTAGGTGGTCTGTTTTCATGTATGACATTTTAAAAAATGATGCTCCTCTTTTCAGGGGTAAAAGCAGTATCTGGGACCTGGCCGGCAGAAGCAAGTTTTACCATGAAGCAACTGGTCCAGAATAAAGTGGTTGCCATAAAAGTCACTGAGAAGAAAATGAACACTTTTGTTGTAGAAATTACAGATAACTCTGTGACTCCATCAATTAATGTATCTAAATGCCTTTTAGAGTTAGGTTATGCAGTGGAAGAGGCACCTATTGTTTTGAAACAGAACGAAACAATGAAAGAAACAAATGGTAAGTGTAAAAGATTATTACTATAATGAGTTCACATTAAAGCATTCAAATTATTTTTATAGTATATGGACGATAACTGTAATTTAAGAACAATGGTGATTGAATACAAACTAGTGTTAATTCTAACAACTACGACAAGGATAGGTACTTTTTAGGGTCAGAAACAATTGGATTTTAGAGAACAAGGTGTGGTTTTAAAAAGTGGCTGCGATGGTAAGTGGGGCCTACAAAAGCTATGGTTTTTCTCTGAAGATAAATTAGATATCCAAGATAAAATCTTCCTACTTTAAAGTTTATGAAACCCAGCACTATTTCTGAAAAGAAATATTATGTCAGGCTCATGTTTCATTTTGTGGCATGACATATGAATGTTCAAATTATTTTGTAAAATTCAGACAGAAAAAAGACTAGTAAGCTCAAAGTGGCATGTTCATGGATCTTTTGGGGGCAATGCCCACTCCTTACATTATTTAGAATTTTATATATTATTTGTTTTATTTTATCCAGTTACCAGTTGACATTGATTAATGTTGAAATTAAAACTGATGCTTCTAAAAATGAATAGAATTGATAGATATTTTAGAAGCTGATATGTGTATTGCTTCTTGTATATATTAATTTATTTTATTAATAGGGTTATTAATATATAGTTGTAGTAGCTCTTCATATTCACTTCTCCTTTCCTATAGGTGAAAAGCAGGAGCCTGTTAATTGGTCTTGGGTCACATTAAAAACTCAACAAGTGGTAAATGTCATGGTCTCTGTGTTGTACAACCCCAGCAAGTTCTATTGCCAGTTACTAAACGAAGACGGTACATCTTTTTTTCCTCCTTTGCTTTCTAATCTTCTTTGGGGCTAGAAATAGGTTTGCTAGCTTCAGGAAAAGGCGTTAACATAATAAACATTCCATTTAAATAAATATACTGTAATTTGGAGCAAAGTAATTAAATGTTATATGTATATACCGTATTTATTCGAGCCTAACGCGCAAAATTTTCTACCAAAAAAAGAAATCAAAGTTTGGGTGCGCGTTATAAACGAGGGCCGGTCCATTGAGGGCGCAGGCGAATTGTGAGTTTGCACTGCGCCTTTTCCGGGCTGCAGCCACTCACTGTACGCGAGGGCGAAGGAAAAAAAACGTTTTTTTTATACCGATTTTTAATCGAAAATTAGGGGTGCGCGTTATACACGTGTGCGCGTTATACTCGAATAAATACGGTAATATTTAAGTAAAGAGAACTTGATGTGAGAACTCAAAATGTCAAGCTAGTGCACAGAATTTTGGTTTAGTAGTATTTGGAAAAGAGTAAACATAACACTAAGGAAGAAGTTTCATTAACTAGGAAAAGTATAAAGCAGGAATTAGAAAGACTTGAAGAAATATCCTGAAGTAAACCTTAACTGTGATATGTTAGTGTGATCACCAAAGCAATATAGCTAATGAAAAACAATTCTTAATTTGCTATAGAGATAAGAATGTTTATGCAGTTTGCAGATGTAAGTATCTTCTCAAAAACTAAATTGCGCAAGTCTATTTAATTAAGTTTATTTAATTAATTTAATTAATTAAATCAATATGTATATACTCCTTGAACTATATACGTACTGACATAGAATAAGTACATTCTACACTTATTTCTACCAAAGTGCCTTTTTTCCTTCTGGAGAAATACCCTTGTTGAATATGTGGCACTGCTCTAAAAGGGCCCAGCTGTGAGACCCTTTTTCTTAAGTTGTGCTCAAGGGATCAGGTGGGATTGCTTGTGCCAGCCTCCCTGCTACGTTGCAGCATCCCTACCTGGACTCCTGGACCTCGCTGAGGGGTTCGCGGTGGAGTTTCCCAGGCTTATAGTTCTGGGAGACTTCAAACTGCCATCCCTTTTGGGGGGGGGGGGTCAGAGGTAGCCTGAGATTTCATGGAAACCATGACTTCCATGGACCTGTCCCAGGTCATCTAGGGCCTGACTAAGAATAGTGGCCACACATCCGATTTGGTGGTTTTTTTGGAGCACTGCCTATGTGACTAGAATTGGTGGACTTGTCCTTGGTCGCCCTGTCATGGTCGTGTCACAGTCTGGTGGCAATGAGTTTCTCAAGAGCTATACCACTGCAGGGAGGCAGAACCTATTAGATTGGTCTGCTCCTGTCAACTAATGGACCCTGATGGTTTCCAGAAGAAGCTGGGAGTTATAACTGAAGATCTGCTGTACAGTCCAGTCAAGCTCTTAGAAGAAGCTGGGGGTTATAACTGAAGATAAGCTATACAGTCCAGTCAAGCTCTTTGTCACTGTTTGGAATAGGAAGATGACTGAGGGTCTGGATAGGATTGCATCCATGCAACCTCTCCTCACCCATAGACCTCTCTAACCTCCATGGAGGAACTGAGGGATGAAATGAATGAAGGGACATCTATAAAACTGCTGGAGAAGATAGCGTATGAACTTGATCGAACATGGGTAAGAGATGCTATTAAGGCCTACATAATAGGGATTCATGCAGCGAAGTGTAAATACTTCTCTGGACTAATTGCATCTGCAGGTAATCACCCAGTGACCCTCTTTAGGTGACCCCCCTCCTTGTGGAGAGGAGGAGATTGAGGTCCACCTGAAAGAGCGCACAGAGAAATTTGCAGATTTTCTGGAAAAGGAAATCGTTCCACTTTGTTCCCAGTTAGATGCCAGCATGGTTGCTGGTCTGGTGGAGGCCCCTGAGGCAGGTTCTTACCCTGTTATCTGGGATGGTTTGACCCTGTCGCTCCTGAGGAGTGGACAGGATTCTAGGGAGTATCCACGCAAGCCCTGTGTTTTAGACCCATGACCCTCCTGGCTTCTGAAAGCTTCCCGGGAAGTGACAGGCAGGTGGACTCTAGCAGTGATTAATGCTTCTCTATAGGAGGGGGTAGTGCCCCAGCACTTTAAAGAGGCTATGGTCTATTGTCTTCTTAGGAATCCATTGCTGGATTCAATCATGTTGGATAATTTCCGACCAGTCTCCAATCTTCCATTTTTGGGAAGGCAGCTCCATAGGTTTCTGGATGAAATGGATTATCTAGAGCAGGGATCCCCAACCTTTGCAACTTTAAGTCTGAAGGACTTCAGCTTTGCTGGCTGGAGAAGTCTGGGAGCTGAAGTCCTTCAGACTTAAAGTTGCAAAGGTTGGGGACCCCTGATCTAGACACTTACCAGTCAGGATTAAGGCCTGGCTAGGGGACAGAAGGACACTGGTCACACTTTTGGATGATCTCTGGCAGGAATGGGATGGGGATAATGTATCCATCCTTGCTCTACTTGCGTGGTTCTGCAAGGCTTGGAACGTTCTTGTGTTCAACATTTATATGAAGTCGATGGGTGAGATCATCCATCATCATGGACTGATGTGCACCAGTTATGCCCTTTTCTTGACTGATAATCCCTACTCACGGTCACTCCCTAGGACTAGTCATGCCCTAGTTATTTTCCGTCTTGACTATTGAATTTGAATTTTGAATTTTATTCGATTTGTAAACCGCACCAATCTCCGTCGAGACGGACTCTGGGCGGTGCACAGGAAATTAAGACCACAATAAATAAATAACAACAATACAAAAGTTAAAAAGAAATTAAATTGCAAACCTGTGCTAAAATTCCCATTAAAAAACCTGTCAACCATTTTCTAATTTAGCTGAAGCTCATATCGTACCTGGGTCTAAATTCTAAGCTAGTCCAGCTTGCTGAAAGAAGTATGTCTTGAGTGAGCGGCGGAAGAGGGGAAGGTCCGTGATGGTGCGAAGTTCGGGGGGCAGGTCGTTCCAGAGGGCGGGTCCTGCCACAGAGAAGGCCCTACCCCTGGGCGTCGCCAACCGGCATTGACCAGCGGTCGGCACCCTGAGGAGGCCCTCTCTGTGGGAGCGAATCGGTCGGAGGGAGGTATGTGGCAGGAGGCGGTCCTGCAAGTAACTAGGCCCCGAGCCATGGAGCGATTTTAAGATGGTAACAAGCACCTTGAAGCGCACCCGGAAGGCCACCGGTAGCCAGTGCAGCTCGCGCAGGAGAGGTGTTACGTGCTCTGCATGGGTTGCCCGTGAAGAGCATCTGGAAGCTCCAGTTGCAAAATGCAGTGGCCCACATGTTTTTGTGCAGACTTCAGTGCGCATATGTATCACCTCTCCTGCGGGAGCAGCATTGGTTGCCAATTTGGTTCTGGATGCAATTCAGAATGCTAGTTGTCACCTTTAAAGCCCTTCATGGCTTGGGACTGGGTTATCTGAGGGACCGTCACTTGCTGGTCACATCTATCCGACCCACCATAGCAGGAAGGCGAGGAATGTTGCGGTTCCCATCCCGTAAGGATATACACCTGGTGCGACCCAGAAGAAGGGCCTTCTCCATGGTGTCTCCCTCTCTCTGGAACATCATTCTCCCAGAGATGGCCCCACTCTTCTGGAGGCACTGAAGACCTGGTTCTTCCAGCGGGCCTGGGTAATGCAGAGCAGGATAGAGCCCATTAAATGGCTGGCGTAATATATTGTCGCTGGGGTGGGTGGAGGTTATTATTTTATTAATTTATTATATTATATTATTCTCTTTTATTAGTTTTATTGTTTTATATGTGAGGTATGTTTTTATATTGCTGTAAGTCGCCTTGATTGCCATGTGTGAATAGGTGGCAATAAAAATCTCCTAAAATAAATAAATAAGAGTGTCCCATGGGCATTTATTTGATCATTTTTAGAATGTTTGATTTATAGGCTTTTGCTACAAGGACTAGCCCAGAACAGATCTGACTAAAAGGAACAGTATTAACCTTGAGGTAATCTTAAAACACTTCAATATCTCAACCAATTCTTTTCCAGATTTGAATGCTCTTAAAGAACTCAACTTATCTTTAGCAGAGTACTGTGAGAAAACAAAACCCAATGTTTCCCAAATAATAAAAGGGATGGTATATGGTGCTTACTTTTCTGGTAAATAATATTTTTCCTCTGGTTTTTTTAAAGAAATGTCAACCTTTGTTGTATGCATGTATCAAATTTGAATGTAAATTAAAGCAGTAAATGAATCTTAGGTCTGCGAATGTTCCATTTTATATTTGAATATTTATATTTCATATTTCTAAATGACTAGTTTTACTTTACTTTTAAATTATGTCTTGATTGTTGCAGCTTGATGTAGATTTTTTCTTCTGAATATGATGCTTCTACATTTACTGTATTTCTTGCATTGTAAGAGAGTTAGTATCTACCTATAAATGATACTGGTGCAAATTAAATAAAACTGGTTAAGTTCTGGAAGGAAGTAAATTAGTATTTATCCAATGTCCTTTTCTTTTATATTAGGTGATGGTAGATGGTATCGTGCCCTTGTAAAAGATGTAATTTCACTTGAAGTAATTAAAGTTCAGTTTGTAGATTATGGAAATTATGAAGAAATTCCTCTAGATAAAATTAGACAGATTTCATCTACATTCTTGAATCTTCCATTTCAGGGAATCAAATGTTGGCTTTCAGGTAATTTTAGTAGTAGGAAACTCTTGAATTGTGTATAAGATATTAAATTAAAATGTAAATAATACATCATAGTATTTGATTATGCTGGAAGATGTTCATTGTGTACATTATACATTTGAATAATTTATCTTCATTTTATATTTTTGAAACACAACAATACAATACAATACAATACAATACAATACAATACAATACAATAGCAGAGTTGGAAGGGACCTTGTAGGTCTTCTAGTCCAACCCCCTGCGTGGGCAGGAACCCTATACCATTTCAGACAAATGGCTACCTAACATCTTTTTAAAGGCTTCCAGGGTTGGGGCATTCACAACTTCTGGAGGCAAGCTGTTCCAGAGGTTAATTGTTCTGTCAGGAAATTTCTCCTTAGTTCCAAGTTGCTTCTCTCCTTGATCAGTTTCCACCCATTGCTTCTTGTCCTGCCCCCAGGTGCCTTGGAGAATAGTTTGGCTCCCTCTTCTTTGTGGCACCCCCTGTAAATGTAAACAATTTACATTTGTTTTTTTATTAAGTTATGCTTTAAAATTCTGGGACCTTAAAATGATAAAATTGATCCAAAATATCATAATACTAAACAGTAGTTTCTAGTATTGGCTAAAATTTGCAGTATGACAAGTCAAGATGCTTTATGTAGTCTATTGAGCAGTTACATGGTTTTGTGATGCTAAATTCCACAATAGGATATACTTGCAGGCCCTAATAGAGATGAGACATAGAAAAAAAAATACTTCTTTCCTAATATAATATATTGAGCACTTCTGTTCATAACAGTTTTTGCACATTCCTATCAAAAATTTTTGAACCATTCAGCAATCCAATTTTCTGTGAGATGCTATTTAATATTAGATTAGTTTTTCTATTGCCCCAATAGTCAAAAGATAGAAAATCATAGTAATATCCTTTAATGCTTTGAGAAAACATAAAAGTATTTCTCTTTATATTCATGAATTAATTCCTACTAAAAGTATTAATACTTGCTCTTTAAGAAGTGTATGGAATATTGTGATCATTTTGCTCTCAAAAAGCGTCTTCTAAAGAGTAATGAAAGTCTACTTAAGATTTCTTACTGTTCCCCACAGGTGTGAGACCCATAAATAACAAATGGACTACAGAAGCTATAACAACCTTTCAGATGTATGCAACTGAGAAAAAATTGCAGGCCAGAGTAATTTCTACAATGAAGAATGGTGCTAAAGTGGAGCTTATTGATAATTCTAATAGCATTCCCATGATCAGTGAAATATTAATAAAGAAGCATTTGGCTTTTAAAGAAGACTTAATATTAAATCCAAATACATTACCATGTGAGTTGATAACAAGTAATTTCCAAAATAATGTAATATTACTATGGTTTGGAATGGTATGACAATCTCTAAAAATTGCTTGTCTGAGAAAAATTGTGTTCCAAGTTTGGAAAAAAACCAACCTTCTATAGAACATTTTGCACACGTTTCCTAACTAACACGGGAAGCAAGACTTAAAAATACATTATGCTGTTTGACAATATTTGACAAAATACCCACAGTATTCTATTTCAGAATTTGAAACATTTATTCTAGCTGTAATGAACATATCCTAAGCTCAGTTTTATGTTTGGCAACCTGGCTGGGGGGAAACTAAACATGCACCACTCATAACATTAAAGGTCAGTATTTTATTATCACCAATGAACGCCTAATTTCCCAAAGTGTAGGATTTAAAAACAGCAATGAACTTAACTACCATAATGGCAGTAATATTTACCTAACTCTTCTTCATTTCTAATATACTCTTATCACAATTTTCTCCAGCTACTGATAAGTGAGAATGCACTTTCCGTTTTTTTCAAGCCAATTGCAGTATATCATAACATGGAGTAAAATGTCTAAATTTATCCTAAAAGAAGACAAAAAATCAGAAATATAAAATATTGGTACATTTTACTTACCTTTTGTGTTCTCTTTTAAAAGATAGGTTATAATTATTGTAACATTCTATCCAGAAGATACCAGATACCTTAGTACAATAGATCTTGCTTTGAAGTGCATGATGATGTTCCATAACATTTTCATTGGATGTTGCTGTATAAAATATGGTATAATTTTTAAAATTTCATCTGATATTATAGGTACATCTACCAGCATGCAGTGGACAATGCCAACATTTTCTATTGGTGATACATTATCAGTTCTTGTATTAGATGTGGTAGATCCTGGCTTATTTTATGTTATACCAAAAGAAATGAAAGGTAAGAATCAAAAGTATACGATGCCAACAAAAATGATATTTATTGACCCCATTCACAAATTATGTATTTATATAAATAAACTATAGCAAACTTCCAGCATGTTTTCTTTCTCACTATGTCTGCCCTCTGAATATAGGGCTCTTGTTAGATAGTGCAAGTAGAAAGATTATGAATTTATGTTCTCTGTATCACTAAATTTGCACTGCTAAAATTTGAAGACAAAATAAATGTGGCTAAATTTTGACAGCATTATTTCATGATGGTTTTGGAAACCATCCAATTTTTAAGAATGGTCCTGTTCCATTCTTGCCTTTCTACCTTCAAAAAATAAGAAAAGCCAAGTAATTTAGTATGTCTCCTTTCACTGTTACAATATCAGCAGGTACTCTTCTGGAACAGGGTTGTTAAACTATATTTCTTCATGGACCAGATCGGCATTGTAGTTCTCCATTGGGGGCTGGGGGGGGGGGAGTTGCCTCCAGCACCTTGTCAGCCACAGGTGATATGCCTCCAGCATGGTCCATGCACAGCTCCACTGTGCCTTGTTTTCACCCTCTATGGCCTCCTGCAGCACTCTGCCGGCTAGTTTTCGGCCTGTTTTCACCCCGTTTCTGGGCTGTTTTCAGCTGGCAAAGTGCTGCAGAAGGCCATGGAAAGTGAAAACGAGGCACTGGGGGGGGGGGGGCACACAGCCTGTTCTAGCTGCAAGAGGCACCATAGGCCAGTCCTTCGATATTTCCAGGCCAGCCCCACGGGCTGGATTTAAGTACCCCGCAAGACTGGATCTGGCCTGTGGGACTTGAGTTTGACCCCCCCTGCTCTAGAAAATCAATTTTCCTTTGATTGACAGCTCCATAACACAATTTTATATTAATACATTGTTTGTGAATCCCAGTTTCCCACAAAAATAAAATGAAACCTTGTTTTAATAAACTATTTAAGTAGTTTAATAAACTTTAGGGAAGAGGTCTGTTATTGAGGATAATCAGATAAATCAAAGAATATAGTATCACGTTACATAAGTTACATCATCTTTTGTCCATTCAAAATGAAACAGGGAAAATCTTAGCATTTGGTTTAATCTATTTTTACACTACATCACTTCAGGAACATTGGAATATTTTAATTTATTATAGAAACAGGATTTTGAAAGTGTCAAACCAAATCAAACCACAACTGTTTTGAAAGTTTTGGATTTCACATAGAATAAAATGAGATTGTTTTGTTCCAGATATGGAACTGTATTTCTCCAGAAGAGATTTTGTGTCAGAAAGTATGGAGAAGGCAAAAACTAAAAATAGGTGTAGAGTTAGGGAGGATGAGAAGGGAAGGTGGTAAGCTATCACAGGAGAAAGTTGGAGCAGTAAAATATGCTGCACAGGGAATGTTTTCCATAGTACTGAGACCATTGTAGTAAGGAATAAGGGCCAGTATGTTTGTAGCTGTACTTTAATTGAAATGGAAAACATTGGAGAATTGAATAACAAAATAAGAGAGTTGGAAAGGATCCTTGGAGGTCTTCTAGCCCAATCCCCTGCTCAGGCAAGAAATCCTATAACATTTCAGGCAAATGGTTGTTCAATCTCTTCTTAAAAACTTCCAGTGTTGGAGCATTCACAACATCTTTTGTTCCACTGATTAATTGTTCTAACTGTCTCCTTAGTGATGGTTAACCTTTTCCGGACCGAGTGCCCAAAGTGTGTGCGAATGCTCGCATGTGTGCCCCTGAACCCCCAAAATGCAATGTGCTGTCCCCACGCATGAGGCCTCACACATGCAGATGCAGTCCCCTGCAAGCACCCCATCCCCCACACATGCACGTGCACCATGCATGCAGCCCCTGCACATTTGAGGCAGAGACCCAAAGACCAGCTGGCTGGCATGAGGCATGCGCAGATGAGCAGAGCACGAGTGACAGCTCGCATGATTACAGAGAGGGTGCTGCATGACACCTCTGGTTCATGTGTCATAGGTTCGCCATCATGGTTCTAGTTGCTTCTTTCTTTGATTAGTTTCCATCGATTGCTTCTTGTCCTGCCTTCAGGTGCTTTGGCGAATAGGTTGATTCCCTCTTCTTTGTGGCAACCCCTTAGATATTGGAACTTTGCTATCATGTTGCCCCCATTCCTTCTTTCATGAAACTAGCATACTTAATTCCAGCAACCATTTCTTATATTTTAGCTTCCAATCCCCTAATCATCTTTGTTGCTTAGCATTCTTTCTAGAGTCTCAACATCTTTTTTACATTGTGGCGTTCAAAGCTAGATGCAATATTGCAAGTGTGATCTTACCAAGGCATTATAAAGTGGTAGTAACACTTCACATGATTCTATCCTATTGGCAGTTGGCAGACTGGAAAGGATGCCATACTAGAGACAGCTGAGAGTAAAGGGTATGGAATTATGAATTTTGCCCTAAATGCCTCTTTAAATCACTCCAGGATTTCGTTTTGCTTGAAAATCGGACTGAATTGTTGAATTTGCAGCTAATTTTAAATGGTTCAGCAATGGAACATAGTAGCCTGCTCCAGATATGAAACAGATTATAATTCCTATTCTTTGCATATTTTTAACAGGAAAGCAAAAAATATTTTTGATACATGTGAGTCCTATAAAATTGTTGAAAGGAAAAGAAAAGGGCTGACAAGAAGCTTTTCAGAGAGAAGTGGTAGTCTCCAGAAATCATTTTGATTTCCCTTAGTACTGCTTTGCATGAATCCAAAGAAATCCTCAGATAATAAAGAAAACCAGACTCTAAGGCTAATAGTTATCTTAAGCACTTCTGGTTGACCATAAAAAGGATGAGGAATAGACAGATTTCACTGCTAGCTGATTAGCTTAAGAAGGCAATGGGAGGAAATTGGAATAGTGTGGAGTGATGTTCAGAGCGGTGTAGCTACAGAGAAGTAGGGGAAAATATATTATAATCCAGAATGATAATTAAAGAGGAATGTAAAATCTGTAAGCAGACTATTTATTTTTGGAAATAGCAGATAGGAGAATGAATATTTGAAGTAATGGGTTTATGATTTTGAAGTTGTATCCCTATACGGAGCTGAAACCAGTGCTGAAATTGTCATGGTGGTGCAACTAATAATTTTCTAAGTTTAATATGTTTTATAACATCTCAAATGTGCTCTTTTCATATTAGTAGGCAAATCTGAAATTTTAAAGAAGTGGCGAGTGGATGGATAGTTGTTTTTTCTCAAGCTGTTTTTCTTAAGGGAAATTTTATTTCCCTTAAGAAAACAGCCCCATACTTGATGATGATACAGAGACTTCTTTATTCTTTTGAACCTGAAGTATGACAAAAAATATTTTTTTAATCAGTTTTTTTCAGAATCTGGCAAATGTCGGATAAAAAAGCACTCAAACTAAATCCTTGGCACTTTCACATGATTATTGTAAACTGAAAGCAGCTTCAGAATTCTGTTCCCATTATGTCAGCAAAGTTCAAAAGCTTAGCTAATTTATTTCCATTTCAGTTGTGTTGTAGTTGAAATTGTTGAAAAGCTAAGTGTGTTTGAGACATAGTGATCCACTTTATCAACTATATTGTTCAGTGTACCTTCCTAGCTTCTAAGTTTCAGGTCCATAATAAATAGGCTAGTTTAAAGGCTTTGTTCAAGTTTTTTAGCCTTCCATTCAGTAGCCAATTGTTAAGTATGAGGCTACTGAAAAGACAGCAAGTGAGCTAGGATTAAGGCAGGATTTTGTTCCTTGTTCCCAGTATTTCAGACAGGCAGATATAAAAACAATAAAGCCCTGTAAACTGCAGATGAAGAGAATGTGGGAATGCTGTGAGAACTAGAAGGCTCTTGATGATTAGTTCAGGAGTAAAAGACAGAAAGCTTCCCAGAATGGGAGGTAATTGTGCGTGTGTGTGTGTATTTTCCTGCATACACATACATTTTAAATGCACGTAAGTTGAAAGATTACTTTTTCAGGACTTACGTTGCTAAAATAAGTCAGGGATGACATGCAAAAAAAAATTCTTGACCCTTAAATAAAATATTGGGATATGTTGTTTAAACGCAGCCCTTTATAATGTTTTCTTTTTACTTCAGTGGATTTAGAAAAACTTGAAAAACTAATGATTAAACTTGCTGACTATTGCTGTGCTGAAAAGGATAGCATCTTCCAACCAAAGATTGGTGAACCCTGTTGTGCCAGGTTCTCAGGTGAGGGAATGGACTTGGAAAACTGAAATGTGTGTGTTTGAATAAATAGATAAAATAATTTTTTTACTTAATGTAGAATGTTCTGCAGAGATTCGTGGATTAGATGAAAGCAGCATCATTTTAAGTTTATTTCATTTAAACTCAGAAATCAATATATTCTTTTAGTGGTTTAACAAATGACTCCAATAGTTACTGGAGAAGCTGTAATAATAAAATTGATTACTTCACAATTTCAATGTATTATGTGGTCAGTAAAGCAGTCTATTTTTTGATTCATAGGAAAAGTTAACAGCTGGTTTCAGCAGCTTATGCATGGAAAAAATAAAAATGTTGTTCTGAATTGTTTGGTTTGATTCAAAAGCAAGCCAGAATGTGATTATTTTAGATAGAAAAGTATTTTAAGTTTTCTGTTCTGTTTTTATTAATTACATAGATTTTTTTAACCTTTTGAAATTAGGAGAGATCACAATGTATCTTCTGCTAGTGACTTAGGCCAGAAGGGGTGTTTATTTGGAATGGAACAAATTAGCAGGTCTTTAAGGAACATGTGTCACACTGAGGGAAATATTCTGGATGTGACTTCATTGAGAACAAGCTATGAAGAAATAAATTGCTGTGAGGGAATCTGCTTCCACTGTTTTGATGCTGTTTGGTCATACTGCTTATTCTGGACTATGTCCCTCTTAAATAACTTCCATAGTCCATTCTTTTTTAAAAATAGTTTTGAGTTTGTAGGTAAATTACCGTTTAAATCAGAAAGAGAGGGTTTCCATTATCATCTACCACCCTTGCTTTTTTATTAATCCCTTCTAAATTTAAGGAAATGTATTCCTTCAAAAGTAAGTTCGCCTCAAATATGACCTACTTGTTTATTTGGGAGAATTCTCAAATGATAATCAGTGCACTAGTTTTCTCCTTTAAAAATATAGTTTCGTTTAAGACTTCTTCCCTTTTTCACCTTTCACTCTTCAGTTTAGAAATTGGGACATTCTCCACACTGGATTTTGCTATATAGAAAAACTCATTGAATAAACAGAGAGAAGTTGGGTGGAAGAGCAACAAGCGAGTTAATCGAGATTTGGTTAACATACTTAATTGGAGTGGGTGAAATATTCACAATATTTAAGAGAAACCTTAGCATTTGCCTATATGGAGTTGTTTAGTTTGTCTGTATTGATGACCTTCTCAGTCTTGATTTTTCACTCCACTATTTTAGGTGATGACAAATGGTACCGTGCTCTTGTTTTGGAAATAAATATATCCGAAGTCAAAGTAGTATATGTGGATTATGGAAATGTGGAAATGTTGCCTTTCTCTAGACTTCAGCCTATAACTTCCCCCTACTTACAATTGCCGTTTCAAATACTTAAATGTTCCTTAGCAGGTAACAATCAAACCAGTTCAATTGGTCAAACAGTAAATATTTTATTTTTATTCCATTCTTGAGTAATATAGTTGTTTATGTCTTCATAGCATTAAATCTAATGAATTAATAAACAAAGTGAATTGCTTTTTTTTTTTTTTTTTGCTGCTGGATGACCACAAGAGAAGAAAGGCCAGATATTAAATACAAAGAAAAATGTGCCAGAGGGCAGGTCATATACGTTTCAGTTTTTTATAGTTACGAAAATTAAAAATTCAGATGAAATTTGGGCTATAAATGCAGTTATTCACGTGAAATTGTATTAGTGACATATTAGTGTTAGCATAAAAAACTTTAAAATTGATGATTCAAGAGTTTACTTCCTTGCTTAAATAAGCTTTCCTTTCCCCCCCCCCTTTTTTTTGGGGGTCTTAGTTATGTTGTTAAACTGCAACGTATAGTCTTGATGTGTCAGATATTCAGTGAAGTGTATTGATGTCTGTTGGGGGTATTAAAAAGACAAATCTTCCTTTATTTAATTTGTGCTGAATATAAAGTTGAGCACTATAAATGATTCTACCATTACCATTCTGTATAGATGTGACTGAAACTAAACCTCTTTGAACTTTTGAACCATCATATTTGTAGTTTCTCTCGATTCCAGGTATTATGGCATTGGCTGGAACGTGGTCCATATCAGCAATAGATAAGATGAAAAGTCTCTTAATGAATAAACATGTCATAATTACAGTGAAAGACATTGCTCAAAATATTTATCCAGTAATTTTGCAAAAAAAGAGTGAAAACCGTGTTATGGATATAGCAGAACAGTTAATAATTGAAAACTTGGCAAAATACAGCAGTAATGGGAATCGTAAGTACTTCCAAACTAATATCTGCATATTTATCTGCTATATACAGTACCGTTTTTTTCGGAGTATAAGATGCACCCAGGTTTTGAAGAGGCAATTTTTTTAAAAAAGTAGGTAGGTAGATAGAGGGATAGAGAGAGAGAGAGAGTAATACAGTAGATATGTAGGGATAGAGAGAGAGTAGGTAGGTTGATAGGTAGGTAGGTAGAGGGAGAAAGAGAAATACAGTAGGTAGCTAGGTAGATAGAAATTCAATACTTTCTTTTCTAATTACATCTGGAAATTATATAGATTTTAAAGAATACTTGCCACGGGAAAGTCGACTTGTTTTGAATTTTTTTCTAAGACATAAAACAGATAAAGAATTGTAAAAATTGGATTCTGACTTCTGCTGGTGATAATGGCAGTCTTATTTATTTATTTATTTATTTATTTGGATTTATTGACCGCCCCCTCTCTCCGAAGAGACTCGGGGCGGTGTACAAGAATTTAAGAGCATATACATATATAACAATTATAAATAATAAAACTAAATTAAATGTTTTACCCTGTGTTAAAATATCTCGTTTACATTTATAACGTAAAAACCCGATTAGGTAACATTTACTACAACTAGGCTGGTACGGTAGATTAGGTTAGGCCAGGCCGGGCTGCTGGAAAAGATGGGTCTTTAATTGTTGACGGAAGGAGCAGAGGTACGTAGTAGATCTAAGCTCAGGGGTAGGTCATTCCAGAGGGTTGGGCCCGCCAAAGAGAAGGACCTTCCCTTGGGAGCCGCCTGTTGGCATTGTCAGGAGGACGGCACCTGGAGTACTCCTTCTCTGTGTGAGCGAATCGGTCGAAGGGATGTGTGGGATAGGATACGATCACGCAGATAGCTAGGACCCGTGCCATGGAGCGCTTTAAAGTTGGTAATCAACACCTTGAAGCGCACCCGAAAGGCCACAGGTAGCCAGTGCAGCTTGCGCAGGAGCGGTGTTACGTGGGAGTACCTGGAAGTACCCATAATTACCCGCGCGGCCGTATTCTGGACTAGCTGTAGTCGTCGGGTGCACCTCAAGGGGAGCCCCATGTAGAGAGTGTTACAGTAGTCTAGTCGGGAAGTCACGAGCGCATGAGTGACTGTGCGAAGGGCGTCCCGGTCCAATAGGGGCCGCAACTGGCATACCAGGCAAACCTGGCAGAATGCTCCCTTGGCCACGGCCATCACATGATCTTCCATAGACAGCCGAGTATCTAGGAGGACGCCTAAGTTGCGTGCCCGATCCACGGGGGCTAGAAGTTCACCCCCTATGGCCAGTGATGGGATCAACTGGTTGTACCGGGGCACTGGAAACCACAGCCACTCGGTCTTGGATGGGTTGAGTCTGAGTCTGTTCCTTCCCATCCAGCTCCGCACGGCTTCCAAACATCGGGACATCACTTCAACGGCATCGTTGGGGTGGTTTGGGGTAGATATGTACAACTGAGTATCATCAGCGTACACATGGTACTCCACCCCAAAGCCACGGATGATCTCACCCAGCGGTTTCATATATGTGTTGAACAGGAGTGGTGAGAGGACCGACCCCTGAGGAACTCCGCATGTGAGGGGTCTCGAGGTCGACCTCTGCCCCCCTGCCAACACAAATTGCGATCGATCAGAGAGGTAGGAGGAGAACCACCGTAAAACGGTGCCCCTCACCCCCAACCCCTCCAGTCGATGCAATAGGATACTATGGTTGATGGTATCAAAAGCCGCCGAGAGGTCTAATAGGACCAGGATGGAGGAACAACCCCCATCTTTGGCTCTCCAAAGATCATCTACCAACGCGACCAATGCCATCTCAGTGCTGTGACCGGGCCGGAAGCCGGACTGGCGCGGGTCTAGATAGTCAATTTCCTCCAGGTGACGGGGAAATTGTTGTGCCACCACACTCTCTACAACCTTCACCAGAAAGCGAAGGTTGGAGACAGGACGATAATTGACTAATAATCCTGGGTCCAGGGAAGGCTTCTTGAGGAAGGGCCTCACCACCGCCTCTTTCAAGACAGCGGGCAAGAACCCCTCACTCAAAGAAGCATTTACTACTTCCTGGAGCCAGTCTCGTGAGACCTCCCAGGATGCCAGTACAAGCCAGGAGGGACACGGGTCCAATCAACATGTGGTGGCTCTCAGTCACCTATGTAACCTGTCCATATCATTGGAAGTAACAGAGTCAAACTCCTCCCAAAAAGGAGTCTCAAGACCTGTCTCCGGAATTCCCCCTAGACTACTTTCCATGGAGACCATCTCGTTCCGGATCTGAGCGATTTTATCCTGCAGATATTCTCCAAATTCCTCAGCTCTGCCCTGCAGAGGGGCTTCCCGCGGTCTCTGTTGAAGGAGGGAGCGGGTCACCCCAAACAGGGCGGCAGGGCGGTTCTCTGCGGATGCTATAAGAGTGGCACAGTAATGACGTTTGGCCACTCTTATCGCCACAAGGTAGTCTTCGAAGTTAGACAATGTTGCAAATTTTTCACCCCCAATTACTCGGGAAGGAGGCTTTTTTCTTTCTCCAGAATTAAGAAGAAAACCTGAAATTAACCCATCTGTCCTCTGAACTGTCATTCATTACTAGAAATTAACAGAAAAAGAGATTTCCCCCAATGAGCTGGTTTGAGTAAGTGACAAGGAGGCTGGGTCTTCCATCAAGTACACAGCTGTGGTGCAATCTAAATTTATGGACACTAGAACTGACTTTCATTTCTAATATACCGTATTTTTCGGAGTATAAGACGCACCCAGGTTTTGAAGAGGCAATTTTTTTTTAAAAAGTAGGTAGGTAGATAGAGGGATAGAGAGGGAGAGAAAGAGAGAGAAATACAGTAGGGAGGTAGGGAGAGAGACAGAGTAGGTAGGTGGGGAGAGGGGGGGGGAGAGAGAGAGAAATATAGTAGTTAGATAGGTGGGGAGAGAGTGTGTGTAGTTAGTTAGGTAGGTAGGTAGATAAAGGGATAGAGAGAAATAGGGTAGATAGGTAGGAGGAGAGAGGGAGACTAGGTAGGTAGGTAGGTAAAGAGAGAAATACAGTAGGTAGATAGGGAGAGAGAGTGGGTAGGTAGGTAGGTAGATAAAGGGATAGAAAGAGAGGGAGAGAAAGAAATACAATAGATAGGTAAGGGGAGAGAGAGAGTAGGTAGATAGGTCTATAGATAGATAGAGGGGAGAGAGAGAAATACAGTAGGTAGGTAGGGAGAGAGAGAGTAGTTAGGTAGGTAGGGAGAGGGAGAGAGAAATAAAGTAGGGAGATAGGTGGGGAGAGTGTGTAGATAGGTAGGTAGGTAGAAAGATAGAGAAATAGAGAGAGATAGAGAAAAACAGTAGGTAGGGAGAGAGAGTAGGTAGAGGGAGAGAGAGAGAGAGAGAGAGAGAGAGAGAGAGAAATACAGTAGATAGGTAGAGAGAGAGAGAGAGTAGGTAGGTAGATATTTCCAGGTATATCCATGTGCTGGAGAAGGAAATCACTGACCACCTTTGGAACAAATCTTTGTTTCTGTAGGCACAGTACTTGACCAACGTAATTTTCATCAATCACTCTAACTAAACAGCTTTCCAAAAGGAAAAAAAACCCTTTTTGCACTGTGCAAACCATCCCCAAATGGCCCATTTTTCGCCAAAATGGGCCCTTTTTTTTCAAATAAAAGGCATGAATAGCCTTGGGGGGGGCTTGCAGAGTGCTCCGGGGGGGAGCAAAATGAGGAAAAATTGGCCCTTTTTTTCATGAAAACGGGCCAATTTTTGGTCAAAAAAATAGCATGCATAGCCTTATGGACGCTAATAGAGTGCCTGGGGGGGGCAAAAACACCCAGTTTTTTGCTCATTTCTGCCCTCCCCAGCCCCCAGGAACTCTCTGGAAGTCTCCATAAGGGTATGAGCGTGGCCATTTTAATAAAGGGACGGGGTTTCAGGAGGCAAAAAATGCTGTATTCGATGTATAAGACGCACCCAGATTTTCAGCCTCTTTTTAGAGGAAAAAAGGTGTGTCTTATAATCCAAAAAATACAGTATATGCTTTCTGAAGCATTGTATACCTAAACAAAAACTGGTAGCAAGTACTAGGAAGTGCATTTCAATTTTCACTTTGTCACTAGTAGAATAAATATTTAAATGTATTTTTCCTTTATTTAGAATGCTCTAAGACAACAGATTGCTGCTGCATAGAGTTGAAAAAGCAAGTAAGTTTCAATTTGAAATTAGTTCTTTTAATTTCTAAGTACAGATTGTTCATATAGAAATGATCCACAGAACATCTATTTGTAAGAATATCCGTACTGAATGAAAAAAATAATCTTTTCAAATGTATAACTTGCATTGTAAAAATTATTAATAAAAAGAGGAATTTTAGAGGTCACTGTATAGTTGATATTATGTACCCAACTGAAACTGTAATCTGTTCATAAGGCTTTCAGTATATTTGTGTAATTGACTGTAAAGGTGATAAAGAGGATGGATTAGAAGGGTCCTTCCCCAAGAAAAGGCTATGAATCCAATTTCAGTAGTATTAACTCTTATTTTAACAAAAAAAAGTGTACTAGTATGAAATTAGCAAAAGTAGACATGATGATAATAATAATAATAATAATAATAATAATAATTTAATTTATATCCCGCTCTCTCTCCCCGAGGGGACTCGAGGCGGGGCACAGGCAATTAAAAATACAAATAAACACAGACAAGTACAAAATACAGAATTAAAAATAAATTAAATAAATCCTGCGCTAAAACCTATAAACTAAAAATTACCCCTAAAAAACCCTAACCTAAAAAGAGACTACCCAAGGCCGGCCAGACGAAAAAAGTGAGTCTTTAATTTTAAGCGGAAGGAGCGGAGGTCCGTAGTTGTCCTGATATCGGGGGGAAGGTCATTCCAGAGGGCTGGGCCCGCCACAGAGAAGGCCCTTCCCCTGGGCGTCGCCCGCTGACAAAGTCTAGTGGACGGCACCCGGAGAAGTCCCTCTCTGTGGGAGCGAATCGGCCGTGAGGATGTATGGGGCAGGATCCGATCCCGCAGGATGATGCTCCAAACTAATAATTAGAAAATATGTATTCTGTTATTGAGGTTCATTATTTGTTGAATAAGTAAAGTATATAAATTGCTGCATTAAGCAAATACAATATGAACTAGAATACTTAGTGGTGCTTTCTGTTTGCATAAATTGACTGAAAACCTAGTTTGAAGCAAGACAATTCCATTATAATTTCTGGTTTTCTTCTATATTATAGGTTGCAAAACTTGAACAGGTTCTTTATTTTCTTCTGAAAGATCACTTTGGTGAAGATAACATTCCTGACATTATAAAGTCATTGGAAAAATAAAATTATGTATATATAATATACTGTAATATATCAAATATTGTAAAAATAATACTTAAAGTTAATGCATTTTGTTTTATGTCATATTGAAATTTAAGTTGCTGATTTTTTTAGGCCCCAAAGTGCAAAACTAGTTTTTCTGTCAAAGGATACCATGAAATAACTGGTATAATTTTGAAGCAACTATGTTTTGAGTGCAATAAGTTTTTCAGATTCTATGACCTAGAACAGGGATGTCAAACTCGTGGCCCATAGGCTGGGTGTGTCACACGCTGACCACCCCCAGTTTAGCGAAGGGGAAAAAAGTCACGATACGTTACATGATGACATGAAGATGTAATTGGATCCCTAAAGTCCATGATATTCAAAGGTTGCTATATTCTTGGAACAGATCTGTGCAGAATTAAAATGTATGCAAGATAAAAACACTGTATAATCCATATTAAAGCGATACTTTTATGAAGCCAGATCAAGGCTGAAAATTTCTTTGACTTTCTTGTTACAACAATTTACCAAAGAAATAGTAAATAAAATTTCTCCATACAAGTGAAGTGACTTCCCAGAACCATTATCTACATTTATCTCCAGTGTTAGATAGAGTATTGACATAGACTTTAGACTATGGAATCAAACAGATTTGATTGGGATAGAAAAAGAATTGGTTAACTGTCCATAACTGAACACTAATACAGTGGTACCTCGCTTCACGAACGCCTCTCTTCACGACCAATTCGCTGTACGACCAGAAATTTTCCAAAAAATGTGCTCCGCTGCACGAACCCCGCCTCGCTTCACGTACCGGAGCGGCGGACATTTTATCTACGAACGAATGTTGTGAGGGGGACGGGTGTGTGTGTGGAAGCGAAGGCGGGGGCGGGGAGGAGCTGCCTTCCCAGCCGGGCTCCGCAGCTGAGGGGCAATGGAGCAAACCGCGCAAACTGCTCCATCGCCCCTCAGCTGCGGAGCCCGGCCGGGAAGGCAGCTCCTTCCCCCCTGCCTTCGCTTCCACACACACACCGCGCGCGGCTGCCAGCATGACTTTCGCCCGTCTCTTTCTGGGCTCGGCGCTTCTGCTTGTCGGGACGCTTCCCAGAAGCGCCGAGCCCAGAAAGAGACGGGCGAAAGTCATGCTGGCAGCCGCGCGCGGTGTGTGTGTGGAAGCGAAGGCAGGGGGGAAGGAGCTGCCTTCCTGGCCGGGCTCCGCAGCTGAGGGGCGATGGAGCAGTTTGCGCGGTTTGCTCCATCGCCCCTCAGCTGCGGAGCCCGGCGGGACGCTTCCCGAAGCTGGCCGCGGGGCTGCTGGCTTCGGGAAGCGTCCCGACAAGCAGAAGCGCCGAGCCCAGAAAGAGACGGGCGAAAGTCATGCTGGCTTGCTCCATCACCCCTCAGCTGCTTTACATTGAACCCAAAAAACAAGGTCAGAACGGATTAACCGGATTTACATTGAACCCTATGGGAAATTGTGCCTCGCTTCACGACCAATTCGCAACGCGAACAGAGTCAGTTAACGAATTAAGTTCGTGAAGCGAGGTACCACTGTATGTCCATAAGTTGTGTTTTACAATAATCTTATAGTGTTCCCAAGGAAGAAACCCTAAATTTCTATGCGGCACAAAATAAACTTCCCAAGATATCTACACATTCAACTACAGACTTAGTGAGAGCCAAAAACAATTACAATTTTATACATGCTCTCAGATTCCAATAAAACCAGTCTCCAAAATGCACACTCTTCTGGAGTGAATCCTTAATTTAACTTTTTCCCCATTATTCTCAAATGTCTGTTGAATAACATTTGCAAACATATTAAAATTTATGCAAATTTACATGGTTCATTTAGTCTATTTAAAATGCAACTCTTCTTCAAATATCTAACTGTATGTGGATTCATTCCTTACTGAGGTAAAGTCATTTGCATCTTTAGCTGAACACCTGAAGACAAAAATAACCAACATTACAGGAGATTTTCCTAGACTTCACTACATTATACAGTATACTAGGACCCAGAAGGGCTTCAATGGTGGCTTCCTCCCTCTGGAACATCATCCCTCTGGAAATTAGACTGCCCCCCACTCTCAGTCTTTCAGAAGGCCTTGAACACAGGTTTCTGTCAGAAGACCTGGGGAACCCAGAGTGGGATGGAGCCAATTAAATGGCTGGTATTAATGTGTTTTGTCACTGGGGGGAAGGGAGAGTTACTTTATTATTTTTAATTATGTTGCATTTTTATTTCATGTAAGTCACCCTGAGCAAGTAAGCAGCAATAAAATTTTCCAAATAAAATAATCAGATCTTCAAGGGAATGGACAGTTGATGTTAAGTTAGTCCTAAAATACTGCTTTACTGACGATAGCTATGTCCACATTTCCTCCTGGACGTAGGTTGCAACAATTAAATTGATGGTGTGAAATCTTGAGAAGACAAAAAGTATTAGGCATCTTTACCACTGATTACTGGACTAATGCTGAGAAAGATTGAGGGCAAAAGAAGAAGGGGACGACAGAGAATGTGATGGCTGGATGGAAGCAGGTGTGATCTTAAATGGACTCCAGCAGGGATGATAGAGGATAGGAGGGCTTGGAGGAACATTGTTCATGGGTCAGACACGACTTCGCAACTACTGATTAAAGCAGAACTGGAGTCAGATTGCAGTACAATACAACATAAAATGTGAACTCACGCCTCACTCAAGTACTTTGAGAAAAAGTGCTTTTGTTTATTTCCCCTTTGCTTTCTACAGTTACAAAAGTT
The DNA here is from genome assembly GCA_039707465.1 of Rhabdophis nuchalis. Taxonomy (NCBI): domain Eukaryota; kingdom Metazoa; phylum Chordata; class Lepidosauria; order Squamata; family Natricidae; genus Rhabdophis; species Rhabdophis nuchalis. The sequence continues at coordinate 61,685,618 of CM077645.1, forward strand.
GTAAATGCACGGATTGGTCATAAAGTTACATTTTCGTCACCATAGCACTGATCGGTTGCTAAACAAGACTTATCAGTAAGCAAAGACTACCTGTAGAGTGTCCTCTTGCTATTGTAAGAAAATATTTTCCATCAGATTGATATGAATGCTGCTAAAAAGTCCCAATCCTTGATCTACCTCTTGCCAGATATTTAAAATACGACAGAAAAATCTTTTCAGCCATTAAAACTGATTCAGGATTCTCAGGACACAGATCATTAAACAAATCAGGGATTCATCTTTGCTTACCAAGGCAATCACTGATTATAAATTTCTTCTACTCCTATTTTACAATTTAAGAGAAAAGTTACATGTTTCTCTGCATGTTGCAGATGCATCACTGCTCCGCTGTTTGTCTCATCCTTTCCTGGTATATGCTCAAATAGTTGAGATTGGTCAAGATTTCAGTTTCTGCAATGGCATATGGGAATGATCTTGGGAAAGAGGAAGAGATGCTGCCTAGGAAACAATCAGATGAGAAGTAGGAACTTTCTGCCTCTCATCTGTGACTTAATAGTCAGAAATTTCAAAAGGCCCACCCTAAGGGATCAAACAGTTAAAAGTGGAGATAGGAAGTTTTGTACTTTCAGATTTGAAAGACTGGTGTCAGTCCTTGTAGGTATACCAGACAGGAAATCCTACTAGATTAACTAAATATACAATTAACAACATTTAGAAAATCTTGCAAGTCTAGAAGTACAAAACATCCCCACTTAACTGCTTGATCCATTAACTTCTCAATGAACCACAATTCAGGAAATTACAACCTAGTATTGCATGAATTGAGTCCACGTATATGTGAGATACATAATAGTGATTATGTGCAGGAAAATAATGAAGCAAATGTATAAAATAAGCCACAGTGTCTCGAGAATTTCATTAACCATTAAAGCAAGATGCAGCCAGGAAGAATAATATGCCACAACTTCAGGTAGAAAGGAAACGCCCACCTGGCTGAAAGGAGGAAAGCAGAAGGAGTTGACTGTCTCTTCGACCCTAGTGTGTAATCGGTTGCTGGCATTCCTGCCCTGCATTCCTCACTTTAAAGATACACACCTGTAGTGCCGATTCCCCAATTTCCTTGGCACTTGCCACCTTTCCGAATCGACGGAGGCGTAAAGCCCTTCCCACCTACTTAGTCTCTCAAACATGACCCAACGGGCCCTTGGAAGGCGAAACGGGGAAACACGCCTTTGGCTCCTGTGCAAAACCTTCCACGCTTTGGTGTAAATCAGTGCAGAAAGTTGTCTGCTGCAGCCGCCAGATCGGGGCTGCAGAAGTGTTAAAGAGTGCTGCAGAAGGGAATACAGTTCTCAGCGTGCCTGGCGGGAGAGTATAACCCTCTGCCCCGCGGACTGTTTTATTGCGGCAAATAAACGTTGCTCGGAGCGCAGCGCTCCCTGGTTCACAGAAAAGGGAGTCGGTGTAAGGGAAACCCCGATGCTAAATGCGGCCAGCGCTTCGCTTTTTCCTCCCGGCAAGTTTACTTTCCATGTCTGATGGGCTCTACCTTCAGCCAATAAGTTTCTGGAAACAAGGGCGTAGGTAAGTCTTAACCTCTCATCCTTGCAAACCTCTTTGGTCCTTGCAAACAAAAACAGCGGCGGATGAAGAATCGAGAGGCGAAAAATTGCTGCACGGGGGGGGGGGGGGGGATCGTTTCGATCTGAAGAAGGGAGCCTTGGGCGAAGGCTTAAAACAGCCGCCTAGAATTGGGCAAGCGCCCGATCTCGCTCCCTCTATTCCTATCGGTGTAGTTTAGAGATCAGCGGAATTGAGGGATTTGGGGAAGGGAGGCATTTGGCAGATTTTACGGCAATCCGATTATGAATTAAAATGCTTTCCGGGGACTCGTTTTTGCAGTACGAGCAGCGATAAAGAAGAAATCAGTTTCTTTATTTCCTCTTGTAAACCATATTTCTAATATTTGGCAAAGTTGTCCTGCACACAGAGGGTTTGAATTAAACAGCACTGTTATTTAAACGAGTTTGGCCTCCTTGCATTTTAATCCTGGAAAATGCATTGCGCAATATTTTGGAAGCAAATGCCTGACGCAAGGTTTCATAACCCTACAATCCTAGAAGTATTGGATCCCACACCCTCTCATTCTCAATTTAGTGTGGGAGTTGTAGTCTTGTACGCCAGGGTGAAAGGAGCTAATGTTAGTTGGTACCTAAATTTTGAACAGGAAGAAATTTACCCTTCTCTCCCCATCCTGACCCTAAACTCAATTTTCTCTTTTTTAATTCTTGTGACTGGAATAGTTATAAACTGAATCTTATTGCACATTGGCTGTCCAGATCATATGATAAATATATTTTTCCATATGAATCTTGCTAAAAGATCCTAAGTTTGTAAGAGATCTCATTTTTAGACCTGAAGTCTTTTTAAGACCACATGTTAAATTAAAGAAAGAGAAAGAAACATTTGGGGAACCTAAATGTTGGAACCTAAAGCCTAGTTGTGGTGCCAATCCCAACATGTTTTATTCTGTCCCTGTATTTGCATATGTATGTATATATATAAGATGTTCATATGTAGACTGTTCAGCATAAAGAGAGTTTTAGAGAACTTGGAATTTTGTTTTGAATATTAACTATGACTTTTGACTTTCTTCTTAAATAAGCAGACATAACTAGCCACATATTTTTGAAAACAACTGAAGAGAACGCTGTTCCTTTCAGTTCAAAAGCACAATATTATATATACAAATGGCAATAACAACTTGCAAGTGATTTCCAAGTGATTTCTTTTTTCTGCCAGCAGTTCAAAAGTTGGAGAAGATTTGTTTGCACTCAGCTGTGACTTGAGCACTGTCCTAGTTTCTTCTCTGTGCTGCACACTGAGCAGATAGCTGTCTGTCTATTGATGTTAGGGGAGCCATGCCAACTACCGAAGAAAGAAAGATCTGTATATGCTTAAGACCTTAATAAAATAGATGCCTTACCATACATGTAATCATTGCCTGACCCTATCACTTATGTGAGCTCATCTGCTTTGCTAAAGTTTCCTAATACTGCCCAAAGCAACACAGCCACTTTTCTTGTTGAATCAAACCAAGTTAGACAAACATAAAAAGCCTTGTGTAAAAGGGAATGTTAGAATAGATGCCTGATGTGCCCATAAACTCAGATTCATCTTAAGTCACTTCACTTCAAAGATCTGTAACTTCCTGGACTAAGGATCATAACTGACTTTTGAATGGCAGGCTAGAGAGGTACTTTGGAAGATAATGGTTGGAATCAAGATGGATAACTAAAATGTTATATCATTTAGATTTAAAACTACATGCATGTAGTTTTAAATTTAAATGATATAACATATTAGTTATCCATCTTGATGAATCTGTCCTTGCTTTTTATTATTTGTCAGCATTTCTATTTTCATAATGTGTGTTACTATTTCAAAAACATGTTCCTGTAATTGGATTCATACACTCAGTTTATTTTAACCATGGTTTATTAACTAGAACACAATATGATTAAGTCTCAGATAATAAACTATGATAAGTCATAAATTATGCTTTAATATGATTAACATTATATCATTAGGTTATGTATCATTTATCGTTATAGTGGACTATAGAAGGAATAGATCAGGCATCCAGCCCTTAGTTATCAATGGAGACGAAGTGGAGCAAGAGGCCAGTTTTAAATTTTGTGTGTTATCATAAAAGGGAACATGACTTGGATCACTCACATTTCACCCCTGGTTAAAAGGGCCCAGCAGAGATTATATTACCTGAGACTTCTCAGGAAACAACAACTGAACAAAAAACTGGTGACCTTCTACTGCTGTGCTATAGAGAGTATTTTAGTTTACTGCACCTGTGTATGGTTTGCTAATTCCACAGTGGCAGATAGGACAGCACTCCAGAGGGTTAACATCATTGCCCAGAAGATCATTGGTTGCTCTGTCCCATCCTTTGAAGAGCTTTATTATAGCTCCTGCTGCCTTAAGAAAGTTCAAAACATTCTTAAAGATCCATCTCATCCCGGCACCCTTTTTTTGAACTATTACCATGTGGCAGATGGCACAAGACAATAAAAACAAGTGCAAATAGACTGAAAAGCAGCTTCTATCCCAAAGCATTAATTATATTGAATTCTACTGCAGAGTGTAATATTAATGCAGTATCAGGGGTTTTCAGTTCAATTATATAGAATGTGAAGGATGTGTTTTTATTTTATTTGTATAGTTTTTTTATGTATGATGTACACCGAAGATGGCATTTAATTTCGTTGAATAATTGTAATGGGTTCACTGATGGGTGATCAAAGTGTGTCCAATTTTACAAATAGCATAACAAAATACAGCTGTGTTCAAGGAGAGTGAATCGTATTGATTTAATAATTCTACATAAAAGATAGCAGAATTTCTCAGTTGTTTTACCAAGTAAGGAGTTACAAGGCAGGTGTTTGAATCTTTCTAAAGGGTACAGTATAACGGGGCGTGACCTGTAATTTCAATGGCTTCTTTGCAGGGACACAATCTTCGCTCATAGCGAAACTCTCTTAGATTGATCTCACAAAATTGCTGTGGGAGAAAGTATTGAAGCATGCCATAATTAATGTTCTTCACAATTTGAAGATCCTTACATTATGTCAATACCTTACATTTGTAAAAGGGGCTTGACTGAACAGAAGCATACATTTTGGCAGAGTAGACAAGCCAAGTTGGACTTCCAACACTGGTCTTTGATATGTTGTGCCAGTTCATAGCCAATCATTAAGAAGACTCCCTGGGAAAGCAAATATGTTGGACTTTTTGTGAAATTGGCTTGGTGTATATAGATTTGTAATTAATCAACACGGTGTATGACTTAATAAGCAACACGGTATATGACTATGTTACCTCTATTACCTGTGTAACTTCATCAGTGTGTCATAATCCAGGCCTATACACTGTATCATTTAGCCAGATAAGGCTACAGGCTAGTAAGGCAAAGGAGCGCTTACACTTGCTTTACACAGAAAGCAAGTAATAGCCATTAATAGTATTCCTTAATACTCTGATGAGAATTCAGGAAACAATAAGATCTTGCTATCAGTTGCTACTTCCTTGTTTTTTATTCCAAGACCATAAGGATAGGTAAGATGGATGAACTCCATACTAAATGTTACTTATCACTCAAAATGCAAAAAATAAAAATGGCCCAGAGCATAATTTTAAAAACACTTCTGAAAATATAAAAATAAATCAGCATAGGAAATAAAATGAACACAATTTACTAAATTAAAATTCTGTTTATATTAACATTCCCCCCCCCCAGAAAAATCACCAAGCCCTCCCTCAACATAAGTAACAGATAGACATTCTTAGAATTTCCTTAAATAAGCCCTCTGAATTAATTGTGCAACAGATTGCAGTACAAAGACTGACAAAACTCTTGCATTCCTTTCAATTAGTGGATATGCTCTTAAAAATCAATGACATTGTTTATTCTTGCCTGCAAATCAGGTGACTGACTTCTTACCAAAAAAGAAAAAAGAAAAAAAAGAAAGAAGGAAAGAAAAGAAAAGAAAGCTGTCAGTGTTTCCTTCATTGTATTAATACATGAACATGAAAATTTAGGTTTAACAAGACAAATCAATGTGCTAGAATTATTGATATGTATTTATTTATTTATTTATTGGAATTTGTCAAACATAAACAAGAACAAGAATAAGAATAAAAATACAATGACAGGGACATTAGGCACATTAGTGCATTGATTTTATTTTATTTTATTTTATTGGACTTCTATACCGTGCCACTCTCCCAAAAAAGGGACTCGGGGCGGTGCACAGGAAACTAAAAACATCAATATAAACATATACCAAAAAGAATAAATACATCATAAATGATCAATAAAATCTTATTAAATTAAGCTATACCCTGTGCCAAAAACAGTGTAAAAACCCATTTGTTAAAAATTTAATTTAATTTAATTTAAAATCAGTCGGTAAAATAGTCTCGGGGAATTAGGCTAGGCCAGCTAAACGAAAGAAGTGTGTCTTTAGATGTTGGCGGAAGAGGCGGAGGTCCGTGATGTTCCTGAGAGTGGGGGGCAGCTCATTCCAGAGGGCAGGGCCCGCCACAGAGAAGGCCCTTCCCCTGGGCGTCGCCAGCCGGCATTGCCCGGCTGACGGTACCCGGAGAAGACCCTCTCTGTGGGAGCGAATCGGTCGAAGGGATGTATGGGGTAGGAGGCGGTCTCGCAAATAGCTAGGCCCCGTGCCATGCAGCGCTTTAAAGATGGTGATCAACACCTTGAAGCGCACCCGAAAGGCCACAGGCAGCCAGTGCAGCTTGCACAGGAGAGGTGTTACATGGGAATGCCGGGAGGCACCCAGAATCACCCGTGCGGCTGCATTCTGCACTAGCTGTAGTCTTCGGGTGCACCTCAAGGGGAGCCCCATGTAGAGAGCGTTTCCATAGTCCAGGCGGGATGTCACAAGTGCATGAGTGACTGTGCGAAGGGCATCCCGGTCTAGTAAGGGGCGCAACTGGTGGACCAGGCGAACCTGGAAGAAAGCCCCCCTGGCCACGGCCGTCACCTGGTCATCCATGGACAGCCAAGAGTCCAGGAGGACGCCTAGATTGTGAGCCCTTTCCACCGGGGCCAATGACTCACCCCCAATGGCCAGTGTTGGTGTGAACTGGCTATACCGGGACGTCGGAAACCACAGCCACTCAGTCTTGGACGGGTTGAGTTTGAATTTGTTACTCCCCATCCAGGCCCGTACGGCTTCCAGACACTGGGACATCACCTCAAGTGCAAGCTCCCTCTACTGACCACTTAAGTATGAAGTAAGATCCACAAAAGTCAATTTGAGACTGAAACTGAAAATTTGTAACTGAGACAACTGGATAAGGTAGAGCATTCCAGACCTTGACAACTCTATTACAGAAATCTCATTTTTTACAGTCAAGTTTAGAACGATTTACTTTGAGTTTAAAGTGGTTGTCCAATTTCACCTGCACCATATCCGTGTAAAGAAAGTGTATGCGCTCCTTTGCCTTGCCAGGCTGTAAAATGAAGAACAAGAAAATATTAATGTATCCCACCAACCTACCTTACTGAACTTCCTCATAGCAATATTAATTTTTTTGTTTAAAAAAAGCATTAGTAACCAAGGAAGCTACAACCATACAGTTGAAAGTAGCCTTCGTCTGTTGGGCCACATGGTTATTTATTTCTTTTTTCTGAACCTTCCATCCCCCCCCTCCCCAAATCACCTTTTCCGGAATGGGACAACTTGCCTCAGGATAATTCAACAAATACAAAAGTTAAATTATTTCAATGGAAAAGTGGCCAATAATAATAAAATTTCATTGTAATTTTAGTACAATGACAATAAAGATTATTATTATATTAAAATAAGAAAAGTCAATCCAGAAATACATGAATTACAATAATTTTGATGAAAATATGGTCACCAATAATAAAAGTAACTAAATGAAACAGTTAATATAGCATTGAATTGCCTCACAGCAAATTGGCCTTGTTAAGTTGGCTGTGGCGAGTTGGCCATGGTCCTAGACTTTACCTCTTTTAATCCACAGGGAGATGATTGTTCTCTGCTGCTGTACCGCCTAGGATGGAGAGAGTTTGAAACAAAAACAGCTCAGGCGTAAATAAAAACAAAAACAAAAACCCAGGCATAGTGTTTGGAACAGTCAGAACTTCTCTACATGAAATAACTAAGAACAAAACATTTGTTTCCTTTCACACTCTCAAAATACATGTGTTTGGTTTCAGGTTCACAAGAGTCAAAACAATACATTCATGCTGAGATCAAAATGATTTACATAATATCTGTAAGTCTTAAATTAGGTTAAAATGTTCTGTACATTTCCAGGGTTTTTGAAAATTTTTGGGATACACTTATAGAACATCAGGTTGCTGATAATAAGAAACAAGCCAATGCATATCATTGGGGTAAATATAATCAAACATTTCCTTTTAAATGCTTGCAATCACACTGCATTTTGTTTTTCTGTTTTGATAATTTACCTGGATCCCTTATTTATCTTCTCACACGGTGAATATGTCAAACCATTTTACATTATCTGCCTTAATAATTGACCTATGGAAGCAAATAATGTTAGAAATATCAAGAATGGTTTCCTTTTCATCTCTTGGGAGGATCATATCTCAGTTTTTGATGAGGAGAAAACTTTTAGGCCACATTCAGATTTTTTTTCCAAGGTTTTTTAGGCCACATTCAGGTATTTTTAAAGATAATAAAATGATGACTTTGAGCATGTTAAGTAGTAGTTCATATAAGGGCAAAACTAGATCTTTTTGGATCTATGGAATTAATTATGTGTGTTTTCAGCTCAAGGAAGTGTGGGACAGAGCATTACAAAATTGCTCTGGCATTCGTTGATTCTAGAATTATTCTGTCTGAACCCTATAAACTTGACTTTTGAAGGTTAGAACAAATCAACCAAAGCAAACTTAAGCCTGTCTGATTCATCTCCCTCTAGAGTTTATGATTATACTCACTGATATATCTATTTACAGAAAAATGCTTAAATAAGTCTTTTGCCTTTAGCCAAAAGAGTTTGAATAAATAAGAATAAGTGTTTGGATTCTAGCCTGTATTACTTGTTGTGTTAGCATCAGCTTTTCATAATAGCTGACATACATTCAAGACAAAAGTACTCTTCCTTTCTAAAATGATGACACTCTGGTATTTTCATGGAAATAGAAATGTCTACAGCTATTGTTCGTCAGCCATTTTTTATTTAATGATTTTCCATAAAAATGACATTGCAGTGAATAAAAATAGTACATTTTTGACATTTCCAAATGAGGTTTTTTTTTTTAATGATGATAATTCTGATGATATGGTGACACTTTTTTATTTATTTTGAGCATTGAACAATGTAATCCTATCTTCATTGTTTCTATAGGAAATAACATCTAGCAATCTTGGCTAACCTTGAACAAGGTGAGCACATTTCTGCCTGAATAGTATTTAGATAGAAAACCATGAGGATATCCCAAGGTTGTAAGCTGGATGGGATATTGTTAAAAATGCAGAAAATAACCACGGCAAAATATTCCACTATATATTAACATAGAGCAAAGCCTACTCTCACCTGAGACTGATGATGTTACCTAATTGGGTAATGAAATGTTTGCAAGAAAACAAGCAAGAGAAAACAACCAAGGACTCCACAGTTCCATACTATTGCAAGAGGGTGACATTTATATGATTGCCATTTTTAGAAATATATGCTGTAATGAGTAAAATGTGTTATGTGTAATGAACTTTCAAGACATAAACTTGGCATTTACATTTAAAAAGCTTCTTGATTAATTAAATAGATCTGCTTCCAATGCTTCAGGCACAATTGTCCTTATTTGGTGTATTTTCAGAGTCATGTGTTTTGATATAACAACAGAGCTGAAGGATGTCAAGACTCAATCTTTCCATTTTCTTTTAATTGGTAATATTTCATGGTCCTGAAGCATAGAATGTGTGTTGGTGTCTTATTGGATTCATACTGTCCTTTGTTGCTGATTAGTTGAGATTTTTGATTCTCACATTTTTGCTGGGAACTTCAATGCCTTTGATTATCAGTGCATTTCTAAAAGAGAACAAAGCATTGGATAAACTTTGTTCTCCAACCTTTGTTGCATAAAAACAATCGAATTGTCTCCCTGTTTCTGCAGCTTCAGAAAGTAACCTAAGTTACAGATAAGCAGAAAACATACTAGATCACTGGCCAACTTCTGATGAATTTGGCATAGTCATTGCTTATAACAGGGGTGTCAAACTTGCGGCATCACATTGTTGTGTGATGTATCATGGTTTTTTTCCCTTCGCAGAGCTGGGGGTGGGCTGGCCTGCACATGGAATATCCAGCCTGTGGGGCACTAGCTTGACACCCCTGGCTTATAACCACAGAGTAGGAGGTGGGAGATCCCAAAACTCTTCCGTCAGAAGTCATACACTTAACAATTAAACAACAACAAAAAAAGAAATTAAAACTATTAAATATAACCCAAAATAATCATCCCTTATTTAGATATCAAAAACTACTCCATTACGCAATTATCCATTCAACAGCACCAGAAACTCATAATCAGGTAAGTCAATCTTTTTAGTTCTCAATTTTTTGTGAGGCAAGCAAAAATCTGCAAACATCTCAGCTGTTTCAAAATATTATAGTCCCAGAAATAATGAAAATCGCAAAGAAAAAGATTTCTTCCTTTCTGAAGAAAGTCTCCCTTTAATTGAAGTAGGAATTATACTCCAAAAAGTATATTAGAAATGAAAGTCAGCTCCAGTGTCCATAAATTTAGACTGCACTTGCTGCGCACTTGATGGAAGACCCAGCCTCCTTGTCACTCACTTAAACCAACTCACTGGGGGAAATCTCTATTTTTGTTACTTTCTGCAATGAATGACAGTCCAGAGGACAGATGGATTAATTTCAGGTTTTCTCCTTAAATCTGGAAGGGGGAAAAAGCCTCCTTCCCGAGTTATTTAGGGTGAAAAATTGGCAACATTGTCTAACTTCGAAGACTGCCATTATCACCAGCAGAAGTCAGAACCCAATTTTTACAATTCTTTATCTGTTAAATGTCTTAGAAAAAAATTCAAAACAAGTCGACTTTCCCATGGCAAGTATTCTTTAAAATCTATGTAATTTCCAGATGTAATTAGAAAAGAAAGTATGGAATCAGTGTCTTTTTAAAGTTGAACAAGATGTCTGTTGCTTTATCTTTCAGTGCTCAAAACCTGCCCACCTCTTCATGAGGAGAAGCTGACTGAAGCACTTATAGGTGCTCACATGTTCCCTCTTTATCCAGAGAGATTTAAAGAGCCGGTCTACTCCCCAGGTGTTTTTCTTCACTGCAGTTGATATTGTGGAGCTGTCTTGGTTTTCCATTTCTTTCTCATCATCTTTCCACACATTTCTCTGATCAGTATAAAAATACCAAACTTTTTCTGTAACTAATAGAGGGAAATGCTGGGTTTCTGAATAAGAGCAATTGCTTACTTCTAGGAGGGTGGATTGAAAGTCTAGGATGACATGTAGATTCACAACAGCCATTGTCCTTTGTAAATCTGGACATTGTTTCTAAAGAGCAATTGGGTATAGGAAGTTGTAGGGAGAACAGATAGCTAAATATTGCTTCAATATACAATTAGCGTTTCCATTTACACTGGTAAGCTTTATTTGTTTTACATTTGAACCTCATTTTTTTAAAGGAATGTATGTCCTAGTGAGATCTAAACAAGCATCTTGGGTTTATATATTATGTCTTTTTGAGATAAATATTCACTGCCTGCAAACTAAGCCTTCCCCCCCCCGCCCTCCCCCAAATGTGGGCCTTTTCATTCTGTCCTGATCATTGCTCCTCTCATTCTGCCAAAAAAACTAAGTGATGCTTCCAATCCCTAAAATAATAATCCCTTTGATTTAATAGCAACACTTTGACAAGGTCTAAATCTGCTAATTTAACAGACAGATAACAGAGTTGGAAGGGACCTTGCAGGTCATCTAATCCAACTCCCTGACCAAGCAGGAGACCCTGCATCTGCCTCTACTTAGGATTGAACTCACAACCTCCTGGTTGGGAGGCGCGAGAGCTCCACCTCTAGGCCACAGCAGCAGATTTTTTAGTTGTCGTGGTTCTCTTCCATTTATGTATATTATAGCTATTACTACTGTGTAGTAGGAATGTCTGTATTTGAAACTGCTCTACTGTTATCAAGAAATATCCATCCCTAGACGTGATATCTTCCATCTCAGGTTAATGACTAAAACTTGCTACAAAGTGCTACACCTAAAAGCAAAAACGAAGCCCTGAATATTGATGGTGGTGTATGATAAATGGCATAACACCCAGTTCCAAACTATTCACTGAAGTTCACCTCTGAATCACAGAAGCCTTATTTCTTGGTCACAAGATTATAGTTTCCACCCACAATTTAAATGGAAATGGAAATGGAAAGTTTTTGCTAGAATAAACTTGGGTGCTTGCCAGCTAGATAAAGGCATGTTTATTAGAAAATGTCACTGCTATTTAGAGCAGCACGAACAGGTTTATAAGTTACTCATATATTTAAAAAGCAATAATACGTGACCTGAGACTGCTTCTCAGACTACAATGTGCACCAACACGCCATCTATTACTCTACCTCTGGTAAAAATTCAGGATGTATACTGTAGCATAGGTAGTGTGCCCACAGACCTTCTGCAGTGGAGATGCAGCTATATAATTGCTAATGGATCCTTCCAACCAAGTCTGCTATTACTTTCATGGGATTAAAAAATCTGGGAATTTTGTTAATGATTTCCATCATTAGCTCAGCAATGGCTCACTGGGCAATAGCAGATGTTGTCAAGGAGAACATTTCCTGCAAATTATACTGTGTGGTGTTTGCTTTCTTCACAGACCGCTGAGCTATAAATAAGGAAACATGAATCAATTTTTTTGTAAACTGATTCATGTTTTCCTATTTTTAGCTCATTGGTTAATTTAACTTTTTAAATTTATTTTTAAATGAATCAAATTAGGGGCCACTGAACACTGCCTGAGTAGATGGCATGCAAATATGAATAAATAATGAGAAAATCGGCCTTTCCTGTTTTGGGTTTGTCAAATATAATAAATTTAACACATTTAATCATGACCTATGTGTATCTCTTACAAAGACATACAGAGACGTCACAAAGAGAATACCACCTGATACCAGAAGAAGCAGGAGCAGCACCGTCAAGCCATAATATGACAGTGCTTCATTATAACTTTATGTCATAATGTAACGTATATCACTGACTTTATAGTCGCATCTCCATCAGTACAATGCCAATGCTTGGATCAGGTTGTCTGTAGAGATACACACATAAAGGTTTTCATAGATTACCAGGGATATATTTAAACAGAAGTTTTTGTGTACAGCTCCCCACTTTAGAAAAATGTTATGGTCTCTTGAGATCGGTCTTAGCTAACTTCATAGCAGAACCTTTCAGAGAAGAACAGCTGATCACTGCTTGTTTTATGATGAATTATGGAGCCAATGCCAGTACTTTTTCTGTCCTATTGTGGAAAGAAAAAAAAGTATTTCTTAATACCTCTGAGACAAATGCACGTACTGTGGGTAGATAGATTATTTATTCATAACAAGTTAATATGGCTTTTCAGTTAAACAATCCTAAAGCAGTTAATGATGCAATGCAAAGAGAATGCTTAATAGAAAGTTGTTATAAACTCTGCATTTGATGAGAATATAAATTCCTTCTCTAATCTGGTACCTTACCCACATGAGTTAGACTATAAACCTCATGAAGCTGAACCTTTTCAGCTGCTAGGAAGATGAAAGTTTTACTTCAGTGCATCTGAGGACAGGGGCTTAACTTCAGTACCATTGGTGTGTGGTAGCTGTGCTAAATTGTGGGATATAAATGCCTTTCTGTCACATAACTCAAAATAAGCACCTTTCTTCTCCCAGCAAGAGTTTATATATTGTGTTGGAGAATGAAGAATTTTTCAAGTTCCTTCTTGCAGAGCTCCTTCTATGCAAATATAAATGTGCTGCATCAGGCACAACTTTGGAAATAGCACCAGCAGATAGTTTTAATCCAGCAATGAATAAGAACCTGAATTTATTTCTGCTGCATCAGGTGCAAGTGGCAGTGGGAACATGGCTTTGCTAAGCGAAACTGAGTTCTTTTCATAGGCAAAACACTTTAACTCACACTGGATTTCCCTCTGGACTTGGCTGTGGAAATCAAAGGGCTGTTATGCAGGCCACTGAACTAGCCTAGCTGGTGGAGATGGTTGAGCAGCAAGCATCTTACTATGAACTTCCTAAGCCTTTTCTGAGTTGCAGAAAAGGGATACGTTTGGAAAGTGAATTTTATGTGGGAGTATGTGCCTTTTATCTGTTTAGAAGGAGTTAAATGTTGTGTTGAGCTTTCTCTTTTCACTCTGAAGCTCAAAAACTGGGGAAAGAGGATAAACCTGAAGAGAAATCCATTCTTAATCATTATTGGACAAAAGAGAGTCATGAATGTTCTTACAGAATGCTTGATTGTCCTTCTAATGCTTGTTTGGTCTTCTCCACTTTCTACAAACTGCCCCAAAACTTTTCCAACCAACAAGTTGTCCAACCAACTGATTCTATCTCTTTAGCCAGACTTCTACTGTCTGCAGAAATGCCTAAGCTTGACAAAGATCTTTTCCATCAAGATGTTTCCATCAAGTTCTTCCTGAATTGGCTTCTGAACTGGAGAAGAATACTATATAATTCTTCTTGATTAGCCTATGTTGTAGCTTAGGGTTTGGGGTTTTTTTGTTCCCTCTCTCCAAATGATGCACTATTGATCAGAAGAGGTTGGTAATTTTATGGCAGGCACACAAGCAAATAAATAAATAAGGCTGCATGCTCTGGGAGTGGAAATCCAAAGTTTCCCAACTGCAACCCACTTATATTCAGTAGAACAATTGGTAGGTGGTTTTCTTGCTGGCAGATGATGCTTTGTGAGAGGAAAAAAGCCACACCACATTAATTGTGTAAAGGCAGCAATTCTTTCTGAGCTTTTTCCTGATCTGTAGTAAACCTAGACTGTGGGAAAGCACAATTTATGCCCAGTTATCTCAAAGTTAGTACTATTGTGGTTGTGAGAATGTCTCAATTTCTCAAATCCTATATTTTACATGTAGTTGACAGATGCAACTGGAAGTGTTAAAAAACTCAAATATTTTCTCTCTTTAGTCTCTTACCTCTCACCTTCTTACCAACTGATCCTCATGTGCTTTTCTGTGTTACCAGGACTTTTACCATATGCAGAATTGGCTTTGAGTTTTTTAAAATCCTCAATGTACCATCAGGATACATTATAATATTTTCCAATAGCTACACTTTGCTTCCTGTTATAAAATCTCTGCAAGAATTCATCCATTGAAAATGGTCCATTTATTTTTAACATTCTTCTCCCACATCTTTTGTTGTGTTTAAATATTTCTGCTAAAATCTCATTTTGGATTGAAGGCTTAAATTCTTCACCAAATGGATATTAAAGTCCCCTATTCTTTTTACAGGCTGTTACTGTAATACAGATTTGCTTTGATATTAAAGTATGAGAAAAAGAACAGTCAAAAATGAGTTAGTACTGATAGTAACACATATCTTTTCCCTTTTCAGTATGGTCTTCATGAACTTCCTACATTTTGAGTCACTTTGCACTTTCCTGTTTTCCCAAGGTAATTTTTAAAATTTACTTTTAGACAGCAGAAAATTAAATGATCATGTGTGGTATAGCATACAACACCTATCCGTTTATGACAGGATGTGGAGGAAGGACTGCATCTATAGAGAATAAATCTGGATGTTTAGCTCTTTGAAAATTAGCATCCACTATGTACTATGTTGTAACATAGCAAGAGAATCAACATCTTTGCTCTAAATATGGTAACCTGATGGCAGTTGGAAAAATTATGCCTATTACATTTGGCAAAATTCATTGCAGTTTTCAAAGCTTTCAGGTATGGACTGAAATGTCTTGAGGTTGTTATCTCCACATTATAAAAGACTGGAAGATTTCCAAATATTTAAACCTTAGGCTGTTTGAGTGCCATTAATTTTCCACTTATGATTTAAACATATTGGGTGTAATTCCAGTTTTTTCTTTTAAATAGACATGCGCTGCGTGCTTTCTTGTATGCTTAACATATTTCACTGTTTTATATATGATGAAGATTGTATGAGAATTTGTCATTGAAAAATCTGGCTAAAACTAGTTTTTTGTCTCTAGTTTAAGACATCCTTAACAGTATACTTATCTCTGTGGAAAAAAGATAAAGCCAAGGATTTAGTCTGTTGCAGGGGTGGGTTTCAAAACTTTTTACTATATATTCTGTGGGCGTGGCTTGGCAGTCATGTGATGGTCAGCGTGGCCACCTTGATGTCACTCACCAGATGTCATGGATTGGGTAAAATGTGGTGAAGCTCACTTAACAACACTCTTGCTTAACAATCAAAATTTTGGGCTCAATTGTAGTCAAATGTCAAGGACTATCTCTGCCTTCCTCAGCAATGGCAGCCTTGTCCTAGTAAACTCCTTCTCCTTTCTGGAAATTTTGTTCTCTGTTAGAGGCACCAAAATAATCCAGACAATGTAAGGTTTCCTGCTGCAGCAAGGGGTTGGAGTAGATGACCTCTTCTAGCCATAAATTGCTGTACTGTTTTCCTTCCTTCCTTCCTTCCTTCCTTCCTTCCTTCCTTCCTTCCTTCCTTTCTTTCTTTCTTTCTTTCTCCCTTCCCTCTGGGAGGCAATCCCCCTCCAAATAAAATATTACTCCCAGAAAGGCTCCCAGAAAAGGAAAAATCAAGCTGCTAACAAAGAAACCTGCCTGAGGCTCATTCCACATTCCTGCCAGATAGAGATAATGAGATAATAAGCCTATAGAAAGTTTCGCTCCATTCACACAAGCAGAGAATCATCCAAACACAAAGTTCATATTGCACAAACCCCCAAACTTTAAAAACATAAAACCATATAAGAATCCCTTCTTTTATCCAGTTTGTTGTTCAGCTGACCCAGAAACAAACTGCTAAATGTGACTTTGCAAACCTCCTGCCGAGCAGCTTTTCAGTTTAAAGCAGGAATTGCCAAAGTTTGCAGCTTTAAAACTTGTGGACTTCAACTCCCAGAATCCCACAGCAAGGAATGCTCAGTTCCGATTAAAAGCGACAGCATTTGTTTTTCTCCTTTGCTGAATCTCCAGGCTGAAAAGTGAGTTTTCTTTCTTTCTTTCTTTCTTTCTTTCTTTCTTTCTTTCTTTCTTTCTTTCTTTCTTTCTCTCTTCCCTTCTTTCCCCTGTCCCTCTCTGTCTCTTTTAGTTTTGAAGCCTTTTTTTCCCTTGCCTGAACCGGCAGAGAAAAACCTTTTAAAAAAAAGCTTCTGACAAAGCTTCTGACAGGAGAACAGGTTTGAACACGTGGCCAGGCCACCATTACTACCGGTCCTATCCAGTACACCAGATTTTCACTATCTTTTTTGATGTACCATATTGTACCGTGAGGAACCCACGTCTGGTCTGTTGGGTCTTTCAACTCAATCTTTGATCATGCTTGATCTTGAAAAATCTTTCATAGAAGCCAAAGAGTCTTTGATTTGTACCTACAAAGTGACAAGCTTAAGACCTTGAACCAACAAGAATCCTAATTTACAGAGTCCTATTCACCCCTAAATATTTATTTAACATTCTCTCTGTTCCTTGAAGGAGAGTCTTCACCCTAGTGAAGTTTGACTTGTTATAGTCCATTGTGTTAGAGAGAACTTATGATAATACACAGTATTTATGTCATGTTTGGCAATGGAAAAAGTTGCTTAGTGCCAGGTTATTTGAATGACCACAAGAAGGCAATTTGACTTGTAGGTCTCATCTAGTATAAAGGCACATTTTGTGGGACCAAGGAACTAGGCCTTCTCTGGTGGTTTCCATTCTTTGGAATATTATTTTGCTGGAGATAAGATTGGCCCTCTTCTTGTTGGGGACCCAACAATGGAACTGATCAAGTAGTTTGCCTGTGTTGTCACTGCTGCTGGAGTGACTGTTCCATGGGTGATATTTTCATGTTGTAAGCCCCACCCCCCTCCCGAATGTGTGTGAGTTGGGTGGTCATAATAAATTTGTTTAATAAATAAATGTGACTATCCTTTTTCTCTATCTGCCCATCTTAAAAACTATTTTACTAAGTGCCCGGTGTGGGTAGTGCATTTTTTATTAGCAGATTGGTTCACTGATTGCTTCATGAAAGTAGCTAAAATTTAGTTCAGTAGCAATCCCAGTTAGGAAGCATTAATTTTGAATAGGGCATTATGATTTTTTAATGTCTCCATTTATTTTATTGCCTGATCACTATATGTGATTTTATTTCTTTCGTCAGTGATTATTAATAATGCATGAATAGAGTTATGCTACGTATGAGTCAATTGCTTGCTAATGTTCAACTAATATAAAATATTAGGGTAGTAGACAAATACTATCCTCGCTATAAACCCTCTGTCAACAACTGTACGTGTTCACAATAGTATAGATCCAGCTTGATTTTTTTTCTTATTTTCACTAAAGACTTTATTCACTTTATTCACTAAAGACAATAAAACCAGTTTTTCCACTTCCTATTTTATCACAGCAGAAAGAGCAGTGATAAAGAGAGAGATCAGAAACTTACTATCAGTTCAACCAACTGATCCCTAAAGCAAGCACCATTAATCAAATATGCAAGCATTTTGTTAATCCTAAAGTGTACGACATTTTTTACACTCTATTACTCAGAGACACTTAGGTACTATGATAATGCAAAAACACCTACTCTTGTATCCAATAAATTTTAAAACTGTTACAAACATGTAATAACTGCTTGGAAATGATTGGTTGTAGGTATATAATGGTGTAGTATATATAAATCAGATCTTTCAGTTCAATTTCTATTTTTTATTGCTGATTAATGTACAGGCTATATAACAAGCTGCATTCTTTTTTAGCTGTGTTCTCTTTTCTAGAATCAAATAGCTTTTCTGGAATTTGGAAAATAAGTTTTAATGGTGTTAATATCTTTAATGTTACAAAGAGGTTCAATCCCCAGACTGATGTCCTGATTTTTGGCAGACAGTTGAAAAGAATGATATGACATGATTTCCTTGAAGTATGTTGGTAAGTGTTGACAGTTTCGATTGTTATTTAATATTGCAGTATTTATATCATGGAGTATTCAAGAGCTACAAGTCAGTCAAGAAATAATTGAGAAGATTTCAGCCGCTTCCCAATGTAAGTATTTAATTTGTATACAGTAGTTATTCATACTATTCCTTTTCACTAAAGATTCATACATATTTAATTATTTCCTATTATTCAAATTATTCTTCCTGCTTTGCAACTGCTTCTTAAATTACCTATTTTGGGTTTCATCAATATACAGGAGGGCTTGTAGTAAGAAAATCCTGTGAGCCACTTCTTTAAAGCAACAGGTCCAGGAAAAAAGCAACCACTTTAAAAAGAACCAGACCAATTCCTGAACACTCTAAAATGTTGTTCAGCTCCAACACCTATTAGTAGAATGTGATCAATCAGGTCAATTTCTAGGACATTAAATATGTTCTCCTGTGGGCATGAAGGACTTATTTTTTATATTTATGAATTCCTGTTTCACATTTTATGCAGTCCCAATTCTCTTATTTTACTTTTCAGGAGAGATATATACAATCACCAAATAGTTTGTCTCTTGAGTTCTGGAGATAATGGTGTGTTATCCAGAAGAGATTATTTCTGTTCGTATTTTCATTTGTTTATTTTATTTATCCAGTTTATAGGACCATCCATCTAGGTGAGATGTGTGGTGTACAAGTCAAATAAATAAATAAATCTAGCCAAGAAATCCTAGGCAGAAAACAAAATAAAAACAAAGTATTCTTTTCTAAAATAAACCAAATAAAGCTATATTGTTACTCAGTAAAACCACAAAAGCTACCATTCACATTGCCCATAGCAGACCTACCTTAAAAACATTGTGACCTTAAGGTCTGGGGGATGACCTTATTTAACTATGTGAAAGATCAATAAAGTAAAGCTTAATTAGAGGGGAGAAGCTTTTCCATAGGGCAGGCACCATAATGGAGAAGGCAAACTTTCTAGGAGCCATCAGGTGACACTGTTTTGCCTATGGTATCCAGAACATGCCCCCTCTGTAAGATCTGGTAGGATGGATAGAAACAGTGGAAACAGTGACATGTAGGGTTTAAAGATAAAGGCCAGCATCTTGAATTACACCTATCAGCCTACTGGGAGTCTAGAAACTGATGCAGGAATAGTATTACATAGATCAGGGGGGAAATTCAGCAGGTTCTGACAGGCTCCGGAGAACCGGTAGTGGAAATTTTGTGTAGTTCAGAGAACTGGCAAATACCACCTTTGCCCGGCCCCAGAGTGAGGTGAGAATGGAGATTTTGCAATATCCTTCCCCCAGGAGTGGGGGGTGGAGTGGGAATGGGGATTTTGCAGTATCCTTCCCTGGAATAGGGTGGGAATGGAGATTTTGCAGTATCCTTCCCATAGAGTGGGGTGGGAATGGAGATTTTGCAGTATCCTTCCCCTGCCATGCCCACCAAGCCATGCCCACAGAACCGGTAGTAAAAAAAAATGAATTTCACCACTGACATAGATGTAGCACAGTGTGCCTAAAACTACAGCTGCTGCTATATTCTGGATCAGATGAAGCTTTTGTTAGAGCACATTTGTAGCTTTTTTTGGTCTGAATCTAATAAATCTGAATAATTCTGAGAAATCAAAAATTGGAATGATGATTGCTTCATGTAACAAAGAAAGCATCAAACTAAGGATGCCTGCCTTAGCCGCTGATGTTTCTATTTGCTATATTTTCTATTTATATTTTTAAGAAATTGGGGGGGGGGACTTTTCCAGTTTTTTTGTCTGCATTGACGAAAGCCAATTTCTCCCAGGTATATTTGTGCTTTGCGTGTTTCCAAGGGCCCCTCCTTATATACGTCAGTATTATATTAATCTGTTAAAAAACATGAGATTTCTATCTTGAGGCATAAGTGTTTGGAACAGCAAGTAATTATTTTGCAAGCAAGTTTGTCCTTGTTCAGGTAAAACAAGGGCATTGTATCAGGAAAACATGAAGTTTTTATAAAGTTACATCAACCAAAGCTCAGGTATCTGATCTGTAGATTATAAAAGGATTGTAATATAACAAGCGAACTTAATGTCCATAACTACAGATCTCTCACACCTGCAGCTCAAATAACCTGTAAACATTTTAAATCGAGAGACGATTTACAACAATAATTATATTTGTCTTTTAAAAAGCTGAGGGGTAAGGAGTTCCCTTTTTGTTAAACAATAATATGACTTTATTTGGTTTTGAATAACCGTGCTGTATAAATCTATTCATTACGGTTTGTAGCTGTAGATAATGGCTTAAAGTGGCATTGAAACTCGACTGGTTGTGACCTTACTTAATAAAGCATGACTTAGTGTGATGCATATTGTGTGCATGAGGAAAAACTGGTTAAGCACCTAAAGGAATAATATCTTGTGTCTAGTAAGAAACAGCTGCTATTCTCAGAATGGTTCTATTTTTAGTCCTCCCAATAACAAACTTTTCTGGTTGAATATCTAGAAGAATAAAATCAGTAATATTCAACCACAAAAATTTTATGTAAAATCTCCACATCCTTTAGGCTAGGCTTTTCAGATGTCTTTAACTCTGATTCCACAACTTCCATGGGATATATTCTGGGTCAGAACTCAGAATTATCTGGAAGGTATTGGGTTGCTTGTCATATTTTAGAACTTTAGGGTGAAAGTTGCAGACTGTCTAGGGGCTATTTTTAACTATATGGTTCAGTCTTCTCTTAATTGGTACTATCCAGGGATAGCTGGAGGCTGGGAGTTGAGTTGGGGGAGAGGCTGGAGGATACTAGAATGAGGACATTTGTTAAATCGAAGCCCAAGTTAATGATCCCTAACATTTCCAGGATTTTTAATTGTGGTGGTTAGGAGAGATAAGGGGACAGCTAGTTGGAATTTATTTATTCATTAAAGAAATGGGTGAAGCCACACAACTCATAATTAATGGTTCTGGCTGGCATACATCAATAAAAATCAAAAGCAGTCAAAATTGAACAAAAGAATAATACATATGATCAAAATATCCAGCTACACCATACACATACAACTGAGACTAGTTCATTCTTCCAGCAGGACAGGCTCAGTTGCCATACTAAAGCATAGGGCAAGGATGGGAAAGGAAAGGAAGGGAAGGGAAGGGAAGGGACGGGACGGGAGGGGAGGGGAGGGGAGGGGAGGGGATGGGATGGGATGGGATGGGATAGAATAGGATAGGATAGGATAGGATAACATAGACCTTGGAGATCTTCTAACTAGTCCATCTCCCTGCTCAAGCAGCAGACCCTATACTATTTCAGACAAGTGGCTGTCAGTCTTTTCTTTAAAACCTCCAATGATGAAGCACCAACAACGTCTGAAGACAAGCTGTTCTGCTGGTTAATTGTTCTCACCATTAGGAAGTTTCTCCTGAATTGCAGGTTACTTCTTAATTGCAGGTTGCATCTCTCCTCGATTAGTTTCCATTCATTGTTTCTGGTCTTACTCTCTGGTTCTTTGAGTCCAGGTCTAGTAAGAGTTGCTTAGGACTGCACAAACCTTGGAGCTTGGGGCAGCTTCTTCCACAGGCGAGGGAAAGTAACAAAAAAATATCTCCTAGATCCCATTAGATGATACTGCCTCAGAGAGAGAGTCTGAAACATGATCCCTACACGACCTACTTGTTACAACAGATGTTACAAGGGTTGAACATACTAAATATATATTATATTGGCATATAATAATACTTAGAAAGTAATCTTGTAAATCTACCTACTATATTAACCTGACAGTTGAGAATATATAATAATATAGAAGCCTTATAATTATATTTTAGATAGTAAATGCAGCAATGGCTGGATTTCCTCTTCTTTCCCTTGCTATTTACTATATAATAAAAAAGTTATTAATAGTAACCTCTGTTTTTATGTGTTCATTTCTCTTTGTCTGCTTCTCCATTCATGACCCAAAAACAGCAGAACAGTTCAAAATGTTAAAGTTAAAGGTTATGAGAAATTGCCCCTGTCTTTTTCAGTAATGAATTGCTCTGCTCCGGTCGATATCTTATTTCTGTTAGACGGATCCTATAGCATTGGCAAAGCAAGCTTTGAAAGGTCAAAATATCTGACAATCAAGCTTTGTGATGCATTGGACATCAGCCCAGAAAAGGTAAATATACTCATATATTTCACACAACACTAACAGCATTGCAATAAAATCTAACCTAGGGATCTGTGAGTAATGAATCTGGACCATACAGAACAATTTCTCTCTGAAACATTTCATTCCTTCTATCTCTATTGGGAGGTGGTGGTATTTTTATACTGTCCTCCATTTAGGTAGGTGGGGCATACTTTTTTTAAAAAGTAAAATTTATTTTTTAATTTTTATAGCATTTGTTAATACCGCCCAACTACAGAAATGTCTGGATCATAAAAGTAATAGTACTTAGTGATGTAAACCACTTCACAGTACTTTGCAGTCCTACCTAATGTTGGGTTGTCGGTGCTCTCTGAACTTGGTTTTTTTCTTCCAGACATTTCATTACCCAACTATGTAACATTATCAGTGCTAGAATGGAATGGGGCTTCTCTCTGTCTATATACTAGTGGTTTTCCCTGTTAGTGTTGGTGGAAGTATTCTTGGTTTCTTGATTAGACTGTTTCTTTTATAGTGCAGTATTTGATTAGTATGAGTGGTTTTAAAATAGACTTGTGTTTCTAATTTGTCACCATTGCCTCTGCTGGCTAGTGTATTGTTGTTTTGTTCTAAAGAGAAGAAGAAATTTAATTCGCTTATTTCTAAGTTTCTATAGCTTAGCATATTGAGACCACCTAAACTTTATCTTACCTTTTCAGGTTAGAGTTGGAGCAATGCAATTCAGCAACACTCCACGCTTGGAATTCCCATTGGATGCATATTTCACTAAGCATGAGATAAAAATTCAACTCAAGAAGATTGTGTTCAAGTAAGATAGATTTCGTATTTCGACTCTTGCTCTGGATCATTAAATCATATAATTGCATTAAATGATCTCAAAGGTCAAGAATTATAGCTGAACAGGTATACAACCTCTGTTTAAAGAAAGTTCTTTCAAAGTAAAATAATATTATGTTACATCGTTTGGAATCTCCCTAAATTTACTCAAACATTAAAAATTATATCATATGATTAATAAGTCTGTAATTTCTCTTATCAATTTAGATTAGCTATCTTTTAATGCTCAAAATCTTCCCATTAGTTTCTATGGCTGACACTGACTGTCCTTATTCCTAGTACAATACCACGTGATCTCCACCATGCCTCCTACTTTTCATTAGCCATAAATATTTCCATTTTTCTTTTTCTTTTTTGAATAAAATTATTATTTTTAAAACAAACAAAGACAAAACAACACATATAAAATACTTTCCTCAATTTCATCAAGCATGTCATTTGGTTACAAGTTTTTGTGCATCAGTTTTTGCAATTAGAATTATAATCACAGGTTATCCATCAAACATAACTAAATACATCACTATTATTGAGCATTGTGTGCTCAAATTACCATTAATATTCCATGGAGTATACAACATATGCAATTCCAGTACTAATTTTCAATTGTTACCACAACTAGTTATTAAATATTTCCATTCATGTATGTTTCAATTATTCATTACATCCATTAACTCATTTGACATATAAAAAAAATCTTTCAAGTATCGAATACTCACTACTGAAAGTTATTCATAATGTTCAGATCATCCACTCTTAGACATTAGATTCATTATTATCCTTTATCTATCATATAGTCAAACACTCTATTTTATAACAAAAAACTTTCATAGTAATAACTATAACTTTCTAGAAACAAATAGATAAAACAATTTCATTTCCAAGTTTTTTTATCTAACCATTGGTAAAACAAATCCCATACCTTGTAAAATATATTTCCATTTTTCTGTTGGGCCTGTATTAGCTACTTTCTCGAGATCATCCAATGAGCTCATCATTTTTATATGTTCCTATGATGTCCTGTGTTTTTGTTTACTCTGTTATATAAATTAAAAGGAGAGATTTTAATTTGTCATGTTGCCACATTTCAGCCACAGGATAAAGAACAGTAGGAATTGCATTGACATTATATATGTATACCAAGTATATTCAATTCTAGCCTATTGTCTCTTAGTCTCAGCCCATGTGAACTATGTGTATCAATATACATAGTTGCTCCCAACAATTCAGTAAGGCAATTTTTCCAAGGGTGTGGCTTCTGTATAGCCACAGGTATAGCCACACGGTATAGCCAGCTGTATAGCCACACGGTATAGCCAGCTGATGCCATCTCTGGCTATTGGGGGGGGGGGCGAGGCATTGGTCCCCACAGAGAGGGCTCGCAACTTGGGCATCCTCCTGGACTCTCGGCTGTCTCTAGAAGATCACATGACGGCCGTGGCCAGGGGGACTTTCTACCAGGTTCGCCTGATACGCCAGTTGCACCCCTTTCTGGATCGTGACGCCTTACGCAGGGTCACTCAAGCCCTCGTCACCTCCCGCCTGGACTATTGTAACGCTCTCTACATGGGGCTTCCCTTGAGGTGCACCCGGAGGCTTCAGTTGGTCCAGAATGCGGCCGCGCGGGGGATTTTGGGAGCATCTAGATGCTCCCATGGGACACCTCTCCTGCGTGAGCTTCACTGCCTGCCTGTGGCTTTCTGGGTGCGCTTCAAGATATTAGTGACCACCTTTAAAGCGCTCCATGGCAAGGGACCTGGTTACCCTTGCCTCCTGCTGCCAAATACTTCCCACTGACCAGTTCGCTCCCACAGAGAGGGCCTCCTCAGGGTGCCGTCGGCGAGACAATGTCGTCTGGTGACCCCCAGGGGGAGAGCCTTTTCTGTGGCAGCTCTAAATTCCTGCCAAATTGGAATGACCTACCCCCTGAACTACGTACCATCACAGACCTACGTTTCTTCTGTCGGGCCCTGAAGACACATTTATTTCGTGCTGCCGGCCTCTCATATTTTTTAATTGCAGGCCAATACATTTAATACATTTTAATATATCATTTTAGCTTTTGTACTACCCATTTTTACTATGGCTGTGCACCGCCCTAAGTCCAGAAGGGAGAAGGGCGGTATATAAATTGAATAAATTGAATTGAATTGAACAACATGGGTCTGCCTATTAGCTTTTTTTATGGTTATATTTAACATGCAAGTATAGAAAAAATATCCTGAAAGCTTTGTAAATTTAAAATCCAAGAGGTTTCTAAATCAGAAAGAGTTTTAGTTCATCTATAAGCAAACCTTTTATATATAATATTCTAAGATAATGTCCCAATCTGATGAACTCAAGATATACTGGGTTGAGAACTTAGAAATCTCAAACCAGCGCTTGGAGGAATAAGAATAAAAGAACTTTGCCCCTCTTAAATAGTTTCGGACTAAGCTTCCCAGTTTCTAACAATTACAATTACAATATATCGATTAGTGGAGGACTGTTTGAAGGTAGACTTTATCACAGAATGCAACTCTAAACCCAACTGATTAGGTTTTGGGAGGTGGAAAATGATGGCAATTGACAAAATGCAGCTGGCCAGGAAAAGCATGACTGTCACCACAACTTTGTCGATGCATTCCTGACATGGAACTGTAGAATAAGGCAGCAGAGAGAAAGAATAAATGACAAGCTTTAAAAAAGAGTTCAAAGACAATTTTGGCAGGAATTTAGAGTATTAAAAATTACAAGCTGTTACAGAGAGAAATATGTAGTTTAAAGCATTAGGCACCATAAAGGAAGAGTGTGATCAAATGCTGAATACACCAGGAAATAAAAAGTGGATGGAACTAGTTTCATTTTTTCAAAATAAATAAACGTTGTATAG
Organism: Rhabdophis nuchalis; assembly: GCA_039707465.1. Taxonomy (NCBI): domain Eukaryota; kingdom Metazoa; phylum Chordata; class Lepidosauria; order Squamata; family Natricidae; genus Rhabdophis; species Rhabdophis nuchalis. The sequence goes on from CM077645.1 coordinate 61,712,170, forward strand.
ATTCAAGTTACGAGGAAAAACATTTTGTTATAAAAGTGATTTATTTCTTTTTCCGTAGACTCCAATCAAAGCCAAATCAATCCAAAGCCAATCAAAGCCAAAGTACTAGAATGTTATTCTAATTTTAATTGCAAACTGCATACTCTGGTCATACTCTTATAAGTGATATCGGTGAGCTATTTCCTATTCCTTTATTAATAATGTCATATGATATGATATGTTACTATTCTGGAAAGGATGCATAGCTAACCACCTACCTAACTAATTAATCTAGCTGATACTATGAGAAGCAAAAGAAATTTGATTAGACTATCAACATTCATGACTAGTCCATCACATGCTATTGTGGAAATAATAATTAATTTGGGTTTACTAATACAAGAATAATAAAATAATCCCCTTTAGATTTAGCAAATAGCATGAACCTGAGATGCTTTCTGACTGACAGATCAGCATCACCATCAAAAAACTCACTAGGACAACTTAAACTTGCCTTCAAAGAAGACATAATAGAAGTTTGATGTTAGACAGCCATTTGTCTGAAATGGTATAAGGTTCCTGCCCATGCAGGGGGTTGGACTAGAAGACCTACAAGGTCCCTTCCAACTCTGCTATTGTATTGTATTGATCTTTTTTGTTGATATTTGTAAATTAATTTTGTCACTATTTATTTATTTATTTATTTATTTATTTATTTATTTATTTATTTATTTATTTATTTATTTATTTATTTATTTATTTATTTATTTATTCGATTTGTTAACCGCACCAATCTCCATCAAGACGGACTCTGGGCGGTACACAGGACATTAAAATTTACAATAAATAACAATATACAAAAGTTAAAAAGAAATTAAATAGAAAACACCAGATCTAGCACCAGATACAATTTGCTGTAGATCCAAGCATTTTGTATTATTCATATCCATTTGTGTAAAAATGGATCTGCATGATGTAAATCTGATACCATAAGCTCTGAATTGTTTGCTATCTTGGTTGCTCAGGAATCTAGCATTTCCACTCTTCCGTCCTATTCTTGCCAGCCTAGATCGCTTTTTGTTAAGCAGAATAATACCAAGTTTTGTGGCTGCCAAAATCTTCTAAAAAGCTGGTACAATCCAAATGGGTTTCTGCAAGCTGCACTTAATTTCTGGGACTCCTAGAACTGACTTTCATTCCTTGTTGAAAAGGAAGTCTGGGGGTGGCTATGAAACCACACCTACCAGATGGGCACTGAATCTTTAACAATTGCTGGAAAACAGCCACTCCTTCAAAGAAAGAACAACACAATTCATAACCCTATGCTTTTTAGTTAGATATATAAATACAGTATATCATGTTTAAAGGAACAAGGAAAAGTTTTCACCCACAAATCAACATCTGGATTTTTAATCACGACGAGGAGTGAACTATCTCCTGTGCAGCTTCATTCTTCTCTCCAGGAAGTAGCTATTTCCCCTGTTAGAATAGATATGAACTAACTTTGTATTATTGTAAAGTAGGTGTTTTCCCTTTCAGATTAATCATTATTTTTGGAAATCAAGGGAGCTGCAATTCTCCTGCATGTTTCGCCTTGATTCTCCTACATATTCATTCTACTCTCTCCGTTATATCCTGAAAAGTAATTAAAGCTTAACCTTCATTGCAATAAAAAAGAAGAGCAGGATAAATGGCTATAAGACAGGGGTGTCAAACTCCCACGGGACCCTCTGGAAACAGCAAAGTATCAGCCCGTGGTGCCTCTGCCAGGGAAAATGGAGCTTGTGAGAGCAACAGAGGTTGCAGGAGGCTGTGGCAGCTAAAAATGGAGCTTACAAGGGCAATGGGTGGCCTTCTTGAGTTCTGTTTTTGTTGGCAGAGGGTTACAGGAAGCTGAAAAGGGAGCCCAGGAGCCCGTTTTTGTTGGCAGAGCGCTCAGGCCACCACAGGCTCCTCCAACAAGAGTGACGTTGAGCTGGCCATGCTTATCCTGGCCATGTCCCCCTGTTCCCCCCAAGGTCAAACACAACCCTGATGTGGCCCTCAATGAAATCGAGTTTGACACCCCTGCTATAAGAGACTAGCTAGAAGAAACGATTGTTTCCTTCTGGATTGAGACAAGAAAGCATGCCATGATGCTGTTGGATTTGGAAATAATTCTTGGTGTGGGCTAAAGCAATGACTCACTGCAACTCAATGACTTACTGTCACTCTAGTTCTTTCTGCCTCCGCAGGACGCTAAAACAGTCACTCCCAATTGAAGGGAACCAGAGGTTGTCCAGTTGTCTTAGCTGTCTCCCCTACATTCATATGATTACATAGTTATTTTTCTCAAGATGTTTAATATGTATTTTTCTCACATGTTAGGAAAAAGGGAATAAATAACATCATACAAAAAATGAAGGGAATTACATGATTTGTTTCTATTGTTATGAAAGGATGTGAAGGAATAAATGTAAACAACTTGAAATCATAGCTTATGAAACAAAATAATAATTATAATAATTATATTATAGTTTCTGGTAACCAAGGTTCTCGGGGCAGATAATGTCATTAAAAATATTAAAATGACAAAAAGAATAAAAAATATAAATAACACAGAGGTGTATGTGTTATTTATACTATAAATATATTGAAAAAAGGGCAAAAGTTGACCACAGATACTTCAGCTTCAAAGTAAATTAACTTTAATGGGCAGTTTAAAGCTTATTTGAAAAAGAATGAGTAAAAGAAGCATCAAAGGCCAAAAACACAGGTACCAAACTTTATGGGTTGTTAATTTATAATGAATGTGGAGGTTGTATTTTCTTTTTTAAATAAAGCCAAACAAAACTATGAATTATTAGAAGTACAAATATCAATTATGGAAACAAGATGTTTTTAGAAATAAATTTAAAATGGTAAAAAATAATAAAAGATTCCTGTCTGAAATTGATTTACAAATGACATCATCTGACAACTGTTAAAATCTACCACATCAACAAAAGTCCTATCTCTCTTACAGAATTTACATCTAAAGTTTTTGTGAATTTCTATGTTCACTGATTATTAGTTATATTGAATTAATTATTAATTTATACAGATGTCTCTCTCTCTCTCCATGCCTCCCTCTCTCCTTCCCCTCCTCTCTCTGCATTGTGTTCAAGATTTTTCAGATTTTAAGTAGAACTGCAAGACTGGAGATTAAAAACTGAAAAAAAATGTTGCAGATTATACAATCATATTTTATTCTTCAAAATAATACAAATGAACTTGACTGCTGTGAAGACAATTACAATAAGATGCATTTTTATTTATTTGTTTATTTATTTGCTAAAATATGGGTTTATTTTCTTAATAAAAATTTCTTAATAAAAATTACATATCAAAGCAGGTTCCCAGTATTATCTGAACATGGAAATCTAAAATAATGTATGAAGATGTGATTGTAATAAATTCCTACATTCAATTTGACATATTATCCAATTAAGTGCATTCAATTTATTGATGCACTTTGATTAATATATATTACTAGACTAATCTTTCATCCCTTTATCTTACTTGATAATAATGTAATTTTGTCTGAAGTAATAAAATATCTTTAAATGAGAGATATCTACCATCTGTTGTGCCATAATTTATCATCCGTTTTTAATAGTTTTTCCAAAATCCAATATTTCTTGAAGATGAACATCCAGCTATATTTTTTTGTTTACTAAGTGGCTATATGTCTGATCATCTTCAACATAGGAAAAATAATCAAATGCTCACAATGATTACAATCAAGAACCTTCCAGAAGTTTACTGTCCTTAGTAGTAATTCTCAGGTTGAACTCCCAATGTAGTAGCATTTTAATGAAGTTTAACAAATAAGCCTAATTATATTGTTTAATATCAGGGAACACCAAGTACCATCTTCATAAGGAAGTTATATTTTCAATAAAGAGATCCTGAGGAATTGTTTCTTCCATAAAAAAATGAACTATTAGCTTGTCAAGCTGTTTAAAATAATTGAATGTACATATATGTATGCCATAGTTATAAAACATTTCATTTCCTCTCTACTTTTGAAAATATATGTATATTATATATAGATATTAATAAGGAATTATTAGAAGTTAGGAAGGCAAAGCTACATGCCTGAAACATTCCTAATGCTCGCTTTTCTTGCTTTAGAGGTGGGCGAACAAAAACAGGTCTTGCTCTGAAACACATTCTTCAACAAGGATTCCGTGGAGGCAGGAACTCATCAGTTTCCCAAATCCTTATAATCTTAACTGATGGGAGATCTCAGGACAACGTGTCAACCTTAGCCCAGCAAATAAAAGAAAGGGGGATTGTGGTGTTTGCAATTGGAGTCAGCTTCCCAAGGTGAGTTGATACGGGATGTACCGTTGCAGTTGCCACTTAATACCGTGTTTCCCCGAAAATAGGGCAGGGTCTTATTTTCTTTTGAACAATCCCCCCCCCCCCCCCAAAATAAGCACCTGGCCTTATTATTGGGGAAGTCTTATTATTTTTGAGGTGCAGGAGGCGGTGAGTGTGGTCACCTCATGGCTGCTGCTGTGTTGCAATATTTTCAGGGAGGGCTTAGTTTAGCTCATACGCTCAAAAGCCCAATTGGGCTTATTATCCAGAGAGGTCTTATTTCAGGGTAGTTAAAGGGAATTGAAAGGAAGTCCTGCAGTAGATAGAAGATTTGGCATGCACATCTTTCAAGAGCAGAGAAAGGATCCATTATGTAGGAGCTTATTGCAGTTGAGAGTTTAAAAGACCAACAGTGGGCGTTGTTTTTAGAACTCGTCATTTCTTCTTTAGCATACCAAAGATTTCAGTGTATTCCTTGGCATCTCCAGATAAATATTGACGCATTTTAATCTGAAGTGTTGGGAAACTGGTAAAATTCATTCTAAATTTTAGAATCAATTGTAAAGGAAGTTCTTGACTTAGGACCATTTGATTAGTGACAGTTTGCAGTTACGAGGATACTGAAAAAAGTTACTTGTGATTGGTCCTCAACTTGCAACCATTGCAGCACCTGCGCAGTCATGTGATCCCAATATAGGAGCTTAGCAATTGCCATGTATTTACAAGAGTTACAGTGTCCTGGGATCATGTGATTGCCATTTGCAACCTTTAAAGCCAACACAAGCAAAGCCAATGGGAGAAGCTAAATCACCAAGTGATACGCTTAATGATCTTGCCAAAACAAGGCATCAAATTAGGTGCAACTCAATGACTACATTGCTTAGTGAGGGAAGTTCCAGTTCCAATGGTGGTTGTAAGTTGAGGATTGCATATAAGTTGAATAGTACGGTAAAAAGTGTTTCTAAAGCCGAGCACGTAAAGCCCTACATCAAGGAAAAAGCCAAAAAGGTGTTAGGTATGAAATGAAGTTTCCCACTGGGAAAAAAAGGTAGCCTAAGGGTTGCAACCAGTTCGCAACCTATATATTTGTGTATTGTAAATATCAAAAATAATATTGTTTAATGAAGAGTCCTAGCCACTCATTGAAAAATTAAATTAAAAAAATTCAGCAGGATGAATGATTCAGTTCTGTACAACAAAGATTTGTATGTGTAAGGATGTACAACGTACTTTTTAAAAAGTTTTTGCATTTGTGCAGGTGGGAAGAATTGTATGCACTAGCAAGTGAGCCAGTGGAACACTATACACTGTTTGCAGAAGACACTCATGATGCCTCCAATGGGCTTTATACCATGCTTACACTTTCTGATATCTGCAATGCTGCATTTCCGGGTATTTTAAGTTTAATTTAACCGATTAAGGAGAATAAGTAAATAAGTAGCTCAGGGCTGAAAGGACAGTTCCCTCATGCTCTCTGAGATATGTTATTTTCTTGCAGATGTTTCATTACCCAAATTATGGAACAGCATCAGTGCTAGCTACTAGCCCTGATAATGTTACTTAGTTTGGGTAATGAAACATCTGAAAGAAAACAAGAGAGCACCGAGAATTGGATCCTCAGTTTACTTTAAGCACTCAGATTAAGTGTTATTTATGCACCTTCTGTTTTTATTGTGCCTTGTTTTCCATTGCTCAATTAAGAGTTGTGTTTTCACTGTGCCATTTCCCCCTCCATAAAGTTGTTGTTTCTATATAAGTTGATTTAATTTAGTCAGTTTGATATAGCCAGACTCCAGAAACTTCTAGGTGGTTGTAAAATTAATTTTATGACTCTTTGTTAGATAGGGGATAAGGGAGCTTTTCTATTGTTTTCTATTGACTCATTACCTAATGTCATTCGAAGAATGTTAAGAGTAGATTCCATAAGATGTTATTATGTATTTTGCAACCTTCCCACAGTTTTTTGTTTGATGGAGAAAAATGTTGTGCAGTTTTTCTAGCATCTAAGAAAGATTCAAACAGCAACAGAGCAGAATAAAGGAGTAGTCTGAGTTAAAATTGAATTCTGGAGTGCAGGACATGGAATATTGGATCCAAGTTATAGGCAGGCAGATTCCAGTTGAACGGTAGGACGGGGGTTATCAACAGTAACAGTAATCCAGCATTGGAATAAATTATTCAAAGTGGATTCTAATTGATTGGGTGTGTTTAAGTTTCTGGGTAAATTAAAGTAAAGCCAAGGCCAATTCTTTACAATACAATACAATAGCAGAGTTGGAAGGGCTCTTGGAGGTCATCTAGTCCAACTCCCTGCCTAGGCAGGAAGCCCTATAGCATTTCAGACAAATGGCTATCTAACATCTTCTTGAAGACTTGCAGTGTTGGGGCATTCACAACTTCTGGACGCAATTTAATTTGGATTCCTCTATTAAACAGAAGATTGAGCTCAGAAGCTTAAACGACTCTTTCCATCTCTAAAATTCAGGTATTAAAAATAATTAAAAATATTTTAGAAAGTTGATTTTTAAAGGGTATGCATTGCTATACCATAAATAGCAACATGTATAGATACTGGTTGCAGTTTCTTTCTGTATAGCCAACAGGTGGGTCTCTACAAATAGAAATATTTTCAGAATGATTTTTCCTGCCCACCTGAGTAAGTATGTTGGAGATAATGACAGAGAGAACAAGAGTGAGCTATCCTTTTCCTTTACTTAAATTTGAATTAATGTTTAATAAAAATGTTATTGCAAATCAGAGAAATAACTTGCCAAGGGACAAAGTGCTCAATCATCAAACACTAAAAATTGCTTTAGATCAGCCCATCCTACCTGACATCTAATCCAATTTTGCCTGTTTTGACAACAGTTGCTCCCCAGAAGTTCAGGCAAACATGTTTTCCAAGATATTATCTGATGTTTCCTGAAGCTATTAAATCTGATTTATCCATGTAAGGTCAAAGTGCTACAGTTTTGTTATACCACTATTTTGGTATGCTTAAGTTTCTTGTCGCACACAATTTATACTGATTTTGAATTCTTGCCTCTTGCACAAGGTTGCAGGGCTGAACCTTATTCCTGTGAACGCAAAACACTTGAGCGAGTAAAAGAACTGGTTGGAAACTATTTCTGTTGGAAAGGATCCCAAAGCAGTAATATTGTACACACATCACTCTGCCCTTTCTACAAGTAAGTCACCTAAATCTTCCTTCTCCTCCACTTCTCCCCTTCTCCTTCTCCTTCTGCTTCTCCTCCTCTCAACGGTGGCCTTTCACAAGGCTTTGCAGGAAGAAAGCTGGCAAGTACTCTGTGTGTGTGTGTGTGAGTGTGTACGTGCGCATGCGTTGGACATAAGGTGCAGATGAGAGTGGGTATAGAAGACTGGAGATTTAAATATCTGCACTTCTTAAAAATGCTACTTTGTTCCACTTTTCCAATTTTTTTCAGAAACCACCGTATTTTTGGAAGTATAAGATGCACCAAGATTTTGAAGAGACAAATTTTAAAAAAAGGTTTTGCACTCTGTAGACCTCCCCAAAATGGCCTGTTTTTTGCGAAAATGGGGCTGGTTTTTTGGTTAAAAAAGGGGATGCATGGGGGGGGGGCAAAAATGAGCAAAAAACAGTCCGTTTTTCGCTCATTTTTGCCCTCCCCAGCCCCCAGGAGCACTCTGGAAGCCTCCTAAAGGCTATGCATGGCCATTTTTGCATAGGGGCGGGGTTTTGGGAGGCCAAAAATGGTGTATTCAGCATATAAGATGCACCCAGATTTTCACCCTCTTTTTTGAGGGAAAAAGGTGAGTCTTATACTCCGAAAAATATGGTACACAGATATAAAAGTAGAATGTTATTGTATTAAAAAACGTAATTGATACAGAATTATATTGTTAATAATTTAATTAATTAAATCCAGTATCATTGCTTCACTATTTTCAAACACAAACTAATCCAAGTTTCATTTTCTTTAATATATGCCTTTTAATTAAGCTGGATAAACATTTTCATCAAATATCCATCTACGTGCTATCGAACCATATGTTCAGGTAAGGTCCAGATCTCTAAAATCTAAAATATAGCTGCTACAAAATAAAAGTGATAAGGTGAAAAAAGGAGCATATCGATTAATAATTGGTATTTTTCCATTAGCAACATTTGAATGGTTCCCTCAAAGAAGAGAGATTATTTTCACAAATTTTTCCTCCTTCTGGTTTGGCGTTGTTATAGAGCAGTGTTTTTCAACCTAGTAACTTGAAAATACATGAACTTCCACTCCCAGAATTCTCCCATCAGTAAGGGGAATTCTGGTATTGAAGTCCATACATCTTCAAGTTGCCACAATTGAGAAACACTATTCTAGAGAATCCCCAAACTACATAGGCATAAAGATAACTATTCAAGGGCACCAGGAAGAGCAATCATCAGTAAAAATAGACTCTTCGTCCATTCTGCCAGTGGTGTTCCCCACTAGATTCCAAATGTTCTATGGACAGAATAACCGATTTATCAAGTGTATTCCATATGTCCCCCATGCAGACAAATGTAAACATTTATAACTTGATTTCTTTATGTTTATTTTTCATTTTTACTTTCTTTCCATCAAATCCTTTGATTATAGAAAAATATTAATCAGTTTCAGTTGAATTGTGTTAGGTCCTTAATTGAGCTATAAATTATGTTCTTTCAACTCAAGACTGATCATACATATTTTACTGTTATAATGAAAAGAATTACACGTTCACTTTTGAGCTTTTCTAATCATTCAATAAAATATTAATACTGAAGAAATTAATAAATGCAAAACTTTATTTTGAAACTTTATCCACCCTCAATCATTGCCCTTTTATTAACCAAACTAAATTATGGTTAGAATAAAAATAATTGCATGAATCAAGACAAGTATCCATTTATCTCTTTAGGATCTCTTTATAATACCTTGGTTCTAGGAAAACGATCACAGTGTACAAAGTTCCATAATTCTAAGGGCTTTTATTCTTGATTTTTTAAAGATATTTTAATTATAAGAGATGCCTGGGTAGACACAAATAGGGTGATGGAGTAATAGATTTTAATTATATATACTATGAAAGATGTTGCTTTTTTAGAGGTCAGTGCTGTTTGCTATTGAAAGAGAAAAAAAATGTAATAAGCTTCTATTTATCTGTTTCCTGACATTAGATCCTTGTGATTCCCAGCCTTGCCAGAACGGAGGCACTTGCATTCAAGAGGGATTAGAAGGCTACCACTGTGTCTGTCCAGTGGAATTTGGAGGAGATTCCAATTGTGGTATGTTGTTTTATTTTAGGGACTGGAATCTTGTGTTGGTAACATCAGCCAGTTTTCTACAACAACCTCTGATTATCATTATTCGTTCTTTAATAAGGAAAAGCAGAACAGGATAAGAATTAGAAAGTTTGATTTAAATCACCATCATCATTAAGAATTAGCATATGTGGTATCCATATCTGAACGTTCCTCAAAATAAAATATCATATATTTCATATATTGTATCCACCATCCTTCAAATCAGGATACTAGAATATGTTGACTTAATTTCCCAAACAAGCAAAAACTCTTCCAATATTTGTATAGAATAGAACTATTTATCCAGATCCTCTGTAGTTAATAAGAATTATGTTTTGTCTGGGTGACATTTTTAATTTATACTTTACTATAAAAGATGAATTTTGAGAGTGACAATTATTAATGTGAAATATCCAAATTACATTTTTCAAATATCTCTGGTGTGGGAAGTTTATACAGAAATAGAAGGGGTTCTTTTAGTTTCTATCTCTGCTTACCTATTCTAAGGCTTTTATTCATATTGAATTTTGGAAGATGTTTCTATCATCTGTGTTTCATGACTTGGTAACCTATATAAACAACTGAACAAGAACTCCCATCTCTCTCACACACATGCATCATTTATTACAGTTTGCTTAGTTCATTGTAGCACCATCTTAGGTTACATTTTGTGATTAAATATTTGAATCAATCAATAAAAACAGAACTAAAGGGACTTTGGAAGTCTTCTAGTCCAACCCTCTGCTCAAGCAGGAGACCCTGTGCCATTTCTGTATAATTAAAAAATGACAGGCCCAAAATCAAACCTTAGTAATAACTATATATTGTACAATATTCTATTTTAGAAGATTCTTGTTCTGCATTCTTTTTGGCTTTCTAATAGTTTTTGCGTATTTTGTTAAACAGCACCAAATATAAATATGGAATGCAGTGTGGACCTTCTTTTTTTGGTGGATAGTTCATCCAGCACTACTCTTGAAGGCTTCTTGCATTATAAAGCTTTCCTGAAAAGGTTTCTCCGTGTTGTGTGGAATACAGAAACTCTGGGAAATGTGGCCCTGGCTCATTATAGCAATGATGTCAAGATGATTGTCCAAATTGGGGATTACAGAGATATGTTCAGTCTGGTGAAGATCATCGATTCCATGGAGTTCATTGGAGGGAACACTTTGACCGGCAAAGCTTTACAATTTATTACACAACATGGCTTTAAAAGTCCACCAGTCTTTTCTGATGTTCCTGAAGATCTTCCCCATGTTGTCATATTGCTCACAGATTCAAAAGCTGAGGATTCAGTGGTAGAAGCAGCTAAATTTAGTAGGAAACAAGGTATTTCTATCATTGCAATTGGCAGTGAATTTTTAAGAAGAGAACTGGATGAGATTACAGGGAATCCAAAGCGGACAATTATCTACTCCACCACTCAAGATCTAGACAATAAAATTACTGAATTACAGAGAAAAATCTGCAGCATCGATAGCCAAGGTAAGAATTCAAGATAAAGATACCAAATCAATTGTTATTTCAGTATCTATTATTGGTTCAGTATCACATAGTCTCTTGCTGGATATTGTACATATTTCAGTTCATTAAAGAGAGATAATACAGGAGCAAAGCTACTGCAGAATGCACATTAATGTACCTTGTATTAATCATTAAATGAAAACGAGGTTGCCATTTCCTAAACCACTTGAAAGGTGTATATGATGCTGTTGTTAATTTAAATCTCTGCTGTTAGTCAGAGTTTATATAGACCAATTTAGATTTGTCTCTCTAGTGTCTCAGGTTATTGATTAGTGATGCATTTTAATTGTGTTTACCTATCTTAGAATTGAAATTTAATTAAAAATAATGAAATAAAATATTATTTAATTCTCTTTATTACTATATATTTATATTCCTGTTTTTCAAAAGTGTTCAGAGAGATATACACTGTCTTCCTTTTCTTCTTTTATTCCAGTAGCACACTAATATAAGCTACATATTGGTGATGATAGCAGAGAGTTTTTGAATAAGCTTCATAACTCACTGAGGTTTCAATTCTTCCTAATGCAACCCTTGAGATATTACAAGATACAGATTTCATTTTGTTTTATTGCCAACTCACCTCCCGGTGTTATTACTAAATCTCCAGATTTATAACTTCTAGTCTGAAATATTGATGAAATCAAAGCTTGTAAGAGAAAAACCTTATTTGTATCCCAGTTCCCCTATAGCCTTGATGGCGAACCTATGGCACGGGTGCCACAGGTGGCACGCGGAGCCATTTGTTAGGGCACATGAGGCGTTGCCCTGTCAGTTCCAGCGTGCATGTCCAGCTGGTTTCAGCCTTCTTTTGAGACCATTTTTCACCCTCCGGAGGCTTCCCTGAAGGCTCTTGAGGGCGAAAAATGACCCTACGAGCAAACCAGAGGGGGAAAGTGCATGCATGTATGGCACGCCCATGCATAACCCCCCCCCCCCAGCGCTCCCCTCACTTTTGGCACACGAGCCAAAAAAGGTCCGCCATCACTGCCCTATAGAAAGTCTTGTCATTTGTGTGCATGTTTGCAGCTGCAGAAGGAAGTGAAACCACCTTTTCCATAGGTTGCTAATGGAAAGTCTTTTAATTAGAAATATGTAGAGGAAGACTTCTGCTGCCAATATATATATAGGTATCCACATGAATGAGCCACATTCTTCAAAGGCTGCTGTCTTCTTCTTCCTCCTCAGGCTGCCTATCTCAGCCCCTGGATTTGGTCTTTGCTCTGGATTCTTCAGGTTCAACTGGAAGGTTTAACTTTGCCCAGATGAAAAATTTTGTCAGCAGTCTCTCTTCCCACTTTGGCATCAATAGGGATCTAACGCAAGTCAGCCTTGTTGTCTTTGGTAAAAGGCCTCACACAGTATTTGGACTAGATACGCATGTTACTAGTTCAGCTCTTCAGGAAGCCATCAAACAAGCTCCCTTTATAGGTGGCTCTGCCTCAGTTGGAAGTGCCTTGCTTCATATTCATGATGGTGTCACAGTTGTCCAAAAAGGAGCAAGGCCTGGTGTGAAAAAAGTTGTGGTAGTCCTTACAAATGGAGCTGGAGTGGAGGATGCCGTAGTCCCTGTCCAACAGCTACGCAGTAATGATGTATCACTTTTTATCATTGTGACAGAAAGTCTACAAATGGACTTGTTGTTGAGGGTTGCAGGCTCTTCTAACAGTTTGGTGAGGATTTCTTCTTACGAAGATCTCATACATAACAAAGACTTTATCATAGAAAAATTGTGTGATGGTAAGATATATTCTGATTTTCTGTTTTACAGCCAACAATTGAGGCAACATTTTTTCTTAACTTACCTTCTTTTTCAGTTAGCTCCAAACTTCCAGCTGAGGCAGCAAAATACAAAAGTATAATGAGAAAGAGATATAATCTACATCAAATTCAGTGTTAAGGTCATTTCTCCTGAAAACACCGACTTTATTTTTACCTCACTATGCTTAATGAAAAGACCTAGATTTAACTTTCTTCATCTTCAACAAGAATTACTTTAAAATAGCTACTGATTTTTAAAAAATATACTTGAAATAAAAAGAATAATAAATACTCTGTACTTCATTAATAAATAAATTAGGATTGTGCTAAAATCTAAAACAATGAATGACTGTACATATAAAATACTGTGGAAATATTGTAGATAAAATACTTTGTTCTTCTGTTAAAGAGGAGTTTGTTTTCTTTTTTTAAACAATGTTTTGATAGGATTAAACTTGTAGATGGTGAGACAGGTAGTCCTTGCTTAATAATGGTATTTGGGATCAGAATTTCAATCATTAATTGATGAGGTTGCAAAGAATCACACTATGCGACTGCACTGCTTAGCAATGGCAGTTCTGACAATCTTTGGTTACCATAGTTAAATAGAATGATATCCTAGTCTTTATGAATACTTGCCAGCTTTCTCATTGACTTTGCTTGTGGGAGGCTGGTAGGAAAGATAGCAAATTGCTAACATGGGACCATGGAATACTGCAAAGGTTGGAAATCCAGGCCATTGCATAATAGCTTGATTGCAGCCAGCATTACTGCCGGTTCAGGGCACGTGCACTTTTGTGAATGCGCAATTGCCCATAAATAGATCTGTGCATGTGCAGATTGTTAAAAAATGAGGGTGGGGGACATGCTGCGCTGACCGGGGAACCAGTTTGGAGGGATGGCAGGCCTGGGTCATTGCAAGTTCTGGCGACCCAGGCCGGCAAACCACTACTGGTTCAGCTGAACCAGTCTGAACCATTAGGAACCCACTTCTGCTGATTGTGATCATGTGACTACGAGAGCACTGCAATAGCCAGAACTTCTAGAACTAGTCATAAATACCATTCATTTAGCACTGTTGCAAGTTGCTAAATGAATAGTCGTTAAACAAGGATAACGACTGTAATAAGAGTATCAGATTCTATATGGGAAAGAAAGGAATATAATGACTCATGAAGAGAGAGATATTAAACAATAATTCTGAATTTAGAAATACGCCATAAATAAGGAATAATACTAAACTGTATTCAGCAATAAAGCATTGCTTTGGTCTCTGACTTTGAATTGGGTTAAACCAATATAGCGGTACCTTAGTATTTATCATTAATTTATTCCAGAAGTTTCGATAAATAACCAAAAACAATGAGTACCAAACACATTTTTCTCAAAAGGAGTAATGAAGTGAGTCACAAGGTAGCTGACACTGACAAACTGTAGCTTTGGCACTGAGTACCAAACAAACAATGACAAAATTTTAGGACAAAATTTTCATGTCAAAATCATTGAGTAGGAAATTCAATGAGTTTCAAAGCACTTGAGTACCAAGGTATCACCGTAAATAGAACTAGTCTTTAAGGTAAACCTCTTGCTTTGTGGTATGAAGTTACACCGTTCTCTTTTTAGGGTCCTTTTGTTTTCCATAGTCTCCAAATGTATCTGCTTTTCTTAAATTCTGTAAATTGCAGATCCTGGCTGGTTACTTTCCAGCAGTTATTCCAGTATCCACTTTCACATTGGGAACTTCTTTCAAATCATAAAGATGTGTTCACTGACTTCCATTTACCACAAAGGCAACAAAATCCAGGTATGCAGCTTTGGGAGATGAAACTTAGTTGTGACCAAATAGCCAGCACTGTTTTCTGTTTTCTCTGTTACAGAAGCCAAAATGCCAGTAAATATCTGCAAACCTAACCCATGCATGAATTATGGAATTTGTGTCCCTAAAAATGGCAACTACTGGTGTCAATGCCAAGGCTGGAAAGGACCTCATTGTGAAAACAGTATGTATTGCTTGGATCAGCAGGCATTTTTCTTAGAACTTCTATGCCATCTTAATTATTTATTTGACCCCATTCTCAACCCAAAAATACATAAACATTAAGGAAATCCTCTGGGAAAATAGGAAACGAGTTTTTATTTCTAAACATTTCTAATATTTTTCATTTAACATTCGCTTTACTTTATTGACTATCCCTTGGGCCATATCAAAATGCAGAGTTCCAGACACAAATTATTACTAAAATCTGATAAAAATAATTTAAAATGGAATTGGATAAAATACAATTTAAAATTAAATTGGACTAAAATACAATAATTTAATATTTAAATAAATAAAAGATAGTAAAATTATGCTTCGGTATCACTCCTACAAACTACCCCAATCAGTCCCACATATGCTGATCTCAACTGCACTATTTTGCTTTAGTACTGTGCTGTGTTAAATGTTGTTTTCAGATTCTGTCCGCACATAAGGTATGTTGTTTTGATTTGGGAAATCCCAGTGGTTTTCATTTCTAAAAGGGATATGTGGGTTTGAGGCTAAAATGTAACACTGTATTTAATGTTGCATAATAAAATAGTACAATTAATATATTCATGACAATGTCCCTTAAAGCATACATGACTTGATTTTAATTGTATTTGTTCTGCTTAGATCTTGCTGGCTTTATTCCAAAAGAGTAAGTGTGCTAATGTAATAATGATATAAAACACCAACAATTGGCTGGTTGGCATTTAGTTTTGCTGAGTAGCAGAAGTTCTGCAAATGCATCTGGCAGACAGTTTGTTCTGTCTGTGAAGAATGCACCAACCATCTGCTTGGAAGAGCCTGGGAAACTCAAGGGCATCTCTTAGGAGGTGACTGACAATTGAAAACTGATGATTCTGAATATTAGTTTCATACTGGCTCTGCAATATTATTCTAGTAAAAGTGGTACTTAATATTTTAAAGACTTGATCATAAAAGATCTCAGTATGAAAAACATAGCTCATGTTCACCTGAAGTTATGTGGGACCCTTAGTGCTTTTTGAGCTTAGTCGTTTTCTTATAGATTTATTAGCCAACAAGGTAACATCATCAGTGCACTCAAAGAGCACCAAGGAGCCACTAAGCTACACATATTCTCTTCTGTTGGAATTCATGTCTCTCTAAAGTTCTTCTCTATGTCCTAATAGACATTGTAATGTCGCCTATATTTTGTTAATAAATTAATTAGGTTGTGAATGCATAAAAGAATAGGCAGTATCTATCTGTGAGAATTAATTAAGTTTACTTTTCCTTATTTAAAATACAGGAATTCAAAGCAGGGACACTTCACAATCAAGGAAGCATCCTGCAATGATCCATACTCATCTAAATTGAGGTGGTTGGGGCTGCTATACAGAATTCATCAGTATTAAAAAAGAAGAAGACAACACATGGACTAGATGCACTAAAATGGACAAATAACTTTTGCCTTTAGTTACTGAAATCATACTTATCAGGGAAGCGAAATATACATTTGCAAGCAGTATGCTATTTCTAAGCTCAAAAGTTTTGCACAAAAGTATCTTATTGTAATTGAAAATAAGGTGACTAATAATCTAGCATATTTTTATATTGCATATTTATGTTTGATATACTATTTTTTCAACATTACCTGTACGTAATGATTGCCATAAATCGAAGGTTTAACTGTAATACAACTTGGCAAGCTTTGACATGGCTTACAAAAGCTATACTTACGTTGCTAGATATGACTATAACAAGTGAGAAGCTTTCATACACAATACTTACCCAGATTTGATCACCGAAGCTGATTTTGTGAAACTTGAGTTTATTTCCAAATATACAGAATGAATTCAACTAAGGCACATTTTAGCCCTTTAATCAAATTCAAATTCAAAAATTCAAATTAAGATTTATTAACCGCACCCTCTCCCCACAGGGACCCGGGGCGGTGCACAGGCATAATTAAAAACAATATACAAAATACAAACATTACTTAAAATAAAATTAAATAAATCTACCTATGCTAAAAATATATAATTAAAACCCATTAAAATTTGTAATTAAAAGACAGAGAGAACTATTCAAGGCCGGCCAGTCGAAAGAGATGGGTCTTCAATTTTACCCGGAAGGAGCGGAGGTCGGTGGTCGTTCTAATATCAGGGGGAAGGTCGTTCCAGAGGGCCGGGCCCGCCACAGAGAGCGCCCTTCCCCTGGGCGTCGCCCGCTGACAAAGTCTAGTGGACGGCACCCGGAGAAGCCCCTCTCTGTGGGAGCGAATCGGTCGTGAGGATGTGTGGGGCAGGATCCGATCTCGCAGATAGCTAGGTCCCGAGCCATGGAGCGCTTTGAAGATGATAACTAACACCTTGAAGCGCACCCGGAAGACGACAGGTAGCCAGTGCAGCTCGCGCAGGAGCGGTGTTGCATGGGCAAACCTGGAGGTGCCCATAATTGCTCGCGCGGCCGCATTCTGAACTAACTGAAGCCTCCGGGTGCACCTCAAGGGGAGCCCCATGTAGAGAGAGTTGCAATAGTCCAGTCGGGATGTCACGAGGGCATGGGTGACTGTGCGAAGGGCGTCCCGATCCAATAGGGGGCGCAATTGGCGAACCAGGCGAACCTGGTAAAACGCCCTCCTGGCCACGGCTGTCACTTGCTCTTCCATAGACAGCTGGGTATCCAGGAGGACACCCAAATTGCGCGCCCCATCCACAGGGGCAAGATATTCGCCCCCTATGGCCAGCGTTGGAGAAAGCTGGTTGAATCGGGCAGCCGGAAACCACAGCCACTCGGTCTTGGTCGGGTTGAGCCTAAGTCCGTTACTTCCCATCCAGATCCGCACGGCTTCCAGGCACTGGCACATCACCGCTACGGCATCGTTGGGGTGGTCTGGGGTAGATATGTACAGCTGGGTGTCATCAGCGTACAGATGGTACTCTACCCCAAAACCACGGATGATCTCACCCAGCGGCTTCATGTATGCATTAAACAGGAGAGGCGAGAGGACCGACCCCTGAGGCACCCCGCATGTGAGGGGTCTCGGGGTCGACCTCTGCTCTCCTGCCCGCACAAATTGCGATCGGCCAGAG
Organism: Rhabdophis nuchalis; assembly: GCA_039707465.1. Taxonomy (NCBI): domain Eukaryota; kingdom Metazoa; phylum Chordata; class Lepidosauria; order Squamata; family Natricidae; genus Rhabdophis; species Rhabdophis nuchalis. The sequence continues at coordinate 61,730,159 of CM077645.1, forward strand.
AGGTAGGAGGAGAACCACCGCAAAACGGTGCCTCCCACCCCCAACCCCCCCAGCCGATGCAATAGGATACCATGGTCGATGGTATCGAAAGCCGCCGAGAGGTCTAATAGGACCAGGATGGAGGAACATCCCCCATCTCTGGCCCTCCAGAGATCATCTACCAACGCGACCAATGCCGTCTCGGTGCTATGCCCGGGCCGAAAGCCGGACTGGCGCGGATCTAGATAGTCAACTTCCTCCAGGTGACGGGGAAACTGTTGTGCCACCACACTCTCAACAACCTTCGCCAAGAAGGGAAGGTTGGAGACTGGACGGTAGTTGTTCAAAAGAGCTGGGTCCAAAGAGGGCTTCTTGAGGAGGGGCCTCACCATAGCCTCTTTTAGGGAGGCAGGCAAGGAACCCTCACTCAAGGATGCGTTGATAACCTCTTGGAGCCAGCCTCGTGTCACCTCCCAGGATGCCAGTACAAGCCAGGAGGGGCACGGGTCCAATGAACATGTGGTGGCTCGCAGTCGCCCACGTAACCTGTCCATATCCTCGGAAGTAACGGGGTCAAACTCCTCCCAAACAAGATCTCTCTCGTGGCATCCCACTGGGCCATGAATGGGGGCTAGCTCACTCTGTATCTGGGCGGTTTTCTCCTGCAGAAAAATCACAAATTCCTCTGCTCTACCCTGTAGCGGGGCTTCCCGCTCCCTCTGATGAAGGAGAGAACGGGTCACCCTAAACAGGGCGGCAGGGCGGTTTTCTGCGGATGCTATGAGGGTAGCACAATGGTGACGTTTGGCCACCCTCAGCGCCACAATGTAAGTCCGTAAATGGGCTCTTACCTGTGTCCGGTCAGATTCAGAGCGGCTAGCCCTCCACCTTCTCTCTAGGCATCTCTTGCGGCGTTTCATCACCCGCAGCCCCTCAGTAAACCAAGGAGCCAGGGTGGTTCGCCGCCGCGAGAGAGGCCGCAAGGGCGCGACCCGATCTAAGGCTCCCACGGCCGCATTATTCCATGCGGCCGTGAGGTCCTCCATCGGGGCGCGGGTCAGGGATACAGGAAATGGCCCAAGCGCTGTCTGGAACCCGTCCGGGTCCATCAAGCGCCTGGGGCGGTACCAGATTGGTAACTCTGGTTCCGCCTCCCCGCGGAGGGGAGCAGCGGTCGGAAAGTCGAGTCGGAGAAGTGAGTGGTCTGACCATGACAAGGGTGTGATGACTATATCCCCTGTACCCAGATCACTCTTCCATTGGCCCGAGACAAAGATGAGGTCCGGCGTATGTCCACCCTCATGGGTGGGGCCTTGAATTACTTGGGTCAGGTCCATGGCCGTCATGGAAGCCATGAACTCCCGAGCTACCACGGATGATTCGCCCAACGATGGCAGATTAAAGTCCCCCATGACTATAAGTCTGGGGGTCTCCACTGCCACCGTAGCGATCACCTCGAGGAGCTCGGGCAGGGCTGCTGCTACATAGCGGGGAGCCAGGTATACAACCAGCAAGCCCAACTGCCTCCCTAGGCCCCACTTCATGCAGAGGGACTCACAGCCAGAGGTCTGAGGCACAATGGACTCTCTCGGCTCCAGGCCTTCCTTAATAATGACCGCTACCCCGCCACCCCTGCCTAGGGCCCGCGGCTGATGAAATGCGCGGTAGCCTGGTGGGCACATTTCAACGAGGGGATGACCTCCCTCGGGGCCCAACCAGGTCTCCGCAATTCCTACCAGGTCCGGCTCCCCCTCTGACACAAGGTCACTAATGAGGGGGGCTTTGTTGACAACGGACCTGGCGTTGCAGAACATCAGCCGCAGACCCTGGCTCTGTATTCCCTGGCCACCTAGCCTGCGGGGGTTGTGGCACCCGACCGTTTGTAACCAACGGCTGCGTGCCACCAATCGGGAGGATGAGAATTGTCTCCCCTCGGTCCTGCCCCTCCCCACGACCCTCTGAATTGGTAAGCCCTCCTGAGGAACGACTCGGGTATCCCCCTTCCTTTCGCCTTCCGCTAATGACTTCCTGATCTACTGGTTTATATAAAATTTTAGATATTGGCAAATTCACCAAAGATAATGACTTATACCCATGGTTTTACATGGCTGGTCTATTCTTTCCTTCCAATTCCAACTGCAATTCCTTTACTTTTTGTCCTTTAATTAAGGAGTTCTATCCCCTTGACCAAAGCTGGAATAAAATATACTCCCATTTTCAACCATTTTTTGGCATTTTGGGGCCATGTCAAATTTACCATTAACTACAAAAGGAAGTATCTGTGGTTTCTTTTATCCTGCTCTTATGGTTTCATTAATCAAGTCCTATGCTTTTATAGACAGTATCATCTGCCATATAATCAATCAGAGAAGAAGGATTGTAGTGTCCCAAAAGCCCTATGGATAAACAAGAGTTTGCCTTGTGTTATAATAGGAAAAAAAGATTGTTCAGTGCTGGCATTGCAGTTAAGAGAACAGATATTAACGGTTCAACATTGCTGTAGATCAAACAGAAACATACATGAGAAGCAAACTAGCTGCCAAATGTGTGAATTTACTGATTATGCCTCAATTCGGCAAAACAAACTATTCATCTAGAGGAGTGCATAATCTTTTCTTACTTTTGCTTATCATCTTTTATCTCCAAGGTAACAAATAAATTGCATTCTATGTTATATTGCATCCTATACTAGTATTCTGGTGGAGGAAAAGGAAGCAGAATACATACAGTAGTTAATGATACTCACAATATGAATACTATGTTTCAGTTCTCCATATGCAAACCAAAGTGCCTTTATACAGCTTTGAATTGTAACTGTTATGCTATCCTGAAATTTGTTTTATAATATAAACTAGGTATACCATGTCTTGGTTGTGACAACCACTAATTCCAGCAAAGAGATAAATACAGAACACTATTTCTATGTTGCTATCTAGAGATCATCTTTTTTTTAGCTGGAATAGGATGTCCCTAGATTCTATAAATACTTCCACAGTTGAAGATACTGAAACAACTTTAACTGTACAGAATTATAGTTAAAGAATTTATAGAAGTTATTATGAGAACTCTTAGATGATTGTCTAATCTAGCTCTTTTTTTTTGTTATGTAGCAATCCAAAACTGATTTGAAGAAACTCTCAAACATAAAAATATGGACATAGCACCATTTCACTGTTACTTTCTAGCAATTGATATATAAAATACACTGTCTGCTAATCCAGAGATGGTAAAGTACAGTGGAATGGTGGTAACTTTGATAGGCACATTTTCTATAAATTTGTCTGTTCCCATTTTAAAAATCATCTAAGTTGTTGCCTTCCACACTCGTCCAAAATTATAATAAATCAATCCATTTTTATTTATTATGGTTAGCAAATAAACATGATATTAAAAAAGGAAAAAAAGAAAGTCGAAATAAATAAATAAGCCTGTATAAGAATCCTTCTGAAATCTTACTGTGAGTTCCATGCCAAAGTTGTGAGATGATAAATTACAAAGTTCTCTAACATTGTAGGTTATATAAAAACCAAATCAATGACAAGGCATTCAACATGGTAACTGGCTGATTCTCTATATATTTCTGGTAGAAGGAAAAAAATATGATCCTGATGCAATGTTGCATTAAACTGCAGTAAAAAAGAACATACATTATTGATTCTACTTCTTGTATGCTACAAGAGTAGAAATGGAGACCCACAGGGAGTCTAGAATATTTCTATTTAACACTGCTGAAATAACAGCTTTGATAGTTGAAGTAGGATAAGGGAGAAAATGTAGGGTAACTGTGCATCTTTGATTCATTCCTTTTGACACATAGAAAAAAATGGGGAAATATCACTGGAAACAGAGTACAACCCAGTGGGCAGGTAGACGAGCTTAAGCCAACAATTGAATATTACTAGCCAGATCTTTACTCTGATCTGCCTTCCTCCAAGCCTAAGAGATGCGTTTGAGATGCATTTGAAGTATCAAGCTTCAAAAAATTATTTTTAGAATCTTGATTGAACAGATCCCAAGAGATTAAAGCTAGAATACAGTCCCTTAGCTGCCCCAGTTAAAAGTTGTGCTAAAGCTTTTGCCAGATAAAATGTAGTGACTACAATACCAGATTCCCTAATTTCACAAGTTAAGAAAAGCTTATTTAGTGAGAAACATATAAATACGGGAATTGGAGCAGTGATGGGAAGGGATAGAGAGAAATACTGTATTAGGAACATTATTTGGCAAGAAATTCCTCAGGAATTATATATCTGGAAGGCAAGTTATTTTGTAACTGCTACCAATCTATTTTAGAGCTCTCTAGATAATAGTTTGCTCTCTAGCCCTGAAATCCTATATGTGTCTCTTCCAAAGTAAATCCCATCAGTGTAAGTTTACTCATCACTAAAAGGTTTTATGATATCAGCCTAAATTAGCTAAGCAGTGTATCCATCTGGCAGGCTTTCTTTTATTATAGAAATAGCATTATTTGTAAAATTCTGCATCTTTTTTTTTCAAGCAAGCCAATTAAGATTTTATATTGTTCAAAAATGTAGCTGCTAAGCTTTTGGTGTTCTTTTTGGCTGATTCTGAAGGTGTTTCTCTTCTCTAATTATATTTCCCTTATGTGGGAATAAAAGAAGTACATAGAGTCATTTTTTCTTGAATAACCCATTTGCAAATCAAACATGTCAGCAATTCATGTTGGTATATTTAATAAATATTTAACATGCTGCAGTCATTTGATATGTGGGTCCACTTTATGTAAGATAACATAAATGTTTTCTTAAAAATATGCTGATGAGTGATAATAACATTAGGAGTTAATACGAAAAGCTGAAGCTGAGAGAAAGCAGGCCTGAGCTCTAAGCCAACTTGTAGGAATACTCATTTCATACCAATTCCCTTTGTGTCTCACCATAGACACAGTGCTGTGGTTTCCTCCAACTGGATTCCTCAAACTTTGATTTAAAAATGTGTACATTAATGAATTGAAGCAGATTCCTGTTACCTGAAATGAGGAGGTGGCACATTTTTTTCTCTGTTGTGTGCTGATGTGGCAAATAACGTTTTCTTGTCACAGAGGTGAGGGCTGACTACTTAGAGTAGGACAGGTTAGCACAGGTTATGTAGCTTCCATGGAGCCAACCAAAGGGAGCAAAATATAAGGCGGTGAATAGCACTCTCCTTAATGGTTGGGCTGATTCATATTGCACCATGAAGTGCATTCCAGGTCAAAACTATGCTCATGATACTATGATTACAGGTAGGCCTTGATTAACAACCATTAGATTATGATGGACTCCCCCAGAAGGAATTTACAACCTGTTACCTAATTTCTGACAGCCACACGTAATCCAGGGGTGGCTTCCTGCCAGTTCTAACCTCTTCTATAGAAGAGATTCCACAAATCTACAGTACCGTTTAGAACTGGTTCCAGGTCCCTCTCCCCCCACCGTCCGCAGATCATCAAGATGAAGAGCGAGAGGAGGAATTCTGGGAGTTGAAGTCCACAAGTCTTAAAGCTGTCAAGTTTGAACACCCCTGGGGGTTTTTTTCTAAAGGGTTAGGGGTGCAAGGGTCTTGTAACTTGACAGCTTTAAGACGTGCGTGCTTCAAATGCCAGAGTTTCTGAGTCACCATTTTGGTTGCTAAGCAAGCACGTTGTTAAGTAAGTTTCATCACATTTTAAAAGTTAGCCACTCCTACCTGGTCACATGGCTGGAAAGCCACTCCCACAAACCAGGCCACACCTACAGAAAAGGTTCTAAAATTTTTTGAAACCCATTACTGACATAGTTCCTGTTGTCACAGAATCAAATTTAAGCATTTAGCAACTGGCTTGCATTTATAGTTGTTTTCAGCATCCTGTGATCACATATTAATTAATTCATTTTTCTGACTTCTGGCAGTTACAGTATTTCCATTTTCTGATTTAAAAAAGCCCACCCTTTGAGTAAAAAGGATTTGTTTAATAACTTCCATATTCACTTACCATATTTTGGGGGGCACCTCCCCCCCTCTAAAAGATGCGTCTTATACACAGAATACAGTCATTTTTGGCCTCCTGAAGTCCTGCCCTTGCATCCCATTCTTGTGAAAAATGGGCCACTTTTCACCAAAACGGGGTTGTTTTTGCCTTCCCCCACCTCCCAGCACTCTGCAGGCTTCAGCAGGGCTAGGGGATGGGGGAAATGCCCCCGTTTTGGTGAAAAATGGCATTTTTTTCCTTACCCCAGCCTTGCTGAAGCCTGCAGAGCCTGGGGGCTGGGGAAGACAAAAACTTTTTTTCTTACTTACCTCTTTGAAATCATGGTGCGTCTTATAGTCCAAAAAATATGGTAACCATCATTGCTTTGGCTTCACTCCACTGCAAAAAAGTCATAAAATAGGAAGTAGTCACATGGTGAGCTACTTAACAATGATTTTAACTCCCAGGATACCTTAGTCAACTTAGCTCAACTTCCATTCTAGAAGTTGAAGCCCTGAAGTTTTAAGGTTGTCAAGATTAAGAAACACTGATTTAGAAGCTTATTCGTATTTTTCAAAAATAAAGTACAGCGCACAGACACAAACATTTCCAAAGGGGGAATTCTGGTTAGATTTCCAAGGGAATACCATATTTCAAAAAAGGAAAAACCCACCTGCAGGGAACACTTCTGGGTTAGCAATACAGAGTATATATCTCAGATAAACTTTTCTTTCCCAATCATCCACTCCTTTTACTGTGCAACATGCTTATATTCCAGGATTAATAAATGCAATTGAGTTGCAGAGATCAAATCCCCCACAAATTGCATTAGATTGTCTCAAAGAACATAGAGACACACTTTCCCCAGCTGAGCACAGATTCCAAATTAATGAGTAATTTAAATTGTCTTACTTTTGAAAATGTTCATACAAATCAGATACCAGTGTATAATTATACTGGAATTATGAAGTGCAAATTATAGCATGCTACAGGTACTCCTTGATTTAAGACTACATCTCAAACCAGAATTTCCATTATCAAGCAAGAAGGTTGTTATGTGAATTGCACCGGAGTTTACAACCTTCCTTGGCATGGTTGTTAAAAGAATTTCATGGTCATTATGCAAATACAGCTTCTTCCACTGACGTTGCTTGTCAAAAGCCAAAAAGGAAGATTGCAAATGGCAATCATGTGAGCCCAGTAGGGTACAACTGTCATAAATACATAATAGTTGCCAAGTTGACCCAAATTTTGATCACATGACTGTGGAAATGCTGTGACAGTGAAAGGACATAAGTGCAAGGACCGGTTTTAAGTTAATTTTCAGTGTCATTGTAACTTTGAACCAGTCACTTAATGAATGCTTGTAAGTCAACCTGTATTAGATATTTTCTGTGTTTAATATATAAACTATTTTTAAAAATCCATAATTTTAGATATATATTGTGCATCTGAAATAAAGTTCTTACTGCATTTGGAAAATGGTGAAAAAAAGTGAATTTTTTAAATGCTTTAAAAAATAGCTACTGCAGCTGGGCTACAAATATCGTTCTATTTCTATAAATACATGATAACAGAGTTCAAAGCTACCCAAAATCTGGAAGGCTTTGAAAGATTCTGGAAATGCTGTTTATAACTCTGCTGAGAACAAATCAGGAATAGTTCAATGTTTTTCAAAGCTTCCAAGATTGATTCCTAGAGCAGAGAATCCCAATGTTTGAAGGGGTTATACTGATACATTTGATTTCAGACCCTATAATGTAACACTCTTGCAATGGATCTTTTTAGGTAATCAAATTCAGTGAGGACCAAAGGATCCTATGATTGCTTTGGACCACATAGAATTAACTTTGACTATTTGTTTATTTATTAGTCATAGCGACAATTTGGCTTTTGGAGTGTTAAGTCCCAGAAAGTTTTACATATCAAAACCTGTGGTGCAATTCAGCTGGTTCTATCCAGTTTGGACAAATCGGTGGGAGGCTTCGCCCACCCACCTGGACATCATCATGTCCTATTTTTGACGCTCTACTCATGCACGGAATGTCCTGCGATGCACGGAGGTGGAGCGTACGAGTGCTCACATTTGTGAACTGATAGTGAAGGCAAGTGAATACCAACCCTGATCATGACTGCAGGTTTTAACCCTCCCTCCAGTCTATAGTATAGACTGATTATTAACAATGGAACTAGTAGTTATTAAACTAACTGGTATGGAGCACTTTATAGTTGCCATCTGGGAACAGAATTGTATCAGGCTATGCTTGTTAAAGTCCCTGCCTTGAAGTATGCATTTTTAGTGTAAGATTTTTCAGGCTACTCTGAATTAGCATTTTTCTATATTTTCTATATAATTCATGTACCTCAGGAATCCTTGAATCTCTTTATAGTCAGTAGAAGTTTGTCATTAATGCATTCTATTAAAATGCTACAAGGGTGTCCCCTACAGGACAAGAACATATCATACTACAAATGCACATAAAAAATTGTGAGGTTCCCTTAAAGGATTTTGGAATAGGTTAATAACTGTTTCTTGTAGAAAGTTGAAAAGTTCAACTTCGTAGGCTTACATAAAACCAGATATTCAGTGGGAACTTAGCTCAACAATGTAATAATGAAAATGAAAAACAAATACACATTTAAAATACAGCCAACACTTTTATTTAAAAATGATTTAACTGAAATGGCAACTGACTAAAAAGACACTTATACAATAAAGTTTGTTTTTTTTAAAAAAAAGCTAGGAACATAACAGTTCTACGGTTATTTAAAAGAAAGCTTTGGATCTGATTTGAATTCCTCTGTTTTGGCTGACACCATCAGCCATAGTACTTTGGTTGAGACACACAACTTTATGGTCTGAAGTGACCTATTTGAACTGAATGGAGTAGATGAGTCAGTTGCTACTCCTCTAGTACCTTTTCTATTGATGCTTCTAGTTGTCAGGGCTTCAAAGTTTGCCAGAATTTTAACTCTTTCTCACTCTAACACAGGGCTGTCAAACTCACGTCATCATGGTGATATGACATATTAGGACTTTTCCCCCCTTTGCTAAACCCGGAGGAGGCATATGATGCATCTGGTCCATGGGCTGGGAGTTTGACAGCCCTGCTCTAACACATTGATATTTGCTTACACTAACATGTGATACAGACATCATAAAACACTGTTTACTGACACTGAAGGCATATATACAGGAGCAGTCTTAGGCTTCATTAATTAACTACCTGTCTCTCTTCAACTGGTTGGATCCAAGATACTTTTTTAAAACAGTTCTGCAATCCCTTAAGTCTGCATGTTGTCTATAAAATGCCACTCTCATATACGAATACACAGCCTTAGAAAACCTTAAATAACCTTAGGTAGTCTTATATGGCTACCTTAGATGGCAAACCTAAAAGATATTCCTACTTGAATATTACAAAGTCCTTAAACACCTGTAGCATTTACATTTGTGGTCATTCAGGGTATGAAAGAACCACACAGGGCTACACACAACAGTTGAACAGTTGAAGACTGCTAGAGATTTACTTCTGCTGCTAATCTCGACTTTCCACCCACTTTTTCAGACTACTTCCTGATGTAATCCAACAAGAGGTATTTGAGTTTTAGATGCCTAAAAATAAATATATGATAAGCCAGTCAAATCCTTAGATGTATTCTTAGAATTGAAATTGTATACACATATGAGCAAAGAGCTTCTGATGGATGGAGCCCTTATATTTAGTTGGAAGAGAAAGAGCTCTGGCTAAGATGCTGTAAAATAATCCATGGTAGAACAGTAGGACTGTCACTGACTTAATGAATGCTAACCAATCAGTATAGAAACATCTATCGATATAAATATTATCTAAAGCAGGGGTTCCCAAACTTGGCAACTTGAAGACTTGTGGACTTCAACTTCCAGAATTCTCCAGCCAACTCCAATTCTGGGAGTTGGAGTCCACAAGTCTTCAAGTTGCCAAGTTTGGGAACTCCTGGTCTAAAGCAATGGTGTTCAACCTTGGCGACTTTAAGACCTGTGGTTGTCTGGGGAAATCTAAGCATTGAAATCCACCATGTTGCCAAAGTTGGAAACTCCTGATTGAAAGCCCTGATATTTTCTTTGTGATAAATGATGCTTTTGTTACCAATGCAATGCAATGCTTTTGGCCCATCATAATGGACCAAAAACTGATGTCTGGAGTTCCTGCAACAAGCAAATAATTAATATGGCACATCTATTGCACAGTATCATGATTGTCTGGAATGGTGCTCAGATATCAAAAGCCCACTAAATCGTTTCAGTACTTTCCTGACAATAGCTTCCTAGCAATGATGCTTTCTGTTCATATAACATGAAAAATTACTCCTATTCAAGAATAAAATATAGAATCTGGTATGTTTGGTGAAGAATCCATACTAACTTTAAATGAGAATTTCTGTTGTATTTTCCTGAATTTAATACATCAACTCCTACATCCAGCTCCAATATTGTACAATGAAGGAGAAGACCCAGGAGGTATATACATAGCGGAGGGAGAGAGAAAATGCTGTATGAATTTATCCACTACATGCCTCCTAAACTAATTTACTTCTCTGAGTGCTACTCAACAACATGTCAGCATTCGATTTTTCTGTATCGAATTATACAGGGTGGAAAGTCCTTACTGGTGTAATAAAATTATTTAATAAAATAAATGGCATGTTCAAATCCATGGATCATATAAGGTCATTATGCTGAGCAATAGGTCACCTAATCTGAAATTAGGGTATCTGAATAAGCTTGGTGTGCCAGCTGAACTTTTGAACTTGAGCACCTAACACTTTCTCCTGTGGATGTTGTGTTGGCCAGAACAGCTGCATTTTATTGGAATTCTACAGAAGTATCATTCAAATTTGCATCATTGGTGAAGAAAACTTCTCTCCTAAAGAAACGGCTGATGCGAAGCTCAACTTTACCTCCTCTGTCTCCTGTCATGCCTTGGTATGCTACAGAAATATTAAACAGGTCCAACTAAAAGTCATTTTAACAACAAATCCTAGTCTGTACAGTGATAAAACACCATACTAAAAGTAGACAAAAGCTTCCTTATGTACAGCAACAGTTTCAGGATACCAGTAAGGTTAGATGTACTGTTTCCATTTGGGTTATCTGTCCTAGCTACACAGTGCAAGTCTGCTAAATGGAGCAACAGCCTTAGTCTAAGGAAGGCCATACTGGCATCTGGCCAAGGTCCATTGTTTCTTCCAGACAGTATGATACAGTTCCCCACTTGCCATGCTTTCTTCATCTGGACATTTTTGCTACTGGCAGTAGGCTTCTGTAGTCCACAAAGAACCAATCTGAATCTTCAGTCTTTTCTTGAGGCTAGGATTTCCTAACTAGTACCTTTCTTTTCCCATTCCTGCAAAGAAAAAGAAAAAAAGGGTGTGTGTGTGCTTATTAGCTACTGAAGTTGCAACTAGTTTATATAGTGTTTTTGTTTATTTTGTTTCTCCACATAATCTACAGATCTAATATTTCCTGGTGATCTCCCATCCAGATGCTACTACCAATTCCAATGACCTACCAAACCTGGAATGCCAAGTGGTGGCGCAGGGTTAGAGTGCAGTACTGCAGGCTACTTCAGCTGACTGCTAGCTGCAGTTCGGCAGTTCAAATCTCACTCGGCTCAAGGTTGACTCAGCCGTCCATCCTTCCGAGGTGGGTAAAATGAGGACCCAGATTGCTGGGGGCAATATGCTGACTATGTAAAACCGTTTAGAGAGGGCTGTAAAGCACTGTGAAGCGGTATATAAGTCTAAGTGCTATTTGTTTTGCTACATAATTCCAGATGCCTTACCTTTGCTTTCTGCAAAACTGTACCTTTCCCTGTGACCATGACAGATAAAGGACGGTTTTTTAATGCCATTGCTGAATTGACAGGTGAATTTTCTGTGCTATTTGTAGAATTAGCAACTTTCATCTATATTTAGGAAAAAAAGAGAATAGTGATCACACAAACTTTAATATTTTAAATTAAATTTTATCAGTTGCATATCAGAGTTCATGGAATCTTCAGGTTGTGGATATGTGGAGTGTGGAAGTATAAATTAATGTTGCATTCGGTTTGCAATTAATGGAAACAACCGATTCTGGTGTTGTGCTTTCATGTAGCAAGAATGAAGAATTCTTTCCAATTTTGGCCAAAGTACCAATGAGCCATATGGGTACTGTATGTCTTACAATATCAGTGAAGCAAGAGCTCTTCTTGTGAATTGAAGGCCTACACTATTAACTATTGTGTTTTTTAAAGTATGAGAAAAGATTCAATCACAGAACTCTTGCCTCACACATATATGAACAAGTTGCTGACAAGCATTCTCAAAGTAACAGGCTACATACTTTGGGACTTGCGTTTTCCATGTGTGTGGTATCCACTGTAGTGCCAAGTGTAACTGGACCAGACTCTGCTTTTCTGAGATTCTCTTTTGCTTCAACAAGTCTTAGCTCCAAGTCAACACGCTGATCTTCTTTCTTCTTACACTCTTCTTCTATCTCTTTTAGCTTCTGTTCCATTGTACACAGCTTATTCTTATCTGCCAAGGAAAGAATAGGTATATAGAAAAAGCAATCAATTATCTATCTATCTATCTATCTATCTATCTATCTATCTATCTATCTATCTATCTATCATCTATCTATCATCTATCTATCTATCTATCATCTATCTATCTATCTATGTCTATGATCCATCTCATATGCCTCCATAGATTTCTTTTCTGATGTCTTATCCTTTCTTTCCCTTCACTTTTTTTGTTATAGGACAGAAAAAAATAATAAAATTAACATTAGAGGCAATAAGACACTCTAGGCAAAGCCTTTTTACATCCTAAGAATATATGGCAGGGATGGTCTTTAAGGCATCCAAATCTTAAAGCATTTATATTTTTTAAACAACTTGAACAGATTCTAGAATATCAAACTAGGAGTGTAGATCAGCAAAATAGATAAAAAAGTATTCTTAATGCTTTCTTCCAGTTACTGTATCATATTGACTTCAGCTTATTCCCTCAATCACTGTTCATGGACACTCCTAGTTTAGACCTCTACACACTTCCAAGAGAGAAAGGTTAGGGACAACTGTGGACAAAAGAAGAGCTACTTATCAAAAGAATCAAAACAGTGTATCTGTTATTCTCCAAAAGATTATATGAAACTTTTCTTCTGAAGAAGCAACACTAAACAGGGCAAGAACCTGCTGGTAACTCAGCCATCATCCAGCAGTCTCATAAAACACAATCACATCACTTCATGCTTAAACTGATTTCCTGTTTTACGCCAAGCACCAGGTAATGAAAATAAGCCGAGCAATGAAAGTTTACCTGAGCAGTTCATTATCATCTCTTTCAGCTCCCTTTTCTCTTTTCGAAGCTTTGCCAGCTGAGAGCGGATTTCTTCTTTGTCTTTCTCCAAGCCTTCTCTCTCCTCTGAATATCGCTTCACTTCAGCCTCTGTCCTGTTCTTGCCTAGTTTTGTTTCTACAGGGGTTGTGAATTTATTTACACTCTCTTAGTGCAGGAATCTTTCCCAGTGACAGAAACTACAAACACTAACACAATGGTTGAATGCAATTGAAAACAAGAGTGGCAGCATATCTACATTTATCTTCTGAGCTACTTGAAGTGCCCAGATAAAAACAACAACACCTGACCTGACTACAAAAGCCGCCTGTAACCATGAGGTAGAAGAACTCTGTCCTAGTCTGTTGTCATGTAGAGGGAGAAAGCCAGTAAATTAAGACAGTATCAGAAAAATAATAAAAGATTAGGCTGCTGTTCACTAAATCCTCATTAGCAATTAGCCAATAGATCTACAGCAGGTTTATGACTTAACAAAGTGTGGCCATAAATAGAGATGATCCAACTGCATAATAAAAATGTGAACTAAATATACACTATTGCTGACACCGTACCTACCTGGATTCATCACTTTGGGCTTTTCTGTTTTTTCCTTTGGTGCAGCCATAACCACAGTGGGATCACTCTGAGGAAATATAATTTGCTGCTGTTGTGTCTGGATTTTGACTGTACCTGTCCATGGAGGTGGCACCTCATCTATGTCTGGAGGCCTCTGTTTGAGAAATAAGATGAGCCCATTTGGTCTAGAGGTTAAGGTATCAGAAATCAGGAGACTTGAGTTCTAGTTCTGCCCTAAGCATTAAAGCCAGTTGAGTGTGAGGCAATCACTCTCTTTCAACCCAACCCGCCTCACCTTCCCTTATTATACCACACTTCCCTATACTATAGGGAAACTGTGAGGGGAAAGTAGTACTAGGTATGTTTGCCAACTTGAGTTATTTATAAAAAATAATAAAGACAAGATTTTAAAAAGAATCTTAAAAAATATATAAATTGTCCAAGCCACCATTGAAAACAGAGGGGTAGCATCTGAATCCCCAAGGTAACCATTGCCTACAAAATGCTTACTAATTGTAATATTTAATATGAAAGAAGAAAATGTTTAAATACATGACTAGAAAGTTTTTCATCTGAACTAAGTTTAATTTTAAGGAACTGTAAAAGAAAAAAAAGTCCAGTTTTGACCAAGCTGCATCCACTATTTTTTGGAGAGTGACCTGCAGCAAAGTATAACTATCAGTTCAGAAAATTTGTTAAAATGAGTTAAGAACAGAGCTAATTCTAGGAATAAAACTGTCTTTCTTTAAACAAGGAACAAAATCATTTGGAACTTCTATCAATGCAGCATATTGCTGGGTCTGTAAAAATGTTTTGAAAGGATTTGTGAAAAAGAAAAAGAAAAGCTTTGAACCTAGCAAGGTTATGGGTTAATCATGACAACCAGAATTGTTACACAGGATGTAAATAGTATTATGGATAGTCCTTGGTTAATGTTTGAGGTTAATGCTGAGTGGCATTGAGTTATTTACATCCTTAAAGTTATGACAGTTGTAATACCTGCACAGTCACATGATCAAAATTCAGGCAGTTGGCAGCCCACCTGCATTTACAACTGCAGGGACACTTTAATTCCCCCACCTGCCTATTTCTCTTCAATCTCTGCATTTTTGGTCACCCTGAATAGCAACACTTCTGGGAGGTAATGGTGGAGCCAATGGCACTGGGACTAAAGTAGAGGCCTGGGAACTTCAGCAGTCACAGCTGGATGTCACTGTCCCCAGGTTTCAGCTCCAGTACTGCTTGTGCTGCAGATGGTGCCTCAAGCCCAACCCAGGCTCCAGCTGCCCAATTGACCGTGGCTGTCTTCTTCCTTCTGCTATTGAGGAGCACCCAGCTTGTTCCTATGCAAGGCAGCTGCTGGTTGCACAAGGCCTTCTCCCCAAGACTCCACATCCATTTGCCAAATCATGTACACCCCTCTCGTGATGCTTTAAAACGGTGGAATTAGCCTTCTGAAGCATCACGAGAAGAGTGCATATGATTTGGAGAAAGGCAGGTACAACCTTCTTGCGAGTTTGTCTCAGAAGTGTTCAAGAGGAAGCAGTCTCTTACCGTGCCCAGGCTTGGGGTTAAGCAGAATGTTTTAGATCTCATCTAGCAACCAGTGGCATTCAGTTAATGACAGATGGAGACTGATGGGTTTTCCATTGCCAGGTCAAGTGACAACGTGCTTTATAGCTTAGCAACAGAAAGTAGGGTCCCAATTATAATCATGACCTGAGACTATCTGTATAAGCTTTACATACAGAAGCTTGTACTAGCTTTATTTCTGATAATAGCATGGGCTGACCTTACTATGATTTGACTCAGTGCCTCAAAATTTCACATTACTACAAAGGCTCCAAGCCCGCCTTCTACTGATACTAGCTCCTTGTAACATGTACAACACCCTTTACTATAAGTAACTCCTTTCCAACTAGGGAAAAGGACAGTAGCTTGGTTCTTGCTCTCTTTCCCTTCAGGATCACCTCATCTGTTTCATTTTATCTGTTTTGTCCAATATACAGTTCAGAACCTCTAGGAAAGGATAGACTATTATTTGTCCCCTTCACATGAGATTAGATTGTTCTATCGCTGACAATGGCTATCCAAAGTCATATGCATTTCCCATTACCTGCTATCTTTGTATTTCAATTTCTCTCATTCCAGATGGCCATACTATTTAAAAATATTGGGAACTGCAGACCCAGCATGTGCGGAATGTGTCAGTCCAGAGAAGGGTATTGTAAGAATACATAAAACTTTATTGCTCTATAGTACCTGCTCTGGAATTTCCATTGCACTTCTGTTTAGTTCTGGTTCTTTTTGCACCATGGTTGAGTCTTTCTCAAAGTCCACCGAACTCTTGCTCATAGATCTTTGTAAAGGTGGAGACACCGAAGGAGTAGACTGACCCTGCTTTGAGCAAGCTCCAGGCAGCAAGGATTTCACTGGCGTGAGGTCTAGATAGACTCTGTCTTGTTCCCCTTCACATTTACTTCCATTTGGAGGCACAGCATCCTGTAAAAGGTGGCATGTTCTGAATAATAATTTCACTTAAAGAAGAATATTCTGCTTAGAGTAAAAAGTGTCTATTTGACAATGTGAATTCAACACTGTTACACCTTGTTTAGTAATGTGGATTTACATTCAATGAATTTATAATAAAAATACAGTACAACTTTCTTTAAATATTACTGACAAAAATCACTTTGCAATCCTCCCTCTCCAAAATTCAGTGACTGCTGCTTTAGAATGATAAACAAACTAGCCAATTCTGCAAAAATCTCACCATGGTAGCCTCTGGAATGTCCACATCATCATAGAGTTCTTCTTGGTTTCCCATTCTCTTTGGCAGGTTGTCAATGTAAGTGTTGGGTTCAGAGTGCTTTCTTTGCATTAAGCTGAAAGACATGAAAGCAAACATGCTATCAGAGTTTCAGACACCATGAGCAGTGATAGCTCTTAAATCCTGATAGTTACCGTCTATCTTTGGATGTGGCCACTGCTCCTGACTTCTACCAGACACTCAAGACTGTGCAGTCCAATGAAGCATTTACCATGTAAGAGTCCAATGAAGCAGGGTACAACAAAAACCAAAACACTGGTTCTTATCACCAAGAGGCCAAGTATGTCACACACCTGCGTAATCATGCAACAAGGGGTCCACTATAGTTTTGAAAGAATTTTAATTTTGATACCAAATGTTTGTCTCAGAATATTTGGTAGGCCTTAGGCTGGAAAGTTAAATAAATGGGCAGCTATAGAAATCAAATAAATGAATGAGATAAACACAATTGTATTTCAGATAAATACAACAATTTGCATCTTCATTCGTTTTCCCCACATATTTTCCTTAAAATGGGATTTTCTCCCTGTCCAATCTGTCTTTTTAGGGGTGGAATCTTCATTCAAAGGTTGCCTTTTGGGAACATAATATGGAAAGAAATCATTAAGATATTTTTCTTACTTTTTCTTTAGTATAGCAGTTTCATCTGAGTGTGTCATACATGGGATACATTTACACAGCAGTATTTATTCTTTTCCAACTTTCTTTGTACAAGGAGTAATAATCCTGTTAAAATTTGCATTCAATTTAAAAGAAAATCCCAAATTCTTATTTAGCAGAGTCAATAAATATACTACTAAGCCACCAAAAGGAAGCAGATTCTGAATGCTAGCATAGTAACTTACAATAATGAGTTTTTTGCTGCAGAGACAATGCAGGAAATTCTGTCAGCATCAACATAATCATAAGTAAGTTCCTCAGGATCCGTTTTCGAGCCAGATTCTGACAAAAGGACACCAAGCCAATGGCCCATTTCTTCAGAAGACTTTGTCTATTAAATAAATAAAAATAGAACCAGCCATTATAGCTATAGTTCAAACCTCTTCTAATCAGCAGTTTAGTAAATCTCTAACCAGTGGTCTCTACAAATCCTTGGATCTAAAGAAAAATTGGAAGTAAGCAGAAGAAAAGACAAATTCTGTACCTTTCCCAATCAGCAATGTCTCAATAATATTTTCTGAAGACTTGAACTATTTGGCTAAAGAGTGAGCATACAAATTTGCTCATTGTTCAAAGATACTTACTTAAGAGATAACAGGGTTTGAGAAGTTAGGAAATTATGTTCTGCCCAAATCTCATGGAAACGAAATCATTCATGCTTGAAATTCAATGATTCACAGATCCATATAAACATTTAAATATTTGTGAAAATTCTATATGCAAGGTAGGATTTGTCCTGAATAATAAGTAAGAGTTTAGCTGTTCAGGGGGGAAAGCATGCCAGAATTTCCAAAAAGCATTTCATCGAAAGATCTTTCTCTTTTTCCCCAGAAGATGGCACCAATTTGATTTTCTAAACATTTCTGTACCAGACCGGTACTAAAATAAATACTGAAATTTGGTGGTGAAACATGAAGGAAAGTGTCACAGGCTAGCTCTACAATCAAAGGGAAAAAATGTAGTAACGTGCAACATGATACTGACACCAGCTTTTTATATTTGTATCCTGATATCGGACGTCACCTATAAGTAACAGGGTTTACGTGAGCCTCTAGATGCCTATGGAAAATACAGTATGCAGTAAGCACCATGAAAAATCTATGAGAAACAATTATTATAATTTCTAGTTGCTTTGAACTAAACTGCTATATCCATATGGTACCTTAACTTTGTGAATGAAACTAGTTTGAAATAACTGTCCTCCTTATTCTGGCTCCATCATACTCAGCAATTTGACTGCTAAAAACAAAACAATACTCAGAGGCTCTGGCAATCCTACCCTTGGCTGAAAACATTCCTCCCACTACAAAATGTAGGAAATTTGTCACATTTTCCTCCTCCTACTCAAATGTTGCTGATGTCAGAGAATCTAAGATTAGCAATAAACAAAGAAAAAACAACAACTCTGAGTGAAAGTAATAGAGGTAAGCAACTTGTTTTTCAAATCAACCTCTCCTCCAGGAGAAATTAAATATAACTCAAGGGAGATTATAGGAAATTAAGATTGCATTTTATTACTTGTTTATTCAAAAAAAAAAGGAAGATACAAGATTAGAATTAGAAGTTGAAATTTGAACTTATACTGTAGATACCCATATATAATGTAGATACTATTATACTTGGAGCAGAACTCTATTGCTGACATTCAAATTGTTTTAATGAAAACCATGTACATAAGGTAAAGCTGCACCAGCTACTACATATTATATAGTATCTTGCAATCTGTGCACAGCCTGCAAACCTTGGCCTAATTTTAGATCACTCCCACAGTTGTTTTACTTTCTTGTTCCTTTTTTTACACTTCCCTCCAGCATTATTGAGCTCACAATATCATTCCTTATATTAATAAATTTAAGTACTCTGTTTCCTATGTGTGTTTGTAGGCATGAGTAAGAGAGAGAATATGCCATTTGGAAGTGGAGCTAGGGTGGAAACAGTCAACATGGAGAAAAGAAGTTGGGCCCCTCAGCCTGAACTTTTAAAAAAAATTAAAAACAACAACTAAAAAGTGAATAGTGGGAGGTAGAACAAAAGGTTCAGGGCAAGGAATCATTTGAAGCAGATTCATATTTATTTATTTTTGAATGCACAGTTGACTTATTGAACTATAAAACTGCTGATATAGTGCTCAACATATTTTTTTCTCTCACAAAACAAGAAGTATTATTTTAGGTATTATCAAATATAGAGAGGAAATATATATGGCCAACCAATGAAAAAAGCTTAAGATTTCTACAGACTTTAAAAGTAGAGTCATCCAAGAAGCCAATGGACCCAGAAAACAAGAAAGAAAAGGGGAGAATAAGAAAAAGGACACAGACTTACTGTAAGTTTCCACCCTGTTGTTATACTAGCATCATAACCCAAACATTTTCTCCAAAGAACAGCCCTTAAAGGGTAAAAATGGTTCTACACTGCTGTGCCCTGCATCTCTTTCTGGGAACTCAAATATTGAGGACTTATCGGTAGTGTTATTTTCCTGCTGTTTAAAATTACCCTATAGTTGCTATTTTAATTATAGTGCTTCACCTAAAATTACAGGTATTATTTTCTCACTATAAGTTACCTTCTGGATTAATTTGGCTGAAATGTAAGGAAAACAAATTAAAAGTTCATTTTGCTCTCTCTCTCTCACTCTTGTGCTTTCTGTATTATGTTTCTATGCTACTCAATTAAATAAGCTGTGGATAGGTAACATACGTTATTTAAATTGGCTCTATGCAAAGAAAGGAAGCTTTAAATGGGTTCCAACACAGCATTGTGATAGGTTGCCATGAATAGCTACTAAATTGTGTTTACCAGCTTCTGGAGAGAATGACACCCCATACCTCTAACGTGGCCAATTCTTCACCCTTGTGCAGGATACGAAATGAATAGACGTGGTCAGGGCTTGGGTCTGGGATGATTTCACATCCCACCAGGTTCAAAGCTGGTTGAGCTGCCTTGTTTCTGTTTTTGTCCTGGTAGAAGTGGAGCTGGCCATCCTTCACATGACACCAGCAGGATTTCCATTGGCTGTTCACTAGTACATTTAAATATGCTGTGAAGAAACAAATGCTGTTTTCATAATATGTTCTTTCTTAATGGAGCCCAGAATACTTTTTCAATGCCCTCTAGAGATGATCTGTTTTCAGTGGATAAGAACTGGCTAATATACACAATTTTATTGCTCTAGGCAGAGTGCTAAATTAATAGATCTCTAATATTCCTTCCAACACAATGACCATGTTAGTCATGCCACCATACAAACTGAGATCCAAATTCTAATATTAAAAAGCACCTATTGTAACTAATTAATTGATAAAATTGCAGGCATCGCTATCCAACTTCCAACCCCCAACCAAATATAACCTATGCTACATAAATAAGTTATTGTTCAATGGTCAAAAATTGGATTACATTTTGAGCCAAAACAATGTCAAGAAGAATCTTAGAATGACTCTCAGAATTCTCCCAAAGGTATTACTATACCTTCTATGGGTTTTTACAAGACCTAAAAGAACACTGGAAGCCTGATTTCTATTATTTTCTAGTCACAATGGCTATACTATAGTTCTGCATCATTCTCTAAGATTGTCTCCCTGCAAGTAGCAGAAATTCAAATAAACACAGAAAAGTATGTGCATTTCTTAAAAGTTACTTACTGCAGGTATCCAAAGATCTTTCTGTATTGTCCATGGAGGAAGACTTCTTTCGCCCAAGATTCATCAGGTTGCTAAATTTTAACCCTGGTGTGCATTTCTTCTTAGCTAAATAATTTTGAAAGCTACATATTAAATTCTGTTGCAGGAGAAAATTTTATTTATTTTATTTATCATATTTATATCCCGCACCCATCTCCCACAGAGGGACCCGGGGCGGCGCACAGGAAAATTAAAAAATACAAATAGACAAATATACAAAAATACAAAAACTCTTAAAAACCATATTGAACCCAACCCTGCGCTAAAACATAATTAAACAAAAACAAAATGATTCGTATAAAATTGGATGCAATTATATATATTCACAACAGTATGAAGAATACTTGCATAGCCAAACCAGTTTAGATAATCCAAGATTTTAAAAAACAAGCAAGGTTTTTTGCTATTTTTTGAACATGAAGCTTGTTTCTTACAGGGGCTATAATGAACCAGACATTTTTCCTTCTTGAAACACTTGAAGGAATGCAAAGGGTTACAGAAATGATAACCTACTTATGTGCCTGAAGATATTTAGCTGTTCTTGACTGAGTGATGTTACCTTGATAATTATGAAATATGTACTTGTAGAGGCAAGTATTCAAAAAGGGAGGTATGAAAAGTACACTTGTTGGGAAAAAAATGCCTCCTATTTTAAGTCCGCTTGGAACAAAACAAAGCTTGTTTTTCATACCATTTCTTTCCTGCTGTCACTGGAGCCATTGTAAGGTAGGTTGGATAGGACGTAAGCAACAGCACTGTACACCAAATGTGTAGGTTGTCCTTTTTAACCTACTAAAAATATGCTGATATGACTGTTGACACGTGCTTATAACTTTCTGCTGGGATTGAAGTATTTATATCTTTTAAGTAATTTCTGAACCACTATTTCAATACAATTGTATTTTGATGGAGCTAAAAAAGGCCCATCTGTTGCAGGAACTGGGTATGTCTAGTTTAATGAAAAGAAGAACTAGGAGAGACATGATAGCAGTGTTCCAGTATCTCAGGGGTTGCCACAAAGAAGAGGGAGTCAAACTATTCTCCAAGGCACCTGAACAAGAAGCAATGGGTGGAAACTAATCAAGGAGAGAAGCAACTTAGAACGGAGGAGAAATTTCCTGACAGTTAGAACAATTAATCAGTGGAACAGCTTGCCTCCAGAAGTTGTGAATGCCCCAACACTGCAAATCTTTAAGAAGATGTTGGATAGCCATTTGTCTGAAACGGTATAGGGCTTCCTGCCTAGGCAGGGGGTTGGACTAGAAGACCTCAAAGGTAACTTCCAACTCTGCTATTGTATTGTATTGTATGTCTGCATCGGATCTCCCTCAAAGTTGTATGAAAGCATCACCTAGCAGCCCTTGAGCTGGCAGAAAAGTATTGTAGCATAAACTGTGCTGCCCCTATTGCTTCTCCTACGACAGGGATGTCAAACCCGGTCGCATCACGGGCTGTATCATCACATATCAGGATTGGTCCAACTCTGCTATTGTATTATTGTATTGGTTTTGCTCTTGCGGAGCTGGAGTGGGCATGGCCTGGGTGAGCTGTATCTGGTCCAGTTTGACACCCCTGTGCTCTAATAATGAGGCTATTAATTGGCGAGGTCCCTATTTATTGTGGCCAAAGTAGGGAACAGAAATAGTGGGTCCTGCAAATTTATCTCCCACCCACTAAGTCAGGGGTAGGGAACTATGGCTCTTTTATGACTCATGGACTGCAGTACCCAGAATTCCTGAGCCAGCATGGCTGGCTCAGGAATTCTGGGTATTGCAGTCCATGTGTCATAAAAGAGCCATAGTTCCCTACCCCTGCACTAAGTATTTAACCCTCTCTTACCCGTTCTAATCCCCATAGGATAGGAGGGGCCAAGCTTAGTAGGATTAGCAACTAGTGGCAGGAGCTCCATCCATAGTTACTTTACTCCCACAACTTTTTCTGCCTGTTAACTATTCTCAAGCTGTTTCTGTGTATGGCTGTATCTGGGTTCTAAAATATTGAAAGATAATAGCACAGAGGAGGAGCACAGAGGTAATATTCGATAGCTGTTCATCAGGCTATTTTGTGTGCAGAAATAATGCTCTTTTGAAACAGCTTTAATCCTTATTTAAAACAACAACAACAACAAATCATAGCTTAAAAGCACAGAGGGACATGCAAAATGAAGTGGGACAACTTAACTAGAACTGCAAGAGAACAGCAGTACATGCAGTGAATGACCAGAAGTCCAGTTCTAACCTCAGAATTAGCAAAACTCAGGAAGTAGCTGGGGGATGATCATGCAGAACCTACATGCCAGAGTAGACTTCTTGGAGTTTGTTATTTTGTTTTCCCATAGTATTTAGTGTCACCAAACAGTTACCATAGTATTTAGTATCACCAAAGTCAGAATGAAGTAAACAACAAGATTGTCCCTCCCATCACAGCATAAGTAATTGTGGAGTTACCGATGAAGGAACTACCACTGTATAACTCTGTTCCTGGGAACATTCATTAGTCAGGAGGAAGTTCTATTGTTCCTCAAAAATAATGATGATAATAAAGAGTTAAAAAAAAACAACAAGCTATATAAAATCCTTATCTACTGTAGCAACGGAACACCTTCAGAACACCTACTGGCAGGATACACCCAATTGTCCGTCTCCCAGCACAGCCTGTTTACTCTTTCAAAATAATTGTAATCTTGTCTAAATATCAGGTTTAGAAGCGTGCCAGGAGCATGTTTTTAGGATCAGCTCTTCAGAAACTCCAGTTAAATTTTCTAAGGACAGGTGACTCTGCAGAAGGCAGGCCTCTGCCACCTATTCCAAAATGGATGTGGATAGCAACTCACAATAACTAAAGGGAAGGGATTTGCCTGCAGGAGCCTAAAGCAGCAAACTGAGCAGATCTTAGCTCCAAACCACATCATCAGCTAAATAATAAAGTGTGCCAGATCATGTCCACAGCAAAGATTGTGTTGGGAGAGACAGCTATTTTCAAATGCCTCAGATATGGGCTGGGGATGAGACAAAAGCCACTTAATGAGTACATGGCAGGAGAAAAAAAAAGCTGAAGCATGGTTATGGTTGGAGGGAGGTGAGATAGACTCTTGTGATTAAAAGCCGAGCTTTTTTCATTTGAGCCATCCTTTTTACTGGGGAACTGGGGAAAGTGTTTGCAAGCATTCTTTTTCAAGTATTTGCAAAGCTCATCAGGTTTTTACAATAATCTGCAAGGGATGACTGAAAACTCAGATGAGGTCTGTTGCAAATAGAGGGTGTTTACTGGGTGTTATTGTGGCTGTCCTTTTCTGTTTCTATTTACACTAAATCCTTTATTGCCATTTTGGTGAAACTTTAATTCTTGGGATAAATACACATAGTACCTCTTGTAAGCAAGCACATAACTACAATATATATTCTTGGCATGCAAGCTCACTGGTTAGGTTTACTGCAGTTTCTCAACAATTTAAGAAAGCTGCTACAAACCTCTGGCCTGATATTGTTTCTAATTCAGTTCCAGAAAAAAATTACCCAGCTAATAATCAAATCTAAAATATGCTTCCTTTCAAATTTCAACGTTAAATGAAATTTAGTGTCGGGTAAAATGCCTCCTCTGATGATATTATTCTGAGTAGCAACATTTTCATTCTATATTGAGAAAAGGAATCACGATATAATGCCTTCTTTTTTTCAAATTCCCTCCTTTGGAAAGGAACCATAGCTTAGCAGGAGAGTATAAGCATTTTATACAGAAAGTCCCACATTTGATTCTTAGTTTTTAATTAAACATTCAGATAGGAGATGTAAAGGATTTCTTTCTGCTCAAAACCCTGGACAACCATTGCCAGTCAAAACAGTAATGGATTGGACTGGCAAACAGGAATGTGCACGTTTTCTATGTTCTACAAGGTACTCTATTTCATTACCCCTGGTAGAAACTACATTGTTCAATTATTGTGGATAACAAATTAACTTGGCAGAGAAACTCTTCTATCCAATTCTATTTCAACCAGGCAATCTGCAAATTCAATACACAGCAGAGACAGTTTCTTTAATTTCTCTCTTCCTCCTTCTAATTCAAATTTCTCCTGCCCAGAGCCCTGCAGTTGTCATGGGATTACAATTCACAACATCTATGAAAGGTACTACAGTGTTTCCCTAAAAATAACATCTGATCTTATTGGGGGGGGGGACGACAAAATAAGCACCAGATCTTATTTTGGGGGGATGTTCTACCTGCTTACCTTAGGACCACCACAGCCAGGCCTCCCACACCCCGACATCTATTATGCCACTGTCCAAATTCTTCTGCGGCCGCTCGTAGCCACTCGCGACCATACACTACATGACTCATCGTGACAGGAGACTGCATGGTGTGTTGAGCTATTGCATGTGGCACCTCTTGTGCGATGTGCGACATGGTGTCTTGTCGCAAGCAGCAGCACCAGCACAATGAGCCACATGGCATGCCACAAGTGGTGGCACCAGCGTGATGAGCCACACAGCATCCTACTACAAGCGGCAGCAAAAATGGAGCAGCACAACAGGTGTCGGAGTGTGGAAGACCTGGCCATAGTGGTCTAAGGTAAGCAGGTGCAGGGCACGTTGGCAGTTCCAGTCCCTCACCGCCATCCTAGCTTGATTTTTATGTATGTGCCTTGCCCCACCTTGTACAACCAGATGGTGGTCGGGACTTAACTATGATTTATTTTTGGGGTAGGACTTATATTTGGCACAAGCATGAAAATCAGGCTAACTTTCTGAATTGAAAGTCATGTTACCATCTTTTGTTTCCACCAGCTCCATGTGACCATCAGTGTTGCTTCCACTCTCTGAGGGCTCCACCTGCAAAAGAACAAAAAACAGTCTCCATGACTAAAGAAAATTATAAAGTATTAGGTTGAAGAACTCTGCTGCTGTTGGAAACTTATATTTTGTGTTTGGAGAAATGTGACAAAATGATGGGTGGTACAGTGAAAAAGCATGAATATTGATGTATCTATTGCTCTTGGAGTGTTATCAGATTTACAAATCCTCTCTAAATAAACAGTTGTTTCTTTTTTATTTGATTTCAGGCAAACAGCAACACAACTTGATTGGAATACCAGATACACGAAACTTGGAGAAACTTGGTCTTTCAACCAAGCTTCCTCATTGCCCAGTGGCTGGTTGATTGGTTTAGAACATGTTCATTTAATTATACAGTAATACTGATATTAAAATAAAAACAAATATAACAGTATGTTCTATGAACTGTCCTTTTACTCTAAGTTTAAATCACCATAGATTTCTTTTTTAATGATCCAAGAAGTCTATTGGGGAAAGATATGTTCACTACATCCAGGAAAATACAGCTTTTTTTATGTGTCCCTCTTGGGACACATAAGCATTATAGGATTCTGAATGTAAGCTCATTCTGAATTTTGAAGCCATGTAGAAAGTTAACTTTAAAAACTCCTTGGCATCAATTGACCAAAAAAAAGTGAATTAGATACCACCCAAATAATAATCAGACCACTCCCTAAAACTGCACATTAGCTAGCAGCTTCTTGTAGATATTTAAAAACATATAGAATCCTGCAGAGCTGAATTAAGTGGCATAATGTAGAGGAACAACATAGTGGTACTATTTCAGCCTCTTTTGCTGGATGGAAATATCTAGGATTGTAGAGTTAATCTTTTCCCTTCCAGAGTCATTTAGCTCCCATTCCCACCATTAAAAAAATTGTTGGGTCCATATACGAATGAGTTAAGCCTTATCCATGGATACTGAACACTATCCATCACTTTCATAGACCAAATCCAAATTGGAATAGAGTTAAGCAATTTAATAAGCAAACTGTTTTGCAAATGTATCACAGCAGGTATTGAGAACACTCCCTTCTCTTCTCCAGCTCAGAACATAGTAGCTCCAACTGAAACAACATCAACAACTCCATAAGGCAAATTCTGTGCTGACTTACCGGTAGGAAAGAAGACCTTACTATCATCAGAGTAGCCTTTTCTGCTAGGTTACGTTTGACTACATTTGTTCCATGTTTCCCATTCCAGATACTTTCCTTAGACTTCTGTGGGGGTGTATGCGGGAACCCCACATCCACCCCCACAGACTCACTAGAGATGAGCCTAATGCTGGGAAAGATTGAGGGCAAAAGAAGAACGGGACGACAAAGAATCAGGTGGCTGGATGGAGTCACCGAAGCAGTAGGCGTGAGCTTAAATGAATTCCAGAGGATGGTAGAGGACAGGAAGGCCTGGAGGAATGTTGTCCATGGGGTTGTGATGGGTCGGACACGACTTCACAACTAACAACAAGAATATAGTTTTATATATATTATAAAGGCCAGTAAACACTCAGCTCCACTCAGTAGCCCTGACTCCGCCCTGAAACAAGGGATTAAATGATTGTAAAAAGAAAAGGGAAAAATATTGCTTTTTTTAATATAACGTTTTCCCCTGGATTTGAACAGAACTAAATCTATAAGCTCTCTTTAAAAGCAATTTGAAACAAACTTATTGCGAAAATAAATGGATACAAAGAAGTGCTGTTGTGAAGGGACGGAAAGATGCTTGAAGCTGTTCTAATTGCAGTATCCAAAACAGGCTGGAGTTTTCAACCATTTTCCTGTTTTGATGGTGGGAATTACTTCCCTTATATAATCAAGTAGTTTTAAAATATTATGCAACGGAAGATTTAAGAGCTACATTTTAAGCATCCCTTTCAAAAGATAAGACATACTTTTGGATTATTGACCCGCTGGAAGTCTGGAACGTACTGATTTCCTTCACATGCCCCCTCTGGGTAGAGACCACTTATTTCTTGGATTACCTAGAAGGGGGCAAAAACACGATGTAAGCAATTTTGTCTTATGGCCAGCTAGAGCTTTTATTTTCTTCTGTGCTGAGAAGCATTCGGCTAATTTTCAATTCAATTTAAGCAAAGCAATTTTGAAGTTAAGAGATATGAAAATTGAGCTGCTTCAGAAACTTCTGCTTGAGAGTGAAACCTAGGAACATATATAAACAGCACACCCAATCAGAGGATGTGCTGGACAACCCTCTCCATTGTTCTACTCTAATTGGGAATGGCTTCTTACGTAACAGTCTCTGGGCATGTCAGTAGAGATATCAAGATGCAAAACACCACATGAGCCAACAACAGTTAAAAAAAAAAAACACCCTTTCACCTATTAGAAGAAAAAAATGATTTTAGTTTCTGTGCTATACTGACCACTGTAGATTAAAACAACTCACGAGAGGCATAGAAGATTATCTTGGGCTGACAAAGTAACCTTGTGTTATACCAATATGAGTGCATATATGTATTTTTTGCTGTGGTTAGTTTAATTTAGAAACAGAGGCTTGGTCCTTTGCCAGCTAGTGTTCTTGTGCTTTTAAAAGATTTACCAAACAGCATGTACTTGCTTTGTACTTGAACATTTTTACTTGACTATAAATTATTAAGCATTTCCTTGTGTTTTCACAGCTAACCTCAGTTCAGAGGTCTTTGGTATGGAAAATCAAGATGATCCAGATGCAGAAAAATCAAAATAATAAGTACAGAAATATCAAACAGCAAGGGCACGGCCACAGAACGTTGAACATTTATCTCTTGAAAAGTTTAGAAGCACAGTAATGTGTAAGTAAACCTGGAACTTAGAGGATTAGTTATAAGCATCATTCACTTGGTGGCATCCTAACTTTAAATGGTTGCCCAATGAGTGGTCATAACTCGAGGACTACCTGTATACAATTTAAATTAACATTATTGAAAATTCTCTAAAAATATATTAATTTAACAAGGAGCTTTGCTCTTCTAAATCATACATTTGCCCTTGGGCTCTAGTGAACTCATCAAGTATATTTTCCTAAAGGCATTGTGTGTATGTTTAAGAAGAAGTCTTAAATCACATGACTGGTAAAAAAAACAAGAATATTGGCTGCCAATTTCAGTATTGACTTTTGCAATTGTAGCTTCAACAAATCCTTCATCCTGGAGTAACAGGCATTGCCCCCCCAAAAAAAAAAAAGATAAAGGAGGCTCCACTCACTCTGAGCCATTGTTCTGCTTGGTCTTTACTTTGCAAACCCAAGACAATCACGTCTGCATTCATGGGGATGATCTTCAGCTTATGTTCCTGCTTTCTCAGATTCTTCTCCTTGTGAATAACACTGCAGCTCACCAAATTAACATCCAGCTGAGGACTATGGTCTTTGGAAGTCTTGTAGCACTGGGAACAAAATAAATATAGTAAGATTATTTATTACTTTTGTTAAAATTATTTAAAACATAGCTGCCCATCTTAAAACCAACTCTTGGATGGCTTACGACCAACCAATCAAGAAATAAATAATCATTTAAAAAAAAAGATAAAACTAAAAGAAAAAAGAAAAGAAAAATGTGGCCCTACAATTACAGTTTCCAGATGGTACTCAACACCATCTCATCCCATTCTGAACTCACCCTGTTGAAACCCTTGGGGGAAGAGTCAGGTCTTAATTGCTCTCTTGAAGGTTAAAAAAAGGGAAGGCTGATGGTCTCAGGGCCAATGGTGCTCCTTAGGGCAGAGATTGCAAAAGAAAAGGTGCTTCTCTAAGGACCCACAAATAGAAATGTTTAAGGGAAAGGACTTGGAATATACCTACTCTATCTATTCTGGTGGACAGGCAGATACCTCAGATAGAAGAATTTGTACAGCTAACTCATGCCATGTTTAATGGGGACCAAACCTGCTTAACCTCAATATCTAAAGAAATAGGCTTGCTATTTACTAAATATCTAAAGATAAGCTTGCTATTTACAGTATGTCACAGGTAATAAGTAATATTTATTTAAAGTG
Source organism: Rhabdophis nuchalis (assembly GCA_039707465.1). Lineage (NCBI taxonomy): Eukaryota > Metazoa > Chordata > Lepidosauria > Squamata > Natricidae > Rhabdophis > Rhabdophis nuchalis. Next base: position 61,760,026 of record CM077645.1, read on the forward strand.
AAGCCAACTGACATAAGGAAATGATGAAATAAATGTTTCATGAAATAATGAATGAAAACAGAATTGCTGGGGTTTACAAATCAAAAATTAAAACTATCCAATAAGAGTAAAAAGAAGGCCTCTACCAAACCTTCACATTTAATACAAATTGTACATGTGCCATGTAACTAAGTTTAGATATATCTAAACTTATTCAAGCATACATTCTCATCACCAATGTTGAAATGATATTTGGGGGGGAAGGGGAGGGAGAAGCAGCTTATTATTTACCTCAAGCATTAAAACCTCTATTCCTTTGTCTTATTTACAGTATTAATATCTTAATTACAGTATTCCTTTATACTATACTTCTCCTGCAAGAGTACATGTGATCCACCCATTTTTCTTTCTCAACAAATATATTGGAAGTGAGAATAGAGCACAGGTGGGTTCCTATTGGTTCAGACGTTCGGCCAAGTAGGTAGTAATTCGGCTGGCCATGCCCCCAAACTGGTTCTATCGGTGGCACCATAGGCGGTACCATCTTGGTTTTTAACCTACTGCTCATGTGCGCATAGTGCGTATCAAGCGTGTGCATGCTCAAAGAATGTGACGCCCAAAGAGCATCGCTGAGTGAACCGGCAGTAGTTGAAACTCACCCCTAGAATAGAGTAAGGAGAGACTATATTTGTGGTTTCTTCTTGTGTCATACTATGAACTATACCTCCCTCCGTATCTGTCCAAGCAGCTCTTCTGCAAACACTTCTAGTCTTGAGTACGATTAGCTCTTATTTCAAGAACAGAAAACCAAGTAACTTTCCATAACCTACTGACTGACTGTCAGAGGTAGGATAATAAAATTTGTAGTCCAAAACATCTGAAAATTACGTATGGTCACTCAATCAATCAATTTAATATTTGTAAACCGCTCCCTCTCCCCATAGGGACTCGGGGCGGTGCACAGGAAGAATAAAAAACACAATAAATATATACAAACATTTCTTTAAAAAACAAATTAAACCTAAACCTGTGCTAAAATTCCCCATTAAAACTAAGCTATACTAAAAAACTTCCCAATAAAACCCCAGAGACAGAGAGACTATCCTAGGCCAGCCAGACAGAAAAGATGTGTTTTTAATTTAAGACGGAAGGAGCGGAAGTCCGTGGTCGTCCTAATGTCGGGGGGAAGGTCGTTCCAGAGGGCCGGGCCCGCCACAGAGAGAGCCCTTCCCCTGGGTGTCGCCCGCTGACAAAGTCTAGTGGACGGCACCCGGAGAAGTCTCTCTCTGTGGGAGCGAATCGGCCGTGAGGATGTATGAGGCAGGATCCGATCCCGCAGATAGCTAGGTCCCGAGCCATGGAGCGCTTTAAAGATGATAATTAACACCTTGAAGCGCACCCGGAAGACGACAGGCAGCCAGTGCAGCTCGCGCAAGAGCGGTGTTAGATGGGTAAACCTGGCGGTTCCCATAATTGCTTGCGCGGCTGCGTTCTGGACTAGCTGAAGTCTCCGGGTGCACCTCAAGGGGAGCCCCATGTAGAGAGAGTTACAATAGTCCAGTCGGGATGTCACGAGCGCATGAGTGACTGTGCGAAGGGCGTCCCGATCCAATAGGTGGCGCAATTGGCGAACCAGGCGAACCTGGTAAAACGCCCTCCTGGCCACGGCTGTCACTTGATCTTCCATGGACAGCCGGGCATCCAGGAGGACACCCAAATTGCGCGCCCCATCCACTGGGGCAAGATGTTCGCCCCCTATGGCCAGCGATGGAGTGAGCTGGTTGAATCGGGCAGCCGGAAACCACAGCCACTCGGTCTTGGTCGGGTTGAGCCTGAGTCCGTTACTTCCCATCCAGATCCGCACGGCTTCCAGGCACTGGCACATCACCGCTACGGCATCGTTGGGGTGGTTTGGGGTAGATATATACAGCTGAGTATCATCAGCGTAAAGATGGTACTCTACCCCAAAACCACAGATGATCTCACCCAGCGGCTTCATGTATGTGTTAAACAGGAGAGGCGAAAGGACCGACCCCTGAGGCACCCCACATGTGAGGGGTCTCGAGGTCGACCTCTGCTCTCCTGCCAACACAAATTGCGATTGGCCAGAGAGGTAGGAGGAGAACCACCGTAAAACGGTGCCTCCCACCCCCAACCCCCCCAGCCGATGCAATAGGATACCATGGTCGATGGTATTGAAAGCCGCCGAGAGGTCTAATAGGACCAAGATGGAGGAACAACCCCCATCTCTGGCCCTCCAGAGATCATCAACCAACGCGACCAATGCCGTCTCGGTGCTATGCCCGGGCCGAAAGCCGGACTGGCGCGGATCTAGATAGTCAACTTCCTCCAGGTGATGGGGAAACTGTTGTGCCACCACACTCTCAACAACCTTCGCCAGAAAGGGAAGGTTGGAGACTGGACGATAGTTGTTTAATAGAGCTGGATCCAAAGAGGGCTTCTTAAGGAGGGGCCTCACCATCGCTTCTTTTAGGGAAGCAGGCAAGGAACCCTCACTTAAGGATGCGTTGACAACCTCTTGGAGCCAGCCTCGTGTCACCTCCCAGGATGCCAGTACAAGCCAGGAGGGACACGGGTCCAATAAACATGTGGTGGCTCGCAGTCGCCCACGTAACCTGTCCATATCTTCGGAAGTAACGGAGTCAAACTCCTCCCAAACAAGATCTGTCTCGTGGCATCCCACTGGGCCATCAATGGAGGGTAGCCCGTTCTGTATCTGAGCGGTTTTCTCCTGCAGAAAAATCACAAATTCCTCTGCTCTACCCTGTAGCGGGGCTTCCCGCACCCCCTGATGAAGTAGGGAGCGGGTCACCCTAAACAGGGCGGCAGGGCAGTTTTCTGCAGATGCTATGAGAGTAGCACAATGATGGCGTTTGGCCACTCTCAGCGCCACAATGTAAGTCCGTAAATGGGCTCTTACCTGTGTCCGGTCAGATTCAGATCGGGTGGACCTCCATCTTCTCTCTAGGCATCTCTTGCGGCGTTTCATCACCCGCAGCTCCTCGGTAAACCAAGGAGCCAGGGTGGTTCGCCGCCGCAAGAGAGGCCGCAAGGGCGCGACCCGATCCAAGGCTCCCACGGCCGCACTATTCCATGCGGCCGTGAGGTCCTCCATCGGGGCACGGGTCAGGGGTACAGGAAATGGCCCAAGCGCCGTCTGGAACCCATCCGGGTCCATCAGGCGCCTGGGGCGGAACCAGATTGGTAACTCCGGTTCCGCCTCCCCGCGGAGGGGAGCAGCGGTCGGAAAGACCGTATGGTAAAAGTAAAGTTGCCTTCACATCCTACTTATAGGCTTCCCAGAAGTATTTGGTTGTTTAGCTGGAGGAATCAAGTTCATAGACCCTGAATTTATTTGCCACCTCTCCTTTCTGAATTCTTCATGTTTAAAGTTTTAACAGAAAAACTTCAGGAATAATTTATATTTTAAACATAGCTTCTGGCTCACCAAATACTTACCAACAGTCTGTTGTCTTTAATCATGCAAAGCTGCTTGGCCCACTGGCCCAACCATTTCTTTCTCCAGAGAAAAGCACAGATCCGGGCATCTTTCATAAGTTCAATAGAGGCTTCAGGCGATGGCCACTGATGAGGGGCTGACTTGCCTTTACTGCTCTCTTCCTCATCGTAGGATTCATAGGAGCTGCTGACAGCTTCATCATCTGCATCCAAGGGAAAGAGACCATTACATTTATATCCAGATTAGAAAGGGATTCGATTTTTCTTTCCTCCACTATGTAAGCTCCAAAGCATTCCAAGTTGTACAACAGAAGTAAAGATAAAGATGGCTTGAGAACTTGCCAAGTTTAAACCATCACAATATGTTCAAGAAAATATGGCAACTTTACACGCATTCCACTTCAGCATGCAGAAGATCATTATCCAATCCAATTTTTAAATTTGATAATAATAGCCATCATATCTAGGCTGCAATCATAAATCAAACTCTTATATAATTTGAAAAGTGAATGGCATGAATCACATTCATAAGAAATAATTGTTTATGTACCATCAGGTTGTAAGATAGGTAGATTTTCTTTAGTATGATCTATCCTTAACTTTTTCTTTCAATCATACACCCAACAACCCTTGCATTAATTTTGATAGAACTAGTACACTAATAATTTGAGTATCTTTATAGTCAACAGTCCTATTTTAATCCAACAAGCTGTAGCAGTATGAAATAAATATCACAGTGATATGTTTTAATAATTTGCATATGACACATGGATTTTATTCAGTTTGAAATTACAAAATATATCACTTTTATAAATTCTATGTTGTGCTACATCATGCAAACTAATGATCTTCAAATGTCTTAAGATTTCAATATCCATCACTTTTAGCCAAGATAACTAGTAACAAAAGAACTCTAGTAATAACTTGTCTTGCATTAAAATAATGACATCCTTTTAATGTGAATATTATAAAAAACAGGAAATAGAGGAAAAGGAAAGTCTGAAGATACCAAACCAAAAGTGTATTCACATACTTGCTTGGTCTAGCTAACTCTGAAAATAGTGCAATGAACAGTTTAAACTTATTCCACGTCACCCTATATTTTTTTTCTGATTTTTGCTCTGATCACTGATTTCTTCATGTGGAAGCCAGCATTTGATTTTGGTGGGAAGGGGCTAATATTTATTTCATGAGCCTTATGTACAAGTAGAAAAAATACTACAGCAAAGATGACTAACAAACAAGTACTGGAGCACATAACACCAATCATGTCATTAAAAAACAAAAGGTGTCTCACTTACTTTGGCCATGCCTTGTGGGGAAATTCACTGGAGAAAACAATTATGTTTGGAAGAGTTAAGGTAAAAGGAAACCAGGCCTTCAAAAAACATGATGGCTGAATACCATTGAAACTGACACCAGCCAGGGTATAAAAAAACACAAAGAAATAGTGCAAGATTGGAAGATGTGGAAAAACCTGGCCCACAGAATTGCCAAGTGTCGGATTCGACTGAATAGATATCATTAATAAATAACAGAGTTGGAAGGAATCTTGCAGGTCATTCTAGTCCAACCCCCTGCCCAAGCAGGAGACCCTACATCTGCCTCTACTTAGGATTGAACTCACAACCTCCTGATTGTGAGACAAGAGCTCCATCTCTAGGCCACAGCTGTTCTTCTTCATCATCATCCTTCACCTTCATCATCCTCTTTGTTGTTGAATACTTTATGTCTTTTTTTTATATGATGAAATTTGCACTGCAAATTATTTACATTATTTTACACTAATTTACACTACAAATAATTCTCAGAGCAATGTGAGGTTTCAAACTGAGTTCCCTAAGGATGTCAGTATAGAACCCTCTGAAGTTCTTTAAAGCAGTTGTGCCTTTTCACAGAACTGAAAAGCAATGGGCAGATGCCACGTTTCTGTATACCTCAAAGGTCCCTTCTGTAATCGAGCTCAAAGCAATGCACAGCCCTACTTTCTAGTTTGTACAATCTCTCCTACTTCACAAATCCATGGAGATATTTTAAGTTTTCAGATGTATTTTTATTCTTGCACAAAATAAGCTGCTTTGTGACCATAAATAGAGAGATGACACCTATTCAGTCCCAGAGCAAAAAACCCACTGGAGATTACTTTACTTTACTTTATTTCATATTTCTATACCGCCCTCTCTCCCTGACGGGACTCAGGGCGGTGCACAGGAAAGGAGTTTTGAGTTTTGAGTTTTATTTGATTTATATCCTGCCCTTCTCCAAAAGGACCCAGGGCGGTGCACAGGAATTTAAAATAACATATAAATATACAAAATACAAAATTTAAAAAGCTATTAAATATTTCAGACCTGTGCTAAAACCAATTAAAATCCCCATTTTAAAACTATCTAATTCTAGTCACAGCGGAGGCTATGTTAGGCCGGCTTGATGAAACAAGTGTGTTTTTAAACACTGGCGGAAAAGGCGGAGGTCGGTGATGGTGCGGAGTTCATAGGTCGTTCCATAGGGCAGGGCCCGCCACAGAGAAGGCCCTTCCCCTGGGTGTCGCCAGTCGGCATTGTCCGGCCGATGGCACCCTGAGAAGGCCTTCTCTGTGGGAGCGGATCGGTCTAAGGGATGTATGGGGCAGGAGACGGTCTCGCATGTAACTAGGTCCCGAGCCATGGAGCGCTTTGAAGATGGTGGTCAAGGATAAAAACAAAGAACAATAAATACAATCATAAGTGGTTAAAAAGAATTAAATCAATTTCAAACCCCGTGCTAAAATACATAGATAAAAACCCCAACTAAAATCGGCAACAGAAACTATGCCAGGCCGGCCAAATGGAAAAAGTATGTTTTTAATGCCCGATGAAAGAGGCGAAGGTCCGTGATTGTACGAAGGTCAGGGGGCAGATCATTCCAGAGGACCGGGCCTGAAAAAGAGAAGGCTCTTTCCCTGGGAGCCACCAGCCGGCATTGTCCCGCAGACGGCACCCTGAGGAGGCCCTCCCTGTGGGGACGGACAGGTCGGAGGAGGTATGCTGTAGGAGGCGGTCCCGCAGGTAACCAGGTTCCAAGCCATGGAGTGCTTTAAAGATGGTCACTAGTACCTTGAAGCGCACCCGGAAAGCCACAGGCAACCCGTGCAGCTCACGCAGGAGAGGTGTTACATGGGAATATCTTGAGACTCCCAGAATCCTCCACGCGGCCACATTCTGTATTAACTGGAGCCTTCGGGTGCATCTCAAGGGCAGCCCCATGTAGAGAGCTTTACAGTAGTCCAGGCGGGAAATGACGAGGGCTTGAGTGACTGTGCGTAGGGCGTCACGATCCAGAATGGAGCGCAACTGGCATATCAGGTGGATCTGATAAAAAGCACCCCTGACTACGGCTGTCAAATGGTCATCCAAAGACAGCCGAGAGTCCAGGAGGACGTCCAAGTTGCGGGCCCTCTCTGCGAGAGCTAATGATTCGCCCCCATAGCCAGAGATGGGACCAGCTGGCTATGTTGCGACACCGGAAACCACAGCCACTCAGTCGTGGATGGGTTGAGTCAGAGCCTGTTCCTCCCCATCCAGATTTGCATGGCCTCCAAGCACCAGGACATCACTTCGGCGGCATCGTTGGGGTGGTTAGGGGTAGAGATGTACAGCTGGGTGTCATCAGCGTACTGATGGAACTCTACCCCAAAACCACGGATGATCTCGCGGCTTCATATAAATGTTGAACAGGAGGGGCGAGAGGACTGACCCCTGAGGCACCCCACACATAAGGGGCCTCGACGCCGACCTCTGCCCTCCTGCCAACACGAATTGTGACCAGTCGGAGAGGTAGGAGGAGAACCACCATAATACGGTGCCTCCCAACCCCAACCTCCTCAGCCGGTGCAATAGGCTACCATGGTCTTGGTCTCCTTGGGAGAAGCAATTATTTGGATCATTTATAGGCAATCTTGTCCAGAGAGGAATTACAAAGGGCATGTCAGGTGTGAAAGACCAGATCTGCATGGAAAAATCCAATTACACTGACTTATTACTAAAAAGCCTATGCACAGGAATCTTCTTGACTAATGGTTAGCACCTGCCTGGAATCAGATAAGAATCAAAGAATTTGAAATGGGAAGGTTGGACTTAGTCCACTTGTGGTTACATCGGCATCCTAAGATCTCTCTTTCAACTCTGCTCTCAGGTTCTGCCACTGCTTCTCCTACACTGGTTCTTATTTCGGCCACATTGGCTCCATTTCAGTTTGCCATTTACCCCCCAGAGAGTCCTTTTGAGTCTCATATTTAAACATACAACTTTGTTCCTCTTTTGGGAGCAGAAGAGAACTGAGGCAGCAATGCAAAGTAAATGTGTTGTACCCCAAGATCATGCTAGAAAAATTATTTTTGTTTTAGTAAGCAACTTACCATCTGTTCAATGGTGCCTGGATTCTATTCACCTTCCTGTCAACTATTAGATGTAAAATTGCTCAATTCCTCATTCAATTTGTGGATTTAAATGGGTTCAGTTAAGGCTTCTATTTTGCAATAGCTTCATAGACACACCCTTAGAAGTAAACTGTTGGGATATATTCTTTAAATATTCTCAAATGTTTCTTATTATACACCCAGTGAAAGATGTGCAAAATGATATCAAATGAAGCAATGTCACTAAACCATATTGTATGCTAATAGATGTAATCTTTGATTTAGAAAATGATCTTTTCTCACTAAGTCTTTTTTATTGTTCCATAGCAACATTTCATTATATAGAAGGAAATCATATTCAATGTTTATTAATCACTGACAATAAAATTACTGATTTAGAATTAACACACATACAAAGAGAAAATTGGGGTAAAGATTGATGGAAGACACATCAACCATCTTTGGTATGCTGACAGCGCAACTCTCCTCTCAGAAATTAAAGAAGGCCTGGATCTTCTGATCAAGAAAATCAAAGAAGAAAGTGAGAATTTTTGACTCTTTCTACACATCAAAAAGACCAAGCTCATGATTGCTGCAAGAAAGGGGAACATTAAAATAGAAATTGATAGTAAAGAAATAAATTGTCTGAAAATATTTTTTTTTCTAGGATTGCAAATAGCTCAAAGTGATGAATGGAGCACAGAAATAAAAAGTCAGATTGCCTTGGGCTGCACTGCAATAATGAACATGAACCAAATATGGAAAAGCAAGGACATCAGACTGGCAACCAAATGTAGGTTAGTTCACTCTATTGTGTTCTCTGAAGATGTTCTATATCAGTGTGAGAATCGAACCTTAAAAAAGCAAGACTGGAAGAAAATCAATTCGTTTGAGCTGTGGTGCTGGAGAAGCTGCTGGGTATTCTTTGGACAGCAAAGTTTGCCTTACATGCAAGTACTGGATTGCATAACACCAGTCATATCACTAGAAGGCAAAATCACTAAACTGTGTCTTACTTACCTTTGCCATGTCATACAGCGGAATTTATTAGCAAAGAGTTAACAGTAAAAGGAAACTAGGCTGTCAAAGAATGCAATAGTTGGATACCATCAAAGTTGGCACAAGCCAGAGCATAGAAAAACTCAAAGAAATAGTGTATGATTAGAAGGTGTGGAAGGACCTGACCCACAGAATCGCCAATCGTTGAACATGACTGAATAGATAACATCATCATCATCATCATCAGTTGCATTGTATTATCTATCAGTAAGTGTTGAACTGTTAACATGAAATGTACTTGTCCCAAAGGTGCTTTTTCAAAAGGCAACTGGATTTTCTGAAGAAGCTTCTTAGATGAGAAGTGAAACATCTTCAAAGAAAAACCAGTAAGTCCAGTTACCTCTTTTAAAAAAGCACCTTTGGGTCATCCATGACCTGAATGACTGAGAATCTCCATAAACATGAAATATACTTATGAATTTAATACAATACAATACAATAGCAGAGTTGGAAGGGACCTTGTAGGTCTTCTAGTCCAACCCCCTGCATGGGCAGGAACCTTATACCATTTCAGACAAATGGCTGTCTAACATCTTTTTAAAGACTTCCAGGGTTGGGGCATTCACAACTGCTGGAGGCAAGCTGTTCCAGAGGTTAATTGTTCTTACTGTTAGGAAATTTCTCCTTAGTTCTAAGTTGCTTCTCTCCTTGGTTAGTTTCCACCCATTGCTCCTTGTCCTGCCCCCAGGTGCCTTGGAGAAAAGTTTGACTCCCTCTTCTTTGTGGCACCATCTGAGATATCGGAACACTGCTATCATGTCTCCCCTGGTCCTTCTCTTCATCAAACTAGACATACCCAGCTCCTGCAGCCGTTCTTCATATGTCTTAGTCTCCAGTCCTCTAATCATCTTGGTTGCTCTTCTTTGCACTCTTTCCAGAGTCTCCACGTCTTTTCTACATCGTGGCGACCAAAACTGTATGCAGTATTCCAAGTGTGGCCTTACCAAGGCACTATACAGTGGCATTAACACTTCACGCGATCTAGATTCTATCCCTCTGTTGATGCAGCCTAGAACTGTGTTGGCTTTTTTGGCAGCTGCTGCACACTGCTGGCTCATATTTAAATGGTTGTCCACTAGGATTCCGAGATCCCTCTCACAGTTGCTACTATTGAGCAAGGTACCACCTATACTGTACTTGTGCATTTGGTTTTTCTTGCCTATATGTAGGACCTTACTTTTTTCACAATTGAATTTCATTTTATTAGACAGTGCCCAATGTTCAAGTTTGTCTAGATCCTTCTGTATCTTAAGCCTATCTTCTGGAGTGTTGGCTATTCCTGCCAGCTTGGTGTCGTCTGTGAATTTGATGAGTTCCCCATTTATCCCCTCATCCAAATCGTTGATGAAGATGTTAAAGAGTACTGGGCCTAAAACAGAGCCTTGGGGGACTCCACTGCATACTTCCTTCCATGTAGATGCAGTTCCATTGAGGACTACACGTTGAGTGCGGTTGGTCAGCCAGTTACGAATCCATTTGGTGGTGCTGCTGTCTAACCCACAATTTTCTACTTTATCTAATAGTAGGTTATGGTCTACTTTATCAAATGCCTTACTGAAGTCCAGGTAAATTATATCAACAGCATTCCTCTGGTCCACTGATTTTGTTACTTTTAATTTGTTTCCTAGATTTAAATGTTGCCTTTCCTTTAGAAGCTTAATGCACCAAATACTACACTCAGTCCTCTGGCCTTTCCCCATATAATAATCCTGCGAGGCAGGTTGCATTTAAAAAAGCACCTGGCACATTGTCATCTGGTGAGCATTCTTGACAGAAGAGTGGCATAACTAGATTAATCAAGGCCATTTTATCTTTGTATTCACAGTCAGGAATTTTCTGAAAAACCCTCATCAGTGTGGCCTTTGATTATTCAGAGAATTGTTTTGATTCTGTTTATCAGAAATAAGTCAAATTACATTTTCCTGTCAGTAGATGCAATGATAGATTTTATCTTGAATTTAATCACAGTTACAGATATGGGGCCCAAAAAGGCCATTTTAGAAGAATGCTATGAATTGGATAGTCTAATTGTTTTTATACCATGTCTTCTTCTTCTTCTTCTTCTTCTTCTCAGACTTGTGGACACAAAGCTCTGACTTTATTCATTTGACTTTATCTCCAATCAGTTTTCTTGTATTCTTGAATTTAGAATATGAAAGGAGAACTTACAGACTCCTGCTGTTCCCCAGCTGCACTTCAATGAGCCCCAAGAATGAGCTTCTGAATACTGAGGGAAAGTTGTTTCTTACAAAGCAAAAATGTTCTCCCTAGAAGCACTGAGCGATTATAATTGATCATGACTGATTAAGGCATTGCTTTTAAAAAGCTATACCTGGTGCTATTTCTTTATTAATGGTCGTAACATGGATATGTTTTAAGGATGAAAATAAGATCTGGTGAATGAGTTTTACAAAACAACTGACAGCCAGGGCAGGAATATTCAGATTTTAAAACATGCCAGATCCACAGTTAACATAGCATATATTACTCTCTCAATAATCTGGACACTGGTCTGGTCCAGAGGTGGTATTCAGCAGGTTCTGACCAGTTCTGAAGAATCGGTAGCAGAAATTTTAAAATAGTTCGGAGAACTGGTAAATACCGCCTCTGACTGCCCCCCCCCCGACATCTATTCTCTGCCTCCTGAGTCCCTGCTGATCGGGAATGGGGATTTTGCAGCAACCTTCCCCTGGAGTGGGGATGGAATGGAAATTTTACAGTATCCTTCCCCAGCCACACCCACCAAGCCACACCCACAGAACTGGTAGCAAAAAAATATTGAATCCCACCACTGGCTCTGGTCCCAGTAGCCATAAACTTAACATAAAGATCTGCATGATGAGAGATGAAGAAGGAGAAAAAGAAACACTTCTAAACATGAAAGTCACTGGTTAATGAATTAAATTGTTTTAAAATTTGGAGCACTATTTCTCTAGCACATATGGTGAAAATTAGAATCAGTCTTCTAAAAAACTTAAAACAAGGTCTTTATGGTCATGATCAGAAGAAATAAAATCAGTGGTGCTGATTCAGGCTAAATAGCATTCGATATGTGCTCTGAAGATACAGCTTATATTGACTGTCATACTTTACTTGCGAGGCTGACAAAGGGTTGCAGCTCAGTACTGCAATCATTAGAATCAATGGGCAGGCCAAGGTCAAAGTAGCTCAAAAACCTACCCCTGCTCTCTGAAGAGCTGAGGTAATGAATTTTAAATAGAAGATGCAGCATGAATACATAAAGTCTTAGCATGTCCATAGAGATATCTGTAAAACTTACTATACCAAGGGGAAAATCTAACTATAATGGTATCAATATCATATTGAGCTGAATAGAGCCTAGGTAATTCTGTCACTTAATGTTCTTTTTCAAAATTTACTTAGCAGTATTACAATCATAGATGTAAATCTCACAATTGCAACTTTATATTTTGAACATCTCTTCTGCCATGCGATTGAACTGATTGTTTTTAGAAATAACGTTTTTCTTTCTAGCACACAACTGAACAAAACAACAATGAAACACTAGAAATATACAATTATGTACCATTCATAGAAATACTGTAAGGCTCAGCTTCTTCATAGTAGCCTTCTGGAGATTCGTTTTTGAGGCCCGAAAGTAGTTTTGATTCTGGAATCTATGCAATATAAATAAAAGATAGGAAATAAGCAGATAAAAAAGTTTTGAAGCAGGTTCTAAATGTTCTATCATCAAAATTAAAAGGAACATTCTCTTATGAAAGCAAGATCTATTCCATTCACAGAACTTACTGTTATAAAAAAAATCGTATTAAACCAAGAACAAAAGGCAAGCATTGTAGTGTAACAGAATAGTGCTACAGTTATAACTTTGTATATTTTCCCCTGAATATGAGTCAATGGAATTTTCTGAAAAACCCTCATCAATGTGACGTTTGATTATTCCAGACAATTGTTCTGATTCCGTTTATCAAAAATAAGTCAAATTACATCTTTCTTGCATGTAGATGCAGTGATAAAGTGACTTACTTTTGAATTTAATCACAGTTTAAGATATAGTACTGTGGTGAGCCTACTGGGTATTTTGGAGGATTTAAAATGACCCATGCCCTTCTTTGTAACTTAAGGTGGTCTTGATTTAGCTAATGTCTCATCTTGCAACTCTGTCAATATTCAAAATACCTGTCCAGCAAATTATCAGACTGTTACGAGGCATTGGAACACAATTTCCTTGGACTTTATAGCTGAGGTATCATGTGTCAAAAATCTGAATATCATTCTGATGGTGGCTGAATTCTTTTTTAAAATGGCAGATTTTATTATCTGTTGTAATCTCCCTTGAGCCTTTAGTTAGCTTGCCTATTCTTTAAAAAAGTTTTCTAGAACCATGGTTTGTCCAAATACTTAATTTCTTACAAATGGCATCAATTTGTGGCACATTTTGAAAGTTGTTTCAGTTACTGGATATTAAGCTTGATCCATCTTCCAAATAAACTACAGTGAGAGGACAAATTCCACCTTAGAATATTACTTTTGTTGCTTTGTAAATTACCAGAAAGATATCTAGCCTAATATTTTATCTAGAACTATACTGAGTTATAAGTGAGTGCATACCTCCACTCAGCTGACACAATTGCATGTCTGTGGCCACTTATAACTGTCATCTCATCTTGTAATTGAATGCTTTCCAGTGCTCCCCTCTTATACCATAAGTTCAGAACTTTCTTAATAATCAAGTGGATTCCACTAAAATATCCTACAAGCTCTCTATTATCATCACCTAGAAGGACTCCCTGACCACTGTCAGAGAAACTCACCTGAAATGTCTTATCCACATATATGTATTTAAGAAACTGGATGTCACGTTTACTGAACCTTTTCCCATGGCAACACAGTATAGATTTGTTCTGTAATTTTTTGCTTACAACTTGCTGCCATGTTGGAAATGCATCTATTTGTATACCTTGTTCTTCCAGTTCTAGAATGTTGCACTGCACTTTGCACACTTTCCCATCAATACCATTTCAGTGGTGGGGATTTTTAAATGCATTTTGAACTCTCAGTGCTGGAGGACAGGGTGTAATATTTGCTTCATCAGAAGGTTTACTTGGTAATGAGCATTCTTGGGAGTGGTAGATGATATTTGTGTGCCTGACCTCCTTCAATAGTTCCTTCCGCAATGTTTTTCATGTAAGCTAATTGTCTGGATACACAAACAGCCTTCAGCATCAATTAGCAATTCAGATAATTTTGAGATGAACAGATTTGGGTAAAGGCAGGCTGACATTTGAGTGACAAATAAAATAGAGATGACCCAATTAAATTTGCTGTGGTATAGGAGATATGGTGAAGCCTATTTGTGAAGTCTCTTACACTTGGAATTCTCTATCTTGAAACCTGTTTATGTTGATTAGAAAACAAATAAGACCACCTTATTCCATTACTATTAGTACAGCTTTAAAAATTGAAAACCTTGAAATGACTTAGAGCAGTGATGGTGAACCTATGGCATGGGTGCCACAGGTGGCATATGGAACCATTTCTTAGGGCACACGAGGTGTTGCTCTGTCAGCTCCAGTGCGGTACTGGCCAGCTGATTTAGGCCTTCTTTTGAGGCTGTTTTTCGTCCTCTGGAAGCTTCAGGGAAGCTCCTGAAGCCTCTGGAGGTGGGGAGGGGAGGCTGTTTCACCCTCCCCAGGCTCCTAGAAAGCCTCTGGAGCCTGGGGAGGGCAAAAAAAGCATGCCAAAAGCAGGGGGTCACGCACATAGCATTATGGGTGTGTCACACCCACACACGACCCCCCTGTGCTCCCTCTGCTTTTGGCACGTGAGCCAAAAAAGGTTAGTCATCACTGACTTAGAGCATTTTAAAATGAATCTCAGTCAATTAGTTTTAGACTGAACTTATACACATCATTTAAGGATAAGCCATATCAATATTCTATTTGCAAAGGATTTCCAGCAGCAATCCCTAACTTTCAAATACCAATAAATGAGTGAGGATATGCCAAGTAATTAGAATATTAAGTGGAAAGCTTTAATTTAAAATAATGACAAAATAATTGCTTTTGATTGTTTCCTTGGTAAAATATTTACTCCCTTTGAAAAATGGTTAAATGGAAAACGATAAACACTAATGTAAAAAAAAATGGTAGGTTCAGTTTGTACAGTACTTATGGACAATCTTTAGAAACCTACTTAAATATTTTAAGTTCTTAAAAACCACACTGGTCTATTAAATTATGTTTTCAGTAGTTGGATCTAGACAGGAAACCTGATTGCAATATATATTTATAGTTAGCCAGGACAAGACACTATCACAAAGTCCAGAAAGATTAAAATAGTTATCTTGCTCTACAGCCTTAAAACAAATGTGTTTGTTCTTTATTAAATACATTTCAAATGGACGAAAAAGAAAGTAACTCCTTTGCATTGTTTCTATTAACAATGGGAATCAGATGGCGGTAAGAGAAAGAATTGTTTCATCTTTCAATGAGTTCAAAGCTCAATTAATTACTTTCTGCCAGGAATATATCACTATTTTCTGATCAGTTCTGGAACTGAGAACAGGAAGATTAATGTTTTCTGCCCCATTCTAAAAGTAAACAATTATCTGGCATTGAAAAATAAACATTACTGTTAATTTAAACACCTTTGTTCCTGACTCAAGTCCTTGTTTTTTGTTGCTCTTATTTACAGATGAGAAAGTACAGATGAGAAAAAAATTGGGAAGAGGATGGGCAAGAGAATTAAAAAAAAACCTTTTCTGAGCCTTGTTTTCTAAATGTATTATTGATTCTTTAATTCTCCCACAAATCAAAGTCTCAGGGTTTTTCTGCCATGGTTGTCGTTTTAATGCCACTGCGTTCTTATCAGTCGAAAGGAAAAGAAGATGGATTTATTTTTTTTTAAAAATGCAATCAAATGTCAGGGGGAAAACACTTCCTCAGAGCAAGACCAATTAGCCACAAAGGTTGTCGACATCATGGGATGTTGAAACAGGGACTCAAGAATACCACGGGAGAAGCTGTAACTTAGAATGGTTGCACTGAGCAAGAACTGGATTTGAAGAAATAAAATTCATCTCAGCAGAAAAGAATCTGAATATACTGGAATAAGTATTTTTTGAAAGAACTCTAAATAATAGGGATGCCCTACTTATAAACCAGCTTTGTACCGCCTGGATATGCTGTTATAAGAAATTTTCTGTTCATCAGAAAATTGGAAAGAAACTAATTCATTGTTCCTTGTGCAGGAGATTAGTTGGCAACAGGAAAGAACTTTAGCACTCATTCTTCTGTCTCATCAAAATGAACCACATCATTTCCAGTTCACTACTTTAACTTCCATCTACCAATGAGGAACTCTGTGGTAGCTTGAAAGATTGTACAATTTTCTCAACTTCAAGACATTTAACTATATGAATATTTTTCTTTACTATCTTTCCCAGTAAAGGGTGTTGCAATCAACATTCATTTGGGAGTAAGATGGCTCTCATTTGGCCTGCCATAGCAACAGAATTATTTGGTTTTCTTCTGCAAGAAAAGAAACGAAAACATAAAAAAGCACCTAGTGGCAGATTATTCTTTCAGTTTCATTCACCTTTTTACCAAAATTTATTCTGTTTAAGTAAAAGCTTTTTTTACGGACACCTAGAAGTTATTCAGTTCTTTCTATGGCTATTAAACAACTCACTCTTCCTGGTCTTGGTGTTTATTATGAAAACCTCATAAAGATCTCTGCTAATCTTATCACTTCACCTCATCAGTGATAACAACTTTGCATCAACCAACAGCTTCTTGCTTACATGACACATACATTTAGCCAGATTGGCAAAGGGTGGGTATTCTTCAGATAAACTAAATTATCAGATATTGGTGAATCTCAGGCATTACTGGAATTGCTGCACATATTGCTCCTATCTGTTTGGCACATTCTATAGATAATCTACATAGTAACAAATTTCAAATGCAGATAGTATTAGTCATAGTGTTAGTCCCTAGGCAAATATTTCTGATAGAGCCCTTTTTACTGATTTAATGCAACCAATCAACTCCTCTGATTCTCCTCTAAGTTAGAGTAAAAAAGATCCAGCTTTGACTGATAATTTATTTTGTTTGTTTCCTTTGTTAACTTCAATATTGTTTGGATCATGGTCTCCCTTCCTTTCCTTCTTAAGTCTCTGCAGAAGATGCACATTTGATTAATTTTATTAGAACGACCACGGACCTCCGCTCCTTTCGCCAGAAACTCAAAACCCACCTGTTTCATCTAGCCGGCCTGGCCTAACTTCATGCTTCCCACCCCAGTCTGTAATTTTAAATTATTTTATTCGGTTTTATGGGTCTAGTTTTAATTTTTATAAATTTGTACAGAGGACTATTTAATTTGATTTTAGCTTATATGTATTGTTATGGTTTTGATAATTTTAATTCTACCTGTACACCGCCCCGAGTCCCTTCGGGGAGAGGGGGCGGTCTAGAAATCTAATTAAATAAATAAAATAAATAAATAAATTATGAACTTTCCAATTTTGTAAATGGCACTATAATCCACTTTTACCATTAGCTGAAGTCAAGCAAAACTTGAGGTTAAGGCACCTCAAATTGAGTATATAGCCTGCTTGGAAATGAATGGTTAATAATTTAGTTATTTCTACAAAGATCTAGTCACCACAAAAGTGTTTCAAAAAAGTTCTAGACAGACTTGCAGGGAGTAAGCTAAGTTATTATACACTCTCAAGGGATCTTCCAAATGTATATGTGACGTACAATCTACAAATGCCTATGCCCTAATGTTAAATAAGACAAGTATAAAGAAGTTAATGAAAAATGCATCCAGCAGTGTATAAAAGGGTAGGGGTTGTTTGAGCATTATTTTTCAAAGTTAAACTTAACAACTCTCTCATTTTTCCATTGTGGAAAGAACCAACCTATACAGTGCTTCAGATCCAATTCTAAAAATGATGCTTTTGTATGACTATTCGGTGTGGATAGGTGTGTAAATACCAGAAGTGGGCTGCTCCCGGTTTGGCCCGGTTCAGCCGAACTGGTAGTGGCAGCAGTGGAAGGCTCTGCCCACCTACCTGGACACTTCTGCGCATGCGCAGAAGCATCACACGCGAGGCAGACAGCATGCGTGCACACGAGCGAACCAGTAGTAAAACTGGTACAAACCCACCACTGGTGTATATACGTAGAATTAGCCCTTGTATACTTCTTTAAAACAGTCACAACAAAGTCTTGATAATGACCAAGAAGCTTGCAAGTAGAATTCTCTTCTGATTATTTATGAACTTCCAGAGCATGCTTTGAAATCTTCACTGATGAATTGTTTTGAAACAGATCTAATCTTAGCTCCTGGGATTTCCATTCTGAAATTAACAGGAATGGTCAGAGTTGTTCCTAACAATAAAGTAATGTGTACAGGATTCACTTAATGTTTTTATCCTCTTAATTAAATACAGGAAACATAAATAATTCCCAGAATGATTACTGGCATCTACTGTGATTGATCAGCTACAATCTTAATAAAGCCTTAGCTACAAATAAGGCTGACAAAAAAGGGCATGAAAGAGAAACAAGAGTGGAGCTTATAATTTAAGATGTGAGATTCTTCCCAACTACAGCCCTAAAAGTGTAGAGTTTCTTTACTAAACAAAGTCCCTTGGCAACAACTTTATAATCTTTTCAATATCAAGTATCATGTGGTGATCTTTTGATTGTTTATTAGGTTGTTTTATCTAAATCAATGCCAGTTTTAGTCTCCTAGTGCTCCTTTAGTGCTCCTTTAGCAACTATTTAGTTCATTCTTGTTTTATACTATTTTTATGTTGATTTTTACTGCATACATTTATTGTACACTGCCCTTGCAGCTTTTGCTGTAGATTAACTAATAAATTTAGAAATAATAAATGAATTAAGAATTAAGTGAAATGATCTTTCCCCTCAACCTGACAGCTAGCGAAGTCTTTCTTTATTTACTCTTCTACAAATCAAGAGATGGGCAATATTTCCCACCAAACAATTTATTTATTTTATTTAATTTATTTAATCACATTTATATCCCGCCCTTCTCCACAAAGGACCCAGGGCGGCGCACAGGAACTTAAAACATACAAAACAATAAATACAAAATTTAAAAACATATTAAATTATAATCCTATGCTAAAATCAAATTTTAAAATCCCCAATTTAAAACTATCTAAAAAATAGTCCCCACGGGAGGTTAGGCTAGGCCGTCTTGCTGAAAAAGATGTGTCTTTAGACACTGGCGGAAGAGGCGAAGGTCTCTTCTGGCGGAAGTGCTAGTACGGCGGAAGTGCTAGTATGTATATAGGCCAACCTAGCTGTGGCGTGGTATAATTTGACTATGAAAAACTAGCATGTGTTTACCAAAAGTCAGAAAAGCTGTGTACCTTATTTAATGCTACACACACACACGGCTTTAAATAGAATAGCTTGAACTATTTAATTCTTATGTATTCCAGTTTGAATTTCCATATTCTAGATCTGATATTCTAGATCAGTGTTAGATAACTTCTGACAGGCTAAAGGTTGCTGAACTACGATTTCCAGCATGCTGGGTGCTGCATTTCAGGAACAGAAAAAGAGGAAGAGAAGAGGTTATCTACCTGTAGCTTGAGTGAAATGTCAATTAGATGTTAAGTCACCATTAGCATTTAAATATCATAGATATAAAATCTGCCTCCAATCCAGATTCATCTGTGTTAAAGCTCAGAATTTCAAAGAAATTGTACTGGGGGGGGGGGGAGCCTTTAAATATATATTACATTTGAGCATCTACTGTAATTTTTAAAATTACAGAATAGTAATGGGGGGAAAGGATAGATTGAGCATTTGGAAATTGCCGTCTCTAAAAACAGCTTCTCATTCTACCCAGCCTGCCAAAAAAACAGTCAGTTATAACCAGGGGTAGATTCCTGCCAGTTCTAACCTTTTCTATAGAAGATGTTCCATAAATCTACAGTGCCGTTTAGAACCGGTTCCATCTCCCTCCCCTGCCCATATGCATATCATCAAAATGAAGAGCGACAGGAGGAATTCTGGAAGTTGAAGTCCACAAGTCTTAAAGCTGTCAAGTTTGAACACCCTTGGGGTTTTTTTTTTCTAAAGGATTAGGGGTGCAAGGGTCTTGTAACTTGACAGCTTTAAGACTTGCGTGCTTCAAATGCCAGAGTTTCTGAGCCAACATTTTGGTTGCTAAGCAAGAGCATTGGTAAGTGAGTTTCACCACATTTTACAAGTTGGCCATGCCCACCAAGACACATGACTGCTAAGCCACGCCCACTCATTCACGTGGTTGGTAAGCCACTCCCACCTGGTCAAATGGCTGGCACTCCCACAAAGTAGGCCACACCTACAGAAGAGGTTCTAAAAAAAATTGAAACCCACCACTGGTTATAACTATCTAGCTGAATGGACTAAAAACACTATTTAGACAATGAAGTTGTATGTCTTAAAATCGTTGTTTTTCTCAGGCTTCTTTTCTCCAGCTACCTTGATGGGATCATTCACTCGAAATCCTCACAGCAGGATTTCACAGTAATCATCCGTCTCATCACCCTTTGACTGTAGTTTACACAGCTACTATTTCCTCAGCAGACCACCCACAGGTTTTCACTTCCTCCTCCTACACTAGGTCCACGCTGCACGTCTATTTTCTTGTAGGTTTTCTCTTTTTTAATGCACAACGTGCATCACATTCCTGAGCTTCTGTCCGTGACCTCAGTAATGAGTTCACAATACTCAAAAAAAGCAGGAACTGATTTGCTGTCTCTTAAAAGACAAATCTTACCAAATGAAGCCAAGATTAAACAAGTGATCACACAATAGGACTTAAATTTTCTCTAATATTCTACATAATAATTAAGAACAAAAATAGCTGCTACATAGAGTCAGCAGCTATATAGAATCAGACAATTATCAACATAGCTGGGCAACACCAGCAAAAAGAATAGCCAGGAAATATTCAGGCAGGGCTATCTGTGAAATTGATGAAAGTAAGCTTTTTAGCTAGTTGTTTAACATTTATAATGAAGATGAAAGTTTAGTTCTGGCAAAAATAAATAATATCCCAGCATAGTTTTCTCTTTTTTCTTGTCGTATTTGTGGGTGTTCTATGAACTTCAACAGATTTATATATCTTGCATGTTACTTAGAAGATGTTCAAATTCTAACACAAAATGTATCCATGTGATTTTTTTAAAAAACAAGATATCAGGGACTTACTATTTTTGAATGTGGAAGATCTGGCAAGCTTTTCTGTGGAGGATACAAATACTGTTCCATTTCTCCATTAGTCAACGAATCTTGGTAACCTAACATCATAATCCAAAGAGAAATCACAACAAATAAATGGTAATTATATATAATTATACTCAGCTATAATCTCAGATGCTTCACTTTTGTTTTGAAAGAAAAATACGATTAATTAGCCTACTTAGTCTAGAGCACCAAAATGGTAATTGATTTCACTCATATTTCACTCAAAATATGGTGGAAAAAATGATAAAGCTCAAGACATACACTTTTGGTGCTTGCAGAATTATATGTTTAGTAATACTTCACTTAACATTGAAAATTGCAAAATCTGTAATGCCTTATAAATAATCAGTTTACTTATAAGACCCAGGTGATGCCTAAATCAAATTTTTGTAAGTATTAACCTTTCTGTACTGTTGCTAAAGATGGTTTAAACTACTATTTAGTCTTTTCAGTCCAGTGGTGAGTTTCTGCAGGCTCGCACCTACTCGCAAGAGCCGGATGGTGAAATTTAGAGAACCGGTGAGAGGGGGGTCCACCGGTGGACCCAGAAGTAAATCTGGCCTGCCGCTGCCAGTAACCCAATGGGAAGGAAAGGAAGGCAGAAAGTAAGAAAGTAAGAAAGTAAGGAAGGAAAGTAAGGAAGGAAAGGAAAGAAAGAAAGAAAGAAAGAAAGAAAGAAAGAAAGAAAGAAAGAAAGAAAGAAAGAAAGAAAGAAAGAAAGAAAGAAAGAAAGAAAGAAAGAAAATTTATCATCACAATTGAGCCCGAAATTTTGGTTGCTAAGCAAGAGCGTTGTTAAATGAGTTTCACCACATTTTACAAGTTGGCCACTCCCACCCTGTCACATGACTGCTAAGCCACACCCACAAAATAGGCCACACCTAGAGAGTAGGTTCTAAAAAATTTTGAAACCCACCACTGTTTTAGTCCAAGGAAGAAAAATCTGACTGAAAAAAAGTTGTAGTCGGAGAGCAAATTCTGCCAATCTGATTTTCAACTAATTTGCAAATGCAATATGCAAACAGAACAAACTATTTCATTCTTTGGGGTTAGACAGTGTGTGGAAAGAAATGAATAAAACACCTGTTTAAAATACCTGAAAAGTGTATTTCATAATGATTATAACCAGATTAAAACTTCAGATGTTGTTCCCCAAATTGTGATTTTTTTTAATGAATTCAAGGACTTTTAAATGATAAATAAGCATAAACATGATGTAAGTAAGCAGTTTAAGAACAATAGGTGATAAACAATTATCTTCTATTTGGACATGTTTTCTGGGACTAATGGAAGTTGAAATGCAAAGCATGGAGAATACCACTAAACTGCCTATTCCTGGAACAGAGAAAACAAATTATATTTTCCCTATTTATAACCTTTCTGGTGCAGTAACGTACCTAAAACAAGTCTTAGTATATTATAATGTATCTCCTATAACTCTCTTTAAGTTTTCCTATCAGCGTGCTCGAAGCTGTCTAAAAATCATGAGGGACATTATCCAAAATATGGAAAGGATAATATACTACAAAAGACCGACGGAATCGGACCTGTCATTTTCTGGTATGGTGACATAAGAGGGATGAACATGATTTCTATACTTGGAAATTATCTTTATGTACAGAGAGGTTATATTTGAAATCACTTCAAGCATCCCTATAAATATGCTAAGCAAAACTTCCACTAAAAACAAGAGTATTCTAAAGTTGGATGGTCTGATAGCTACCCAAATGGTAAGCAGTGGTTACCAAGACGCTGAAAAGAATCTGGCATGAACTCTGTTACATTTTTGTACAATTTAAAAATAAAGTTAGAACCACAGTTTTTTTGGGATTGAGCCTGAGGAGCTACAATAACAGCTCTGCATCTGAAACTTTTAATAGTTTTCTGGCATAAGAAGGGGAGTAGCAAAAAAAACTACGCATAGTATAGTAATGTTATTAGCCAAACAAATCAGGCATCTGCTGTTCTTCCCACGTCTTCTCAGATTTTCTGTTTCTATACAATTTAGAGACAGATACAAGGGGCTACATTTTTCCAACTATAAATCCCAAAATGGAATCAGTTATAGGCTCAGCTCAAGCAGGGCAGCTGCAGAAACCAAAACAGATTAAGTAGTAAGGGCGTATCAAAACAACTTTGTTATAGATGGATATATTTATTTTATTTTATTTATTTATTTATTTTGTCAAGCATATATGTATGTATGTGTGTGTGTGTGTGTGTGTGTGTATGTATGTATGTGTATATATATGTGTGTGTTACGTTTTTGAGCTGATCAATAAATATCAAAAACGTAACATACATATTAAAAAAATTACACAATGGAATTCTTGGCTTTCTGTCTAGATGGTCTCTGGTGATGAGCTGAAAGGCAGAAAAGGAAAAGCAGTGTGCTTCCTCCCTTAATTGGGGCCTTAATAGGGTGTTGTGGAAACAATTAAGGCAATTTTTTTTAAAAAGTAGATAGGTAGATAGAGGGATAGAGAGGGAGAGAAAGAGAGAGAAATACAGTAGGTAAGTAGGGAGAGAGACAGAGTAGGTAGGTAGAGGGAGGGAGGGAGGGTGAGAGAAATACAGTAGGTAGGGAGAGAGTGTGTGTGTAGATAGGTAGGTAGGTAGAGGGATAGAGAGAAATAGAGATAGAGAGAGAAATACAGTAGATAGGTAGGGGGAGAGAGAGAGTAGGTAGATAGGTATATAGGTAGATAGAGGGAAGAGATAGAGAAATACAGTAGGTAGGTAGGGAGAGAGAGAGTGTAGGTAGGTAGGGAGAGAGAGAGAAATAGAGATAGAGAGAGAGAAATACAGTAGATAGGGAGGGAGGGAGCGAGAGTAGGTAGTAGGTAGGTAGGTAGGTAGGTAGGTAGGTTGGTAGGTAGGTAGATGTTTCCAGGTGTATTTACCCATGTGCTGCAGAAGTAAATCACTGACCACCTTTGGAACAAATCTTGGTTTTTGCAGGCACAGTACTTGACCAACGTAATTCTCATCAATCACTCTAACTAAACAGCTTTCCAAAAGGGGGAAAAAAAACCTTTTTGCACTTTGCAAACCTCCCCCAAACGGCCTGTTTTTCATGAAAATGGGCCCTTTTTTTCAAATAAAAGGCATGAATAGCCTTGGGGGGGCTTGCAGAGTGCTCCTGGGGGGGTGGGGTCAAAAATGAGCAAAATACCTCGCGAAAACGGGACGTCTTTTGGTCAAAGAAATTGCATGCATAGCTTTGTGGGGGCTTATAGAGTGCTGCTGTGGGCTGGGGGGGCAAAAACGCCTTTTTTTGCTCATTTCTGCCCTCCCCAGCCCCCAAGAGCTTTCTGGAAGCCTCCATAATGGTATGTGCGTGGCCATTTTGGTGAAGGGACAGGGTTTCAGGAGGCCAAAAATGCTGTATTCGATGTATAAGACACACCCAGATATTCAGCCTCTTTTTAGAGGAAAAAAGGTGCGTCTTATACTCCGAAAAATACGGTATATAAGATAACAGATAAAAGTATAAGCATGATATGTACTGATTTAAGGAATCATTCTACATATGGAGCAGTGGTGGGTTGCAAATATTTTTATTACTGGTTTCGGCACGCTCCCCTGTGCAGGCAATGCTTTTGCACATGTGCAGAAGCATCCAGGTAGGTGGGCGGGGCCTCCCATTGCTGCTACTACTGATTCAGCCGAACCGTGCCCAACTGGGAACAACCCACCACTGATATGGAGCTTTTAGTACTCATGCTATTTAATATCTATATACAGAATTTTTTACTTTCACAGTAAGAAGATCTGTGTATACAAAAAGCTTCTGAAGGCAAAATATCCATCCACCTAGAGGCCACAAGCAGTTATCATCTAACCTAATGTCATAGAATAGAACATACTATATGTAGCAGTTCCCCGTGCTTTGGTATGGATGGATGTTATACTTTACTTTACTTTTACTTTTATTAAAATTCTATCCCGCCCTATCTTCCACAAAGGGATTCAGGGCGGCGCATAGGAACTTAAAATCCAAAAATACAAACAATAAAAATCTACAAAATTTAAAACTACAATTAAACAGTTTAACCCGTGCTAAAAAGAGAAAACAATTAATTTAAAACCCAGCTCTAATAAACATGGTTGTAGCAGCTATGCCAGGCCGGCCATATGGAAGAAATAGGTTTTTAAAGTCCGGCGGAAGAGGCGAAGGTCGATGATAGTCCGGAGGTCTGTGGGGGTCATTCCAGAGGGCGGGGCCTGCCACAGAGAAGGCTCTTCCCCTGGGCGTCGCCAGACGGCATTGTCCAGCGGACGGCACCCTAAGGAGGCCCTCCCTGTGGGAGCAGACAGGTCGAATGGAGGTATGCGGTAGAAGGCGGTCCTGCAAGCCACTGCCACAGTTGAAATGTGCTATTTAGAAATGCTAAATGAACATTGAAGAAGAATATGTTTTCAACAATTCATATTACCCATTAGGCCAATGTATTAAGCCAGATATACTGTATATAATCACTATAAAATAGCAAATATATCAAAGAGAACAAATCTGATTATATGACCACAGTATCTCCCCCTCCCCAATCAATGGCAATACTTGTGTTTCTGAAATAATTTATTTTCAAGCTTGGTGCCCTCTGGATACATCTGAATGATAATAGCATTTGATGCCTACCTTTGTTGGCTTTCTCTGGTTCCCCATGTAGTTTATTTATGGTTACTCTGTTCATATAAATGTATTCTTCATCACCACCTTCAGGATAAAAATACTGTAAAACTGCTTTTCATTTTGTTGTGTGTACATATACAGCAGTATCCCCAATGATGTGTGGGAGGACCATCATTCCCATTGTCATTATCCAGCATGATTCTTGCACTTGCAGTTGTGATAAGCTAATTTATGTGCTTTACTCTATGGCAGATATTTTAAGCAAGTTAAAAAAGCATTTTGCTCTTCCCTTCCCTTTTCTGTTCTCATGTGAAGTACTTTACTGGACTTTGTTTCTGAAGAAGTTATTTTGAGTAAAACAGGGAAATGAGAACTTTATAAAGAGAAAAGGTAAGGTGATTCATCCCTTGCAAATTAATCTTATTAGCAAACTTCAGCTGATAAAAATAATTTATGATGTTTACAATAAAAGGAAGGGAATAAATTTTTTGCACATTCCTATGAACTTTCATCTTTTTATCCATTTTTAATCTCCATCACCATCTGTAAATGTGTAGTATTTGTAAACATATTCTGAGCAACTGATAACAAGATTTGCACTTAATTAAAGTCCTCAAACACATACATCCCAATAAATAAGTTTGTTTTCATGCTGATAAAGGATATTTGTTTCTCTTTTACATCTCATTTGGGAATAAGATTCAAACAAAAATGAGAAATAGATAGACTGGGGTACCAGCAAGAAAGATAAACCTTCCAAAGTCAATAATTGTTCAGATTTTGCTTACCACTTGATTTTGTGCACAGCCGAAGGAGGTCAGCCACAAAACCTTTTTTGACTACAGCTGTGCTGCTGAGGTTCTCTTTATCTAGTATCTTCAGAAAATCTTCAAGTTCTGTCAGCAGTTGTTCCAGAGCTAAAAGAGATACGAAATAAACTCGCTTATTTATTGCCTCTAATGCCAAATGGCTTTTATGTAATTCACGAAGTTTTAAAACAATTTTTTTGTCTTTGCATAATGTGGGCTACAATCCCTCTCTTTATATGTCTGCGTATCAAGTATTTTTTCTCAGTTTTAGATTAGCCTAAAGTATTTTTCCAGCATTGGAAAAAGCAAATATGAAAGGAAAACAGAGGCAGGTGATACATTTCCATTGCTCCCCCTCCTGGTAATGAAGAAAATATATAAAAATTATTAATTATAGGGAGTTCTTGAGTTACAACCATAATGGAGACTGCCCATCATGGTTATAATTCATAATGCTTGTAAAAATGGGTTGATCATGTGACAAAACTAATTTTATGACCTTTTTGGGGCGGTCATTAGATGAAGGCCACAGTTGTTAAGCAAACTGGTATGTTATAGGTGTGATTTTGCCAAAAACCAGAAGTAAATGCCAGTTTATGGTAAAATTGTAATAAAATGTGGGATGCTGCAAATGGCCATAAATATGGTTGCATTGCTAAGCATTCAAAATGTGATCATGGGGAGATTCTCTGACCATCAGAACTTGGGTTATATATATCCCCAGGTAGGCCTATTGAAACTTCAAATGGTTCTACCAGTTCCAAGTTGAGGGCTACCTGTATATTTTTTGTTTCCAATCAACTTGTAAGCAAATAATACACATAAGCCTTTTTACTTTGTGCAGCTTTTGTTGGGCTCAGAAAAGACTGGAAAGAAGTTTTTCTTCTGCTCAATTTAAGGAAGAGTGTTTGTCATATGGCAGATCCAGTCTCAAAACTTTACTTTCAGCTTACCAGAAACTGGCGATTTGTATGGGACAGTCCATGCTAGGACCATCACTTTGTGGCCAGCCTGGTATAGTGTGACCCTCTAGTCATAAGGAAGTCTCCTTCATCTGAATAAAGCTTTCTCTTCTAATGGATGTGTTGTATTGAACTCAGTGGACCTTGCTTCTGTAGTAAAATGGATTGCCTGAAGCTGGACACAGTATAGCTCAATGAAAACAATAGGGCAGCATTCCACAATTTATAGGGAATCTTCTCTTGAGTATTATGGGAGATGAAATTCAACATATTTGGAAGGCATCAGATGGAAACTTCCATAATATAAAAAGGTTTGAAGATGTAGGCATAGATGAAAGAAAAAACGAATCAGAACAAATGTGGGTGGGTGTGTGTGTGTGTGTGTGTGTGTGTGTGTGCAGAAAATATTGGGACCAAATAAAGCAAATAAAGATAACTGCCCCAAAATGAGCATTTAGCAAAATGTTGATCCTTTCACCCTAATCACTCTGGGTCTCAGTCTGGAACTACAAAATTTCATCATTTGCAATCAACATTGGCTATGTCAACTGTGGATGACACAAATTTCTGGAGGACTCTAAGTTATTGAGTTTGTCTATTTGTGCTAGACGAACACTATTATGTATTTAAGTGTTAATACCTCTTATAATGCCATGATAAGACTGCATTTAGAATATTACATCCAGTTTTGATTGCCATGATATAAGAAGATGTTGAGACTCTAGAAAGAGGGCAGAGAAGAGCAACAAAGTTGATTAGGGGACTGGAGGCTAAAACATATGAAGAAGAGCTGCTGGAATTGAGTATGTCTAGTTTAATGAAAAGAAGGACTAGGCGTGACACAATAGCAGTGTTCCAGTATCTAAGGGCTGCCACAAAGAAGAGGGCATCAACTTATTTCAAAGCACCCAAAGGCAGGACAAGAAGCAATGGATAGAAACTAATCAAGAAGAGAACTAAGGCAAAATTTCTTCCCAGTTATAACAATTAATCAGCAGAACAGCTTGTCTCCAGAAGATGTGACCCTGAAGGCTTTTAAGAAGAAATTGGACAACCATTTGCCTGAAGTGTTATAGGGTTTCCTGCTTGAGCAGGGGTTGGACTAGAAGACCTTCCAACTCTGTTATTCTGTAATTTCCTGCCTATTTGTTATTGTCTTTTCTCTATTATTGTCTTTCTAGCCCTGTGAGTAGATTGAAGACAACAATTTGTATAAAGTTATAAGCAAGTTTCATGATAGAGAAAGCAAATGATTCTACATTTCCCTAGTAATAATCCTTTTTTATTTTAACATGAAAAGTAGGCTGAATGATTAAATACTAATAATGTAAACTATGAACTAAAATAAATAGAACTTTGAAAAGCAGTAAAAGAGACGATTCCATTTCCCCCAACCTAGCTATCCACACCAAACCACTGAATGCATATATTTTTTCTGTATACTCCTCTTCCTCCACCAATATTCTCTTTAAAACATCTGTGTAGAGCGTACCCCAAGTTGGTGTCTTCTAGATAAAACAATCCAAAACAAGCATGACCTAAAACCTTCCAAGCTGGCACAATTTCTTTTCTGAAGAGAATGTCTTGGCAAAAGGCTGTTTCCGTCTAGCTGTGGCTTTATTCTTCGTTGCAGAAAAGTGCCAGGCCAGCTGATGATTTCAGTGCAACCAGCATTCAAGTGGCAGGATAGCAAATGTGGTTGATTTACAATGGATTTCCCAGACTATTCTACAAAGGACATTCCAAGGTTCAGAAGGGTCAGCTGCTCTAGGGAAAGAGAAAGTAAATTGCAACAACAGCAGAAGAATGCTGTTCTCTCGAACAGCAAAAATAAACAGATGTGCCGACAGTGGCAGATGAAAACAGCTGGATCGCTTTGAATGGAAAGTGACCCTCCCAAAGGAACAAATTGCACATATATTTGACAAGGGAACCCTTCAGTGCTACTCACTTGCCTGAGACTTCAAGCTAAAAATAGGCTAAAACAATGAGTAACTATAACAGAAGACAAGAAATACCTGTTTTTGCTGAACTATTCCGGTTATTACTTCTAAATCCAGCATAAATAAAACAAGAATGAATGTTGATCACCGTCCCATTTTTGAGGGAGAGGCTCTGGAAAAGACTAAACTGATCCAGGAATGAGGATAAAACAAAACAATTTTTCTTTTGATTTCTCAACTCTTTGCCAGGTGACTATCCAAGTGGTCTGGTCTGGTAAATTAGCAATGTTTTGCTCCTATCAATATCATTAGTCAACCTTATTAGCGCATCATTGTTATCATATAAAAACAGCATCTAGTTCTTTCTGTTTATGTCTGGTTTTATTGTAATTGTATTTTATAATTATACTATACTATATTGGCTTGTTTTTAAAAATGATTATATTTGGTTAATTCACATAGAGTGCATGACTCCAGTGGTATTTCAGAGATTAAAAAATATTCAGGTCTGGTTTAGTTTTCATAAAATTGGACTTACGTGACTTTAGAGGTTTGCTAAGCCTTGAATCCAATTAACAAATTTGGAATTGTAAGAAAGTGCTATAAGCACTCTTATTAAATGGCCATTTTTTAAAAAAATGCAATTCCTTCATGTGAGGATAAAACAAGACACAAATAGAACATAGAGATTGAATACCTATCAGTCATTCATACCCATTTTACAGGTAATAATAATAATAATAATAATAATAATAAGTTGAATTTATTGACCGCACCCTCTCCCCACAGGGACTCGGGGCGGTGCACAGGGAAATTAAAAGCGAAAAATATACAAAATACATACAAATTAAAACGAATTAAACTCAATCAATCCTGTGCTAAAATCCCATTAACTAAAAATACCCAATAAATATAGTATAAATTTAAAAAACCCATAGACAGAGAGACTACCCTAGGCCGGCCAGGCGGAAAAGATGAGTCTTCAATTTCAGGCGGAAGGAGCGGAGGTCCGTGGTCGTTCTAATATCGGGGGGAAGGTCGTTCCAGAGGGCCAGGCCCACCACAGAGAGAGCCCTTCCCCTGGGCGTCGCCCGCTGACAAAGTCTAGTGGACGGCACTCGGAGCAGTCCCTCTCTGTGGGAGCGAATCGGCCGTGAGGATGTATGAGGCAGGATCCGATCCCGCAGGTAGCTAGGTCCCGAGCCATGGAGCGCTTTAAAGATGATGATTAATACCTTGAAGCGCACCCGGAAGACGACAGGTAGCCAGTGCAGCTTGCGCAAGAGCGGTGTAACGTGGGTGAACCTGGTGGTTCCCATAATTGCTCGCGCGGCTGCATTCTGAACTAACTGAAGCCTCCGGGTGCACCTCAAGGGGAGCCCCATGTAGAGAGAGTTACAATAGATGTAAATTAAGGAAGCTCAGAAGCATGCAGAGGCATGCATCTAAGTTCGAGAATAAACCTAAATTCTAAATAAGAATTTGGCTTCTCCCAAAAATAAATTATCATAACGTAAAAAGTAAATAAATATTTAGACAAATGTGCATAAAGAGACACGTATGTATTCAGCTGATACATTCCTATTCAACAAATCCAGCATTGTATAATCCACATTTAAATAAACAACATCCCTAATTTTACTAGACAAATAAATGCAAATAAAATATTCTATGCTGAAGATGAGGTGCCCTCCCTCCCAGCTCTCTTGCCACACATAGGACAGATGTGCCCTCGTTATTTCCCGCCTAGACTACTGCAACGCCCTTTACATGGGGCTCCCCTTGAGGTGCACCCGGAGGCTCCAGCTAGTGCAGAATGCGGCCGCGCGGGGGATCCTGGGAGTTTCTCGTTACTCCCATGTAACACCTCTCCTGCGCGAGCTGCACTGGCTGCCTGTGGTCTTCCGGGTGCGCTTCAAGGTGTTAGTTACCATCTTCAAAGCGCTCCATGGCACTGGTCCTGGTTACTTGAGAGACCGCCTCCTACCACATTCCTCCCTTCGGCCTGTCCGCTCCCACAGAGTGGGCCTTCTCAGGGTGCCGTCAGCCGGTCAATGCCAACTGGTGAATCCCAGGGGACGAGCTATCTGTGTGGTAGGTCCGACACTCTGGAACGACCTTCCCCCCGATATCCGCACCATCACGGGCCTACGCCTCTTCCGTCGGATGTTAAAAGCACATTTCTTTCGTTTAGCCGGCCTGACATAGATTAGGGAATTATTTTAATTTGATATTTATTGGTTTTAATTATTTATTAAATTTTAGCACAGATCTAATAATTTAATTGTTTTTTATATTTTGTATACTGTGGGGTTTTTATCTTTCTGTGCACCGCCCTGAGTCCCTTTTAGGTGAAATAGGGCGGTATATAAATCGAAACAATAAATAAATAAATAAATAAATAAATAAATAAATAAATAAATAAATAGATACTTCAAAGTGTATACATCAGGGATAGTCAACCTTTTTATACCTACCGCCCACTTTTGTATCTCTGTTAGTAGTAAAATTTTCTAACCTCCCACTGGTTCCACAGTAATGGTGATTTGTAAAGTAGGGAAGTCAATTAAATTAATAAAAATAAAGTGCTTCAGTATTGGACAAAACCCCAACTGGCCACCATGAAAGCTGGAATGCCCATTAGTGGGAGGTACCGACCAGGTTGACTATCACTGGTGTACGTAATTGACACAGAGATAGTCCTCATATAGCAGCCACAATTGCAACTGGCAACTTGGTCTTAAGTAAAGTGGTTGCTAAGTAAAACTGCAATTGTGCTTGTGATCTTACTTTAGATTTCTAGAGCTTTACAGAGCTGCAAAAGTCATAAATTTGAGGACTCGTCATAAAGCTACATATCCATTACCTTCGTAACCACAAATGGTCACTAAACAAGGTAATTGCTCCCATGCAACATTGGAATTAAGCGTATGGAATGAAGTGTAACCAGTTCTGGTGGCCAATTGATCCAATTAGTCTTTGAATTTGCCATGTTTATAGGGGTAGGCCAGATCTGAAGTACCGCAAAGCACATGGCTGGCTTCTAGCTACATTTCTGACTTTAGGAATCACAAAAAGCAAAATCTCATCAAGCAAGCTAAAACTAATTGGAAGAAACTGGAAGAAAATACCAATTGTTCATAGGATACTTGCACAAAGTATTTTTGCCTCCCTGAATAGTTTCCTCCAAGCAGCATTTTAACTTAGTCAGAAATTTGTGGAAAATATTGCGGGGTTGGTACTCGAGAAAATGTAAATCACGATAAACTGACCAAACTCCTCCCCACCCCACATATTTCTCGATGTGCATTAATCCTAACAAATAAAATATGAATGTGGAATAACTGTACAAACATAATCACTGCAATGCCAGTAAAACCAACATCATATTTCAGTTATATTTTAATGCACAATTTCAGAAAACTATTTAAAAAGACTATCCATCTAATCTGTATGAGCTACAAGCCAGGACAATCCAGAGAGCCTTGTTATTTGTAGGCTGAAAGCTCAACTGTGGAATTGGATCGGTACAATATGGGCCATTCTGGAAATCTGGACAATCATTTTATTGAATGCAACTATCATTGCTAAACCAGGAACTCTGAACTTTAAGGAAGATGCACACGAGGCTTTCCAGTTTGTAGAACAAATAACAGACTAGCTTCTCTCCTCTTCACTGGAAGAAGGCAGTGGGAGGATTGGGGTGGGAATGGGCAAAGAGAGGCAGAGAAGATTCTTGAAAGACATGCAGAAGCCTTAATCAAGAAAGCTCTGTTTCTTTCTTTACCTACAATTACATGCATCTTGGTACTTTATTACAGTTTTTAGAACTAAGATCCTGTCGTAAATAAAGGTGCTTTCAGCCTTGCCAGGATGAACCTTGGTTTAAAACACTGTTTTGAATTTTATCATTGCACAGAAAGCATCACTTGGATGGAAATCTTCAGCCTGAGGATTTTGAATTCACAACAGTAACCATGCTTCCTCCTTTTCTTAACAAGGCTGCATATTGTTTTAGAACAGTAGTGGGGAATGACGCCCTCTGTATGATTTATGGACTTCAACTCCCAGAATTTCTGGGAGTTGAAGTCCACAAGTCAAAATGGGCCATCATTCCCAAGCCCTTCTTTAGATGATTTAATGACAAAGGGGCCTCAAAATCTTCAAAAATGCACGATGCTGGTTACCTCACAGCAGTGGTTCTCAGTTATTTTCTGTCAGGCCCCCCCTAGGAAGAAGAAAACATTTCGCGCCCCCCCAGCCCCGGAAAGCGCCCCCCCCAGCCCCGGGGCTGCCCCCTCCCTTCTTTCCCTCGCCTCCTTCCGAGCCAAGGATATTTATTCTCCTTGGTGCCGCCGTTGCCTTCTCTGCATGGCCCGAGCGCCTGTTCCTTACTGCGATGGTCTCAGCAGCTCCCAGCGCTCCCAACGCAGCCAGTCGAAAGCCGGGAGGGAGGCCGCTTTTCCACGCCATGGAAGGGGGTCGCCTCCCTCCCGGCTTTCGACTGGCCGCATCCAGGCGGGCAGCGGGCAAGAGCCGTGAGCGGGCAAGTCGGGCGGCGCGCTGGGAGCTGCTGAGCCGGGCGGCGCGCTGGGAGCTGCTAAGGAATAGGCGCTCGGGCCATGCGGAGAATGCAACGGTGGTATCGGTCTTTCCGGGTGTGCGGCTCCGCGCCCCCCCTTACGGAGCCTCGCGCCCCCCTAGGGGGGCACGCCCCACTATTTGAGAAACGCTGCCTCACAGAGACCTTCTGCCTGTATGGTTGCAGATTTCATAATTTTCACTGCACTCTGGCTTGCAGAGAAAGTGAATGCTCCAGGTGCAAAATATTCTACTCCAAATTTTAATAAATTCTAGGAACACTAGTTTTCCAAATTCCCTATGATCTTTGGCATGCTCTGCTTGCTTGAGGCTAGTAATGACTTTTAGCAGTTCCTCAGATAAGGCTTTTTCCAGACCTTTTCCTGAGATGGCATGGGTTGAGTCTGATATTTTTTTTCTCTACCTGACACAGAAATATGATCATTCCATTAGTTATATACTAAAGGAACTATGAGCCTTTCAACTTTTCAGTTTTCAAATAAAATAAGATGATTATTTTTTCTTTAACAGTGGTTTCTGTCTACCAGTCTAATTTAGAGACTCTTGCATAGCCTGGTAAGGTAACTGGATAACAAGCAAGGAAAGGGAGAAACACATGTGACTAGGTGGCTTAGTGGCTAAGATACTGAGCTTGTTGCTCTGAAAGGTTGGCAGTTTGGCGGTTCGAATCCCTAGTACAGGTCTCCTGCATCAGAAGGGGGCTGAACTAGATGACCTCCAAGGTCCCTTCCAACTCTGTTACTGTTTACTGTTTAACATGAGGAGTGAGAAGACTAGGAAAAGCCAGAATCCATAAAATGTGTAAAATGAGCCACATCACAAAAATATTTGGAATTTTAGTAATTGCAATTATTCCTCTTCTACTATAATAGTGTGTGACTTGAAACACTTGGTCAAACAACAAACTACTTGATTTTTATTCAATATTGTAACAGCAGCATTTTGCGTGGTTCAAATGCTATTGCAGAATGATAGAAGAGTAATATTTATGGTACTGGCCAGCACATGCCATCTTTTTCATTTCTGTGGATAGAAGTTTTAAGAATGAAAACTCAGTCCTTAAGGTTATCTTTTCCATAGCTCAATGACAAAACACATGAATTACGGGCAGTGCAATCCAGTTGATTATCTAGTATCACCACTTCAAAGAATCTCCAGTAATTAAAACCTTAGCTTTTTACACAGTGGTTATATCTGCACAACAGAGGTAAAGGTTGATTCATCCTGCCAGGAGGATGTGAATAAGTGAGTAGCTAAGTCAGAAATTGGAAACAAAAATGAATCATGGCTTTCAGCTCTGACTTGATAGGAGAGGGAAAACTAGGTGGTTTTTTCCAGAGTCCACATTATAGTAGTAAACAATGTAAGGCATTTCCATGGCTTACTTTCTCAATCCTACTGGACAAATGAACCAATATAGCAATTGTTAATTCTTAGTCTGAAATCTTCATAATTCCAAGATACTATTAGACAAGAATCAATTTACGGTATGTGTTATTGTTTTCAAACTGCCCTTTTTATTGAAGATCATTAACTTACTTTGCTCATAATGGCTTTTGTATATAAATTGTGCACTTCAGGAATAATTGTATTCTTTGAAGCACATACAAACAACCCTTTATTCACCTAAAGTCCACTCAGAGGTGGGGATGAATCATGGAAATAAAGCAAGAAACAAAGAAGCAAGCAGCTAAGCTTTTGTAAGATTTCCATGAAAACCAGGAGAAAAATCGACCTACTAACACAAATTTAATTTCTAAAGCAGCCATACCCTTTTTTCAAGCTTATGCAAAAGCTTGAAAAACAACAGACTACTAATAAGAAATAAAATTTAATTTCTAAAGCAGCCATACCCTTTTTTCAAGCTTATGCAAAAGCTTGAAAAACAACAGACTACTAATAAGAAAGATACTGTGCTTACAGAAGGCCTGAAGCATTTCTTTTGACTCATTTTTGAAAAGTACACCTGCTGTTTACCATCTTTAGACGGGCTTTCCTAGCAGAAACCTCACTCCGTGGATAATTCATCCTCTCTCAATTCTTCTTTGGTCAATAAGGGAACAGCCCCTTCTTAGTAAACTGCAATGATGATGCCAAAATGATAACATGCGCATAGTAATGTCACCGTGTAAATGCCAGATCCTTGCATTCTTGCATCTGTCTGATGTAAGTTCAATGTTTGCTTTGTGGTGCACTCTTCTCATATTTCCTTTCTTGCCCTCCTACATACCCCTGTTCATTTTCCTATTCCCTGTTTATGATCACATGTCACTATAGCAAATATACAGGCACTGTATACATCGCGCATCAGTGCCCATTAAAAAAAATAGCCCATTCAAACTGATAGCCCATTCAAAAAATAAAATAGCCCATTCATACTGATGCTTAGTTTAGTTAAGTTTATTGTCATTGCCCAACAAAATTAAATGTCTTCAGTGTACATTAGAATTATAAAAATAAAAACACAAACATACATCCTTTACAGTGGTGGGTTCCGGGCGGTAGGCCCCGTTTCGGACATACTGGTGGCAGCTGGGAGCAGTGGCCACCATACCAGAACAGTGTTTTGGAGGGCCTACCCGCCCACCTGTGTTCCTTACCTGTATTTAAGCCAACCAGGCCATTTGCACATGCACGTGCAGCGTCCAGCACCTGCTCGACCTCCACCGAGCAGCTGGAGCATCGCAGGGTGGTGGGTGCACATGCATGTACAGTGCGCATGCACGAGGTGGATACCTGGCCCCGTTGCAGCATAGCAGTTGTGACAGGATACGGAACCCACCACTGATCCTTTACATTTTTTACATTGTAAAAAAGTAATTTCGTTGAATTTATTAAGCATCGCTTTTCACATTAGTCTTAACCACAGGTGGAATGTTATTCATATAGCAATTTATCTTGGGTAGAAGGTGCAGGGAAATAATAATTAGAGGGGAAAGTTCAAGATTTGTCAGAGACTTGCATTTACCAAAATGCCAGCTCCTTTATTAAAAAAGAAATAACACCAAAGGTGGGCCCATAATTCCTCAGAAACCCCAGATTTTAAAAAAACAGCCATTTATCAGATAAAGGAGATTTTGTTATTTTGTCTAGACCAGACTGCCTTTTAACAGGAGCCTATTATCTATAGAAAGAATTATAAATTGGATTAAACCTCTGCAAACTCATAAAATAAAACACTCTGAAAACATCTCTAATCCTACCCAGGTTTGAAGAGCTAGTTTGCTGTTTTCATTTAACGTTTCAGCATAAAATCAGTGACAAAACCTGCTGATGAAGGAATTTGTAACCATCCTACATCTTTTGTCTTTTTAGAACATTTGGTGTTAATGTTTTGCTCTTTAATCTCTCTTTCTGCACCAACAAGCCTCCAAGATATAATTGAAAGTCAACTGTAATTTAGTGATTTTTTCCCCTCAGCATTACCACTTGATTGTTACTTATGTCATCTGGTATAATTTAAGATGTTTTGACAGACAATTTTTTTATATGCGTCTTAGGTTCTAAATTCGTAATTGTTTTGGATGGCATAATTTTCTGCTTAACAACTGAACTTCATCAAAGGTCATTGGTACAGGACTCTGAAATTCACCTCCTCAGACATATCTAGACTCTTGTGTCTGTAACCTTTAACTGGATGTATCATAGGGGGAGAAATTCAACCACATTACCTCAAATTGGCCAACTTATAAAATGCTGGGACCCGTTACTCCTGAGGGCATGATTTGAGGAAAGTTGTGGTTGCTTCAGCAAGTCATGCTGTTGCTGCTTCAGTGCCGCTGCTGTGCTGTTCTGGTCACATGATCCACATTTTTAATTTTCCCTAACCTCTTTCTGGCTATTCCTCATTCCCTTCCCCATCCAGCAGCAGCCACATATTTGCCTGCTGAAAAGGGAAAGAGAGGGAGAAGGAAAAAAGAAAAGATGGGAGGGAAAGAGGGAGGAAATTAGAGGGAGGGAGGGGGGAGGGAGGAAGGGAAAAAGGAAGGAAGGAAGGAGGTAGGGAAGGAAGGAAGGAAGGAAGGAAGGAAGGAAGGAAGGAAGGAAGGAAGGAAGGAAGGAAAATTTCCAATGCTCACTGCCAATTTCCCACAAAGAAATTGAATGGGGAAGTCCACAAGGAGGACTTCGCTTCTGCTCCCATTTATTTTTTTGCCTGCCCATGGTCATTCTGTCTCTTTGTTTAGTAAGGAAATAGCTCTGAAATGATGACCTAGCAGGTCATGGGTTGGTTAGTCTTAGTTTAAGACAGATTTACACAGATTTAATGTCTTACAGAGACAGCCGGGAATATTTGGCTATTAAAGTAAGGAGAATTTAAATAATTTACACAGTATCAGAAAAATATTTCATTATTAAAAATGTCATAACTAAAAATGGAAAATGGATGTAGAAATCCATACTTTTATGATGCAATCATTTAAATTTAGCAGCGGAATGCATGAGGTTAATTCAGTGGTGGGTTTCAAATTTTTTAGAACCTACTCTGTAGGTGTGGCCTATTTTGTGGGCGTGGCTTGGCAGTCATGTGACAGGGTGGGAGTGGCCACCTTTTAAAATGTGGTGAAACTCATTTAACAACGCTCTTGCTTAGCAACCAAAATTTTGGACTCAATTGTGATGATAAATTCTTTCTTTCTTTCTTTCTTTCTTTCTTTCTTTCTTTCTTTCTTTCTTTCTTTCTTTCTTTCTTTCTTTCTTTCTTTCTTTCTTTCTTTCTTTCTTTCTTTCTTTCTTTCAGCGGCGGGCCAGATTTACTTCCAGGTACGCCGGTGGAACCCCCTCTCACCAGTTCTTTAAATTTCACCAACCGGTTCTCGCGAGTAGGTGCGAGCCTGCAGAAACCCACCACTGGGTTAAGTCCACTCATTCCTTCATGTCGCAGAGCTGCTAGAAAACCTTTAGAATTGAATATGGTTGTATGTCAAAGGAATAGTATTAACAAATGCATATTTTTCTCCTCTTGATTTAAAAGTGTAAATGCAGATGTAGCCGTTATGGCAAACCTAGGCACGCATGCCATAGGTGGCATGCAGAGCTCTCTCTGCTGCATGCGCACTGTTGCCCCAGGTCAGATCTCTATGGCGTTTCTTTTGTGAACATCTGTTTCCTTGCAAATGGCAAAACAGAAGCTCATGAAAGAAAAAGATCTTACCTCTTGCCATGCTGCTAGTGTTGGGATGCCCCGCCTCCCGTGGCCTCCCGTGGCCTTCGGATCTCTGCTGCGCATGCACATATATGTTTGTGCCTGCATGTCCACACATGCGCATGTACACGCCTACACTTGTTCATGCACACACACCTTTCAGTTTGGGCATTTGGTGTCTAAAAGGTTCACCATCACTGAGATATAGTAACTCTAATGGGCAGTACTGAATTGTATTGACCTATATGAGTTCTTTGTCTGTATTCTCCTATGCTAAAATTCCACTTCATGCCATCTTTCAAATATCCAAAATATGTTTCTCCATTCCTGAAGAGGAGTCATTTTATGGTGCTGTTAAAGAGTATTTTTCCTTCTTATTCAACCTTCTCCACAGTATATAGTATATAGTAAGATACACTATATACCTTCTGTATATAGTTTACATATCTTCTGGCTAAGATATAGAAGTTTGAAATCCATGTGTTCACAATACAATAATACTTCTTTTACTCAGATTCATTCTGAAAGGTTTGCATTTATATTTTCTGCACATAAATGTTCATTCAATTGCGCAACTCAATGTATATGTATTTATAATAAATAGAGTTTAATGACGATGGATTAAGGAATAGGGAGAAAAGTGTGAGCATCTTTTTAATGTGTTTCTGTGCAATATGTAAAATGGATACACATGCACATATTTAATGCATGCTAGGATTTGGATATACTCATGCAGGGGGGATAATAATTCATTAACAATGGACAAGCAGCAAATATCTCCTAACTTTTTGGACCACTGAGGCATATTTTAAATTTGGAGCGACTTTTATGAGCATTCTCATAAAATGTATGCCATGACAGAAGTTCCTTTGCAAAAATGTTTCACAGCAAATATTTTCCATCCTGAATCTGAAGGGATTTGACTAAACATAGGTACGGACACCCCAATGTTATTCCAATTGTGCTGTGTACTGCAGTAGTAAACCTTGGACACTAGTACAATTTATTTGTTAGAAATAAACATATAAATGTCTCCATAAACTTTAGCAGTTTAACAGTTGGGGTGTGATCAGTTTCTTCATATTTTATGGGGGTGGTGGTCAATAATTGAACATATGAACTCATGGATGTCTTATTAGCCAAAAACTATTTCTCGCTAAACAAGTATAATATATTCTGCTACTGAAAGAACTCCAAGAAGATATATATATACTTTGTTCCACACACCCTGTTAGGTCCCAATTAAGGGAGAGACATACTGTTTCCTTTTCTGCCTTTTGGCTCATCACCAGAAACCATCTAGACAGAAAGCCATGAGTTCCGTTGTGTAATTTTTTAATATGTGTGTTATGTTTTATTTATTGACCAGCTCAAAAAACGTAACACACACACACACACACACACACACACACACACACACACAGAGCTGCAGAGCAGGGAACACAGATAACTTGAGATCAATTCTGCTTAGTTTCTTAATAATAAACTGATCTAGCTCCTTTCGCCCTCTGATCTAGCTCCTTTCGCCAAATAATAATGTGATTATTATTTTACAAAACAGGAAACACCCTTAAATAATTGCTATTTATTGGTGAACTCAAATAAATTGTTTCATCTGTCTTCAAAGAACCTGAAACTCAATAAAATTAAAACCTGGAAGCAGGATTACATCACTATCCTATCACACTAGGTTTTCAGCAGCTTGTATTTATTTTAATAGTTTCCTCAGAATCATAAGGGGAAAAAAAGAAGTAGACCGGGGATCTGAATTTTCTACAGTGTTCTTGGCTGATCTAATTGGTCTTAGTGTACAAGAAATTTTTATAAAAAAAATAAGTTGCTTTAAATTTTTTATATAAAATTTTCATGACTTTCATAACTATAGTACATGGAAAGTTCAACCTTTATAGATTTGTTTTTACATTACAACTTCCTCTGCTAAGTACATATAACAACCTTTCCCAATCTGGTGCTCTCTAAATATCTTATGACTATAATTCTCCCTACTCTCAGGCAATGTGTCCATTGGTTAGGATTTCAGATGTTATGGTGAGTAATTAATTAGGGAAGGGTGATTAAATTGTGGACATGTTTTCTTTCAGTAATAATTCTATGTATGTTAAATATGGCTGTATGTTAAATATGCTCAGTGTGTGTCCATGTGTAAGTGTGCATAAATTGTCTGTACAATTTATGTGAAATACATATCTATGGAGATTCTGAATTGTTCTACATCTGTGTCAATAGAGGGGGAGGGATACGTCATCATCTATCTCTAGTCGACAATCCATCATTTTAACAGTTCCAAGAAGGCTCCACACCCATTTGCATTACTCAGGTGACCCTGAGGACACAGATACAGTAAACTTCCAAGTGGCCTCAATGACTCTCTAAAAGAATGCAAATGACCAGCTGTCTGCAAGGAATATAAATCCTTACATTCCTCATCATCCAGACAGAACTGAAGAAGCTTCTTGGATGAGAAGCAAAGGTGGGTTTCTGCTGGTTTGGCCCGGACCGGACGAACTGGTTAGTGGTAGCACTGGGAGGCTTTGCCTACCTGCCCGGATGCTTCTACGCATGCACGGAAGTGTCAAGTGCATGTGCACGAGCAAACCAGTAGTAAAAAAAAAAAAAGGAAACCCACCACTGATGAGAAGCAAAATGTCTTCATGGAGAAACAAGTCCAGTTGCTTCTTCAAAAACAAAATCCTTTGGGAGATTTTATGTGAAGGACGTACTCCTTTCTGAAGAATTTAAGTAACACATGATTTCCTCAGCATAGAACCGGTGAGATTCAGTATCTAGATACTGATCTGGATGAGGGAAATACTGTACAGAATCATTGGGTACCGTTTCAAATTTTTGCATACAGGTTTAAAGACAGATTGCTGTTTTGTAAGACTCTAGAGTCCATTCCTTACAGCAGGGATGTCCAAACTTGGGAACTTTAAGACTTGTGGACTTCAACTCCCAGAATTCCCCAGCCAGCATAGCTGGCTGGGGAATTCTGGGAGTTGAAGTCCACAAGTCT
Organism: Rhabdophis nuchalis; assembly: GCA_039707465.1. NCBI lineage: Eukaryota > Metazoa > Chordata > Lepidosauria > Squamata > Natricidae > Rhabdophis > Rhabdophis nuchalis. The sequence continues at coordinate 61,802,338 of CM077645.1, forward strand.
TAAAGTTCCCAAGTTTGGACATCCCTGCCTTACAGGATCAATCATCTGGATCTCCTTATTGTGAGTTTCAAAGCTTCCCTCTTTTCTGGGAAGATGAATGCAGAGCTAGTAGCAGTCATGTATTTGATTAATTCGCCCCATTGGAGTAATACATATGAACTAATTTGAAGTGGATAAAGGATCGAAACAATCTCTTTTCTTTTATAACTTCTTACTCATTTTTTTCCAGCTATTGATAGTACAAAAACAAGCATGTGCTTTTACCTGTAGTTTTGCAGAATGTTAAGTACCATATAATGATTGCTTAATAATCAGACTTTGACATACATATGTTGGTCAGTTACAAATACTCAATACCATAGATTATGAAATATTCAAGAAATCTCAGTTAGTCATTCTGGCAACTATGCCATTAACAGGGTAAATTAGTACTGTTTCAAAATACTGTTATATTTATATATGATGATTTTACCACATGCCAGCATGTATTCCATGTATCACACAATATCCCATTTGTAAAATTACTGTTCAAAAATCTGTGATATAAACATGACCAAGGATATACTGATTAACTACAAGTGAAGGAATAACACTGATCTCTGAATTTCACACTCTGTATCTGGAATGATTCTCAGTGCTCAGTCATATAGTTTGCCTATATAAGTTTATTTGTGCCTTCAGACATACTGTAGATAGTTTGAATCAGCAATCCATGTACAGATAGATTGTACATGTATAGCCATTATATCTGTAACGTATTCATATGATATCAAAATCATAATATGCTCTTTGACCAAAAGACTTGCTCCAACAAGACCAAATACAGATAATCATTTTAAAGGTTACCAAGTTTTTAGTAGCAACTATGGCTTCTAGATGTCAGTACCCTCTTTGTACTACTAATTATTTCAGACCTACTTTATCATGTAATTTTATATTTGTTTGTGTTTGTATTGGATTGGATAAAAGTACTTAGGAACTTTGTTCAACATGCAGACATAAACACCATAGTATGAGAATTCAGTCTGAAGGATCAGACTAAGGGGAATGTGAGAAGTATGTCATCACAAAGAATTATGATTAGTAATTCTTTTGTCTTAGCAGAATGATTCTTATGAAATGTATTGATGTTATTAGGAAAATGGTCACCTAATTAAGATCTAGCAGATTTCTTGCCTTTATTTGCATGAAGTAGAATACAGTTAGTTCTCAATGTACAACCTTAATGGAGTCGGAAATTTCTGTTGCTAAGTGTGGCATTAGTTAAATGTGTTTTGCCCCATTTTACAATCTTTCTTGTCACAGTTTTAAGTCAATCACTGCAGTTGTTAAGTTAATAACAAGGTTATTAAGTGAATCGGAGTTCCCCACTACTTTATAATACAATAATAGAATAGCAGAGTTGGAAGGGACCTTGGAGGTCATCTAGTCCAACTCCCTGCCTAGGCAGGAAACCCTATACCATTTCAGACAAATGGCTATCCAACATCTTCTTAAACATTTCCAGTGTTGGGGTTTTCACAACTTCTGGAGGCAAGCTGTTCCACTGATTGATTGTTCTAACTGTCAGGAAATTTCTCCTCAGTTCTAAGTTGCTTCTTTCCTTGATTAGTTTGCACTCATTGCTTCTTGTTCTACCTGCAGGTGCTTTGGAGAATAGTTTGACTCCCTCTTTTTTGTGGCAACCCCTGAGCTATTGGAACACTGCTATCCTGTCTCCCCTAGTCCTTCTTTTTATTAAACTACACATACCCAGTTCCTGCAACCATTCTTCATATGTTTTAGTCTCCAGTCCCCTAATCATCTTTGTTGCTCGTCAGAAGATTTAAAAAGGTGATCACATGACCCCAGGATACTGCAACCGTTATAAATATGAATCAGTTGTCCAAGGTCTGAATTTTGCTCACATGACCATGAGGATGCTGCAGCATTCCTGTGTGAAAAACAGTCATAAGTTACTTTTTAAAGTATGGCCGTACTTCAAACAGGCACTAAATGAGTTGAGGACTACCTATGGCAGCATAACGTGACAAATTCTGTGAGTCTAGTGAAAAATATCCTTGATGAATGAATATTCTGGCAAGAATGATCCTTCCAAAAAGTCATCATTTTGCAAGCAAACTCACAAAGAAAAAAAGATAAATGTTTCAGTATTTCATAATGGAATGTGGAAATGATTAGAACTTAATATACATAAACTTCAACGTTCTTGTAGGCTCCCAAAGAGCTACTTTCAAGCCAAACTAAATTCTTCTTTTGTACTACACTCATTCATCCTCAGAAATGCAGATCTGCAAGCAGGATGTTAATTAGGGTGAATTGACTGTCATTCTCTCACTCTTGTTTCTTATTTCATATTTTTTGATCTGAGGAAAACGACGTACCTGCTGAATTCATTATTTTGTTTATCTTATATCATATAATACTCAAAATTTGCACACAAAAAAGGCTTAGACGATTATGATAAGAACAGAAAAGCCTTAAAATGTTTGGCCTTGTGGTTAAGGCATCAGGCTAGAACATGGCAGATTGTGAGATTTATTCCCACTTAGGCATGAAAAGCCATCTGGATGACCCTGGGCCAGTCCCTCTCTTTGAGACCAGCTCACTTCACAGGGTTGTTGTGGGAAAAATAGGAAAATGAATGAGTATTAGATATGTTTGCATTCTTGAGTTATTTCTAAAAATAGTTCAGACAGGATAAAAATAAATAAAATAAAATAAAATATGAATTCAAGCTAAAGGTGAATGCTGCAAACTGTAGATAGAGATAAGCCCATTCTCAGTGGTGCCTTTCTATCCTGCTAGATACTTCGGAAAACATCCTTCATCATAGTAGCTGTTTGAAGTAGCTATTTGAATGAAATGGTATAGGGTTTCCTGCCTAGGCAGGGGGGTTGGACTAGAAGACCTCCAAGGTCCCTTCCAACTCTGCTATTGTATTGTATAGAAGTATTGTTGCTGTTTAACAACATGTAAACTTTGTACAGTAAACCCCCAAAAGATAAATATTTTCAATCGAATCTTCTCATGCCAAAGATCAGTCAGTAAGATCTAGGGATGGGTTTCTGCCAGCGTTATTGCCGGTTCGGTGCATGAGCAATTTGCTCCATGTGCGTGCACAGTTGCCTGTAAATAGCTCTGCACATGTGCAGAACATTAAAAATGCCCCAAAAACCATGCCGCAGTTACCAGGGAACTGGTTTGGATGTGTGGTGAACCTGCCATACCTACCAGTTCGGCGACCCAGTCACAATTTCCATTATCAATTCGCCCAAACTAGTGCAAACCGGTGGCAACCCACCTCTGGTCAGATCATAATTCAAATAGTATAATCCTCTAGGAGAGATAAAAATATACTTTATAATAGGGATGCCCAAATTCCAGTCCATGGCCCCATAATGTGCTGTGGCCCACTGGGAACCTGGCCACAAAAGCGGGGAGCAAGCACACAAAGCTCCATTTGTGCAACTAATGGGTACATGTGCAAAACCAGCCACACACACACACACACACACACCCCACTGCTGAGGGTCCGCAGAGCCAGAAAGGTTGGAGACTGCTGGTTTATAATATATCTATTTTAGATTCTTTCTTTTCTATGAGAAAGGATTATCAGAATTGTCTGCTCTAACCGGAGGTACAACTGGACTTGTCTTTAAAACATATTTCTTTACATGAGCTCTGGAGTGGCATTCAGCCCTGCAAATTTTAAAACACAGTCTTGAAGATGTGCTGCTATTAAGCAATTAAATAAAGCCAGCATTTATATGGAAATGATGGGGGGGGGGGGCAGGCAGACATGGATCTAAAGTAGAAAGGAGGGGGAAGCAACGTTTTGGGCACAGAAATATCCAACAAATGTACTTATGGGTGGGAAGGCAGGAACCCATTCATTTTAGGTTAAATCATTTAAATCAAAACAACAATAATAAGGATTTGACAAGCATCCAAGTTCTTTCCATAATCTAAGCACATTAGACAAAGGCGAGAAATCAAAACATAGCAAGCTCAAGGGACATGGAAACACCCAGCTATTCCCAGAATAGGAATAGATCAGATAATCACAGCTGGAACATGCATGGGATCGTATTCCCTTGCATACTGTGGCTTAACAATGCCGAGCTCTCACACGCAGAACTACAAACAACTGGGTCAGGAAGTCCATTTCTCCACTAAAAATACTATGAGAAAAAAGCTGAACACAGACATAGCTCATGACATTTGCTAGCTGTTTTCCAATGACCAAGGTTTAAGCAACTGGGGGAAAGGGCAGCTTGTTGGGAAAAGAAAACACTCAAAAATGGTATGCATACTAGGTGTTCCCATGGGAAGGAGGCTAAACTTTTAAAATGGGAGAGTGATTATGGTAATCAAGCGTGGATGATTCCCCAGTGTGGTGATAGCAACTCCTGGCCTTGTGGATAGTTTTGTACTCCAACCACCATCAAATCCAACCAGGTATGTATTTTATTTATTCATGTATTTGTATCACGCCTTTATTGTTTTTACAAGTCAAGGCAATGAACATATCCAACACACCTTCCTCTTCCTATTTTTCCCACAGCAACAACCCTATGACAAGGATTGAGACAGAGTGACTGGCCCAAGATCCCCCAGCTGGCTTTCATGTCCTAGGTAGGACTTGAATTCACTGTCTCTTGCTTTTTCTAGCCTGGTGCCTTAACCATTAGATCAAATTGGTTCATGACATTTCAAAATGATTGTAATTACAACGTGGGTGACGTAGGGGTGTGGGGGAAGAAAAGAGGACACTATAATAGTTGGACACCTTGACAAACGTTTTTGCTACTTTATCTGCAGGTCTAGAAAAGGTTTATATTGTAAACCCTTTTGGGCATATAAGCATGGATTGTGTAAAATTATCCAGTCTCAGTTTGCTACATGGAGAAATGAAGAACAGGATTCTACATCTATCCAAAAGGGATTAATATTTATAGATAAAGGCTTGTAAAAATGTAGACATCAAAGAAGAGTCTCTTTGTTCCGTAAGATTTCCAAAAGTTAATAAAAACCCAAGGATAGGAATTATTTTTTGTAACCGTTAAAGATTGAAAACATGCTTTTTAGGAAAAGGAAAGCAAATTTGTATGGAATGTGCAGTCAGCGGTGTTCACAGGAATGGAGTGAAACAGTCAAGATGGAGGACAAAACCATGTGATCAAACCCATCCCTTTCACTCATGAGATATGCACAGAAGGTTGTGCTTTGGTCAAGTGGCTGTGGCTGCCATCTTAACTTTGCTAATCCCAACTCTGTCAACATTCATATTCAGAGCTATGATCAATCTCTCTCTTACCCTTTTTCTATCTCACTCCTCCCTCCCCTGGATGGGAAGCCTGTAATAATGGTAAATACATGAGATTTAAGCCTGAATATAAAGTTAAAATTTAGTACCACGGTTTCTTCTTCATCTTAAGAATTCCCCCTTCTTCCAGCACAAATTGGCATCTTACACTATATACTACATAAAGCAAATTATTTTAATCTGTTCCCCTCTCTCTTTCTTGCCAACTCTCAGGAGGTTTGATCCCTTTAGAAAAAAAATCAAAACATTTTTTAAAAAAGGATTGTCAAACAATATTAAAAGGAACTTTATTATTTGATCCTGCTTCTCCTCATATTCTTGCTGATCAAGGTGGGAAAGCAGGCCAACTCAGGCAGGTTTTTGAAGTATGGGTTTATAAGGATCTTTCTTTTTTTCTGAATTGCTTAGCATTTAATAAATGCTTGTTTTATCAATGCTTCTCTTGAGCAATAGGAAGGGACACTACAGCTACTGTTCTAGCTTCCTACATTCTTATGTGCAGTTTCCCCTTTCCTCCATGCGCCTTTTTGAAGGCTTTCCAACTTTCCAATTGAGTGAATAGTGAAAGCCGGAAAGTTTCTCTCTGGATTAACTCACCCTATTATTTCCATTTGAAGCTAAGATGTCAGCTGTGAGATAGCAGGTTGAGATACATTAGGTTGGTTGGTATTATTCTGCTGCCCAGTTTCCTTTTGCGAAGTGCAAAAGGAAAGATTGAGTCACCAGTAACCAATCCTACAAACAATGAAGTCCCATTCCAAGATGCAGGCCTTCTAAATTGATCATGCTGTACACTGTTCTCCACCCAGCCTTTTAAAAGCAGCTGTTGATACTGAGGACTTTGAGCACCTGCCTACTACAATACTGTATATCAATTTCATTGTGTTCTTGCTTGAGTAATTTGGAAAACATTTTCCTCTATTCCAATTCAAGCCATCTGAGATATTTTGTTTTTGGCATAGCCTGTTTTGCTACAGGAATATATAGGACACTTAAACAGTTAACTGATATTTCAGTATTCTATCTGGCCACCTGACTTGCATTATTGGTATGATATCTTCCAGCAGCAGGTCATCTGGATGGAATATTTCAATACATTTCCAAAGAAGAGGAAATCAATGAATATTCATACCAAAAATATATAAAATCTTTCTAAAATCTTTTCCGAAATTCACTTTGATAGACTCCTCAAAAGATTAAACCACCATAACAATTGCTAGTTAAGCCTATATTCTTAATAGTTAAGCCTATATTCTTAAGGATAATAGTTCCCTGTAAATTATATTTATTACTACTATTTTGCCACAAAACCATTCTTGTAGCTAAAAAAATACCCCCCCCCCCAAAAAGGGATATCTCAAAATTATTTGTGTTCTTACAAAATATAGGCAAGTTTAGTTGTAACTACAACTCTTACAGCAGATTTATCCTAATGTTATTATAATTATCATAATCTCTTGCACTGTACAGTATATATAAACAGCAGAGAGACATGTTGTTAAATAATAGATAAAATTAGAATTTTAAGTTCTAAGAAATTAGGTTTATTTAATTAATCCCTTGCATAACTACATATGAAGCACAAGAAATGCAGTATAAGAACGTACTGTTTTGATCCAGCAAGCCATGGGTTAGTTAGACTGGATTTATTTTGAGAATGGCACATAGCCACTATTTAGTATTCAGAGCCACTCAAATTGAAAGTGATAAGAAATTACATATTTCTTGGCTTCTGGGTTAAGAACAGTTGTAATCTGGTGTTACTGTATATTTTAACCATTAGATTAAATATTGGCAAATATTTGCAAACAGCTGGGTTGCAGCAAGGTTTTGTAGAATGGGAGGAAAACCTAAAGAATTTCAAAGCTTCCCTTTTAGATTTCACAGCAGCTGCTTCTATGTGATGTCTTCCAGGAGGCCTACAAATATTCTTGACTTGAGCAAGAAAAAAAATATCCCCGATGATATTTTATACTTGAGAGGTTTGATGTTTGTATTTATTCATGGTTTTAGAACAGGCGTATTATTTAATATATTTTTAAATATATATTTCATGTATTTTATATTTTCATATTTTATATCAGGGGTCTCCAACCTTTGCAACTTTAAGTCTGAAGGACTTCAGCTCCCAGACTTCTCCAGCCAGCTTTGCTGGCTTGGGAATTCTGGGAGCTGAAGTCCTTCAGACTTAAAGTTGCAAAGGTTGGAGACCCCTGTACATCGCCCTGAGTCCCGGAAGGGAGAAGGGCGGTATAGAAATTTAATAAATAATAATAATAGTATCTGGAATTAATAAGCCCAGATACAAACAATTCTTTGGAATGTAACCCTTCATTCTTTCCTTTGAGGTGGGAGCTGGCAAAGCAGGAAATCTTCAGTAAGTTTCTTGTTTTGTTTGAAATACTTTCCTCTGAACAAAGCAGGATATAGCATGAAGCTGGAGGATTCCTGCTAAATAATATTTCCTAGTTCAGACAAAATGTGAAATTAGAGTTAAGGGATGGGAAATCTTCAACTTCTGCATCACTAGTGCCAAGAAACATCATCATTGCCTTACTGAGGAAAACCACACAAAAACCACAGTGTATGTCCAAGAATAGTTTAAAGAACAAAAACAGACCCCAATGTTGGCCACCTAGGAAGTAGATCCTCATTCACTTATGTGATATAATCCTGAGCATTTTGCATGCTTACCTTAATCACTGAAGCTCACAAACCCTCAGAAAAAAGTCAAGCGAGATTAATTAATGATGATTAATTATATTGGAGTAAAAGGAACTGTTTACTTAGTCAAAAGGCTCATTTGTACTTCAGTTTATTTAGTATAATTATGATATCTTTTTATGAGTTTTCATGTATGAAAATAATCTCAAGGGAAATACCGTCATATGCATGGCATCAAGAATCTCAAAAGAAGCTGATCCAAACCAATGCCAGTTACTGTCCTGGAAAGTCAGTGACACCACCATTGTGTTAATGGCATGGCATTGCAAATGGCAATGCAAGGGTCATCAGAATCCCAGACAGATCATGCACCAGATACTTGATCTGTTTGCACGACACACTGCACCACAAATGAACCAACCATGTCTGAGGCTAGCATATTATGCAAACTTCCTCCTGGCCAAAGGTAACTGAAGAAACACTTCGGAGTAAAGCAGGTTATGAAATATAGTCAGAGACTAAAACCCACTCAAAAAAGGGTGATGACTCGGTAGTTATACCATCATAAGTCTATAAGAAATAATGACCAAAGGAACTAAATATTAAAGAGCAAGCAAATTCTTTCTTATTACTATCCTTGGCTGACATAAACATTAATACTCTGATGTTCAGATGAAAGAAATATAAAATAAATCCCTTCTCTGTGGCGGGCCCAGCCCTCTGGAACGACCTTCCCCCCGATATCAGGACAACCACGGACCTCCGCTCCTTCCGCTTAAAATTAAAGACACACTTTTTTCGCCTGGCCGGCCTTGGGTAGTCTCTTTTTAGGTTAGGGGCTTTAGGGGTATTTTTAGTTTAGTTTATGGGTTTTAGCGCAGGATCAATTTAATCCATTTTTAATTTTGTATTTTGTATTTTGGCTGTGGTCTTATTTGTATTTTAATTGCCTGTGCCCCGCCTCGAGTCCCCCTTGGGGAGAGAGAGCGGGATATAAAATTAAATTATTATTATTATTATTATTAAGGTGCCACTTTATTGCTGAGACAACAAGCCTGTGTCTTATATTTTGTGAAGCAAACTTCTAAAATGTATTTATTTTATTTATTTATTTGATGTATAGACCGCTCCCTCTCCCCGCAGGGACTCGGGGCGGTGTACAGGACTTAAAAACATATATCAATACAACAATAACAATATTTAAAACTAAATTAAATAATTTATCCTGTGCTAAAATTCTTAAAATTTTAAAACCTTTAAAACCCTTAAAACTATTCCCTACTATCCCTATTTCAGAGCATGCCAACAAAACAGACAATTCAAATCCTGAAGAACTAGAATTTGACATACATATGGAGAGACAGTAAATTTATTATTCATCTTATATATTCTTTAATTTTTTGTGCCATCTGCCTTCTGCGTTTGACTGCCGCTAACCCACTCACATATTCCACTTTGAAATGTGACCATTCCTTCCAATTACGTTTAAAGGCTGGCATTTTGCATGCTAAATTTTCAGAATCAATAGCATCCTTTCTTGCTAGCAAACTGACAGGCACCATTGTCATATTATGAAGGCTTCTCAGAAGAATCATTGTTTCCTTGCATGAGGAATTCTTTATTCGGCTTCCACAGGGCAGATTGCTAGTTCTCTTTGTTTAAAGTACCAGTGAATCCCATACATAGCAACCCAGTTGTTCGCAGACTATCCAAGAGTAAAGATTTAAGCTTCAATTGGATTACTTGTTCATTTTTTTATCTCACTAATTAAAGTCAAACATATCTATTGTTTTAGATCCTAATTGCCAATAGATATTTAGAACAAATATTCAGGACTAGACATACATTTTACACTTCAAGCATATGCTTTTTGACAAACTTCTTACATACTTCATTCTTGCACTTGACCTCAGCCTTAAGACATAAGTATTTTAAAAACTTTGCGGCTTTTTGCTAATTTTAGGGACTTAGACATAATTTATTTCTATCACTGAAAAATCCTTAGGTCAACCTCTATTTTCCTGATGTTCTCCAGATATGTTAGACACATCTCCAAGTAGTAGGAAGGCCAATGTATCTGAAGATGAGGGAAAAACTATTTAACTATTTCTCGTAAAAGCAACTTTCAACAGTTTTTGGCAGAATAATAACAGAATTACATTTTCTGTTAGCCTGCATACTCTTTCGGTATGATGTGCAATGTCATTGTCTAAATTATTCCACTACATTTCAGAGAAATATTCTACTATCCTCATTTTGTACTATTTTGTACTATCTTTAAAACAATGGTAGCAGTGACATACTGTATCCTACCTACAAATTCTTAAAGTATTTGCATATAGGCATCATGCCATACAACTGAGCCATTTTGGCTACCCTATACTGTGGTGCCTTAGCTGGCCCTGCCTTGTACTCACTTTACAGTTGTCTTGAACTCCATTTGCCATGTCTTCTGCTTGTCCTGCCATGCTGCAATCTACTGATTTTCACCACCTTCCTCCTCTTGCTAGTGATGAGGCACATCTAGCCTAAGGGGACCAGACGTCCCGAATTTGGCAGGACAGACCCGCTTCTCCATTAGATATCCCACCACCCGCCTTTTCTTCAAAATGTCCTGCTTCGGGTGCTCTGTACGCGCTCAGAGGCGGGCGCCTCTGAGCACCGGCTCAGGCGGGGAGGGCCTCAGAGGGGGGGCACATGCACTCCGGCACGTCACGCGCCTGCAGAGGGCATCGGGGCACGCTCCCACCCAGCCCCGCAGGGCACTCTTTAAAGGCAGCGGTGGCGGCTCTCAGCGCATGAGGGACAGCCTTCGGCCCAATGGTCAGGCGCACAGATGCTGGGTCTGGCAGCGGCGCAGGAGGTGTTGGGCGAGCAGCGCAATGGCTCCGAGTGCGGAAGGCAAGAGTGATACGCTGGGACGCGGGGCTCGCAAGGGCCTGGCCCACTCACCTGAGTGCCCTTCCCTGCACCAGGCAGCCCCTTGCAGGCCCCGCATCCCAGCGTATCACTCTTGCTTTCCACGCTCGGAGCCATCGCGCTGCTCGGTCGGCACCTCCTGCGCCACCACCAGACCCAGCAGCCACACGCCAGACCCAGCAGCCGCCCCAAAGGCCGTCCCTCACGCGCTGAGAGCCGCCGGATCGGTCCGCCGCCGTTGCCTTTAAAGTGGTCCCCGCGGCGGCTGTTGGGAGCGAGCCCCTGCCCCGACGCCCTCTGCGCAGGTGCGCACGCACACGCACGCTCCCCCCATCGACGGTGTCCCGCTTTGGGATTTTGAAAATCTGGTCACTTTAATCTAGCCTGACCTTTCACAAGAAAGTTACTGGTCACTCCAGGCCTTCTTCCAAGGCTACGTGAGGCCTTCTTTATGACTCACATAGTACTTTCTTGTGAGGCTATAGATGGCTCCCAAACCTTGCCAGAAGGCACATGCAATTGCGCCTTGCCCAAATTGTGTGCAGTCTTCAAAGTGTTCCAGAGCCTTGAGGGAAAGCACACAATTTTTGGACAAGGCTGCATGTGGCCTTGGGAAGAAGACCTAGACTTGCCTTCTGCCAGCCTTGCACACATCATTAGTAGTGAGGGAAAAAAGACAGAGAAGGTCATCTTGGTGGCAGGAGGGCCAGGGTAGCAGGATAAGCAGAGGGCAAAGGGGCACAGCCAACAGGGCCCGGGGCAGCAGAGTTAGGGCAGTGCAACAGAAAGAGATATGGAAGGGAGACAGTTTAGGAGAATGGTTATAAGTATAGACAGGATGTTAAGTGCTCAGTTTTGATCATATGACTGCAGGGTTGCTGCCAAGGCTGTAGTTTCAGGGATCGGGCATAACAACCATATATTCAATGCTGCCATAACCATTAATAGTCACTGAATGAATGGTCATTAAGTGAAGACCATTATTATAGTTGCATAGTCAAAATAGTTGGCAATAGTAATAGAGTTGTGTGCTTCACACTTAAACACTATTTTTCCTCCTTGTGCTAGAATACAGGGGTTAGATGTGAAAGTACGCTAATCATAAGTTTTAAATTGTTCCATGCAATTAGCATAGGTCTAATTAACCAACTCCACACCAAAGAAGATAACTATGTTTTTCAACCAAAAATGTTGCTGAAATCTCAAGTCAGGTGCTCATCATTCGTTGGCCTTGGAGAATACGGTACTTGTTTTGAAATGAAAATGAACTTTTAACCCTTGCTAAAAATATTATTTACTCTTCTGTACTTGTGCTCTGCCAAGACTTTGAAAGGGAGCATTTTTCAAAGGAAATTACATTTACAAGTCACAAACAGTAGCTACCAAACAGGACTCCCAACTATGATTTTAAAATGTGAACGTCTTTGAAAACACGTGAAAGACAAATAGGAGACCAAAGTATTCTCTTTTTTTTTTAAACGGTACAGTTCACTTATGATTGGGGCACTTAGAATTGAGCCAAAAACTCAAGTAAACTTTAGGAATAAACTAGTCAAACAATGCAGTTAAACTTTAACAACAGGAGGTTGAAGTTTTATTTTATTTTATTGAATTCATCTTTCTATCCCTTTCATATTTTTTAAATAGTTACAGTAATCCAGAAGTCTGAAATCTGTTTAAATGGTGCATATCCTGGCCAATAAAAAATTATCCAGAATCTCATATTAATATTTTTTCAGCAATCTCAATCTTGAGGTTTTCATCAGAATGGTAAAATCATGACTATTTGGCATTCTCCCAAAGCATCTCATGAGGTTTCAGAGTTCTTGTATAAGATGCCAAGCAAGAACACAAATCTTTTCAAATTTGTTTGATATTATCAGTATGCTGATGATATTCAATTGTACTCTCAGCTTTGGGCTCTCCAAGCAATATTGTCACAGTTCTGTCAGATGTCTGGAGGTTATAGGAGTATGGATGATGGAAAAAATCCTCAGATTCAGCAACTGTTGTACCAAGTATCTGTGGATTATTGGACAAGCATTTTGCATTTTGGTTCTAAATTGAATTGTAGTGTTTCTCCTAATCAAAGAGCAGTGGCAACCAGACCTTCATCTTGTGTCATTTTATACCCACTAATGTATTGAAGAGCATTTTCATGTTTTAGTCACCTCTTGTTTGGATAAGTACAAAATACTCTACACAGAACTGCCCTTGGTGACCATTCAGAAGTTTTAAGTGGACCAGAATGAATCAGTGAAGATAATCATGGATGTACTTCTATTTGACTATATAACACATCTATACAGGTAGTCCTCAATTTACAAGTTTTCTTAGTGACCATTAAAGTTACAATGGCACTTAAAAAAGTGACTTATGGCATTTTTCACACTTATGACCATTGCAGCATCCCCATGGTCACATGATTTACATTTGGATGCTTGGCAACTGGCTCACATTTATGATAGGCACCGTGTCCCAGGATCGTGTGATCCTCTTTTGTCTCCTTCTGACAAGCAAAGTCAATGGGGAAATCAGTGCTACCAATTTAACAACTGAGGTGATTCACTTAACAAATGGGGCAAGAATAGTTGTAAAATGGGGCAAAGCTCACTTAGGAACATAAATTTTGGGCTAAATTGTGGTTGTAAGTTAAGGACTACCTGTAGTGGGAGCACTGGTAATCAGTGCTTATTTCTAGATATAATTCAAAGTGCTAGGTCTTAACTACAAAGCTCTCCATGGCATACGGTTACTTGTAGGCGCATCTGCCTCCAGTTAAATTTAAATCTGTTGGGACTCAGGAAATGCACCTTCTCTGTTCCTACTTTTGTCCTATGGAACAGCATCTGCCCTAAGATTAAGTTAGCTCCAATCCCACCTGCTTTTTGGAAGACATTAAAGACCGGTTTTTATTTTTTCTGACACATTGTGTCTGTGAATGATGTGATTCATTGAATGAGGGTCTTTTCCCCAACACCTGTCAGTTTGTATTGCACTTATTTTCTATATTTGTTTTGTGGTTTCTATTGTTTTATTACTGGTACTGATTATGTAAACTGCACTGAGTCACACATTCTATACAGTGGCTATTTAATTCAAATAAATAAAGAAGACCAAAAACATTGCGGTTGGATGGAATTGATAAATTAAAAAAAAACAGTGAGAAGTATAAAGAACAAAGGACAATGGATTAGGAAGTAAATTGAAATCACGGAAACAAGGATGTTTACAATATGGAGAGAGATACTTGTTGGCATTGGTAAAAGCTAAGTTTCACTATATCCATTTTACTTCTTTTGATCTTAGCCACTTAACTTCTTTTTAGCTTTCTATTTCTATAGTATTGCTTACTCCAAAAATGAACATGGAGAATATGATGAATACGGATGGATGGATGTACAAAAAGTATGGTTTTAGTTGAACTATCATCTCTAATGCAAGTGCAGTATGCATTGTTCGTGCAGAGTAGTAGACTAATCTTTGATTCAGGTTTAGAATCTCCTAGGAATGTCAGCCATTGAGAGGCCTCAGATATTCTTTTGTTAGAACTGTGTGAATTAAAAAAAAACTGGACTATTTACAAGATATTTGCATTTTATATCTTGTCTAATAAAAAATAACTGAGTAATCACCATACCCTGCTTAATCAAATTTGTCCCTGTGGTCTTAGAGAAAGGGAGCTGTAAGCAAGCTGTAACAAACATATCTTAAATATTTTTAATATGTAATAAATATTTCCCTTAATCTGTCATTAAATGGGCTTTTTACATGGTTACTGGACCAATGGTGGGCACAAATTTCTTTTCCTACTTTATTTTTATTTCATTTTTTTAAATGTTAGGACATGTATCTATTTGAACTGAGGACTGCACATCACATTCCCATGGTATACTGGGGCAATACACGCAAAAATGGGTGGGTTTGGAATAAACAAATGTTTAGAACAGAAATTACACTTGGCTCAATGAACATAGATTTAATTTATAGATAAGCCTTGCTCTCTATTTTAACCATTGTTACTTATCAGATAACAGATTAACAGAGTTGGAAGAGACTTTATAGGTCATCTAGTCCAACCCCCTGCTCAAGCAGGAGACCCTGCACCATTTCTGACAAAGGGCATTCCAATCTCTTCTTCAAAGTCTCAAGCGAAACGCCACAACTTCCGAAGGCAAGCTGTTCTATTGGTTGATTGTTCTCACTGTCAGAAAGTTCTTCCTTATTTCTAGGTTGAATCTCTTCTTGGTCAATATTTAGTTAGTTAGTTAGTTAGTTAGTTAGTTAGTTAGTTAGTTAGTTAGTTAGTTAGTTAGTTAGTTAGTTAGTAAGTATATGGCATTTACAGAGGTCATGAGACCACAGTCCCTCAGACAACCGGGTGTGAATCTCTCTGCGTGAGATGGGGCCTAGGGAGGCAGTTGGGCGTGTTAGTTGTATACCTGGCTCCTCGCTATGCAACAACAGCCCTGCCCGAGCTCCTAGAGGTGATAGCCGAGGCGGCAGTTGAGACCCCCAGACTGGTAGTCATGGGGGACTTTAACTTGCCGTCGGCAGGCGAAGCCTCTGGAGCAGCTCGGGAGTTCATGGCCTCCATGACGGCCATGGACCTGACCCAGGTAGTTTTAGGCCCCACTCACGAGGGAGGAAACACACTGGATTTCATCTTTGTCTCGGGACAGTGGAGTTGTGATCTGGGAATAGGGGACCTAGCCATCATTCCCTTGTCATGGACAGATCACGCTCTCCTTCGGCTGGACTTTCCAATCGCTACACCTCACCGCGGGGAGGCGGAACCGGATATTCCTATATGGTTCCGCCCCAGGCTTCTAATGGACCCGGAAAGGTTCCAGAGGGAGCTTGGGCCAATTCCTGTGACCCTGCCCCGCGACTCGACTGAGGACCTAGTGGCCGCATGGTTAAGTGCGGCCGCGGGGGCCTTGGACCGAGTCGCGCCCTTGCGGCCTCTCTTGCGGCGGCGAATCACCCAGGCTCCTTGGTTTACCGAGGAGCTTCGGGGGATGAAACGCCACAAGAGATGCCTAGAGAGCAGATGGAGATCCTCTCGCTCCGAAGCCGACCGAACACTAGTGAGAACCCATATTAGGGCTTACTTAGTGGCGATAAGGGTGGCCAAACGTGAGTATTGTGCCACCCTTATTGCATCCGCAGATAACCGCCCTGCCACCCTGTTTGGGGTGACCCGCTCCCTCCTTCATCAGAGGCCGCGGGAAGCCCCTCTGCAAGGGCGAGCAGAGGAATTTGGGATTTATCTGCAGGAGAAAATCACTCGGATTCGGAATGAGCTACCCTCCATCGACAGTGGTCCTGTGGGACTGTCCGAGACTAGTCTTGAGGTTCCTTCTTGGGAGGAGTTTGACTTTGTTACCACCAAGGATATGGACAGGTTGTCAAGGAAACTTAGGGCGACCACATGTTTATTGGACCCGTGTCCCTCCTGGCTTGTACTGGCATCCTGGGAGACGACACGAGGCTGGCTCCAGGGCATTGTCAACGCATCTTTGAGTGAGGGGTCCTTGCCTGCCGTCTTGAAAGAGGCGGTAGTGAGGCCCCTCCTCAAGAAGCCGTCCCTGGACCCAGCTTTATTAGAGAACTATCGTCCGGTCTCCAACCTTCACTTTTTGGTGAAGGTTGTCGAGAGTGTGGTAGCCCAACAGTTTCCGCGACACCTGGAGGAAGTTGATTATCTAGACCCGCGCCAGTCCGGCTTCCGACCCGGTCACAGCACCGAGACGGCATTGGTCGCGTTGGTTGATGATCTCTGGAGGGCGCGGGATAGAGGTTATTCCTCTATCCTAGTCCTATTAGACCTCTCGGCGGCTTTTGATACCATCAACCATGGTATCCTATTGCACCGACTGGGGGGGTTGGGGTTGGGAGGCACCGTTTTGCGGTGGTTCTCATCCTACCTCTCTGGTCGGTCGCAATATGTGTTGACGGGAGGGCAGAGGTCGACCTCGAGGCCTCTCTTATGTGGGGTTCCTCAGGGGTCGGTCCTCTCGCCCCTCCTTTTCAACACATATATGAAGCCGCTGGGTGAGATCATCCGTGGTTTTGGGGTGGAGTACCATCTGTACGCTGATGACGCCCAGCTGTACATATCCACCCCAAACCACCCCAACGATGCCGCCGAAGTGCTGTCCCGGTGTTTGGAGGCCGTACGGATCTGGATGGGTGGTAACAAACTCAGGCTCAACCCTGCCAAGACTGAGTGGCTGTGGTTTCCGGCACCCCGGTTCAGCCAGATTACACCTACTCTGGCCATTGGGGGCGAAACACTGGCCCCCGTGGAGAGGGCGCGCAATTTGGGTGTCCTCCTGGATTCCCAGCTGTCCATGGAGGACCATGTGGCGGCCGTGGCCAGGGGGGCGTTTCATCAGGTACGCCTGATGCGCCAATTGCGCCCCTTACTGGACCGGGCTGCCCTTCGCACAGTCACTCAAGCTCTCGTGACGTCCCGACTCGACTACTGTAATGCTCTCTACATGGGGCTTCCCTTGAGGTGCACTCGAAGGCTACAGCTAGTCCAAAACGCAGCCGCGCGGGTGATTATGGGAGCCACTAGATGCTCCCACATAACACCGATCCTGCGCGAGCTGCATTGGCTTCCTGTGGTTTTTCGAGTGCGCTTCAAGGTTCTGACAACTATCTTTAAAGCGCTCCATGGCTCGGGGCCTAGTTATATGCGAGACCGCCTCCTGCCCCATACATCCCTTAGACCGATACGCTCCCACAGAGAGGGCCTTCTCAGGGTGCCGTCGGCCGGACAATGCCGACTGGCGACACCCAGGGGAAGAGCCTTCTCTGTGGCGGGCCCAGCCCTTTGGAATGACCTACCCCCTGAATTACGTACCATCACCGACCTCCGCCTCTTCCGCCAATGTCTTAAGACATATTTGTTTCAACAAGCCGGCCTAGCCTAACCTCCCATGGGGACTTTTAGGTAGTTTTAAATTGGGTTTTTAAAATTTGGTTTTAGCGCAGGATAGGTTATTTAATAGTTTTTTAAATTATATTTATTGTATTTTGTATGTTTTTAAATTTTCCTGTGCGCCGCCCTGGGTCCTTCGTGGAGAAGGGCGGGATATAAATTTAAATAAATAAAATAAATAAATAAATGAGCAATCTATAAAGTGTGGTTTAGAAATCTTCATGTTTCATACATCATACTAATCCATAAAGAATTTTTGTAAAGTATGATTTCTAGTTTGGCATTATGTATGCATCTGTAATGGTTTGTTCAAGAGACAATGTAATCTTCTAAATAGATAAAAGGTTTCAGATATAATTCAGTTCTAACTCCATTTCTGAGAGAATTGTTTTAATATTCAACTTGCTGCTATATTAACTATGTTTGCATTTTTGTTTTATTTTGTAGGGAGGAATAAATCACAGATAACTGCTGTAACTGGACCCCTCCCTCCCTCCCTCCCTCCCAAGGCCATTACTACCATTTGCCATGTGAGAAATCTGTCTGAGGAAAAAAGAAAAAGTTGCAGGCAAGCCTCACTTGTCTTAAAATCAGCTCAGCCAGATTTTTCTCTCCCTCTTGGAAGGATCCTAGATATTTATTGATTATTAATTCCTTATATCTTGTAAGTATTAATAAGAGCCGCTGCGATGGCGCAGTGGTTAGAGTGCAGTACCTCAGGTTACTACTGCTGATCACCGGCTGCCAGCAGTTTGGCAGATCGAATCTCATCAGGTTCAAGGCTGACTCAGCCTTTAGTCCTTCCAAGGTCAGTAAAAGGAGGACCCAGATTGTTGGGGGCAATAGGCTGACTCTGTAAACTGCTTTGGGAGGGCTATAAAGCACCGTGAAGTGGTAAATAAGTCTAAGTCCTATTGCTATTGCTACTTGGTGGCAGAAGCTTAAACTGAATTTCTATACATCTGTCCTTCACAAGGACCTCGGATAGGCAGAGGCTGTTTAATAATATTAAAGGTATTGTTGCAGGATGTAAGCTGTTCCAAGAAAGATAGTCTTCAACTTACAACCACAACTGAGCCCAACATTGATGTGGATAGGGGAGAAATTTGTTCTTGCCATGTTTGTTAAGTGAATTCCTGCAGTTCTTAAATTAGTAACACAGTTCTTAAGTGAACCTGGTTTCCTCATTGACTTTGCTTGTCAGAAGGTCACTAAAGGGGATCCCATGACCTCAGGGCACTGCAACCGTCTTAAACGTGAGTTGGTTGTCAAGCATGCAAATGTAAATCACTGGGGAATGCTACAACAGTCATAAGTGTGAAAAATGGTCATAAATCACTTTGTTCAATGCCATTTTAATTTCGAATGGTCACTAAGCAAACTGTTGTAAGTCAAGGACTAGCCTTTTGCAATTGATTGGTGCTGAGTTTGTTCATGCCAGTGGTGTTCAAACAGTGCTCCAATTGTTTTGTGGTTGCATCCAATCCTATTACAACTATATTTGCTTTCTTTCTATATTTTCTGACTATATTTCCATATTCTTCTATTTGGACGTCTTTTGGTGATGTTATCTAGTTCTTTCTCTTCTATTCTATTGTCTCCAAGGTATTGCAACGTTCACAAGTGTCCAAGCCTGCAGAAGAAAGGAACGGCATGGGAAATGTTTCAAAACATTTCCTTAATTTTCCAGAGAGGAAATTTGACTGCTCATAGTTAGCATAACTATAAAGCTTCTGGATGAGAGCAATCTTGAAGTTGAGCTGCTCTTTCTTTCTAAAGAGCCATGAGGACAAATATGGACTTTGCCGGCATTCATTTGAGATCATCTTTTCCCATTCTGTTATTTTCAGATCTGTTGGACCTCATAACCCTCAGAATTCTTAGCCAGAAAAGTCAAAGACCTACCGGCTAGAAATTCTACAAAGAGCTATTCCCAAACAGCTGGAGGGTACTGGACTTGGGGAATCTATCCTAGATTCTGGCCAATAAATTAGTTACATTTTTTGATGGAAACAAAAACATATGTTTCAAAGAGTGAGAGGCCAACAAAAACTCAGGCAAGCATGGGAATAAAATTTAATGACAAAATCCAAGCATTTGGCCAAATATCTGCATGGAAGTCTCCCCTAGTTCTTAGAAGTGTATTTACCATGAAGAATTTTAAAAACAAAGTACCAGCAATTTGCAAAAGCAAAAAAAAAAAAGAAACTTCATAAGCCTATGGAAATTAGCTTGCTTTATCTATATTCAGGGGTGGGTTTCTGCAGGTTTGCACCTACTCGCGAGAACCGGTTGGTGAAATTTAGAGAACCGGTGAGAGGGGGTTCCATCGGCGTACCTGGAAGTAAATCTGGCCCACCGCTGCCAGTGACCCAACGGGAAGGAAAGGAAAGGAAGGAAAAAAGGAAGGAAGAAAGGAAAGAAGAAAGAAAGAAAGAAAGAAAGAAAGAAAGAAAGAAAGAAAGAAAGAAAGAAAGAAAGAAAGAAAGAAAGAAAGAAAGAAAGAAAGAAAGAAAGATCACAATTGAGTCCAAAATTTTGGTTGCTAAGCAAGAGCGTTGTTAAATGAGTTTCACCACATTTTAAAAGGTGGCCACTACCACCTGTCACATGACTGCCAAGCCAGGCGCACAAAATAGGCCACACCTACAGAGTAGGTTCTAAAAAATTTGAAACCCACCCCTGTCTATATTGCATTAAAGAACTTGTATGAAATGGACATTAATTGGAGTGGGCGGGGGGTGGGTGTTGGATCAAAAATATATTCTTGTTAGGCAGTCTTTCAAATTTTGCACATTTTGTTTCATTGACTTGAGTAATATGATTGGGTAACAAAAGGAGAAAATATTATCCTAAAGCAAATTATTCATGACTTCTTATTACCCACCTCATAGTGATTTGAGCTACAGGTCAGAAAAAGAATATTATTTGTTCTTTGATTTATACAATCATCAGAGCATGTCTGCCATAAAAGGTAAAAGAGAACCCTGTAGGGGAAAGAACATCTGGAACAACAGTGTAACCTAACACAGCATCAAAGAAGGAAGGGGGGGGGGGAAGAATTGATATAAAAGTACAGAAATTGAAACTGCTCTCCTATGCACATTTATAATGAACATTCACATTAGAAATCCATGAGCCTTAATACATGTTTATTGTAAAGGATGTTTTGTAAAAACAATAACTGTGCATTAATAATTGTATTATATGTCTGATTGTGAATTACTCAGCAATGGTAAGGGTAAGTTTAATCTATTTCAGAAAACTAACTGCAATTGTCAT
Organism: Rhabdophis nuchalis; assembly: GCA_039707465.1. Taxonomy (NCBI): domain Eukaryota; kingdom Metazoa; phylum Chordata; class Lepidosauria; order Squamata; family Natricidae; genus Rhabdophis; species Rhabdophis nuchalis. The sequence continues at coordinate 61,823,484 of CM077645.1, forward strand.
ATGAGACTCTATAATAGTCTAAGCACTACCAGTGTGAATATCATCTGAAAAGTTTTCATCTAATTTACATTTATTTTAAAGAGCATACAGAAACCTCTTATGTAACAGTGCAGTGCAGATTTTCATCTAAAATAATATAAAATCTATGCAGAATAATACAAACGTATACATTATTGCAAATATGTAACGGAACCTTCATATTATATTTATTATGCTACATATTAAATCAAATATATTTACTTTGGAAATCCTGCAGTTTTTGTTTAGGTGCAGGGTTCAGCACCATTATATCAACATTAAATACATACAAGAGGAGAGGAGCACCACTCCAGGGCTCCAATCACAACTGAAATAAATATTAAAGGATACATCATTTATTCATACATTTGATTTGGCCTGATTGTGAAGAATTTATCTTACTTTAACCTGGGAGTGTTCAAATACGGAATTCATTCCCTGTTAAAACATTTCCTATAACTTATTGGAATTTATATTCAGGGAAGTGCTATATGTTTGGGCTAACCTAGTGTACCAGAGGGCTTGGTAGAGAGATGGACAGCATGCAAATTGATTGATTGATTGAATCAATGAATGAATGTTGCAGCAGTCATCTGGTAGGCACAACGTTGAGACAGTATTGCAAGTATATCATAAAATAACTTTGTGGCAGTTAGCAAAGCAGCTATTACAAAGAAATAAAAACTATCTTAGATTACTTTTTCCCTCCTGAAAGAATCCCAATGTTCAAAGATAAGACAGATATAAGGAAAAGAACCTCATTCCTATGAACATATTCCTCCCCTTTCAGAACTACATTACCCCAAATATTCTCATCCCACTCCCCATGTAGATGATACTATGTCCTTAACTCCCCCTACCTTCTCTCCCTGGCAAATGTCCTTTTCCTTCACTAATCCTTCTTTACTCTGTCTACTACAGCCATAGCTCTTGCACTATATGAGATTGCTCACTTTCAAAGGTGCAGTTGAGTTTCATCTTGATCTATTCTGGAAGAGGTCTAGAAATGAGAAGGGATTAAAGAAAGATTCCCAAAAGACATCTATGATAACAGTTCTTGGTTGTTCTCTGGTTCTGTCAATTATCTGTTTTCTTGTCATATACCATTCTTTTATATCAGGATTACAGGTAGGCCTTGATTTACAACCATTCATTTAGCAACCGAGCAAAGTTACAAGCCCTGAAAATAAAATGACTTACAACCAGTCTTCACTTATGACCGTTGCAGCATCTCCACAGTCACAATCAACATTTCTATGCTTGGAAAAGTGGCCTAAATTTGTGATGATTACAGTGTCCCAGGATCATATAATCGCCATTTGTGTCCTTCCTACCTAGCTTCCATTAAGCAAAGTCAAGGGGGGGAGGGGGAGATAGATTTGCTTAATGACCACATCAGTCACTTAATAAATGCAGTAATTAACTTAACAACCACAGGGGGCGAAAAACCAACACATTATAAAATCAGGCATATTTCATTCAACAACCATCTAGCTTAGCAATGGAAATTCTGGTTCCTGAAAATTACATTAAAATATTTGTTGTACAATAAGCTTAAGCTGAATATTTATTCATAAGGTCTCCTGACAAATGAAAAAGATCAGGTCCGTACAATCAGCTAAACTAATTTATTGCTACCTGTGCTTGTGCATAGTAACAGCACCTGCCAGGATTTAGATAAGAGTCAATGGAATCCAAGGGGAATTGCACTTACTTTGCTTGTGGCTACATAGAGATTCTAGGTTGATCCCTCTTTTAACTCCACCTCCAGGTTCTGCCACTCCACCTACCTTTCCACTGTGTTGTTATATTATTCTTTGTGCACATTAAAAAAAACCAATCAGAACAATGTAAATTCTACATACAAGGAAAGATTGCCCTTGAAGAGCACCTGGAAGCGCAGCTGGTGCAGAGTGCAATTGCATGGACAGGTATGTGTACCCCTAGAATGTTACATCTCTGTTATGTTGTGTTGTGTTGTGTTGTGTTGTGCTTGCTCTTTTGCTTTTTGGTGCAATTCAAAGTGCTCGTTTTGACCTTTAAAGCCTTGCATGGCAAGAGACCAGATGATCTGTGATATTAGCTCTTCTCGATCACATCTACATCAGGTCAAGTAGAAGGTGTATGCTGTGGGACCTGGCTTCTTAGAAGCTCCATCTTGCAGGACCAATGCATTTTTGGCTGTAGCTCCTACTCTCTGGAACATCATTTCCCTGAGGTAAGGTTGTCCCATTCTTGCAGACCTTCCATAAAGAGTGGCTCTTCCATCAATTTTGGTAATCCCATGGTGACCCTTATCCTCATATATATAGGCACGTTTTGGGGAATAAATGTATGGTATTCTAGCACAGGATATATATTACCATGCTTACATATTCTAACACAGGATGTACATTACTATGGTTACAAAGAGCCCTAGTGATGCAGTGGTTAGAACGTAGTATTGCAGTCTAACTCTGCCAACAGCCAGGAGTTCAATCAAGCTTAACTCAGCCTTCTATTCTTCCGAGGTCGGTGAAATGAGGTCCCAGACTATTGAGAGCAAAGTGGTAATGATAATATAAACTGCTCAGAAAGCGATGCAAAAACACTATGGAGCAATATATAAGCCTAAGTGCTATTGCTATATTTACGAACAATAAACAACCTAGTATCAATATAACTAAGAGTTCATTATCTGGGTTATGCATAACTAAAATGGAAATTTTAATTTCTAATATAGCAGGATATTAATTTTAGTGGAAATGCAATCATTGAAGCTCACTTTCTGCATATTAAAAATGTCTATAATTTAATAATTATCTGTAAAATAGAAAAGTATTTTCTTATATTAAATATAAATAGAAAGCAATGGTACATGGATTTATGGAGTCATCTAAAAGCAATGTAGGACAGCAAATGCTCTTGGGAAATGCTAGTTATTGCATGATTGGAATACCTGTGCCTCACAGCCTGTTATCAGGTATCCTAAACTACCTGCAGTCTTGAGGAAGAGGATACAGATTAAAATATTGTGAGAATAACAGGCAGAGCTGGGAGACGGAGTTAAGCATGCCCTCAACTTAGAGTCCTGATGACTCTAAATTCACTAGATTCTTATGCAAAGAGTTAAATAAAACTTTTATGCTGCAATTCAACAGATGGTCCTGGTCTTTTACACTTTAAATAAGCTTTTGTATGCCAATGGCTCTGACAATAAAACTTAAACCAAAAAATGATTGATGAAGAGATCTCCTATTGCACCAAACCTCTTTATCCAAAAACATCACTCTCAGAGTAAATGTAATTTACTTCTTTCTGGTGCTGTTGCATTATATTTTAGTTCATTAACTTCATTAACTTAGTTCATTTTTAGTTCATTAAACTAGACATTTGGGTATGTCTAGTTTAATGAAAAGAAGGGGACATGATAGTAGTCTTCCGATATCTCAGGGGTTGCCACAAAGAAGAGGGAGTCAAACTATTCTCCAAAGCACCTGAGGGCAGAACAAGAATCAATGGGTGGAAACTAATCAAGGAGAGAAGCAACTTAGAATTGAGGAGAAATTTCATGACAGTTAGAACAATTAACCAGTGGAACAGCTTGCCTCCAGAAGTTGTGAATGCCCCAACCCTGGAAGTCTTTAAGAAGATGTTGGATAGCCATTTGTCTGAAATAGTATAGGGCTTCCTGCCTAGGGAGGGGGTTGGACTAGATGACCACCAAGGTCCCTTCCAACTCTGCTATTGTATTGTATATAAACCAGAAAATCTCCTATCCTCAGCATGGATGGCTGCTTCCAAATTTTTCTTTCACTCTGAGAAAATAAGGTTCCTGGAGAATTCCTTATTTTAAAAAGAAGGACATTTTGGGGGATAATACTGACAATGTCTTCAAACTTCTAAGATTTTTCAAAGTTCAAAATCCTATTACATAGCTGGAAAGAGAAAGTGAGATAACAAAAATATAGCCCTTAATGCCAAAAAAAAAAAAAAAGGCATATGAGAAAAATACCAACTGTGTGAAAACATTTCATTTCAAAATAACTTCCTGAATGCACTGTTTTGTAATCCAGTCAGGGAGCAAATTATGAAAGTGGGCTGTACGTGATACACAGTTGAACAAACTTCATTTGTGATCACTGAAAACAGTGAAGGACCAGCCCGCAATGCCTCTGCCAGCGAAAATGAACTTTGGGAAGGCCGCGAGCAGCCCTCACGAGCTCTGTTTCTACTGGCAGAGGGTTGCAGGAGGCAAAAGCAGAGCTCGGGAGCCCATTTTTGCTGGCAAAGCTCTTGGGCCATAAGGCATGCCTGACACAAGTGATATTGAGCTGGCCATGCCCACCCTGGCCATGTCTACCTGCCCCCCCCCCAAAGTCAAACACAACTCTGATGTGACCGTCAATGAAATTGAGTTTGACACCCCTACTCTAATACATAGCAATAAAATCTATATAAATACAAATGTAACTATGAGTTTGTTCAAAACAGGTAATCTCCGAAAGTACTGCACCGATCGCTTCCAAATTTTCACACAATGTTCCTTTCAAATACGGCACCAATGATATATATAGATTGTGTAGATGTCACACCTGTGCCAGGTACATGCAACGGAGATGTAAAAAATGTAGGTAGATGGATACAGAGAGAGCAGTGGGTCACAGGATGACATAATACAAAATGTCCTAATACTCTGTCCATAAGATTCAAGGAGAAATACGGTAGGTAGGTAGGTAGGCAGCTATAGGGATAGAGAGATGGAGGGAGAAATGCAGTAGGTAGGTAGGTAGAGGGAGAGAGGGAGAAATACAGTAGGTAGGTAGGTAGAGGGATAGAGAGAGTGAGGGAGAAATACAGTAGATAGGTAGATAGGTAGAGGGATAAAGAGAGGGAGGGAGAAATACGGTAGGTAGGTAGGTAGGTAGGTAGGTAGACGGATAGAGAGGGGGGGGGAGAAATACAGTAGGTAGGTTGGGAGCTATACGGTGGTTGTGTGTACGTGTTTGTGTGTACAGGTGTAGATCTTCACATAGTCTGGTTTAACCATTTAACCAGACTGGGCCACAGCAACGTGTGGCCGGCAATGGCTAGTAATAAATAAAATAAATAAAAGGAAATCAATTGGGCATCTAGAATAGAACTCAAAGAACAGGAAAAAAGCATCCCCTCCACACAAAATGTTATAAGGCTTTGTTATGTAGCAATGTTTCTAGGTTTCAACAACTTTAAGCATGCTGGTTGGGAAATTCTTAAAATTGCCAAGGCTGGAAAACATCATTGCATTGTTTAGGCTGATTAAAGATCAAAGCAGAACCTGAAATACCCAGTTGTCTTTGAAGCAGGTTTTCCTAGAAAGAGTGGAGGAAAAAGGAGAAACAGATGAGAACAGAGTAATCTTGCCTCGAAATAGATTCGGCTGCCCACAATTGGTGATGATGATGATGATGATGGTGATGATGTCATTTGTGGTGCCATGTTTCTATTATTGCCAAACATTATTTTGACTGGAATGATGAAGGACAATTATTCACAGATGCAAATTTAGTATATTTACAGTTCAATTCATTTCATCAATCCTACAGTTTTCTATGGGCTACGATCATTCCAAACTAAGTGCAAAAAAGGTCAGTTTGCATAACTTATTCTGAATACTTGAAATTAATCATCCAGTTTCCTCCTTAAATTAGAGCACACTCTTTCTTCCTTTCTTGCCCCACAGGCTTTCGAGATTCCAGGCATTCCTACTGTCTCCCCTTCTCCACCAAAGCATGTTTCAGGCTTTCAATATACTGTACTTAATTTGCATGGCTAGAATTTACATATTCCCAAAAGTGCTTATTCCAGTGAAAATATTTGTCTTTTCTAGCAGTTGGTTGACAGAGGTCCAGGGAGACTTGGTTTAACTCTCTACTTACCTTGTTCCCCTTAACTCACATGTACTTATTTTCAACCATATACAGCTTTTTAACAAAATAATCAAGGACACAAAAATATCTAGGCACCTAAAATTTTGAAGTCCTGCAATGCATCTTTAGTATTCTATTGATATATATCAAGCAATATTCTACAGGGAAAACAGGGAATTCTAATAAGGAAGGTAGGTAAGCAATAGAAAGTGTAAAACAACACATGGATTTAAATAAGATGCAACAACATCCAGTTCCCAGGTAACAGAATAAAATCCACAATGGCTGATTTAGAAGCAAACGATTTTAATATTCCTGGACACTAGAATTGATCCTCACGTTCTTAGATTTTCTAGTCTTGATATCCTGAACAGACAATCCTTTAAAAAATGAATGGGGAATCTGTGGTCTTCAGAATCTGTTTGAATTACAGGTTTCATCATCTCTCTCATGCTGGCTAAAGCAATGGAAAGTGTGGTCCAACTAGAAGAGACACATCCCACCTAGGGTTTGCCTAATTAATAATTATCATTTTGTTTTTAATTGGCTACAAGCTACTTCACTTATTTATTATATACACAGAATTCAACACTGTATAGCAAGCAATAATTTTCCTGGACATAGTTTCATAAAACATCTATATACTGTGATTAATTGTTCATTCCCTTCAACCCAAATATTTCTATCTAGCAAGTAAAACCTGCAATATTTCTCCATATAGAAAAGGTGTTGTCCACAGCTACTAATTTAGTATTCAGCACTTCCAGTTGTATATAGCAACTGGGGTGGTTTCTGTTTGGCAGATATTGTCTCTTAATAGATAGCACTGTCAGTTTTGATAATAACCACCTGCAGTTTAGCCAGTCCATTCTATCCTTTGCCCTGAAAAAGGTAATGAGTGCCATTAATTTTAATTGTTCTAATTATATATTTAGGATACAAGTTTTTACATGCAAATCCTTGCCTGCAGCATCTTATGTTCAGCCTATTTCTTCACAAAAAGACTGGGTCCTATTGAAGCAAGTCAATACATTTTCTATAGTCACATGTTTAGCAAAATATTGAAAAGTTGTTTTGAATGATGGTAGAATTAACACACCGTTGTAATAATTTCTCTCTCTTACTAGTCATTCTTTCTGAAAAATACATTTTTAACTGAAAAATCATCGTGATCTCCCAAACTAGGTGGCATACTAAAAAGGCCCTGTTTCATTATTTAAAATATTGGGGTGGTACATTTTAACGTGGTGGCTCAGTGGCTAAGACACTGAGCTTGTCGATTAGAAAGGTCGGGAGTTCAGCGGTTCAAATCCCTAGCGCTGCGTAATGGAGTGAGCTATTAGTTGTCCCAGTTTTTGCCAGCCTAGCAGTTTGAAAGCATGTAAAAATGCAAGTACATAGAAAAAATAGAAACCACCTTTGGTGGGAAGGTAATAGTGTTCCATGCAACTTTGGCGTTTAGGCATGCCTGCCACATGACCATGGAGACATCTTCAGACAGCCCTGGCTCTTTGGCTTTGAAACAGAGATGAGCACCGCCTCCTAGAATCGGAAACGACTAGCACATATGTGCAAGGAGAACCTTTACCTTTACTTACAATTTAACAGTGTTAAGAGCAAGAAACATTTGTGCATTCAAATGTGAGATTTGTCTCAAGAGTGGCACATCAATGACAATATCTCGTTGCATACCCAGGAAGTAGTAAGCCTATTTAGCATTGCTCAAGTATTCCTGTTTTCAGCTATCAATAAACTCAGGACACCCCTCAGATTACCAGAGAAATATTCTGAAAAGCAGCATATTTTTGAAATGATAATAGTAGATGTATATTGAAACCAATGTTTTCATCAGAATGGGCCAACCAGAAACTTGTGAGAGAATTCAGCCTCAAAGCAGAGGTAATTCTGAGAAAATTAAAGGAAGAATTCTAATGAATCTACAGGAATAATGCTAAGGCCACTTCTGTGCAGCCAGAGAATTACATCAGCTTCCAAACAGTTAGAAATTATGTCCTAATTTGAGTTCATAGCATGCCCCATCCTGATGGGGCAAGGCTGAATAACAATACATTAAAACACAATCATTTAAAAAAGAAAAATCACTACAATCTAATTAAAATAGCTACACAACAAAATAGCAACTAAAATGTCCAGCCATCCTTGAATTGTTACCTCTTTTCAAACAAGTCCAAAAAAATGGTTTGCTTGTGACAGTATTGAAAATTATCAGGCAATTTTGTAGTAATTATTCTGTTTTTAAAATTAAATTTGTAAATAAATTAAATTCACTTATTTATTAAGGCAGATATGACAGAACACAAATTAATATTGCAATCCTATGTACTCACAAGATAAAGTTTGCATATTTATGAATGAACGAATGAATGAATGAACGAATGAACAAAAAAAGTCTCAGAAACTGGTAAGATTTCTCAGCATAAGAATGTGAACCTTTTAGAACAATGCCAGAAAATAGCATTTAAAAAAAGGTTGCAGCATGATTCTCACAACTTCTCTTTCTTAAAATATTAAAATACTAAGCAACTTATTAAATAGAGGACCAAATTCCAGGTTGAGGATCAGTTCCATTTTTTGAGGGATGCTGAAAGTGGCAAAAAAAAAGAAAAGAAAGCCTGAATGGTGCTTGAATTATTTAATGAATAAATAAAATGCATCCTTTCGTGTTGGCACAGTCAGCACTATGCGTCCAAGAAATCCACAAACTATCCAGGAAGACATCACATATCAGAGGAGAAAGAAGATCTGTTCCTGCGGAATTTACACAAATGAAAAGAAAAAGGTGCTTTTCATTTTGTCAGGAGCTGCATTTCCCTGCACAGGGAAAGCAAAGATTCTGTTTCAAAGCAGAAAGTCAATGCCATCCTTAAGACACCCAGCTGCACGAGTCTTATAACATTGACGTTTACAGAAAGGCAAAAGGATTTTCTCACGCACCCCGCTTTGACGTCTGAGATTTGCCTCTCTCAAGCACCGCAACGGGTCCCAACTACTGCTTGCCTTCTCAGGCATGCTTTCTCCAGAAGAAGCCAACACAACTTCTCATCTATAGCTAGCAACCTGAAGCAAACTGTCTTCTGAGATGATGTACAATGCAATCCATTGTAACATGGCCATAGTGCAGGGGTGGGATTGCTGCCAATTTTATTACCGGTTCGCAACTCACGCATGTGAGTGCGTTGTTCAATGTAAATTGTTTTTCGTGCATGCTCAGGAACAATTTACAGTGAACTGCGCATACACAGACACTAAAAACCAAAGTGGCGGCCACATCAGTGGTGGCGAGGGAACCAGTTTGGGGGCGTGGCAGACCTGGGTCGCTGCTGGTTCTGTGACCCATGCCTGAATACCAGTACCAGTTTTGCCGAACCGGGCCGAACCAGGAGCAACCCACCTCTGCCACAGTGGCTTCTCTCAATATGTCCTTTGGGATATAAGCTTGAAATGTCTAAGTTGGGGACAGCAATCTACTCAGGACAGGTGCACATATGTATGAAGCGGCAATTCCAGACCAAGAAGCTGACTGCTGGACCACAATCTGCTGGACCACAATCTCTTTTAGTTTGCAGCTTGCCTCCTTTTGCAACACAGCAGATCTTTCCTATTCTGTAAATGCTCAACTGGTAAATGTTCTGCAACATTGGAGACTACTTGGAGACTTACAACCGTTTGTTTGGAAACAGTCAAAAGTTTCAACGACACTGCAAAACAGTGACTTACTCTCACACTTACAGTATGTAAATGAGGAGTAAATGAGAAAAGGATTGCATAACAACCCCACAGTACTTGCAAGAACTAGTTTTCAGAATGTGGGAGATTTTCTTGAACAATTATATGTTCAGATTCCACCTAAATTGCTCCTTGGAGGGGCTGACTGATTATCTGCCTTGGAAGGAGAAACACAGGAGAGCAGCCTAAGATTAGAATGCTGAAGGTAACGTGCTTCTCATGTTAGAGTTATAAATGCAGAGAGCCAGATTTTCAGGTCCTGGGGTGTACTGGCATTGCCAGATTACCCTGAAAACTGGTCTTACAACCTACTTGCTAAGTAAGCGGGCAGGTGTGTGTGTTTGTATATGCATGTATATGTATATATGTTGAAGCACAAGGCTGAATGCTGGAAAAGTGCATTTTTAGCATATTTCAAGTGATATCAAAATAATCTTGCAAGGTTCTTCTTTCCAGTGAAGAAAGTTTCACTGAGAACTCTCCCATCCCCCCCCTCGATTTTTTTTCTTTTTGAAAAATATCAAAAATAGATTGCATTTTGTTAAGGTTAGTTTTTTGGGGGAGGAAATAGTCTGCAATATAGAGGCAGAGAACCAATTTAGGCCAAAGGACTTTAGGCAAGGCTGGGGGGCAGTGTGCCAATAGTGGGTGTGGCTGCTATAGTGGGCAAGGACATCCCAGTGGGCTAGACAGCTCAGGTGCCATTTTACACATTCACTTTCATTCATGGCCACACACTATTCTCTCTCTCTCTCTCTCTCTCTCTCTCTCTCTCTCTCTCTCTCACACACACACACACACGAAGGAGCCCAATGTCCAGGATTTATACAATAATACAATAGCAGAGTTGGAAGGGACCTTGTAGGTCTTCTAGTCCAACCCCCTGCGTGGGCAGGACCTTTATACCATTTCAGACAAATGGCTATCTAACATCTTCTTAAAGACTTCCAGGGTTGGGGCATTCACAACTTCTGGAGGCAAGCTGTTCCAGAGGTTAATTGTTCTAACTGTCAGGAAATTTCTCCTTAGTTCCAAGTTGCTTCTCTCCTTGATTAGTTTCCACCCATTGCTTCTTGTTCTGCCCCCAGGTGCTTTAGAGAATAGCTTGACTCCCTCTTCTTTGTGGCACCCTCTGAGATATTGGAGCACTGCTATCATGTCTCCCCTGGTCCTTCTTTTCATTAAACTAGACATACCCAGTTCCTGCAACCGTTCTTCATATGTTTTAGCCTCCAGTCCCCTAATCATCTTGGTTGCTCTTCTCTGCACTCTTTCCACTCTTTTTGCTTTCTTATATGCCAGTACTTGTTTATTTAATAAAGGTATATGGCCATCATCTTACAGGCATGACCCCAGTTGCCTAAAGTAAAAGTAAAACAAAACAATCCTAATTGCAAATAACATATTTATTAGCACAAAATAACGTAGCATCTTCCTGTTCACAGCATCACCAATCATTAGTTGATTAGTAAAAATCAGCTCCTGGGAACGTGCGGAGCCCATTTTCCTCACTACCGGGAGTTCAAGCAGATCTCCTTTTAGAAACTTCGCTTCCTTAAATACTATTTAAGCTATTCAAAACAACTCCTTCAATCCTGTTCCTTAAATGCTATTCAAACGGAGCCCCGGAGAAATCGCCTCCACGAAACCAGTAGCCAGATACGCCTTTCAGCCCCAAGTGCCCAGCATAATCGCTCGGAGGTTGCAGGCGAAACCCAGAAAGTTCCCAAATTCTTTTTCGGTTGCTTTCCTATGCCATGAAGTAGCTGTAGCGGAGTCTTTGATCTCTCTCTCTCTCCCTCCCTCCCTCTCTCCTTTTTCTCTCTTCCCTCTCCCACTCTCCTCTCTTTCCTCTCGTTCTCTCTCCCCTCCCCCTCCTCTTTCTCTCTCCCACTCCCTCCTTACCTCTCTCTCCCCTCCCCTTTCTTTCTCTCTCTCCTTCCCTCTCTCCTTTGCTCTATTTCTTCCCTCTTCCCTCTCTCTCCCCTCCCCTCCTCTTTCTCTCTCCCACTCCCTCCTTCCCTCTCTCCTTTCTCTCTCCCCTCCCCTCTCCCTCTCTCTCCTCTTTCTTTCTCTTTCTCTCCTTCCCTCTCTGCTCTATTTCTTCCCTCTTCTCTCTCTCTTCCTCCTTCCCTCTCTTTCTCTCTCCCCTCCCCCTCTCCCTCTATCTCCTTTTTCTCTCTCCCTCCCTCTCTCCTCTCTCTCCCTCCCCTCCCCTTCTCCCCCTCTCTCCCCTTTATTTCTCTTTCCCTCGCTCCATCCTTTCTTTCTCTCTCTCCTCCCCCCTCCCCTCACCCCCCCCTCTCTGTCTCATACACACACAAACCCTCGGTTGGGACGCACGATTTGCAAGTCTCGCCCGCTTCCTGGCGATCCAGCTGGCGGGTTCAGTTCTCAGGTGCCCTGGGTGGGCCAGGTGAGTCACCGCGAAGAGCAGAGGTGCGCACCCTCGGAGCCCCAGCTCTGCCTTCCTTTCGAGGTTTATTGTTTCAAGCACTTTATAGCTTCTTTAGTCCGCGACCATCACGGCCGCCCTTAAAACCGTCCCGTTAGGAATTCCACCCCCCAACCTTCCCCCCCACGCTTCCCAGGCGTCTAAATCCTCCCTTCCTGGGACCAGTTCCGCGCATAATCTCGCTTGCCAGCCGGCCGTGCGCAACGCGACACCCCGCACACTCTTTCGCCACTACCCACGCACGAATCTACCCACGCCCGCCGCTTGTCCAAAGCTCAGCTTCCAAGAAACCTTCGCCTGCTCCCCGAAACCTCTAAAAAGCGGGGAGAATTAGAATGGGGGGGGGGAGGTATCCAGGCCAGAAGCAGCGCTACGGGGACGTCCCAGGAAACATTTCACCGAAGGCAGAACACCCACGGCTGGGAAAACAAGCAGCCTCCCTGGGAAGCGCCGAGCCTCGCAGCCCTTTCCCACGCTCGGAAGAAAAGCTCCAGAGGCGCACTTCCCCTTACCTTTATATTTATCCATCCTGGGGTTTTCGCCTTTTAATTGGCGCTAGGCGGGATGGGGAGATCTTGTCTAGAGTGGAGGCTCCGGATTTCTCCCACGCTCTCCAAAACTCCGGACGGAGCTCTCCCCGTGGGACGCGCCTCTTTTCGCCCAGCTTGCGAATTCTTTGCCTTAACTCTCGGGTAAAACCTTCTCGGACTGCCTTGCCGCTTCCTAGCTCCGCCCTCCCGATGAGGTCAGAATCGTCGGACTTTACAGGGACCGACGAGGGGTTGGGTGGCTGGAGAACGGCGTGGGAAGGGAGCGGTTGGGAAAGGGGGCGTTTGAGTCCCCCCCAAACCGGCTTCGACGTCTGGCGGACCCCTGCAAACCAATTAAATATGAACCAACAGCCAAACCAGCCAATATTATCAGAGGGCTACAATCAAGATCAAGTGAGGTACTAATACCATTCTATAAAGATTTAGTAAGATCACATCTAGAGCAGGGGTCTCCAACCTTTGCAACTTTAAGTCTGAAGGACTTCAACTCTGGGAGTTGAAGTCCTTCAGACTTAAAGTTGCAAAGGTTGGAGACCCCTGATCTAGAGTACTGCAGCCAGTTTTGTCACCACGCTATAGAAAAAGATGTTGAGATTCTAGAAAAAGTGCAGAGAAGAGCAGCCAAGATGTTTTAGGGGACTGGAGGCTAAAACATAAGACGAATGGTTGCAAGAACAGAGCAGGGCTAGTCTAGTGAAGAGAAGGACCAGAAAAACATGATAGCAGTCTTCCAATATTCGAAGGGCTGCCACAGAGAGGACCAGGTCAAGCTATTTTCCAAAGCACCTGAAGACCAGACAAGGAATAATGGATGGAAACTGAACAAGGAGTTATTCAACTTGGAAATAAAGATAAATTTTCTGACAGTGACAGCAATCAACCAATGGAACAGTTCATCTTCAAAGGTTGTGGTAGCTTCATTACTGAATGCTTTCAAGAAGAGACTTGACTACCATCTGTCAGAAATAGTGTAGGGTCACCTGCTCGGGTGGAGAGTTAGACTAGATGACCTACAAGGTTCCTTCTGTTAAACTGTTAATCTGTCAATGCAAGTTTGTCAGTGGAGCGTACAAGTTCAAATATGTACTTAGAAGACAAGGCAACTGATTTTCCTTCCTTGCGATGCCCATGAGAAACTTCAAAGAAACTTCAGCTCAACCCTCTGGGTATCTCGGGTGCTTCTCAAACATGTTTTGGATGGGTGACCTTTGGGTGACCAGGATGCAGTGCATGTATGCAAGAACTGGCTGTTGTCTTTTGCTTCTTCTTTCAACTTTTCCCGTCCATACCAGTAAGATGTTTTTGGAATAACTGAAGCCACCAAATTTGATTGGTAACATCACTAGAAGATCACTAGATAGCACTAGAAATTTAAGGGTTACTTCACTCAGAGCATCTTATCGTAGTTCAAACGTGTGACCTCTCACTCCAGAAAAGGATGCAATAGAATCTGAGCTTGAATCCTGGCTTACAACCCTGCTGGTTGTTCCACTTACAGCCATTAACACCAGGAGAATCCCAATTTCTATGCAAGCTTCTTAGGGGTAATGCAAGGCTCTCCAGAGCCATGGACAGAACTAGCCTGGAGCAAGAGGGTTCCTGAACAAAAAGCAAGTTAAAATTGGGCCTTTTGTCATATACCAGTGATGGCAAACCTATGGCACGGGTGCCACAGGTGGCACGCGGAACCATTTCTTAGGGCACGCGAGGCATTGCCCTGTCAGGTCCAAGAAGCTTGTGTGCGCTGGCCAGCTGATTTATGCCTTCTTTTGAGGCCGTTTTTCGCCCTCTGGAGGCTTCAGGGAAGCTCCTGAAGCCTCTGGAGGTGGGGGGGGGAGGCTGTTTTCACCCTCCCCAGGCTCCTAGAAAGCCTCTGGAGTCTGGGGAGCGCAAAAAAAGTGCGCCAAAAGCAGGGGGTTGTGCACATAGCATTATGGGTGTGGCACGCCCATGCACATCTCCCCTGCGGTCCCCCTGCTTTTGGCACGCAAGCCAAAAAAGGTTAGCCATCACTGTCATATACAGTCCCTCCAGGCAACAAGTCCTATCTCATGTTTGGCCTGAGGTGAAGATATAGAACTGGGTATCATTAGCATGCTGATGCTAATGATACTCCTGGAACTGATAGATTATCTCCTTGCAGAGTATTTATTGTAGGTATTTAAAAAGAATGGGGGAGGGCACCAAGCCTGGAGTCATCCAACTTTGGAATGGCTGAGAGATCAGGTTCTCCTGCTCCACCTCCCACTCAATGAACCTGCAAAAATAGGGGAAACTCTGCAAAACAAAGCCTCTGGCCTCTAACTCTCATAAACACTCCAGAAAGATTGACGGTATTCAGTGCCACTAAGAGATTAGTAGAACCAGAGAAGTAGGCCAGCATTGAATATAGTCAGAATTTTATCAAGTATATCTTGTATTAAGTGAGGTTTAAAATAATCTTCAAACACATTGGATTAAAGGAAATTGATTCATCCATTAGATAGAAGGTCACTGTAATTTGGCTATCCTTCTTCACCCATTCCTTGCTCCAACTGTTTGGAACTTGAACCTCTTATCTCTAATTTCCATTCCCTAGGCTGTGAACTCTTCAATCTCACTTACAGCCTAAGAGCCAGAATACATCTACCTTCATTCATTAGTTCTCAGTCAGATCATTATTATCTAGTCTAGAAGGCTATTTCAGTACCTTTGCAGCCCCTACCATTATTACCTAATGCAGAGAAATTGACAGGATATCATCAATATATTTCAAATCTTCAGCTGGTGTCACTAAGCAGGTATCAGGTTGAGTCATGGTGGCGCAGTGGTTAGAATATAGTACTGCAGGCTACTGCTGACTGCCCACTGCCTGCAATTTGGCAGTTCGAATCTCACCAGGCTCAAGGTTGACTCAGCTTTCCATCCTTCCGAGGTGGGTAAAATGAGGACCCAGATTGTTGGGGGCAATATGCTGACTCTGTAAACCACTTAGAGAGGGCTGTAAGGCACTGTAAAGCAGTATATAAGTCTAAGTGCTACTGCTAATGCTATCAAGAAATGGGGAATTACTGTTTTAAAGAAGAAAAATCAAACTCTGTACACATGTATTGACTTGATGCCTGCTCTTTTAATTGGACATTTAGCATTGCTCTCTTCTACCAGTGGCATCTGAGCATGTACAGAATAGACTATTCAGTATATAGATCTGGAGAAGAAATTCTGAAATAAGTAAAATATTGTGAAGTGGATCCAGTTATTGGCAGCTCTCAAAAAATTTAACTCACAGAAAAAGCAGAATACAAATTGTAATAGAAATCACCACACAAAAGTGAAAAATGACAATCATATTTGTTTTGTTTCTTCCACGTGATATTTATAGTCTAGAATATCATGTTTTTCAATCATGTGAGGATCCTTCAAGAATATGAAATAATAAGTAAATATTTTTCAGACCAGCTGGAGTATATTGAAAATGTACTGTATTAGTCTTTATTGACTTTACCTAAATGTGTTAAGAATGATAATTTTCATATAAACCTCTTTAGTTTGAAATGGAAATTAAGCTTTTGACATTTCAGTGAAACGTTAAGTTATTACAAAAAGAATTGGCAGACAGTTATCTTGTGGGATGATTTACAGGTAAAGCTAACAAAGAGATGTATTCCCACTGGTTGAATTTTTAACTAAAATGTAAATTGCAAGAAATTAGAAGCACATATTATGACTTTTGTCTAAGGAGAAAAAATACTAGCTTTTTGGAAGCTGCAGGGAAGGGCAATAGTTTCTTTACATGCAATACCTAAAACATTATTTTATTAATAAGAAAAATAAATGACAGTGTTTCTGCTTAAATTGATACAAGAATATGACACCATAGGCAATTTAAAAAAAAATCAAAATTTATTAGTATTCTGAACTATCTAGGTTTAAATAGTAGATTTATACTGATTTCAGCGATGAGCTGAAGTATTTAGATGATAGTGGCTCTCACTATTAGAGAAAAGCTAAAATTTTCTTTTAAAGATTCAGTTTAGAGTAAATCAAATTGAAAGTCAATATACAAATTGATTTAGAACACTTTCTCCAAACTTAATTACTTCCAAATGTATTAGTCTTTGATTTTCCATATACTGAATATATCTTGTCCCCATTTTATATGGAAATATAATAAATAAAGTTACATAAGTTTCTGCTGGATCATACAGAAAAATAATTTCGCAGAAGCATGAGTCTATGTCTGGAATAATCCAAAATGTAAATGTTTAAGACTTGTTTTTCTCCCAGTTCCAAAGTCAATAATTTCCTTTTCAAATTATAGCTGTATATGAAGGGAAAACAATATTTTCTGAATGTTTGATATACAAATATGCAGACAAAGTGAATATATGTATCGTACCATCAATTAATAGGTTAAATCAAAGGTGGTCTATCATAAATGCAACATTGAACAGTATGTGTGTGGAAGTGGTTTCTGCTAGTACGCCTATTGCAAATTGCTCATTTCTTTCCTTAGCCTTCCTTTTAGATACACATAAGAAGTAAATATTGTAAACAGAAAATTTCACTTCTCATTTTCTTACACAGCCTAACAGTTTCCATTGTTGCTTGCTAACAATATTAGCAATAAGTTAATTGTTTGAAATAGATTACACTCTTCCTCAATTTAATTAATGGTAATATATTTCTTCTTTCAATTTAATTGCAGAGAAATTAAATTGAGGCCATCTCCAAAAAATATGCAACAACTATAAACCACACTTGTATTCAATATTGCAGTTTGAAAGTACCTACTCTATTTGTATGAACCCTGCCTGGAGGAATTAAAGAATATAGATGGATGTTCCAAAAAGAGGGACTTTCCAATAGGGAAGAAGAAATTGAAATGTATTGTGACCTGATAAGGTAGATGACTGGAAAAACACAATTATAACTTTATATAGGACTTTTGCAAGCACTATTAAAAAAAATAATTGTTTGACCAAACACCCTACTGCAATATTTTAATTTTGTAGAATAGAGGCAGTGACTCAAATCTAGCAGGGATGTCATGTGTGTATGCGAATGAGTGAAGACTGTCACAACTGTGTGGTTGAAATCATTGTCTTGTTTTTTTCTAATCATCCCTCCCAATACAATTTAGGTTTCAGCATGTTTAATTGATTTAAAGACTTGGAAACCAGCTGAGAAAGAATTATACTTTAATCAAGAAAGCTTAGATGCCTTTTGGAAAAAGCACCTTTGGTATAATGAAAAAAAAATCATCTCATTGCCTCCTTATTTATGGAAACTAGCTTCCTTTCATGTATATACCATGTTTTCTTGAAAATAAGACGCAAGTAGAAAATTAGTGCTAGCATGATTTTTCAATATACTTATAATATAAGCCCTGCCCTCCAAATAAGCCACAGTTATGATCCTCAGCCAGATGGATGCATTTAGTAACATATTTCCCCCAAAATAAAAGCGAGCTGTAAAATAAGCCCTACCGTGTCTTTTGGAGCAAGAATTAATATAAGACCCTGTCTTATTTTCAGGGAAACGCGGTATTAGAGATTCTAAAACTAAGTAATCCAATTCAAAGGCCTAATTGAGAGAACTGTTCTGCCCTAGTTGCTCTGAAAATGCTTCAATCATAGTCAGCACTCATAACTTTAACAAAAAAATTCAAATCACTGTCCTGTTA
Organism: Rhabdophis nuchalis; assembly: GCA_039707465.1. Lineage (NCBI taxonomy): Eukaryota > Metazoa > Chordata > Lepidosauria > Squamata > Natricidae > Rhabdophis > Rhabdophis nuchalis. Next base: position 61,841,808 of record CM077645.1, read on the forward strand.
GACGGTAGCATGGAAAAAAGTATAAATGGTTATAATTTTACATCCTGCTTTTAAAAACAAAAGGAAAGCTACAGTGTTAGAGGCACAATATCTAGTATGTTTATAGAAATTAGTGTCTTTTTTAGATATTTTTTCTTGTTAGACATAATACGATCTCTCTCCTAACCTTCAGGATATTTTCATCCCTTAAGAGGCATCTTGAGAATTTCAAGAATCACTCTACTTTGAGGACAAATCCATTAATCACTGAATCCAATGCCCCTTTTTTCATTTGACCTTCAGATCCAGACTTGGCCAAATCCAGGGTACCTCTTTGTTATTTAAATATTGTTTAGAACGTTGGGGGGTGTTTTTGGGTTCACCCAGAAAGAGCCCTGAAGCAAACCAAGCTACTAATTGATGAATTTGCTTATTCAAATTTTTCTTCTTAATAGAGTGAATTTGGAGAGTCAAAATAGTAGAAGAGTTACTGATGAAATGTGTATGATCATATTATCATGCAAACTTCACAACGTACTGTATTATTGTCACACATCTGAACACAAGTAATTGCAGCATTTATCTGTTGACTTCACTATGTACCTATCGTAACTTTTGATTCGCTTTGGTTGGTGCCAAAAACAAATAGAATCAGCAAAAGACACATTTTACATATATCCTCAAGAAAATCAATCCAAGAAGTCTAGAGATGGAGATAAGACACAGGGACCCACTAAATTCTTTGAATAATGAAGTGAAAAGCAGCAGTCTAAAGTTTTGGAAAAGGAGATAAAATAAAAGACTAAGAAAGTTTTGAAATAATATTGTCATTCTTTCAAATATGGCAAATGTGTGAGCCTAGCACTGGATGTTTACTCATTACAAAATTGCTAAAGAACTACTACGAAGATGTATCTGCTGCATAGGACTTGGCAAGGAAGATGATGTCAGCAGAGGGTATTACTGGTATTACTGAGACAATGGGAGTTTTCCCATCTACTGTGACCTCAGCTTCTGCTTACTTCTATCTTGTGCATATTACCTCTGAACAATTGCTACTCTTGTCAGAAAGAAGATTGTCCTGCTCTATTTTAAAAGATGTCAAAGAAAAGTCATGATGGAAATTAGCAAGAAGGTATTCCAGAGAAGTTCTTCAGAAGACTCTTAAGTTTTTTATTTATTTCCCTGGTTGGACAGAGGAATTATCTTAAAACATTAAATACATGGGAATATTTATAAGCAACTGTACTAAACTGCGTTGAAAACAAAGATTCCCTCAAGAAAATCTCACCTTTTTATAACTACATGGCCATTCCCATATAACTTCCTTGATAACATAAACTTCAGCATTTTTAAAATATTTTCCATTGCCTATGCAATAACTCTGGGATTTTCTATAAACCCCATCCAAGAATTAAACTGGTCCAATTCTCCTTGGGTTTTGGAGATAATTAAGGTGCTACCACTGAAGTAGACTCATTGAATTTAAATTCTCTCTATTTCTTTGTGGTTGTCACCCTGCTGTTTTTGTAGTTTAGGCTTGATATATGGTTTAGGCCAGAGGTTCCCAAACTTGGCCACTTGAAGACTTGTGGACTTCAACTCCAGAATGGAGTTGACGTCCACAAGTCTTCAAGTGGCCAAGTTTGGGAACCTCTGGTTTAGGCCATTAGACACTAAAACATTATGCATACCTGTTTTAAAGAACTGCATAGCTTTTATGATATTTAGGGCATGCATTTGAAATATTTCTTTCTTAATTATTTGCACAAGATCCTCAGCAAGCAATGAGGCTGTGCAGCACCTTGACTATAAAAAGTGTGTGTGTGTAGGGAGGAGGCACCAATCCATAACTCCTTAAACGGTTACTTTTCTCAAGTTTGGTTTTCAGCTGCAAAAGAAAGATATGGTACAATTTATTTATTTTCATATTCATTATTTCATAGCCATTATTGGTGTTTTTGTTACATTCACAGGTCTAGACTCTCACATGATGCCTGTGTAGATTCCTAGAGTCCTGATATCGCTGATCTGTCAAAAAGAAACAGCAGCTCAAAGGCTCACCGAAACTATGGACTGTTGTGGACTCTCTGGGGTTGCTAATATAAAAGGCACAATCCATAAAAGGACAATTCTGGAAAGGGCATGCCCTGGAACAATGACCCTCTTTTTTTTTTCTTTATTCATGTCCCGGATCTGTACATGTTCCTGAGGCCCTTCCAATACAGAAAACTTTGAACTAGGTTTTCTCCGCAGGCTTGTAGAAACTCAAGCAAAGGAAACTAAATGTGAAATTGAGAAGGAGGAGGAAAATGGGAAAGGGTCGGGGATTTTGCTGTGTTGGTGAAGAAAAAAATCCCCATAATGCATTACTCTGTACTCTGCATTACTTTATCTCAGGGAATCGTATGTATTTAGCAGCAAATTAGTGTTGACATTTGACTATGTTTCAATCAGATCTGGGTTTTGGCACCATTATCTGTATTTTTAACTTGCTGTGAAGATTCACTTTACCAGCTGCCCTGCTGTGTTTGGAGATGTAATACATTCCTCAATCATTACTCAGAGGTCAGAAACTCACAATTATTTCTGTATCAGGAAGCAGGAAAGAAAACCAGACTTTTAGAATTTAGAATTTATATTTTTCATTATCTGAGAAGAAAAGGCTTTAAGTAAGTACGAAGAATGATGAATCATTTGCTAGGGTCAATGTGCACAGAAAGCAGCAGGCTGGCTGGCTAAATGATCATTGTCACATCTTCTTGGCTTCTCAAATATGAAATAAATTTGGCTTTTGGCCTGACACTTTCATATATATAGCAACCAACACATTCCATTGTTTGTTCATTAAACAAACAAGCAAAAAAATCTGTTGCCCAAAGATGAAGATTATAAGATTCTCAGTTGAGATATCTTTCTATGATGAATGTGATTGCCTTCAGTCCGTGCAGTGGTTGACTTACTCATTTTTATTTGATTTACATCAATCACATCTTTCATTTCTGGGAAATAGGCAAGACAGCCAAGTGTTTAAAAAGGACAAAAACAGAAAATAGAAGCTTTAAAATGGAAATAAAAATAACACTAAAATAAATAGTAAGATTGTCGAATCTGGTGAAAGGCATGAGTCTTAAAATATTTCAAAAATCTTCAAATAATTCTTTTCTATTGCATAATAAAAATGTGTCTTCTATCACATGCATTCATTTTTCTGAGCTCTGGAAAGAAGAGACTATGCCTTTGTCATGTGACATCCTTCCAGGTTCTCTATCCAAAAAAATTTCAATACCATCCATCACTTTCATAGGGATTTTTACTTTCCTTATTGTCCTTGTTGCCTTTTCTGAGTTAATTAAACCATTCTGCTCAGATTGGACACAATAATTGATATGAGATCTATCCAGTGCAGAATAGAATTTTTCAATGAGTTGACAAACTGCTCTTGATGCAGTCTAAAATTCTGTTCAACTTTTTGTTGAATTTCGGACTTGTGTTCATTTTTAATCAATTATTATTCTAAGACCTTTTTTTCATTTCAATCATTTCTATTGTTTCACCTGATCTCCTCCATTTTGTACTTCTGTTTATCTTCTATCTCCACAGCTCTATATTATGTTGTGACTTGCTGTTGCATAGCTCTTATCGGTTGTCTACTACTTACTTTACTAACCACATCCTGCTCTAATTTTAGCTTTTGCCTAATACAGTAATTACAAACTTGTACTCCTCTGTATTGAATGAGAGGCTGTAGACAATGAACTTTGCATTTTCAATCCATAAATTTTGCAAACACTTTATAATTGTGCATAACTCTTACAAATCACGCTATGTTAATTCGAGGGCATTAAGAGGCCTACACAATAATGCCACCCTGAAATTAAGGCTGAGATCTCAAAATCATGTGTCTGTTATTTATCAGTCACAATAATAATTATGGAATAATTTAAAAAGTTTGTGGGCAAGGCAATACTGACCCTGCTATTTTGAGCAATCCCCCAAGTATCATTTCAGAAAATATGACAAGATCCTCAAAATGTGTAAAATTTCATCAATAATTGTTCCCAACATATCCTGTTTCGCAAACCTTATGTGTGTCACAAGTATCATCATCAAGCACGACCAAATGCATTTCTACTTTATTAACATGAGCTGAATAAAGAAAAACAAATATCCAAACAATAGGGTAAGAGTAAAGTTTAAAACTTTATTCAACTACTTGGTATGAGTACAACAGCAATGTAGGTTATAGTGGCATTAGGGTGACATTTGCAAACAGCATGAATAGCAACAATGGCCATTTTGCAGAGAAGCAGATTTAACTCTATGGACAGGCATTGGTGGCTTTCTCTTTCAACAAAGGCTCTTAATCAGAGCTATTCCATAACAACAATAAAAAGGGAGAGAGGCAGAGAAAAAGGGAAATCATGAAAAAGGTTTTTTTCTCAGTTCTGAATATCGGCTGGTCATGGGAAAAATGGATAAATTTAACCCTTGAGATTTTAAGCAAAATATTATTAATTGGAGTCATGTCCCTAAAAATCAGAAATATGGCTTCATCACTATAACGATTGTCAGTAATTTAAACTACTTTATAGAAAATACTGCTGTTAGCAATACACAGTATAACCGAATAAGCAGAGTCTTCTCTAGGTGGCTGAGAAATAGCCTAATATTCAACCTTTACCATCTGATTCAACTGGGCTTGATTTGGGCTCAGAAGTTGGTATGCAAATATAGTGTGAAAATTAGCACTCATTCTTGAACAAAAAGATTTGGTAGGGCTACCAGATTGGCATGCAAAAATCATGATATAACAATACAAATATTTTTCAATACCTTGTCCTTCCAACTCATGGTTTACCAGATTCTTGAAACTCAAATCTGATAGCCTTAGATTTGGATGTAAAATCCATACCCTTAAAATCTATATTCTTGAAGAGGTACTTGCCATAAATTAACTTTATAGGCACTTACAGCAAAAATTATGTTTTAGTGATTTTTAGATAGAACCCTTTGGGAACAAAGATCAAATGTATGTTGGGTCATTACAGTATTTTTACATGTGGATGAATATCCCAAGAGTGTGGAACTAAACATATTCATTCCTTTTAAAAATCATTCTGCACATTGAAAAAAATATTTTAAAGACCCTTTTTCATGTTTCTTGACTTTATATATTTGGAATTAAGCTTGCTTTGACAATCTTTGGGTTTTTCCAAACCAAAGAATACATATTTTTAAACAGCTCTGTTTTGGGAAGCAATTTAGCTTCATTTCTTCATGTTTCTGATGCAATTTTCCTGGGAGTGGGAAGATGGAATTGTAACATGAAAAAGGATCTGAACCAAAATATCCTTTTTTAGTAGATTGCATTAAAAATGCAGAAGAAATGTACAACAGAACAAGCATCATACAATGTAAATAAGCACCAATAAAATATCCTTCTGGAGATAATTTTATTCTCATATAGTTTCTGAATTCCCCAACCCCTCAGCACTACCTAGGTAAATAATTGAACAATACACATCACTCGTTCTCCATGATGACAATCTGCATTCTGCCATGCTTCCGCAGTACAGTATTCATTCTGCAATAGCCCATATGTTGCTTATTAATCTTTTGACATTTACTTGCATTTTTAAGAGATGTGATTTTGCTGTGTGCAATAACTTATCAAATAGTGGTGGTGAATTTGTACATCACTACAGTGAAGTCCATCTACTTCACCTCAACTCTGGTAGTACTCTTCCCATTCAAATACAATTGAATCAGTGTTTTTTTAAAAAACAACTCTTAAAATTGGGCTAAAATGTGTTTTGGGATACATATAAGGTGGGGTATGGTGGTAAGTAGGTAGTTAGGTAATCAAATTATTTGTACAATAGCACTTCAAGTCATTAGCACATTTGTAAAACAATAGAGGGAGAAAGCTCAGTCTTACTAATCAGTTCCATTTTTAGCACCACATTAAATATTTTTGCTGGTTTTCGGTCCTTTATATTTGTAGTAAGACCCCTTTAAGTCTTATTTTATAAAATTAATATAATTAGGAAGTAGTCTCCCAAATAAATTTTACTTCTTCACAAAATAAATACAGGTAGTCCTTGACTTACTAGAGTTCATTTAGTGACCGTTCAAAGTTACAACGGCACTGAAAAAAGTGACTTATTTGTTTTCCACATTTATGACCATTGCAGCATTCCCATAATCACATGATCATAATTTAGATGCTGGGCAACTGACTCATATTTATGATGGTTGCAGTTTCCTGACAATACTCACTTAACAAATATCTCACTTAATAACAACAGAAAATTTTGGCTTAATTGTGTTGTAAGTCAAGGACTACCTGCCATGCATTAAAAAACAAACAAATCCTGATCTATCCTTCATTGTAAGCTTTATTACAAAAGTATGTCATGCTCACGTTAGCAAATAATAGTGGAACACACAGAAAAACATTCATTTTCATCCTGAAATTGTAGAAATCCAATTGCAATGTCATTTTGCAACAGAAGAGCCCAACTACGGATGAACAATGCTAGGAATTGTTACTCTTTAAGGATTGTCAGCAACTGTAAGTTTTCATTTGTGATCACACATTTTTCTGGAATTACAGACTATTACAGGGATTGGTCAGAGATGAACTAATTGTCCAATCATGAATTCATCTGCATTCTTTTTAGTAACACCCTCTCCCCCCATTTTTCTTTCAGGGTGTAAGAGAGTTTGAAAAGCATTGGAATGATATATTAAGTAGTTATAATATCTTAGTTCTACAACAAGGCTGTCAAACTTGTGGCCCATGAGCCAGATGTATCATGTGCTGGCCATGCTAACATCCAGTGTAGCAAAGGGGAGAAAAGCCCCAATGCATCCCATGATGCCACTGTGCAAGTTTGACACCCCTGTTCTAAAAGGTAAAAAGTGTCATATATGTGGAAACAGAGAATATAGAATTCAGGTTTTGTTAAATCAAAATTGATTGATTAATGAAGAATGACTGGCGTAACACTGGACTTTGTGGTTGGAACCAATAAATGCTTGGCTTCCCAGGCAATATGAAGCATACATGGAATGATTTCAAATAGCAGCCATGCTGTAGGTTACACCTCTTACTTTTCAGCTTAAGGAAGCAATTGGAGAATAAAAGGCAATGGAGATTTCATTCCATGAGGAGGTGGGAAGCAACTATTCTAATTTTCAAGATATAAACATCCTGAATGAAAAAAGAGGAAGCACAGATAGGGCTGGATGTTGGCTAATTTAATGAACTGTAATTAGGATACGCTGCTTTAATCCTTTCTGTGCACCAGATGCAAATGTCTGTCCAGAGCTCATTTGTACGAAAGCACAAAAAAGTAGAAAGGATGCCTAATTACTCAGAAACCATCGATGTGCAATTGAAGCAATAACATGTCCAGGAAAAGAGGCAGCTCTTTCAACTGACTGGCTTCCAGTCCAGAATTTGCTTTGGGACAAAGGCCCAATTGCTCTGATAAAAAGCACATTCCTTTGTAAATCACTCATCAAATTGTTCTCTTGGCTAAATTATAGCTAGTTTAATAGGCCAATCAATACATAATTATAGAAAATTACAGAATTCAAACACAACTACATTGTCACTTTAAAGTTTCCTTGAGTCTCCTGACTCCGGCTACAATTTGTTTTAATTGATAATATTGCTTGAGATAATAGAATTAGAAAGATGAAAACTGTCATGTGTCATGACTGCCTCCTCACCCCTATCGTAGTATATTTATTCTTGTGATTATTGGGTATCTTCTCTCACTATTGCCCAACAGTGCCCTTCAGCTATTTTGGATTTTAATTTCTAGAATCTATTAATTCCATGATAGGATATTGGAGGACATCAGTTTGCAGGAACCTATGAAGTAGGCTAAAGAAAAAGTATTCTTGGCCAGGTGATAAATTCCCACAAACAATAGCATATCACCAGTAAGGTTGTGCCATTACTTCTCCTATTATCAGGCCCAAGCCCAGTGAGATCAAAATCATATCCAATCCTTTGTTTACACCTAATTCACAGAATCTTGCCAAGCTGGTAACTTTCTTAAGGTGTCAGATATATCATGAGAGATTTTAGGGTCTGGCTACTCTGAATCTCTTCCCCATCTTCCCCCAACCAGCTCAGGACTGCACAGACTCTTGATCTGGATCTCTCCTGATGAACGTCCTTTCACACTTAATTACAGTGTGATAAAATGATCAGCATTTGATGAAGTTAACATTTTACATGAATTTTGCCAAACAATTTTTAAAACATTTATCTTTATCTTAACATTTGATCTTAATTTTTATATTACTCATTTTTACTGTTGGCTGTACACCGCCCTGAGTCCCGAAAGGGAGATAGGGTAGTATATAAATGCAATAAATCTTAAATCTTAAACATCTGTTCTGATAGGGTGAAAAACATCTTCATCATTTTATACACAGGCTGCAAAAATCATTAAATGGCTGCAAATAAATTTCTTCTCTCTTTTCCACATAATGGTCCTCTGGATTTTTGCAGATCAGATCTAGTAGCCTAATCCAGGAGGTTAATAAAGTAAGAGCAAAGGGATTAGCCATTAGTATCTTGATCACCTGTTTTGAATACAGATATGTCACTGGAATCCACCTATGCTTAGCTCTTAAGTGTAAGAGCAAAAAATGCTACAAGTCCTTCCTGCATAAACATTACAATAAGAATTGCTATCTAAGTAGGGGAAGAAATATAGAATCTGTAGCCTTATATATGTTGTTGAATAACATTACCAAGTGCCCCTCCCCAGGGCTAATGGTAAAGAAAGGAGGGAGATGCAACATCTGGAGAGAAACAGATTCCTCATCTATGCTACACAGACTTACTAGATTAAAGCTTCATTTAATCTGGTGAATTTTTACTTCTACGTTAGTATAAACTATTGTATATATACATACAGGATTCCACTGTTGGCAGAAACTGCACATTAAAAGAGAAAAAGTAAAAATTTATATAGTGGCAGTCATCACTCAGGTAAAAAAATTAATGTATCACTGCACCCTATTGTCAGCCAAAAATGGCTTCTGATTCTATCGAAGAAAAATGTATGTATCCTTTATGTAAGATACACAACCTACCAAGCAATTTAGGTAGACAAGAGGCCATGTCACACAATATCCTCTAAAAAAAAGGCTGCAGGTAGTTGAGCGGATCATTTGATTCAGAAATTGCCCAAAATAAAGGTTTTTTTTCCCCAGGCACTGATAGTAAATAAAAAGAAAAAAACCTATTTGCAACTGTGTATAGTAAAATAACACAAAATTCAAGTTTTCTTATATGAATAATGAGTGATTACATGAAGAAAATCAAATTAAACATTGTTTAACATGACATATTGTGCAATATTATCAGTGCATACAAGAAAATAGCTTGAATGATCACTGTGTAGCAGCAAAGTCACTCCGTATATAGTTAAAATATAATAATAAAATTTCTGAGTTCACTATTCTGGTAGACATTTTTAAAAAATTCAAATGTAACCTTTGCAGTTGGATGGTACTAGTAATTGAACAAGCTATTCCAATCTTGGAACAGGCTATGTAGAGTACTTTGAAAATGTCCAATCTTTTGACTTGCTTGGCATTAGTTCATCTCACAAAACACTCTTCAATCTTCAGTTTCACAGTAAGGATGACAGCATGGTGACACCTATTCTAGATCCTATGAAAAATGATCATGTATCAGATCTTACAACTTATGAAAGGAGAACTGAAGAGAGTCTCAGAGTTTAAACATGATTGTATGCCTATCGGTTGATCACAATAAGTTATTGGCCCAGTACAGATCTTCTTTTTCCTGCACCAGCATGATTAATATGTTTATTTTAACATGAAAAGGAACATCATCAATACATTGGCACACACAGTGCTTATTTTGAAGCATATCAAGCAATGTGTGACCACACTATGTCATAGTGATTTTCACACAGCAAAAGTCACATCTAAATTAAACCTAAGATTGCATGACATTATGGCTTACATTTAACATGACAGTTGAAATAACTCCTTCATCATTAAACCAAGAAACCAATTTTTGGTTTATGTGCTTGCTCTTCTTGTTAATTTTCAACCAAGCGGTTTAAAGCAAAAATTATATTCAGTTAATGCAGGGAAAGATGGAGGAACAAAGAGTTTCCAACAATAAAACGGTAAATGGCAATTTACTACCAGATATGTGCAAGTGCAAGCTGAGAGCTTGTTCTCCAAAAAAATTGGCCAGTCTGCAGCATAGCAGAATACCTCTGTTCAGCAGCCTATTTTATTAATGGGTCCTGTGGAAAGAATAAGCCATTTGACAATAAGGCCAATTAACTGTAATAGCTGTGCCCAGAGGATAAATATATTACACAGGACTCCTTCCTTAACTATAGAATATATTCATTCATTGCTTGGAAAGTCCATGACCACAAAGTTGTGAGCTGGCATCCTACGGGCACTTCCTGGGTTTTGTCAATTAGTGTCCTCAACCTTTGAATGAAAGTGAAGGGAAAATGAGGAAGGCAGAAGACTGTATATATGCCATATAAAAACTTGACGAGTGAAAACCATGACTGAGATTTGAACAAAGAACCTTTCATGTCTCTCCCTATGGCAAGCTTGACAGGACATTGCACAATCTCAAGGCATTAGTATGTGCCTTTTTCAGATTGTCCCTTCTCTCCTCCCCACCTTCTTGACTGTTTGCTCTCCAAAAAGAGTTTGGACTCGGTTATAATACATTATCCTATTATATATCATCTTCCTTCTCCCAAGAAAGAAGAATTCAGAAGAGCTTGGCTTTCTTCTTCATATTGTTGCGTCTCCAGAGAGGTAACTTATCAAATTCCTGTATCGTCATGCCAAATATTTCTTGAAAAACTTCAGGTGCTAAATGACGCTAAAGAAAGACAAGGCAGATGTACATTATCACTCAAGAAGTAGAAACAGGCAATCTAGATATCACAGCATTACTGTCAACATATTAAATCTAATATATCAAGTGTAATATAAAGTCCTGAGCAATGTGCCCTATAGAAAGCACCATGTGCATCCTTTTTGGATTTTTATTTTTTGGCTGCCAAAGCAGTCGATATTAGAATAAGTCTTCCCCTGCTATTTTTTTGGTTTACTCTTCAGAGATTTTAAGTAACGAGATGAAAACCATAATTTCTAGTCAATAGGAATGATAGTCAAGTATTGCAATAGATAACACAGCAAAGAATTTAGCGACTGAGAAATTGCTTGTATAGCTCAAGGTAGCCTTTCCTTACCAAGTGCCCTCCAGAAGTCTTGAGACTACAATCATGTTATGATATTCAATATCTGGAAGACTCAATACATGAGCAGCCTGCCAATGCTGCTGCGGTGACATCTACATAAAGAAAACCTATGCAGCTATACACACAAGGGCTGTATCAAGACCTTGTATTTTCCTTTGACAAAGGAAAAGAGTGAAACTTAAACTGGAACATTTCAGGTATAGGTGGAGTTTGATGAAATAAATCAGTTGACCAGGTTTTATTTGTAGGAATATGCCTGAACATTTTCTTCAAAAAGATACATATCTTATACCTTCAGTTGATCCCTGTTATAGACATGAAAGCCGAAGTATTTCTATATAGCAGAGGTATTTAGCTTGCAATCTCATTAATATTTTCTCCAGAATCAATGCCAAAATTAGCAGGCTTAAATCTTATGCATTAGGTTCTAGTTGGGGGGACGCACTAAAAAAATCGGGCCCTATGTACTCATTATTAAGACCGTGATGGCGAACCTATGGCCCAGGTGCCACACGTGGCACGCAGTACCATTTCTTCAGGCACGGGAGGCGTTGCCCTGTCAGTTCCAGCGTGCATGTGTGCGCTGGCCAGCTGATTTAGTCCTTCTTTTGAGGCCGTTTTTCGCCCTCTGGAGGCTTCAGGGAAGCTCCCGAAGCCTCTGGAGGTGAGGGGGAGGCTGTTTTCACCCTCCCCAGGCTCCTAGAAAGCCTCTGGAGCCTGGGGAGGGCTAAAAAAGCATGCCAAAAGCAGGGAGGTCGCACACATAGCATTATGGGTGTGGCATGCCCATGCACGACCTCCCTGCGCTCCCCCTGCTTTTGGCACGCGAGCCAAAAAAGGTTAGCCATCACTGAATTAAGACATCATTATGTCATGTGATTGAAAACAGTTCTACAACTAGAGTATAGCCTTGAGGAACAGCGTGATGGCTGTACACTATGATATATGTGGTTCCAATTCTATACATACTTACTTTAGAAAGGATCACTCACCGCCCTGAGTCCCTTTTGGGAGATAGGGCGGTATAAAAATCCGATTAAACAAACAAATAAATAAATAAATAAACGCAGTGAAGTGTATTTCTCAGAGGCTTGCATGGATTGGTGGATTAGTTATCTTTGTATGGATGAAGCAGTTAATTCCGAATAATGCACTATCTTGTAAGGTTATGAATAATGAGCAACCCATATCATTACAAAACTTTCTTTTAATACCAAACTCAACACCTGGTTCTTACCTCCAACCTGGTTCTATCCACTTCTCTTAGAATTTTATTTCGCCCTCTGTTGGTCACCATGAGTACTTCATAAGGAAATATCTGTGAACCGTATATAAGAGGCCTTTATGTAGGATTTATTCAATGACACAAATAGACATCAACTTCACAAGCATAATGTGGTCATTGTCAAGAGACAGCTGCAAGTTCATTATATGGCTTCCTTGGAATATTTGTTACTGAACAATAAAGTCTCATACTTATAAAGTCCCCATCTATATTCTCTCTCTCTTCCTCCTTCCCTCTTTGATAAGTTGATGGATAATGCTTACTATCTTCTTTCTTTCACAGCTCACCATTGGTTTGCCTTTATCTTCTTGGCGTATGTGCTCAGAAACAAACACTTCGTTAAAAAGTTATTTCATAGGCCGTTCCTTTGCTTATATTTGACCTGTCCTTTTCTCTTTTTAAGTTAAACTAAAGTTACTTTCCTATATATCCATTTAGTCATCATACCAACCCACCACCCCATTAAGCTAATTATATGTGATAGTGAAAGCATCTTGTGCAGGAACCTTGAGCTTTAATAAAATAAACGTTAGAGACTAAAAATAGGTAATATACATTTACATTGTGCAAAACCAGTGGAAAACTTGTATTTACAGTCTCTGAAGATTTCAACTAAATATACTCAGAAATAAACCTTAATTTTCTCATGTCTCTACAATCCCACGTTAGGGCTGGGTATGTTAAAACCACAATGACATTATACATCCTGAGCATATTTCTTAAGAACTAACCTGATATCCTGTATCAGTGACCAAGAAAATTAATGAACGAAAAAGAGTTTCTAGAAAGACTGTCTGAAAAACACTGTGGGTAAACCATTTTTTTATGACCATGAATATATTTATCTCTCTATATATGTATCTGCTTTTTTATTTATATCACTGTAGTTTTGTGTGAAGTATGGGGGCGAGAAGGAGTGGGGGAGGGAGGGACAGAAAGAGAATAAGGGAAGTGGTTCTTTTGCACTGTGTATATCTCAGTTCAAACTTGTTTCTCTTCACATCTTAAAATTGCCTCCTTCCCATTTTTATGCTACATCAAAAATAATGAGATATACAGACACAATTAACAATTCCTGCATTATTCTAGTGTTATAAGCAAAAGAAAATGCACAACCCTAATTAGTCTGGTTTTTTAAATGGCCTTTCATATAACAACCCTTTCCTGCATGCACACTTTGGATTGCTTTTGATTGCTTTGGAGATCCTATTCTGAAATCATATGACTCTGGGAATAAATCTCATTGAATTACTAGGATTTAGCTCTAAATAAAAATCTGTACAATGGGACTGCAATTACAGCATCTGCTTTGATTTCCATTTTATTTTGTGCATGCAGCACAACCAAGAATAAATTCATCCCCGCTGCATTCTGCTCATTTATTCCAATTAATGCTGTCACATTACTAGCGGGTCTAACTGATTTCACATGATTGCTTGATTTCACATGACCTATTTGTTTTAGGTCCACCTAGAATACTCCTGTCTAGTTTCCTATATATTAAATCCCTTATCCTATGTGCTCAGTTCAAATTAAGGGGGATGTCCTACTGCCCCAAAAACAAGAGGAGTGGCATATAAATAAACAAATTAAAAAGTGGTTGCCACAACATTTTTAATGCTATCATTCCAAAAATTACCCTGCATTGTTGTGAAGCACAATGAATAAGATCAGCACTTGCCTTTGGTTCCAACATGTTAGGCATAGACACTCCTCGATCCATTCGCATTCCAGGGACGAGACCATCTGGGTGAAACTGTATCAGAAGCATGTAGGCATCAAACACATAGATTACATTCTTATCCACACAAACCCACACAGTTAGAGTAAAGGTATTCATGCTGTGCATACACATCAATATATAGTAAGGTTACAGAGAAATATGTATAATAAATATAATTATGCCAGATATATACTGTACTATACATAAAGATGTGACTCCTAATTTAAGTGGCCTTTATTCATGTCTTTCAATTATGAAGCTTCCCAGGGACTCTTCCCAAAGACCAATTGACAAAATAAGATAACAGTTCTAAAAATGTAAAATATTCTATATTTAGGGCCTAACTTCTTTAAAAATATACTCCCTTCTGCTTACCTGTTTCCCTGAAAATAAGACCTCCCCGTATAATAAGCCCTTCACAAAAATATTGCAACATAGCAGCAGCCATGAGGTGACCATGCTCGCTGCCTCCTGCACCTCAAAAATAATAAGACCTCCCGAAAATAAGGCCAAGGCCCAAGAAGGTCAAAATGCATTGTTTTCTGTCAAAAGAAAACAAGATCTATCTTATTTTCGGAGAACCACGGTATCTAGATTATTCATACACCATAAGTCAGGAAATGAGGAATGGTAGGAAAACTGTCCCTCAGAGTGATTCATTGTTTTAGTTCTTGCTACCATCTTTACAATATTTGGTTCCTTTCCAGTTGTACCAAAGCATTTTATCCTTTTTAACAAGTAATTTTTTTAAATTCTTTTTACATAATCAAATCTTTTCTGTAATCAATGTATAGAGATTTTCATAACATAGTAATATTCAAACATGTACAGAGAAGGGTTATATTTTAAAAAATAACACTATATTGTTAATTGGCCATTTTATACAGCCCACATGCCTGTTTTGTATAAAATACATTGGCATATTTTTATTCCATGATCACAATAAAATACAAAGAAGACAGGAAATCATCTGCAGAAGAAGAGCAAAGGTAATAACTACAGAATAAGCAGAATTATATTTGGACTTCCTTAGGATAGTATCAAAGCAATTAGGAGAAATCCTTCAATGAGAGAACTATCACTCATTGCTCCTTTGACAATCTTAGAAATGTTTTCTGTAAAGAATCACAAAACTGACAGTAAGACATCACATAGTGTCATAATTATATCATTAATAATAAAACAAGCAGATTAACAACTTTTAAGAAATTTTTCTAAGATGTGATTAACATAGTTGATGCACTGTTGATGAATTTGTTTCTGTTAACTTGATGGACGAAAATCTCTACCAACCTGGTAATCTAAAAAGGGATATATATTGAGAAAAGACACATAATTAGAATAAGGTTTATTCTGGACAAAAGTTTTAAGATCAGAGTCTTTCCTAAAAATTATCAACCCAAAATACATATATTTTCTGCCTCCGTTAAATTTTAATTTTACTTTTATAATGTCCTCTTCAGTTTGAATATAATGTTGAACCATCGTCTCCACCCTTTTTTCAATAAATAGCAAGTGTAGCTATATTTCAAGATTAAGTTATGGTATCCAAAAGCTGTACGTGAAAGATGACCTTATGTACCACTATACAAATACAACGGAAAGCATAAATGCTGAAAATAACTCAATAACCATCTACAGCCCAAACCTCACATTCTATTTCCTTTACAAACTTACCCCGAGTTGTATTGCTCACGTCTCCATAACTGTTGTACTGACCAAAGTCTGTGGACATCGGCTATATGAATATATATAAATAAAAACACGAATAGGTAAATCACATTATCTGTACATTGCATGACAGTAAAGAGATCACCACAAAGGCCATGGAAAACTACACTCATTTATTTTTATTTATTTTATAGATTATTTTTACCTCCCCCATTTATAAATAACTCAAGGCAGACAACATACCCAATACTCCTTCCTATTTTTCTCACACCAATCCTGTGAGGTGGGTTGGGCTGACAGAGTTGAAGTCACGCAGACAGCTTTCATTGTTAAGGTAACAATGAAACTCAGTTAGTCAGTAACCACTAGACCAGGGGTGTCCAAACTTGAGAACTTTTAAGACTTGTGGACTTCAACTCCCAGAATTCCCCAGCCAGCTATGCTGGCTGGGGAATTCTGGGAGTTGAAGTCCACATGTCTTAAAGTTCCCAAGTTTGGACACCCCTGCACTAGACCAAACTGCCTCTTATCTGGGAGTATCCATGAAATTCACAAAACTGAAATTTAGAGTATACTTTCTTGTATGGGAAGAATTATCTGCTCACCCTGTGTAATCCATTTCGTCCATACCCAGGCAGTGAAGATGTTTTAGAAGCAGCAGCGTGAGAAGGAGAAAGGCCTGAGAAGGAGAAAACAATAATTATTAGGAAATAAAAATACATTGTCAAAATCACAGCATCTTAGAAATCAATCAAAAATCTCAAAAGTGTAAATTTGCATCTGTATGGATTTTTTTTAAGCAATCATTTTACCTTGGCTTTGTCCAGTAACTGAAATTTGGATATAAAATTTTCAATTCCTCTCTAATTTTACAGGCATAAATGGATTTTAACTGTGTACAAGTCACTCTATATATTACACAGCAACAATCTCTAGCTAGTCATGTTTTATGGTCATGGTTCAGCACAATGTCAAATTCTGAGTTTTTGAATCAAATACTTAAAACGTACTTTTTTCTCCTAATTTATTTTCTCGCATACACTAAACAAGCAAAATGCTGCTCTTATATCAGTAGTTATTTACAAGCCAGGATTACTATTGTTTCCATATGGTACAAATTGGAAGCAGAGACTGAGGTTAAAAAAAAAAGTAGCTTGTTTAAAGCAATCTGCTAAATTTATGTCTCAGATTAGCCTTGAATAGGCTGTTCTCTGTAATCATACACAAAGATACATTTGTATACCCAGAAGTGAATCATTTTTATATTGTTGTCTGGCAGTAAGTGATTTGATGCAGGCAGATAGAATGAAAGCTACAATCATCCTTCTCCTTCTTTAGTTTTGTTATTACCATGGTCCTGGGACCCCTTGCGTAATATGTTTAAAATATATTTTAGAGATCTGAAAAGGGCACAAACTTCCCATAAATTATAATGAAAATATATCAGGGGTGGGTTCCGGCTGCTGCTACTGCCGGTTCGCTCAGGAACATGCTGCGTATGCATGCTTGATGAACAGTAGTTTAAAAATGGTTCTGTGCAGAAGCAAAAAACAAGATGGCGGCAGCTATGACACCGCCGATAGAACTGGTTTGGGGGCATGGCAGGCAAAGTTACTACCTACTCGGCCGAGTCGGTCCGAACCTGTAGGAACCCACCTCTAAAATACATGCACATAAGCATGCATCTCATACACAAAATTCTTATAAGCAAACAGTAATTATATATTTGCTTTTTCTTTGGAATATATCAGTTTATCCCAAGACCTATCTGATGATATTGTTATGACCTAGTACAGTGATGGCGAATCTATGGCACGGGTGCCACAGGTGGCATGCGGAACCATTTCTTAGGGCACGCGAGGCGTTGCCCTGTCAGCACTAGCGCGCATGTGTGCACTGGCCAGCTGATTTAGGCCTTCTTTTGAGGCTGTTTTGAGGCTCCTGAAGCCTCTGGAGGTGGGAGGGAGGCTGTTTTCACCCTCCCCAGGCTCCTAGAAAGTCTCTGGAGCCTGGGGACGGCGAAAAAAGCAAGCCAAAAGCAGGGAGACATGCACATAGCATTATGGGTGTGGCATGCCCACACACAACCCCCTTGCGCTCCCCGCACTTTTGGCACGCAAGCCAAAAAAAGGTTAGCCATCACTGACCTAGTAGATTTAATGCACTACATTATTCATTGAAGCTGATTTCCTCTTCTAAAGTGGGAATATCTAAAGGCTATGAGAATCAACAGGTGAAATTTTTCTTTCTTAATCATTCTTTATGAACTGACTTAGTGGGTTTTTAGAGATACTCATATAAGTTGCATGACAGCAATACTTTCATAAAGATGCCCATTATAAGAGTGTAACACGGTTATTTCTCCCTAAACTAAATGCTCATTTTAAAATGTGATGCACATATGGTCTACTATTTATTTTATATGAAGACGTAGTAAAATCCTGTGGTTTTAAAAAGAAATCCAGACATCAGCATACATCATATAACTACATAATATGAAACTGTAATGGTGAGTACATGTATTACTATATGCAGTTACCATATGCAGTGTCTGCCATGATTAGCTATGCAATTCCCTGTAACAGTTCTCTAACTATGATGAACTCAAAGACATGTTCTTCAAAAGATCCATATGAGAGCTATGAATGATGCAGAAAAATATAGCTTCTGATTGGTGGCAAATATATATTTAATTAATACTGGAAATATTTTACCTTATAAACTGAGTCAGTAAAAGCTTTTCATCAGAGATGATCAAAGCAGGAATCAAAATTTAGTTCTAATTTAAAGAAGTATTTATTGGAAGTCACTACATACCACAGAATCTTTATTATGATTTTATTATTATTTTAAAAGCTACCCGTAATACAGATGCGTTTAAAAAAAAAAAACAGCATTGTGATTATCTATATTCTATAAAACACTATAGGATAAAGTTTCAGAGTCATTGCCATTTTTAGTTTGCTACAGAAAAAGACAATCGTAATCCTCAACCATTTAGCAGAGTAATTATTATTTTTAAGATGCTACAAAATCCCATCTTAAATTAAAATACATTCTGATTTCCTAGAGCTTTGAAACAGTTTTCATGTAGTTGTAACTAAAATTGGAGCAGGTTTTTTTAGGCATTTCTTTTTCTGGATTTGTTCAGTAGATGCCGAGAAATGTGCATTTGGAATCTTTCTTCATTTAAAAACATCCGCTAATACATTGTGAGAAATAGCTAGAGTTATAATATAGGCAGTAAACACAGCTACTTCCTTGTTATTATTTAGAGGTCATGTTTTGCATTATCAGAAACTGAACTGCAATAATAATAATAAGGCTATTAACCAGCTTTAATATCAACTTTTTACATCACAACTCTATAAAACTAAATCTCACTGAAGTCAATTAGCTCAACTATTAGCTATGTGAATATAGTAGAGCAGGGGTCTCCAACCTTTGCAACTTTAAGTCTGAAGGACTTCAGCTGAAGTCCTTCAGACTTAAAGTTGCAAAGGTTGGAGACCCCTATAGTAGAGAATTGTAGTCCTAGTTCATCGTGTCCCATAATCCTTCATGTTTTTTTCTAATTTTGCTGCTTACATGAATTAACTGGAGAATCGTAACATCTGCTGGCAAGTAATGACTTTTCCTTTTCCATCTCTTCTTTTAGTATCAATTGCCCCAGGCCTGAGTTTAGCTGCAAATGAGAATTTCAAGGAAAAAGTAAGACAGATTCACATCATGCAGATATTGGCACAGAGAAAGAATTTACATTCAGATGATAGCCACCTTCATTAACTGCTCTTCCTGCAGCTGTCGACGCCTGTGAAGTTCTTCTAGATCTTCATCTCTGCCAGTCGATCTGCGTCGCATATCAAAGCCTACTTCCATAATCCACAGTAAAAAGAACGACTTATTCCAAGTATAGGTATAAGGAGTGATAATCAACCTACTATTTCCTCTGAGTTGAGTGTTGAAGAAATTAACTAAATACTTAAGCAAATATCTAAATAATCCACCAATACTGTCTCAAGACAGTTACTAAAATAATCTGTTTCTGAATTAAATAATACATTAAATAAAACCATTTTGATGATTAAGTGCATAATGTTATGTACTGAGAGTTTTACAGAGTATAAAACATAATTAGTAATATTCTGATTAATATTGACAATTTTGTTAAGTAAGGGGAATGTGTTGAGAAAAAATGGAGGCCAGACTTGTAGGAAGTTTTGTTTTGCCACAATTATTTACTCACTGTATTTGCAATATTAGAATCATAATTCGGCCCACAGTATTTTACTACTTTATTTATTAAAAACCCTATTTTAATAGCTTTGTTAAAGATATTTTAGGAACTAAAATATTTGGTCTCAAATTCTAAATTAGTCTGAGGGGTTAGAGCAGGGCTAGTCAATCTTTTTATCCCTACCACCCACTTTTGTATCTCTATTAGTAGTAAAATTTTCTAACCGCCCACCAGTTCCACAGTAATGGTGATTTATAAAGTAGGGAAGTCAATTAAATTAAAACCCCTACCGCCCACCATGAAAGCTGGAACGCCCACTAGTGGGAGGTAGGGACCAGGTTGACTACCACTGGGTTAGAGGGTATCCTATTCCTTTTCTTTTTGGGAATCATAAATCCTTAGCTGTTAATATAATTTCTTTTACTTTTATTTACAGTAAAATCAATATATGATTTTAACAATCTCAATCTTTTATGATAACTGTACTAACTTCACATATTGAACTGTGGTCAAAGTTGGTCAATTCCAGAGGTGAGCTGCTCCCGGTTTTACTACCAGTTTGCTTCGCACATGCTTTGTGTGTGCATATTCCATGTAAATTGTTCTTTGTTCATGCTCAGAACATTTTACAGTGAACTGTGCATGCATGTGCACTACTAAACAACATGCCAGCAACGGCAACTGGGAAACTGGTTCGGGAGTGTGGCCAGGCTGGGTCGCTGATGATTCTGCGACCCAGCCCAATATACCACTACCAGTTCCAATTGGGCCAAACTGGGAACAACCCACCTTAATCAATTCAGTATAATGTGCTATATAACAAGGAGCAGCAACTGGCCTCAACTTATTTTAATTTCAAACTGAATCAAATTACTGTGATATAAAAGGCGGAAGATTCTACAACTAACTTTTTATCATTTTTGGATTTTTTAAAAAAAAAATAGTAATTTAAATAATTATGCACATACTTTGCTTTTATGACATCCCAAATCTGATCTTGAGAAAAACTAATAGTAAGCTACACACTGCAGATAATAAGTTTTAATCACCCTTTATCATTTTGATACTATTCTCTGTACTACTCCTTTATCATTTTAACTAATGTAAATAAATGGTAATACAACTCAGTCTGGTGTAGTGATTAAGGCATCAGATTAAAAATTGGGACACTGTGAGTTCTGGTTCTGCCTTATATATGAAGCCATCTGGGTGACCTTGAGCCAGTCATTTTATCTCAGCCTTAGAAAGGAAGCAATGGCAAACCACTTCTCAAAAATCTTGCCAAGAAACCTGGCAGTCTCCAAGAATTCAACACAATTGAATAGAAGAAGAAAAACCAGCCTTATGTAATAGTTCTCTCAGTTATAATATAATGCCCTAATATGCCCTAACCTATATTTAAATATTAAGATTTATAATAAATATTCAAAAGTAAAATGTCACTAAATGTTATTTTTTTCTTGCATGAAGCTGATATTTAATTCTAGCAAAAGAAACAATGAATTTGGTCCATCAAAATAACCTCATTTTGAATTCCTTAATCTCAACGTGGATCATTATTTATTTATACAGGTAGGAACCAACTCTGAGTGATCAAACTTAAATAACATGTCATGGAATACACGGGGTCTAAAAATAATAGTTAGAAAAATGAAATGCAGAATGGAAAATAAAGTTAAGAACTTTAAGCACTTTAAGTTAAACTTTAAGTTAAGCACAAAAATGATGCAATGGGGCCATATAAGCTTTGCTATTATTCATGCTGTCCAACAACAAGCCAAAAGACCTGGTTTTAACATGTGGCAATGACTACACCGCACACCCATTGAGAGAAGTAGAAGAAGGTTGGACTGGCCATGGACTTGTATTTCAATATTAGCAGTGGGCTGTCTTTTCTGAAGGCAACAAAAAGGTTAAGGAATTCACTGAACTTTGTCTTCCAATGTCACCATTCATAGCTGATGGCTGATCATTGCTTGCTTGCTTGCTTGAATGAAACAGAAGGTGAACAGAATAATGCATGAAAAGATAAATGCATTTGTAAGCTGACCTGGCTGCTTTACTCTGTATCCTTAGGGAATAATGTCTGTAAATGCCAGGAGAAAGCAAGTAGGTGAGTCAGACAAGTAAATGAATAAGGAAATGCTGGTACCAAATCTCAACTCTGATGAACAACTGTAACCAAAGAGCACTACACACACTTTGGTAGTACCTTTGGGTTGTTGTTTTTTTTTAAAAAAAACTTCTGTGCTAAAACCCTTAATGGTTCTGGGGAATCCATCCAGAGAAAGGAATTTCTAGTGAGAAGATTCTTGACGCATCCCCTCTTCTGTGGTGTAGACTTTGGGGCCTGAGTTCCCCACAGGTAATTCTGATGCCATCAAATCCTATAAAGTTTGTAACACTATCCCCCGCAACTCCAATATTAATTAGATACTTAGAATAACTCTCCTAAGAGATCGAGTGCAAAAAAGTTCAACGCCCTCATCAGAAGCTTTGCAGCCTCAATGTACTTATGGATAGCAGGAAGCTGTGCATGGGTTTTCACCCACATCACTTGTTTCATACCTACAGCCGCAAGTGAGGGAGGACCTGGCCAGTATTCTGTCTCAATCTTTGGAATCTCGTTGGGTGCTGGAGCATGGGCTGCTGGGAACTTGGAGGACTTGATGATATCATCGAAAGGCTTGTTCTGGGCTGCCAGAGCAGCTGCATCTAGACGGTAATTAGGGGAACTTAAAACTAGCCAATTAAATTGCTTTTTTATGGCCTAGATTAATGCTATGGTTCATATTTTTCACATTCTCTTTTAGTAACAGATAAAGTCCCAATTGGCGCAATATGTAAATTCCTGACATTCCTGAGAACTTCAATTGTATGGTGCATACAAATAAAGCATTAACACAAGAGCCAAAGGGGCATTTCTCTCCTGGACTGAGCCTCATTCCTTCCTACTCAATGTAAATAAGGTTCATAATTCAAAAGCTGCTTCTGTCATAAGTCTTGCTTGTCCCTCATGTTTTGTTTCATTCATAAAACATGTTTATTCATTTAAATAAAATATTCCTTGGAAGAAACAAGCTAATCATTCACAATACCATGTAGGGCAGCATATAAAGGAACATGTAAGTACAGGGGAAAAGTTGAGTCCCTGGCAGAATTAGGCTCCTGACAAATTACCTGTGCAGGAATGTAGCTCCTAACAAAATACATAAAGTTTGCCCAGTTGTGATTTCAATCATCCCTATGGCCGTATTTAAAATACAGTTATCTATTAGACACTAGAAACCATAGGAACACTGACAGTTGATCAGAACGGTATGTTTATTATCACTCACCTATTTACAAGATTCTTGCCAGATTATCTGCACTCTACAGAGCTAGAGAAATTCTCCAGGGTTTAGGAAGGGTCATTGTCCATCATTTCGTCTGCTTCAGGGATTCCAAGCTATCTAAGCTCTTAACTCCCTCGACCCATTTCAGCTGAAGTTTCCACACACCACTCTTGACTTTTGATCCAAAGTTGTTTTTTCATGTGGCAACTTTCTGTTTTTTTCCTTGAAGATGTTTCCCTTCTGATCCATGAAGCTTTAGCTCTGAAGAAGCTTCTTGGACAAGAAGCAAAATGTCTTCAAGGAAAAAAATCAGAAAATCCAGTTGCCTCTTGAAAAAGCATATTTGGGACAACCATAACCTGGATTACTGAGAATATCCTTAGACACTGACTTTTGACCATTCAGGTAAAAGCATTTTGATGTTACGATGTCACTGAAGGTGACTGATCATCTCTTCTTGAAGTTTCAGCCAATGCACTATTCCCATGGCCACATTTACTAGTTTGCATCTACAGTGTTCTGTATTCATGTGATTGCTATTTGTGACCAGTTGGCTTCCAAGAAACAAACTCAATAGGGGAAACTGGATTCACTTAAAAATGATGTCACCCATATAATGAACATTTGATTTGTGTAATGACCACAGTGGTTTACTTAACAACTATGGTAAATATGGTCATAAAATTGGGTATGGTCACATGATAACTTGCTTAAAGATCATGTTATTTAGCAATTGAAATTCTGATTCCATTTGCGGTCGTAAGTCAAGACTACAAGTACAGGCACATTTAAAATAGTGGCAATTTACAATGTGTAGAGCTAACATATCCATCAAATTCAGAAAAGTAGATATATCTAAGCCGAGTCCAGTAGAGAAAATTGGCTATTTTCAGTCCAAATATGTATATAATGCTAGGTCTACATATAACTTTTGAATGGTTAGCAACATGTAAGTTTACTGGAATAACAGAAGCTCTTCATAGCAGTTTTTTAGTATGATAATAATGACAATAATAGCAGTTTTCCTGGGCATAGGGAATATAACAGTATATTCAACCTTTCTATGTCATTTCCTGTTTAAATTAATAAACAACTGCTGATAAATCCAGAACTATGAATACATAACTGAAAATAATGAATTTCATTTATTTTGCTGAAAATGTTCAGTGGGAACTTCTACAATTTATATCAGCATTTGCATATGTATTTTCATTTTAACCTTTTATATCTCAGGATTCATTCAAACAACACAAATATCATTCAAAATCTATTGAACTATTTAGAAGCAATACACTGCCGATGAAGTTGGGCTGTGACTATCTGTAAGGGAGCATCACCATGAGATGAACCTCAATTGTGGTAAGGTCAGCATATTGTTGTTGCTATATAGATAGTGCTCAACGTATGGCAATTTGTTTAATAGGCATTAAGTTATGACTACTGGAAAAAATGGTTTACAGCTGGTCATTATACTAACAATCACCGCAGTGTCTCCGTACTCACACAATATAAATTTGGGCACTTAGCAACTGCATGTATTTATAGTATCCTAGGATCATGGGATTTGTGACCTGCAGAGGAGGCTTCCAACAAGCAAAATCAATGAAAAAGCCAGATTTGTTTAATGACTGCACTGATTTGCTTAACAACCATGGCAAATAAGATAGTAAAATCAGGTGCAACTGATTTTGATTGCATTTCTTAGCAACCTAAGTTTTTAATCATGGTCAAAAGTTGAGGACTACCTGATATATTCAATGCACAAAATTGAAAAAAATATTCTAACACTTGTTAATTGCAATATGCAAGAAGGGGGGGGGGGAGATAAAAAGCATCTGAGCAAATAAAACTAAAAATAGAATAATTCCATCATATGGGAACAAACAGGATTTTTAAAAATGATAAGTCAACATATTTTCAGATGTCAGACATTTAAAACACAGAGACCTTTTTTGAACGTGTAAGCAAGATCTCTGGGTGCATACTTGCATCAGAAATGATTTGTAGCACTTGAACGAATTAAACCTAGTTAAACAATGAAGTTAGCATGTCTGTTAAAGTGAATAAATTTTTAATCCATTGCAAAAAAAAAAAGTGCTACTTCAATGCTATGCTTTTTAAACAAGCTTTAACAAGAGAATGGGAAGCTTTGCCTAGACTCTCTATCAGGCACTTTTAAAATATGACCAGTCCCTTCTCATTAAAGAGATTTATTTCCAAGGCAATTTAAATAAATGGACTTTTAAAAACATGCAAAATTGCAATAATAGCAACCAATTCAAAATATGGCTTTTGCAACTCTGCTGGACTTCTACAACTTTTTCCCTACCATCTGTAAAAATTTAAGACTTGTTAAAAAAAATGAGTTAAATTGAGTGTTATTGTATAGGATTGTGGGAGTGTTGTTGTCTTGTTAGTGAATAATTATTTTTCCCACTGAACTTTCTTCAAAGCTCCACTATGCTTCAATTGTGCATGCTGTTGACCATTTGCATGTTGGTTGAAATGGCTGCAAAGAAGAAAACTGTATTGCAAGAGAAACAAAATTCCTGATTGTTCTGGAATCTTGACTTCTGGGACATCAAGACTTCTATTTTCATGTCTTTGTAGCCATGATGTGCTAAATGATGAACCTGAACCATGAATTGCCAGCATGTTTTCATTCCTTCCCTTCTAGGTTTCATGTGTGCCATGCACCCAGAGCTACCTTTGAGAGCTACTGTCCAATCTAGCTCTAATGGATAAAAAACAGCTACCTTGGCTTATTGTTTGACACTACAAAGGCACGATTTCAAACAATACTTACATATTGAAATGGTTGAGTTCAGTGGTAAATTATTCACAAGTAAATGGGAGATGAGATGATACAATAAAACCATAAAGAAATAAAAATAACGTTAAGAAAAGGCGAAATGACAGGGTTAAAATTTTAAAATAATATGACACTGTAATATAAATGCAACATAATAATCAATATTTGCTTTCAAGCAAACAAATCTTCTTGTATTCTATGTTCAGGGGGTCGGGGTGTTTTCATTTTTCAAATAATTTGGTTTGCCTTTAATGTTTTTATGGAACATTTATTTACGGAAACTTTATATTGCTCATTCCCTTTTGGACATTAAATACCATGCCTATAACTGATTAGACTGGATTCTCAGGACTTTCATTTTTGTTCTCTTTCTCTCTCAATTCTGGTAATGGATACCATACTAGGTATGGTATCATAACTAGGCTCCTTGTGGGTTAGAAGGCTATATCTTTCTTTCATTTACTGAGAATAAAGCTAGATTAGGTATTTTAGGTTTTCTATTACATGTAATAGAATTATCTAATAAGATATATTCTTTTTTCTAAAAGAAAAGCATGAGAAATCCTTCATTGATTTACTCTGTTTGTTTATTTATTATAAGCATATCTTATTGTATATACCTATTCCTATGCTTGGCATAGGTACAAACAGTTGGTGCTTGGCTTCAATTTAGCAGAGATTCTTATAAATTACACTTTAAGTTAGGTCAAGCATATCAAGACACAATAGGGACAGTAGAGAACAAATTTGGCTGAGAATTGGTCATTTTGCCAACACTTCTTCCATTGCAATACACTCCCTCAAATCAGAGGAATGGTTCTGAAACTAGTTCAAGGTCAGTTTGAACTAGCTTGCTTTCTCAGGTAGTCTGTTTAACCAGGTGAAGTTAAGAGATGAGAGTTCAGAAAGAAGAACCACAACCAGACACCCTTATGTCTTTTTAAGAGAATTGGTCCATGTGGTCTCCAAACTGGCAACAAATATGGTCTTGGGCGTCAAAAATCTTCAGGAATAGATAAAATAAATTTAAATTTAAAAAAATGTCATTAGAAATATAGCAATAAAAACTGCAATAGTTAGGAAATGGATGTGCAGTAAATGCATCTGAATTAGCCTGTACTATTTTAAGGTTTTGGCTGAGATTATCCCTTCAAATATTATTAATTGGCCATAACCATTTCTAGAAATACAAAAAGCAAGCTAATATAGAGATCAAATTGTTGGACCAAGTTTGGTTCTGTTTAACTACAGAGCTTAATAACTGATTGTAGGTCACTCATTGTAGGTTAATCTTGTGCCTGCTACACAGATTTTATTGTGGCAATCAGGCATTTTCAGTTTCTGGGTTGGTTTAAAAACAACCTCTTATATTATCATTTAAAAAATAAAATAAAGCCAATTTGAAATATTGAAATGAACACCAACGTACATTTTTATGTCAAAGGGGGTCCTGTGTAAAGAAATAATGATAATGAATTCATCTGCTGTAGCAAATGGCAAGCTAAAACAGAGAGGCATATTATGTAACCTACATCAGGGGTCTCCAACCTTTGCAACATTAAGTCTGAAGGACTTCAGCTCCCAGAATTCTCCAGCCAGCAAAGCTGGCTGGAGAATTCTAGGAGCTGAAGTCCTTCAGACTTAAAGTTGCAAAGGTTGGAGACCCCTGACATACATCATTTAATTCTAATTTATTTACCTCAACACAAAGAAAAAAATAAAAGAAAAATACATTAACTTTAAAAGTAAGCAACCATCAATTAGTGTTGTATGTAACATTACGGACAAAAGAATTTTATTGTTAATATAAGTATTCAATCATTTGATTACCCCATTTTGAAGACAGAAAGAATAAAGTTTACCATGCTGTTTGTAGATGGGTGGTTTTCTATAAATATTGATCCCTTGATCTGTAAAAAAAATAAAAATAAAAAGCAGAAAAATGTGAACAATTTTACATTTTCAATTATTACACAGGAAAGAGGGGGGGGGGGGGGGAGGAAATCAAACATAAAATTAATGGATGTCCCAAATCAAGGACTTGGCACATGAACTGAAAAACCATGATACAAAACTGCTAAGTGTCTTATGAAACCCAAATTCACACAAATGTAGAAAAATATCACAGACACATGATAAGAAATTTTGACACACGACTCGCCACATGGGATGTCCCTGTTAGCCTTTCTGTTTGTATTTTGGTGGGTTGCTGGTGGGATAAAGATTTCAAGGGAAATTAATGATGGTGCTTTGTTTGGAGACAAGAATAATTTGCAGAGAACATAGCTCACCATATCAACTGATATGAAGCTCCATTTGTACTCCAACCACAGACATTGATGATGTGCATTTATACAAAGTTTCAGAAATTGCTTCTGAAGTTCCTTTTTGAACTAGCGTAATTTTCTTCAAGACTATACGGCATTTTAGAAAATGTTTTTGCCTCGTTACTTAGTCTGGGCATGAAACCAGCTTATATTTTCAAATCAGTTATGCACCTTTTTGGGTAATTTTATGGTAAATCAGTATTTTCAAAGCTCCAAATTCTAATAGTTTTAAATAGGAATGTTTTTAAAGAAAAACAAGTTTGGCTATAAAATGAAAAGTCCATATTATGCTGAAATATAGAAAAACAAGAATGCTAATAATTGCTGCTAAGAGGATTCTTAGAAAATATGCTCTAAAACCATTTTTGGGTTAAGAAATTCTCTCATCTATGTTTACTCAAGAGCCAGAGTAAAATGGGAATGCTACTGAGTCCATTCCTTATCATTTTTATGCACACTTACACAGAAGTAAGCACCACCGTGTTCAATGTAGCTTATTTCTAAGTATGCCTATTACTACAGAGAGCTGAAAGCGGGTATTAATATGCATTATATGGTACATCACTCTTATATTAGACAGTTTATTGCAAATTAATTAACACGGCCACTCAAAAACTTGGAAATGGACGAAAAAATGTGCTAACAACTAAGAGCAATGATTAAATGCCGTATTCATTCCCAAGATTTAAAATGATTTCTCCTTATCAGGTTACATCTTTTTTCTTTGCTAGGCAATGCCACAATCTCATTTATTCTTTTATTTATAAGATTCCTAATTTTCTTATAAGAGCTAATGGGAGCTCGCATAGCAGTCTTTCTTCTATCCTCCCACCCCCCAATAATCCCCAAGGGAGGTTGGGTTAAGCAGTAGTATTGGCTCAAAATCACACAGTCAGTTTTGGAGAAACTGTGCACTGCAAGTTGATGATTGTGAAATTAAATGTTCTGTTGCAAATTGCTCTATTTCTGTGCTGAAAGAATCATATAGTAATCCCTAGAAAAGATAGTGTATATTTGACATATTTAACAGCAAATGTCCCTAACGGGACTGACATTTCTCTCTTCTAAATCTATTGAAACAAGATTGTTCTGTGACACAACAATTTGCCATGTGTAACAGGATCACTTCATGCTGGATATTTAGGATGTGTATCTAGGACCGTGATGGCGAACTTATGGCATGTGTGCCAGAGGTGGCACACAGAGCCCTCTATGCTGCCACGCATGCCGTCGTCCCAGGTCAGATCTCTGTGGTGTTTCTTTCATGAGCTTCTGTTTCCCTGAAAACAATGAAACAGAAGCTCACAAAAGAAAATACCTTACCTCTTGCCATGTTGCCGATGTTGGGATACCCTGCCTCCCACCAGCCAGCTGGTCTTCAGGTCTCTGCTGCGCATGCACGCATGCGCACATTCATTCACTTTCTTATGTCTGCACATGCACACATTTGTGCACGCACACACATCTTTAAGTTTGGACATGCGCATGTGTGCAGTTTGGGCACTCGGTGTCTAACTGATCTAGGGAATGGTATATAATGAATAGTTTTCTTCATTTAAGGAACTTTAGATAAATAATATATTCCAATATCTAAGGGGCTGCCATAAAGAAGAGGAGGTCAACTTATTCGCCAAAGCACAGGACAGGAAGCAATGCATGGAAATTAATTAAGAAGAGAAGCAACCTAGAACTAAGGAGAAATTTCTTGACAGTTAGAACAATTAATCAGTGAAACAATTTGCTTCCAGAGTTGTGGATGCTACAACACTGGATGTTTTTAAGAAAAGATTGGACAACCATTTATCTGAAATAATATAGGCCGGGATGGCAAACCTATGGCACATGTGCCACAGGTGGCGCACGGAGCCATTTGTCAGGACACACGAGACATTGACTAGTCAACTGGCCAGTGCACATGTGCGCACTGGCCAGCTGACTTAGCTTTTTTTTTTAGGCCGTTTTTTACCCTCCTCAGGCTCAAGAGGCTTTATAGGAGCCTGGGGAAGGCGAAAACAGTCTTCCCCGCTCCCCCAGAGGCTCTCTGGGCACACCGGAGGTTCAGGCATTTCCGGTTTGCTCTTAAGGCCGGTTTAAGCCCTCTGGAGCCTTCAGGAGCCTTCTGGAGGCTTCTCTGAAGGCTCTGGAGAATGAAAAGGGACCCTATGAGCAAATTGGAAGTCACTTCTGGTTTCCTCGTAGGGTCCTTTTTTGTTCTCTGGAGCCTTCAGGGAAGCTTCCTGAAGATCCCTGAAGGCTCCGGAGGACTAAAACTGGTGTACAAGCAAATCGGAAGTCTGTTCTGTAGTTCCAGTTTGCCCATAGGGCTGGGTTTTTGCACTCCGGAGGCTTCAGGGAAGGGGCGGGGGAGGCTGTTTTCGCCCTCCCCAGGCTCCGCTAAAGCCTCTGGAGCCCGGGGAGGGTGAAAAAAGCATGAAAAAAATGGGGGGGGGGGAATGCCTGTCATGCACGCATGCACACTGGTGTGTGTGTGTCACGCATTGCATTATGGGTGTGGCACACCCATGCATAACCCCACTGCGGTCCCCCTGCTTTTGGCACGTGAGCCAAAAAAGGTTCGCCATTGCTGATACAGGGTTTCCTGTTTGACCAGGGGTTGACCTAGAAAACTTCCACAGTCCCTTCCAATTTTGTCATTCGATTATATGCTAGCAAATAATTTTATCCTTCCAGAAAAAAATACTTTTTCTTCTACTATGACAGTCTCTAAAAACATTTCCAGTATCCGCAATGGATGTTTTATAGTATTGTAACAGCCAGATTAAATGTACACAAGATTTGTATTACTAGAAACATTGGCTGTAAGGTTCATTTGGGTTTTATAGTGGGAAGAAAATTATTGGAATAGGGAAAAACTAAGATGTAATAAAAAAAGGTTAATTCCATTTGTATTCTAAAACCTCCCCACACCACACTATTATATGCTATCGCTTGAAAGCATGATCCATGCCATGAGTTCCAGGTTTATATATGCTGTCCCAGAGTTTTAGGTACTAAATATACTTAATTAATTTCATTAATTTAAATTGCACACAGTCCATCTTTTTGTCCTATTCTGCTAAGCTTTTGGAGTACAATCTCCACCTATTACACACCAGGTCTATGTTTGGCTAAAGTAACTAAAGTAACCCATGGTTTTATAGCTCTCACTGACCCACAAAGGGACAGCAGTGCAATGCAACAAAATTGAAAAATGAGAAATGGGAAATATCAGAAAACTGATCACTGCTGCCATGTGCCACAGGTGCGCCATAGTTATGCCGACCTGTTAGTTTTCCTCTTAGGGATTATTGGAATAATGAGAAAAATCAACATGCTGACCAAGGCTGTCCTGAGTACTTTAACTGACATTTAAATAATATGCTTAAAATATAATTTATAAATAGTTAATAAATACTTAATTTAGGTTATAGTAAATTAAGTATACAAAGGTGCAGGGAATTATACATATTTAGAATATCAACACATCATAACTAAATGGAAAGGTATTTTGGCATCTACGTGTCACATTTATGTCTGAGAATGACAAATCACAAAAAGCATTAAGTTCTGTGGAGAGGAAGTGTTCAATTCCCACACTGAATCATTGGGTATGACTGGGCACTACAATAGCTCCCTTTTAGAAATGGTATCTATCTATTAATTTGAGAGTTTTTATTGAAAGATTCCAGTTCATTTTAAATTATGTACCAATTGTGTGGTTACTAGTCAGAAGACAAACAAATTGGATATTGCTTGTAACAATGAAAACAAAAAAACTAATACCATAAGAATGAAGGATAGCCCTTCTTTTTCAATTTTACAAAGGTATGAAGAACTTATCTCCATTTCGATATTGATAAAGCATTCAGTTGCCATGGGATTTTCAGCAGAGGCCTATTTTGATGTTTTGTCTCTTTATACCACTATGTATTATTAATGTTATATTTTTCAAATATTATGTAAACCAATCAAGTGAGCTGTATGATATGGACATATACATAAAGCTAATTTAATAATTAATTTAAATTGAGATGATGTTCATGTCAATTCTTCCTTTCACTTTTCTTAAGTTTGCTTTTTTTCTGATATTGTTTTCAACATGGTATAACTCTGAGACAAACAAGAAAAAAAACCTTTAGGGCCTTGCACTAAACTAAACCACTGTGCATCGCTGTTTCGTCAATGTTATGATTTGGAGAAATGTTAACTTTATAACTAAAAATATCCCTATATCCAGCATTTTCTAATTGTTCCCAAATTAAACGAACAAGTCTGAATCTCAAAGCAGTTCAGGGTATATCCCAAGTTCAAAACAACTAAATAGCATGCAGTGATGGAGACAAAAACAAAGGGTTACAAAGGCTACTACAGTCTACACTCGGACAAGACACCAAGACACACAATGCCACTCCTACCTGGAACATGGAAATGTTTAGGGACCTGA
Source organism: Rhabdophis nuchalis (assembly GCA_039707465.1). NCBI lineage: Eukaryota > Metazoa > Chordata > Lepidosauria > Squamata > Natricidae > Rhabdophis > Rhabdophis nuchalis. The sequence goes on from CM077645.1 coordinate 61,874,927, forward strand.
GCGTAAGTTGGTGTTAGAGGGCGACTGTCGGGCCGATAAGGGGCGGGGGAATTCCGACCGCTGGACGGCTCATTGCCTCCAATGAGGAGAATGGAAAAACAAACAAACAAACAAAACAAAGAGAGCAGTAAAGAAGCAGGCATAAGTCAAAACCCAACCAAAAGTCAATGGCAAGGGGAAACCAGAGAAGGAAAAACAAACAAAAATATATACAGGAGAGTTAAGTAATGTGGCTAGTATTGTAAGGCACTGCTATTACATATTAAAGGAGTCATTCGCCTTAGGCTGGAATTTGGCAACTTGCATTCATTTATTCATTCATTCACTCATTCATTCATTCGGTATCAATAGCATGCATAAGGGTATCATGCATTTAAATTACACGGATGAGATGTGAAAAGAAATGGAAAAAGACAATTGGAATTATTGGCTTTCAGTATATAAGTAACAGCTTTTGGCAAAATTATTGCTAGGTAAAGTGCAAATCAAGTCGGTTTTTCAGTTAATTCTCATGCAAAAGAAGCTCCCATACTTAAAATGATCACACATGAAAAATGAGCAAAGAGGCTACAAGTTATTCCAGTTAATGTCTGGTGCAGTTGTTCATTTCTTATTAATTCAAACCACATTACTCCTCATTGGAGATACATTTCGTTCAGTTGGAGAATCATCGCCAGATAAGCTTCTGGGGAAGCAAAGCTGGCCCAAACATTTTCTTGCGTGAGACAGAGGAGTAAAAGCTTTGAATCTTTCTGCTCCCTCTCCATGTCAAGGCAGGATGCATGTGATTAGCACTTAAAGTGGAAATATCTCAAACCTATTTTACAGAGGGACAGAGATAATGATAAGAGTCAAAGATGCCTCAATTTTACTGGAAATATCTCTATCATCTGCATTTATGTCTATATAGGTGCTATCCATTTAAGATAGCCAAATCAACTACTTGGGTAGCTTACCACTTTGCGAAATGATAAGGTTAGCTAAAAAAGTATGGCAGAAAGAACAATGAGAAAATGTTTGAGTAGCAGTTTTTAAAACTATTGGAAAGAAATGCATAACTAGCTTTCCTCTCCTACCAACTGCATGGCTAATTGTAGTGATGCAATTATCCAGTTCCAAAGTATAGGTACAAAATGACGAAAAAGTAACATCTTTGATTCTAAGCATGTTTGGATTTCATAACCGGCTACATGAAAGAGATCCTTCTCTTCAGGAAGATTACTGCAAATCATAAAAAACCCCAACGTTTGGCTTGCAACAGGACTGTGCAGACATTTATTTATTTAAAATATTTAAATAGCTCACCTTGCACCAACCCCGGGCAGCTCACCACCACCAATTAAAATAACATGTGTGCACTAAAAATATTAAAACCACAAACATCAAAACTTGTCACTATAGTTAAACTTTTACATTCAGCCCACTACAAGGTCTTCTTGTTACTCTCATCCTATCCAAGGACTTTGGGTGGGGGGTGGGGGGGAGAGGCAAATTTAGGTGCTTTTAGGAAACCTAAAAGGGTGGAGGCTTGCCAAACCTCATTGGGAAGGGTGTTTTATAAGATAGATGCCATGAAGAAGATACATTTCCTAGGTCCATAATATGGCAACATTTAAGGGTAGGAACTAGGAATATGCCCACTTTATCAAAACTTGGGGAGAGGCTATCTTACAACCTGTAAGATAGCCTCTATATTTTTTAGGGTTTTGAAGGAAAGAACCAGCATTTGAATTATATCCAGAAGGAAACTGGGAGCCAGTGCAGCTCACATAACAAGGGTATAACCTGCCCCATACATCCTCACGGCCGATCCGCTCCCACAGAGAGGGACTTCTCCGGGTGCCGTCCACTAGACTCTGTCAGCGGGCGACTCCCAGGGGAAGGGCTCTCTCTGTGGCGGGCCCGGCCCTCTGGAACGACCTCCCCCCCGATATCAGGATGACCATTGACCTCCGCTCCTTCCGTCTCAAGCTAAAAACACACTTCTTCTGTCTGGCCGGCCTAGGATAGTCTCTCTGTCTTTGGGTTTTTTTAATGGGGTAGCACATTTTTAGCGAATTTTTAGCACAGGGTTGGTTTAATTGTTTTTTATGAAATGTATGTATTTTTTGACTGTTTTTATTCTGCCTGTGCACCGCCCCGGGTCCCTGTGGGGAGAGGGTGCAGTTTAAAAATAAAATTATTATTATTATTATTATTATTATTATTATTATTATTATTATTATTATTATAACATGGATAAACCTAGCATCACTGCATGTGCCTGCAGCCGTGGCCAGGGGGGCTTTCTATCAGGTTTACCTGATGCGCCAGTTGTGTCCCTTTCTAGATCGTGACGCCCTACGCACAGTCACTCAAGCCCTCGTCATTTCCCGCTTGGACTACTGTAACGCTCTCTACATGGGGCTCCCCTTGAGGTGCACTCGGAGACTCCAGCTAGTGCAGAATGTGGCCGCGCGGGGGATTATGGGAGTTTGTCGATACTCCCATGTAACACCTCTCCTGGGTCAGCTGCACTGGCTGCCTATGGCTTTCCGGGCGCGCTTCAAGATGCTAGTAACTATCTTCAAAGCGCTCCATGGCTTGGGACCTGGCTATTTGCGGGACCACCTCCTACCACATACCTCCCTCCGACCTGTTCGCTCCCACAGAGAGGGCCTCCTCAGGGTGCCGTCTGACGGACAATGCCAGCTGACGACCCCCAGGGGGAGAGCCTTCTCTGTGGCAGGCCCTGCCCTCTGGAACGACCTGCCCCCCCGACCTTTATACCATCACGGACCTACTCCTCTTCTGTCGGACCTTAAAAACATATCTATTTCAAGCAGCTGGCCTAGCATAGTTTTAACGACACAGTCCCAATTTTATAATAATTTTATAATATTTCTACTTGCTTTTAACTATAAGTTTTTAGCACAGATCTAGTATTTAATCTATTTTTAACTTTTATATTGTCATTGTGTTTTACTACTTTTTATTCCTCTGTGCACTGCCCTGAGTCCCTCTCGGGAGATAGGGCGGTATATAAGTGTAAAAAAAAAAACAATAAACATTTTGGACCAGGTGAAAGTTCCAGGTGGTCTTCAAGAGAAGCCACATGTTGAATGTACTGCTGTAATCCAAATGGGAAGTGATCAAGTCATGAGTGACCATGAGCAAGACCAAAAGGGAAGGCAATTAGTGCACTACATAAATCTGCACAAGTCCCCACACACACCCAGCCATGGTGGCAACCTGTTCCTCAAGCAGAAACTTGAGGTTTCTGCTTGAGTCTAGGAGGTGAGTATAGGAGGACTCACCTCAGTCCAAGATAGTGCCACCTGATCCAAAGTCAAAGATGTAATATCACCTGGAAGAATTAAAATCCAGAGCCATACCCTCTTGCCAGGTATAAGTTGAAGCTAGCTTCTTCTAATCCAGACTGTTATAGCTTGCAGGTGCTTGGCCAATACTAATAGAGCAGATGATCTCTTTCAGCAATTTCATATAGATATTAAAGAAGAAGAGGCAAAAGACTTGAGCTCTAGGGCATCCATAATGCAAGGCTGGGAAAGAAGCAACACTGATTGGAAACAGCCGTAGAAGGAGGAGAATCACTGTAACACAATATCTCTCACTCCTACCCGTGAAATCTAGATGATTGCCATTTTTGATGGTACTGAAATGCATTGAGAAGTCCAGAAATGGCACAATGATTGTACCATCTTATCCTGAGCTTTCCAAAAATTGTTGACAAGCATGACCAATGCCATTTCAGTGCCTTGACCTGATTCTAGACTGAAATGAGTTCAGATAATGTGCTTTATCCAGGGCCCTTTGTATGCCAACTAGCATCTTAATAACCATCACTAAAAAGGAAAGGTGGAGACTGAATGAAAATTGTCTAGCACCACTGAATTCAAGGATGGCCTCTTGAGAAAGGGGCACACCAGCATTCCCTTTAAGGCAGGCAGTACCATCCTCCCTCACAAAGAGGCATTAACCACTGTTTCTACCCACCTGCATGCCACTTCCCAAGAGCCTTAATCAACCAGAAGTGGCATGGGTCCAGAACACAGGGGATCAAGATCACAGCACAAGATCCCTGTCTGCTTCCCCAGAACCAACCAGCTATAAAACAAGGTTCTTATATGTCTTTGAAATGTCACTTTCAAAGGATCTCACTAGCCAGAGTCCAACTCACAGCAAAGATGAACAATTTTGTCTGATAGATGACAAAAATATTTTTCATAGTAGCCCTGCTGGGGCTTCCCCAGCTCTTCCTTACCCAAGAGGACTTGATCACCTGAAACAGAGCTGCTTGGCAGTCATCTGCAGATCCATTAAAGATGGAGAGATACATATGTTTTGCTACCTTTATTGATACAAGCAAGTCCTGATGTAGGTGCTCCTCTGTGCTTGGCTTCACTCTGTCTTCCTCCAGCAGCCTTTGAGACCCCTCTATGTTGCTTTATTTCTTGGAGCTACTCAGTAAACTATGATGTTATTTCATATCCATGTATACAAAGAGTCCAGATAGGTGCAATTAAGTCCATGGTCCAGCACTAAAAACAAAACCCTCCAGGATGGTGCAGGCATCATCACGTGTTTCATTACAAGTTTCCTAAGGTTAGAAATCATGAACCCTGGACTAACTTGATACATTTGGTTTCCTTCAAGATGATATTCTTCTGCAAAAGGTTGAGTTTGATGGGGCGAGGCACTAATATTTCTCATTCTTTAACTACATTTAGAAAAACTGCATAATATAAATATTACCCCTTTGATATGTCCCACAACTATGCTAAAATAATTTTGGGTGCAAGTTCACAATGGAAGTGACACAGTATTGATTCAGGAATAGATTACAATATAAATTACCACTATTATGATGATCTGTCCAGGAAGCAAATGCGTATCTCTTTAATTAGAACAGCACACTGCATATTTTGGAATATTGTACTTCAATTTAAAATATGTACAGAAAGATGCAAATGAAGAGATAAATTAACAATAAAAGCAGTAAATGGAAACAGAAAGTCCAAAGCAGAACTTCTAAAACAAGAGCAAGAGAGTATCATTAAATGCTTGGTAATCAAGTAGTGTCACTATTTCCTGTTCTAATATCATGATCTGCAGGGAAATCATTTGGAGGAATCTATTTCTTAGAGAATCTGCTGTTTAGTATCATTGATCCTAAGTTTGATGGACCGATTCAGCAGTAGTGTTCCTCATTTGCAGATATCCAGAAAGAACATGGATTCCTACAATACTTCTTGGCTAATAAACAAGTGAAGTCTGTTATTTTTTTTCAGTATTAGCAAAGATCATCTAGTGATCAAATATGTATCCTAAGTTAGGTTATTAAGTTAGGTTAATAACCTTAAGTTAAGTTATTTCTCCTATCTCTTATATAGTGAGCTAGTTGAAAAGAATTCCTAGAAAGAAAAACTCCTTATATTTGGGGATATGCTACAGTATTTAAGTATTGTGAAAGCACTGAGTAATTGCAAAATACTAGGTTCATAACCTTTACAATTAACAATGTGTAGTAGCAAGCTTCCAAGAAGTCCAGGTGGAAGCTGCCAATGAATATGGACTGACAAATGAAAAGAAAATAACAGTCACTGATGGTCACACACATTCTCACAATTCTTTAATATTTACTTCCCCACTTCCTGAATTTGAAATACCAACCCAAATCACAAATTCAGTCTTCCAGATAGATTTACTTTTTGGACAATGGTAACTATGAAGTGATCTTGAAGCTTTGCCATGACAAATTTAAAAGAGACAGTAGGAAGGAGAATGTTTTGAAAAGCATGAGATAAACATGGAAATGTAGAACTAGAATTTATGCATCAAGTGCATGCAGATATGAGCTGTGCCTCTGTTTTTAAGGGACCTCATGACTGAAACAAAGTGAAAACAAAAGTTGTAATTGTACTTTATACTAGCATAAATAGGAAATTGAGATCTATGTATTTGCTTTTGGAAGGTTAAGCATGCATGATTTTGGCTGCATTTGAAACTTGCTTCTCTTTTATTAATTAAGCCAATTCTACTGTTTAACCATTCCTGAGTAAGTAATGCTGAATAAAGGAACTAGGTGATATAAGAGCCATTAAGGAGAACTCGGTTTATGTACACGAAGCTCGAAGTGGTAGATGGAGCAAGACAACTGGAAAAGAATCAGATAATTCTCAGAATGTAGGCATATAATAAGTTAAAATATTATGTCAGTCTCAGATGACAAAATGTTGTATCAACTGATCATCACATCACTGTGTGAAAAGCCATGGTTTTGTATTAGAATACATATTTTCCATAAACAAGTTCACAGATTTCTTTTTGGAACTTGCAAGTAGACCTAAAAAAAACCCACTTTTCTGAAATGCCAGAGAATCACTGACAATTGTTATGGACAAAATGTAAAGCACTTTTCTACATTAGAGTTTTAAATTTGCAAAATAAGCATGCTCCATTATATTCAAAAGGCAAGTGCATGGGATGAAAGGACATTTTTAAACATAGCATCCATCCCAAATGTTTGAAATAATGTTTTTGGAGACTTGGGAAACTAGGAAACTGTTCTTTTAGACATATGTACATACATATATATCTAGGTAAACCTATATTGGAAGCTGGTATATACGCAAGATACCCCTAAAATTCATGCATAATTAGTATGTGGTCTGGGACGTTAAGATTAGGAAAATGTGAGTCATGTCAGTGTGTTTGAAAAGAGAGATGAATTTACTATAAATGTTTCCAAATTAATTTCCCAAAATAATAAATATCTCAGTTTTCAGACAGTCACATTTTCTTAAGAAATCTTTACTCAGGACCACTTCATCTATGGAGGACCCTTAGAAAGGGCATACTTTCTCAAAGAAAAGAAGATATGCCAGGTCTAGCATAATTGTTATGACGAAAATCTGAGCATGCTGGGACCACGGACTGGACAGCCATTTTATGGAGATATGGCTTATTAGCTTCCTAGAATGCTAATAAATCTCCAGTCACTTGGACACTAGCTTGAATGGCCTGTCTCCTTACCTTTGACATAGGGAATGAAGTGGTGTCGGAAAGGGGAGTAGGGGCGGGAATCATTGTGGGTAGAGATTGGACTATTAGTGCGTAGGAGGGCTAACCGCTGCACACCGTTAGACAGCAGCTCTGCAGCAGCAAGGATTCGTGAAGCAGGACAAAGCAGAAACAAAGAAAAGAGAAGACCAAATAAGACAGAAGCAGGAACAAGTGGTTGGAGACTGAGGGAAACACAGGGACAAGCTGTCATAAGTAGGAATCTGAGGACTACACAAAGGAAATGAAAGAGGGTTCTTACTGCAGGAAAAATTCATAGAAAGAAATGTGGAAAAATCAGATTTACATTGAATATTCCCTCATTTCAAGTTAAATCCATATTTCCTTATATACAAACACTAGGGTGGAACATGCAACTCTCATTTTTAACTTATTTTCAAGGAACAATTATCTGGGGAAGAACTGGACCAAACAATAACAAATAAAAGTTTAATTGTTTGTTATATATTGTGCTTATATATTTTCTACCTTTAGAAGAAAAGTTATAGTTGCTTGGCAAATATGTGGCCATATAAATCAAACAAATAATTCCCACCATAATATTTTTTCTCCTAATGAAAACATTTAATATAGTATAAGCACTAGAGAAGAATCATATTAAAAATAGAATGTAATTTTAATCACCATACATTTTCACTTGGTTTACCAGAAGAAAACTTTCATGAAATAATGAAATTGTAGCATTCAGAGCTTATAAAAGGTGAATATATTTTCCATGTATATATATACCTACACCCGTGAAAATCTAAGAAAACAAATACATATATATATATGTGTGTGTGTGTGTGTGTGTGTGTGTGTGTTAGTTTTTATGAGCTGATCAATAAATTAAATTAGAGAGAGACCAGGATAGATCTATTTCGAGCTTATTAGCTCTCATCAGCTGGCCATACCCCTTACTGGGATTCGAACCGGGGCTATGTTGCATGCTAAGCAAGTAGCCTAGCACTTGAGCCAAGCCAGTTCCCCTTATTGCATCAGCTTATATATATATATATATAGATAGATAGATAGATAGATAGATAGATAGATAGATAGATAGATAGATAGATAGATAGATAGATAGATATAGATATAGATATAGATATAGATATAGATATAGATATATAGATATATATGGAAAAATAATAAAATCTGAGTCTGTATAAACTTGATGGTGTCAACTGACTTCCTATGATATCAAAATTTTAAAATCTTTCAAAAAGTATTCACTTTATATTGTTATATTAGTTTTAAAACTCAAGTAAAATTTCAAATGGGTACTCAGTATTAACATAGTGTATATTAACAAATTGCCAAATTAATATTGATGCAGAATATTTCGGGTGGGAAAATCCTAGATGTAATAGAAGAGAATTAATTGAATCAAGGTGGCAGGTGGTAAATGCTAAACAAAATTGACTCTAATAACACTTGGGTAGTCCAGTACTGATCACTAAATTAGATAATTGAAAAAAAAACAAATCACAGAAAAAGGCAAAGATAGGCAACTTTCATAACATTACCAAGGTCACCTGAAACTGATTTTGACTCAGGGATTGTTCTACTTCTGTCTGTACGTCTAGCATTTCAGCAGTGAAAAGAATTCCTGACAAGTTTTAAAAAAACATTTCTTTTCTCTTTTTTAAAGAAATACTGTATTGTAACTTCCTTCCCCTAGAGTTTAATAAAGACTTTTAAAAATAAATGGTTTTACATTTTCATTATCAAACAAGCAAAAGTTACATTAAGGAATATTGAAAAAATCAGAAACTCTGACTTTATTCAAAAATGCCCATAACCTAAAATTCAGAATTATTTGCTGGTGAAAGAAACTAGATAAATGTAATTTTATATGTTTTCCTCATTAATTATTACCTCAAATAATATAACCCATTTCAGGAAATTGTTTAATTTCTAATTAAGCAAATATACCCTATTCTTCTACAATAAAGATCCACTTAACAAAGAGTGAGAAGGAAAAGGAAACACTTTTATAATGAATAAATAGCTTTGAAATTGAAAGAAGTAGATCCCTTTCCTAGTGATTCTAAAAGTTAAAGAATGATAGTTTCTAAAACTTGGTTCTATGGTTTTATTAGTCTTACCAGGTCTGTGGAAATGCTGAGGCGAACGTGACATGGTGGGAGTGTAGCTATGACGACTGTATACAGGGGAACCAATGGAACCCTGACTGGTTGACCGGTGTATCATTCGTTCTCGAATATCCTGATAACCCTGAAGAAAATATTATTTTATGTATTATAGCAGATGATCTGATAAAATTCCTTCTACTTATCCCGAAGGTGCTTCTCCAAAAAGCAACTGGATATCGTGACCCGGATGACTGAGAACCTCCATAGATGTCCTACTACTTATGCTGTACCTTCTACTCATGTTTAGCAGGTGCAGTATGTAATTCCAAAAAATGCTTCTCCACTTGTATCATACTAGATCATAAAATACCAAGCTAGATTTTATAAGGAAGCATTTATCTTGAAATCCTTTTGTGATGGAAGTACTGTTAACAGGAAAAATCAGCAAGTAGAATTGGCAGGGGCTTCATCTCTTTTACAAAAACAATTATCTCACCATCATACCATCAATTTAACAAGATTACAGAATGTTTGATTGGAACTTACTTCTGCAGATGGAGTTGGGGAGAGTGTTCTTGGTGACTGAAAAACATAGCAGAAAGGAGATTACATGTAAGACATTTTAGTAGAATCTGTTATATGAAATCAATGACAGATAATTTATAATTTTATGAGAAAGATTGTTTGATCCAATTCTGACAGTCAGATTTATGGAGTTAAGAAACTGCTTGAGTTTAGGTATCCTAAACCTAATCACAGATTCCTAAATAACAGTAGTAATTATTTCATTTACTGGAAACTTGATTATCATGAACATTAATAACTACTGTAGTTCTACAGTATAAATAAATGTAACGGGCTTTAACTTTCAGTGATTTTGAAATTTTATTAGGAATTTGTCTAATGTGGGTATATCTATAGCCAAAAGGTATTTAAAATAACATCTAAGTCAAAATTTATTCATCTATAATAATAATAATAATAATAATAATAATAGTTTTATTTATAACCCGCTCTCTCTCCCCGAGGGGACTCGAGGCGGGGCACAGGGAATTAAAAAACAGTTAAAAACAGGCAAAATACAAACATCAAAACAATAAATATAAAATTAAAAGGCAGATTAAATAATTATCCCTGCGCTAAAATCCCCCAATTAATTAAAAAGAGACTACCCTAGGCCGGCCAAGCGGAAAAGATGTGTATGACCTATGAGTTCTTAGACATGTACTGGAAAACCTAAATTTGTGATGAAGTTTGGCGTATCTGTTTCACCACATATCTTTGTTGCAGCTCAAGTCAAATTGCAGTTTTTCAGTGTGGCTTCAGCTGCAATACTTTGCAGCAGGGTGGATTTGATTTAAATCAAGTTGATTTAAATCACGATTTAAATCGTGATTTAAATCACTAGTAAAAAAGCTTGATTTAAATCATAGTTTTCTACATAAAGACTAATTCTTGCTGGTATAACTTATAATATGCAAGTAGATGAAGATTTTTAGAATAACAACTTTTCATATTAGTTTTTTTATCCCCAGTTTAATAGGTTAATCATTCATATTTGGACAACTTTTCTGTTGTACTTAGGAAGGAGAAAAATAATCATTACCTTAATAATAACAATTTAAATAGATTTATTCAACTGAAACAATAACATTACAGCATATGTTATTTGCTTAAACAAACATCCATGTTTGTTAACTAATTTGGCTAAACAAAATATATATATTTTAAGAAACTTAGACTTTCATTTTGTAATACTGCTTGTCTGCTTGCCCCTTCCTCCTCACACTTAGTTTCAATTTCTTCTTGTGCAGATCTATTCCACTCCAACCAATCAGAAAAATATTGTTTCTATTCTATTCACTGAACTTCTTGAAACTTAGCACTGAAGGGGTTGATTCTGTATTCATAGGTTTGTAGAAGTTAGGATTAAGGTCTTTTTTTCAACTCTGTTCATGTTATAACATTTTTGCTGTGAAGAAGAGGCACGTGATCTCTGCTGAGTCACATTCACTTTTGAGAACTGCAAAAGTAAACCAAGCATCTGTGATAATATCTTGTAGGCAGAGAAACTGCCCAATAATCTTACAAAAACCTCTGGAAGAGCATGACATTGTGAATGGATTAATGGAATTTATTTACCAAAAAAATTAAACATATACAGCCTTATTCTACATAATTAAAAAACTAATCTTCATTTCATGATGGAATAACCTTTGGATGGTAATATATTTTTCTCAAAAAGCATTTTATATTTAAAAAATCCGATTTAAATTAAAAAAATCCGATTTTTTATATTTTTTAAAAAAATAAATCATTGATTTTTATCCACCCTGCTTTGCAGTTAAAAAAACTGTGGTAGGCAAATGGAAATAAATGCTATTTAACCACAGATTCTAGAGGAACTTTCACAACAATTCACAAGAACATAAGAGATGGACTATCTAGTAGTTCTCTTTTATCAGTTGCATAAACTCCTTCTTCTAAAACAACACGTGCACTTTGTGTGTAGAAATGTAGTCCAAATCTGTACATCTTGTGCCAAATGCTTATTTGTCTTGAAGTTTGCTTGTTTGTTTATTTATTTATTACATTTTTATGTAATACTCATCTGCCCTGTAAGGTGACTCTAGGAAGCTTGTTATAAATTAATATCTTATGATTTAAAGATATTACTATTTTATCCAACAATCATTCTTCAGGTATATTTATAGATAATATGTATATATAAATCAATCAAACTAGATACAAACTGTCTAATGCCAATTTGTTTTATATCATCTATTACTTTATGGATTTTGCACCCTCTTTTTTTCAACTTACACTTTCATCATGCACAGGAGAACTGCCGTATCTTGAACTCTGAAGGGGGGGAAAAAGTGTTATAACTGCTTCATTTTTATACATTTTAACAGCAAACAATAAAACACTGAACCTCCTTACTGTAAACTATATATTTATAGTTTATTATAAACTATATATAGTATATATAAAACCCAACACGCTACAAGAATAAATCAAGCCAGAGTCTAATAAAAATGAAAAATAAAATATTTTGTTAATATTTATATGGACACTACGACCTTCTGAATATTTCATGGTCAAATTTTAATCACACACACACACACGGTACTGAATTAATACTTAAAAAGTAAACTACTAGGGTTTCATAAATGGTGGCCTTGTTTCATAACCAAATATCCAACTTGTAAAGGACATTTTATCAATTCAGCAGGAAAATTCACAATTGAGTTTGTCCTTAGTTTTTTGCATCTAGAAGCAGAAAACATGACTAATGTCCAACCATCTAAAGAGCCCAAGGATATATTCCTGAAAAGAATTGAGTAATGCAATTCAATTAAATGAGAAGTGAGAAACTATGGCCCCTTTATGACTTGTGGACTTCAACTCCCAGAATTCCTAAGCCAGTATGGATAGTTCAGGAATTCTGGGAGTAGAAGTCCATAAGTCATAAAAGAGCCATAATTTTCCACCCCTGTATTAAATAAGTTATGATGGGTTTACTGACTGAGATGAAAGCCTAACTCAGTCCAGCACATTATTTTTACAGAGGCCAGTCAGATGTCTATCGAATCCCAAAACTAGGACCATTCTTCTTGTTTCTAGCATCCTCTATATGGGAGAAAATATGCAGTCGTCATGAATAATAGCCACTGGGGTTCAATCTAATCCATTTTCATGGTCATTGCATTTTTCTTCCTTCTCTTCCTACTCTGACAGTACAAAAAAGAAATGATAATATATGACTCAACTAATGGAACATAGTATGATTCATTTGACTATCTAATAACATGTTCCTAAATTGGATTATTGGACTATTTTTTTACACATTCACTACTTATCAAAACCGCAATTATTCAATATTATGCACAATGAAAGCAAAGTGAGCAGAACTGGAATAAATGTTAGTCTTTCAACAACAGAGAAGATAAAGAAATCTAGTAAAATCTAAAATCTATTTTGTATTATTTGATTCTTCTAGGTCAAGCTTTCCAAAATACAAGCCAGGGTTGAAGTTACAATTGGGATTGAATACTTTACAATGGAAAGCATAATTGTCAAAAAGTCAAGGCCAGAAAGGAAAAGGCCATTGGTTCAAGGTCCCAAGAAAGCATAAATATGGATCTACTTAAAAGCTTCTCAGTTCTATTTTAATCATTTATTACAATTGCTGTATAAAAATTAATTGTAGTTCTTTTTAAAACATGTTTGGGTTGATATTTATCCTGCCAATAGATATGTAAATAACATCTAGCCTACTAATAATGTCTGCAGTTTTTTTTACTGCGTATGGTGTTCTAATAATTACATAACAGCAGTAAACTTATTCAAAAATACACTGACATACAAAACCAAGAGTGAGAAAAATATCTTAGATGGCTGAAATGAACAACAAATTAAAATGATAATCAAAATCAGTAATAAAGATAGACCAGGAAATAGAGGCCCTTGAAAAGAAATGCAGCCTGAGGAGTAAATGTGCACAAAAACAAAATGGATCAGAAGTTTTTTCATTAAATAATGTTAATCTAAATGAATTTTAGATTCAATAGCAAAATAAAATATATGTATTTCTTGGCTTCCACTAGGTGGCACTCTGTGAAAACATTTCTGCGTAGTGACTCTGAAGTACAGTCTTTCCAAGAAATACATATGATCAAAACTTTTAGGATAGTGATATGAGTATTAGAGTTTTTCTTTTCTCTGTTGTTCATTTATGTATAAATCTAACGTAAATAAAATCCCACATTAATAATAGCACATAAACATAGTTTATGTCTGGATCCAAATATTCCATATTCAATCCAGACAGACTGAAACAAAGTAATCTGCCAATAGATCTGGTTCACTTCCTGGCCCAAGGAGAGCATCAAGGTCAACAATATCCTACATAGGTCCAGAAGTGTTGGAGACATCCTGATCTCTGGGTGAATGCTATTCCATTCCAAATGACATAGCTAGTTTAATGTAAAAAATGTTTCTGTACAAACATAGAATACCTAAAAAAAAATTTTTTTTTTTAAAAATGTGTACTCAAGTGTCATTCTTACAATTCTAATAATGTTTTCTTGTACTCAGACACCATTTTACTGCTCATGTCACACACAGATGCTCTACCCACATAGCAGTGTTTCTTGAAGAATCTATGCTACTTTCTAGGGAAAGTAAATTCTGAACATTTGATGCCCATCTGAGTGCTCAAACTCAGAGGACTCTGGCTATCACCTGTCAAGCATGTACATGAAAGTGAGCGTGAAGAGCTCTGTGGGACAGGGATCCCTGCACACATAGTTATTAATGAAATGGAAAGTTAAATAGCACTGTCCATGGCTCACATTTTTTCAAAGCTTTAAGGAAGCAAGAAGTTGAGAAATATGAAGCATCTGGACCATTGCATCAGCTGTTTATAAAAACAACAGAAGCTAAGCTACAAACCAAGTGAATTGGTTTCAAAATTGAGCTTCCAATTCATTACCTCTCCAAGGCTCTGTCTTTCTTGTCTCTCTTCGTAGGCAGAAGTGTAGAAAGGTTCGTAAGTAATTAGATCTGGACGCTCAATGTCATAGATTGCCTTGACTTTGGGAATGGCTGCTAAATCCTTATAATCAAGAATCTCATTGTCTACTTTTGCCTTAAAAATAAAAGAAAACAGGTAAACACAAATCTGTAGATTCACTTGAAAAACATCCAGTTCTAAATTCTGCTTATAAGAAAAACAAATGCAGTTTTAAAAAACACCAAAACCACCATCTCTTTTTCTCTTTCACTCCCCAAATTAGTTTTCAATCAAATGGCCATTTTTTATTACATTAAGTCTGGATTTGATGATCATCAATTCATCAAAGAAGTGTAGAAAAAAACCCAGCAACCAGAGGGTAGAAAAGTGGCAATTTCTGAACACGATAACTTCTCTTCAAAGTATACTTTGTAGGTTGAAATTGGTGATCCACTTCGATCACAGAACATGTGAGGAGAAAAGCACAGTTCATGACTCAGTGAATTTAAAATGCTAAGCAAATGTGATTTATTTATTGACAAAATAACTATGGCTTACTATGAGCTGCATCCAGGCATTAGTATCATGTAAATTGATTAATTATGAGCCCGATAAGAACAGTACTAGGGGACCATATTGAGCTGTCACTCTTCACATACTCATGTTGATGGCCCACAGCATTTTCTATTTTGCCAACTTCAAAAAACATCACATCACATTCAGACCAAACAAAAATGTGACATTTCCAAGTTTTATTTTGTTTGTCAGCCACTCATTAGGGGATAGAATGATTTCCTTAAATTACAGCTTTGTGATATATATAGCCCTTAACTTACAACTGTCATGAAGTCTGCCCATTACAACTGTAAAGTTGTGATGGTCATACAGCATGTGGCCAACACAATTTGCAACTTTTTTGGCAGTTGTTAAGTGAATAAAAGTTGCAAATTAAGCAAATCATCAGTTGTTAAAGGAACATTGTTTATTATGGTATATTTTTGTCAAAAAACAGAAGTAAATGCTGGGTTTCCGCAAAAAAATCTGGTTCTGTGAAAATGGGACACTGCAAACAGCCATAAATGCAGGCTGGCTGCCAACATCCAAAATGCAGTCACACCGAAGGGCAGTGGCTGTCAGAGCCTCGGAACTGAGCCATAAGTACTGTTGGGAGAGTTGGTCATAACTTTAAGTCTCTAAGTGACTAGCTGTAAGTTAAATTCCACCTATATTATTGACAACACCCAAATAACAAATCACAACTTTACTACGTTTTGTTTTTTTTAAAGACACATCATTTTGGCACATTTTAAAAAAAATCTAATTGATAAAAAGGAATTAACATGAGGAAATAATTCTGATTTCTCAGGTAACGAACTATTTGCTTTTCTTCATGAATGATAGTACATCTAAATAAGTACATCTCTAAAAATATAGCACTAAATTAAAAGGTAATTAATAAAACATTTCATGAAAGTATACGTACATAGATTGTGTGTCCTGGTGAACCAGGGATACTGGATCCAGGCCTTGAATAAATACTCTCTGAGGATGTCCGGGTAGGCTGTAAGAGGGGAAAAAACACTGTAAAACATGGTTGGGTTAGATATCCTGTTTGAAACATTCAACACTAAGCTTATTTTCAAAAGATCATTTTTTTCTTAAAGTAAAATTCAGCGAAAACCTTTTTGCCTTTGAAGCAGATTGGATTTATCTTTATAGAGAAGTTACACAGCATTATGGACTGGAAGAGTTTTTCATGCTAAGTCCTATACAAGGAGAACTAAAAAACACCAAAGTTTTAGAAGACAATTACTGCCTACTCCTGAAAGTCTTCAGAACAACCAGTACAGCCCAATACTTTAGGGTGGGGATGGAATTCTCTAACTGCTCAGAGGGAGGAAGACAGGAACAACTAGATGGTGTATTTCATCTCCTTATTTTGTGGCATCATTTAAAGGTCTACTTAGTTCAAATTAAATATACAGGTTGTGCCGTGGCCACCTTATTCTAGTTTTATCTGTTTCATTGAGATATATCAATGATCAATGAAAGAAGCAGATTAGGCAAAAATTTCAAATTGTAACAAAGTTGAATTCTTGGTTTTTAATAGTATTATGGTGGCTCAATAAATTCAGGGTACAAAATTCATAAGTTTGCCTAAGAGTTGCCTCACTTCACAAGAAGCATAAAGTGAGCAATGCTCCCATATCTCCCATTATTGGTCTGTTCCTTTCACCAAACATGAATTTTCTATTTGTAAACTCTCATATTTTCCAGAGTGTGTGGTCAAAAAATATGGGAATTTACCTTCAATGCATTTGGATGGTATCAGCTTGGGGAAGGCTGCTCATAAGATTCCTCAACCGCATCACAAACCACAACTTTACTAAGGTTTTTTCTTTTTTTTAAAAACACATCATTTTGGCACATTTTTTAAAAAAACTAATTGATAAAAAGGAATTAACATGAGGAAATAATTCTGATTTCTCAGGTAATGAACCCCAATACTTTCATTCAGAACTGGAATTTATATTTACAGATTTTATAGTTAAAATCAGGTCATAAACTGAAAATTATAGATTCATTTAAAACTGCACATGAACTGAGAGACAGGAAGGTATTACAAGACAGGATAACATTTGCCAAGATTGTCCCATGTTCCTGAATTATGTTTCAGGAACATACAAATACAACACACAAAACACAGAGGGGAAAAAATCCATTAAGAAAAATAAAACTAAAAGCTTGTATTTTATTGCAGCAAAATAAAATAAAATCCTGGCAATATGCCTGAGCTTTGTTTTTCTTTAAAAAGCACACACAAATATATTCAACTGAAAAACAATTGTTAAAGAAAAGAAATGAGCATGCATAAATATGATTAAAAAGAATTGCAAAATATTCAGATTATCTGAACAGGAGGAAGATTTATCTTCCACAGAACGAAGTACTTGCTAATCAACTTCATACTAGGAGCTCTGCTGACTAGATTCAAGATTTAAAAATTTCTTACCTGATGAAGGAATATAACAATTTAATTGGGTATCTGAACCAATTTAAGTTCTTTTAGGAGCAGGACCCCATTGTATTTAAACAACACATTATCTTTTGCTAATTATATGGATCTGCAGGTTTCATTAACCCCTCTCTGCTGTTGCCTAGTATTATTATTGGTGGGAAAGGGGTAGCCTTCTTTCATTCCAAGTAACTCCAACCATGGAGCCAATGTGGCAATACCACCGAGGTCAAATGAAGCCAATGCTCTCTTTTCCACTGAAACAGACAGATGGGATGAGAATGTCCACACTGCAAATCCAGCTTGACCACCAAATCTCTCATCTAAATTCAGAGCGAAACACCAGGGTTGTTTATTTGCCTCACAGTGCAGTAGAATCTAACAGAGCTGGATAGGGAAGACTACAAATCATCAACCAATCTCCTTGCTAATATATACACATTCCCTCCCTCAGCAAATGATCTTTCAAGGTCCAAGGAATAATCAGAATAAGTGCTTGCCTTTTTTTTCCTGCTTGAACCAAACACCATTTATAATTAAACTCTTGAACTTTTCTTTGTCTCTCACTGGCTAGAAACCAAAGATCAAGATTTGGGAAAGCAAACATTATTCATTCCAGACATTACTGTGGAAATATTTGCAAAGAGATAGGCAGTAAGTACATTTTCCTTATTTTGTAAAAGATAACAGATCTCCCAATTTTGGGGAGGGAAAGCCAATCCCCAATTTCAGCAAATTGCTGTTTAGTTCCTTTTTCTTTTAAAAAAAATGGTGTAAAAAGCAAAAGAACAAGTTATTCTTGCATAATAGTCTATAACAAAGAACAAGATGATCTTCAGAGGCATAAGCCAGTAATGAGAGACAAAATGAACATGCCATAAAATATATCAAAAACATGTTTGTTTTTGTAAAGCAAGAATTTTTTTTTAAAAAAAATTGCTATTGTGTCATATTTTAGATATTTTGCAAACAAATATTTGGTGCTTGTTGTAATAATGGTATAGGGTTATGCTTTTCATTTGCTTTGCAACTAACTCCCCCACCACCAATTATCACAATAAATTTTGTCTGCTGATGAATTTTCTATTATTTGACCTGTAATTAAACAACTATTTGAGTCTTATGTCAGTCATATTTTTGGTTTGACTTATTTAGGTATTCAGAAGAAAACTTTCAGATTTATCAATAAATTTCTATTTGCAAAGTTTTAAAAACTATTTCTGCTCTGTGTAAAATTTGTGGTTGCTTATTTTAATGACCTCTTCCTAAAATGTTAACTCTTATATTCATTCAAATACTCAGCTTCAGCTAGAAAGTCATTTCTTTTAGTCAAACTTGTACAATGTTCTTTTAATTGTTTCCCCCCAAGTATTTTCAAAAAAACCTAAACTTTAAAACTTTAAATGTCCCTTAGGGGAAATCAAGATATTCAGGCAGATCACATGAGCACAAAGATTTATACAAGGTTAAGCTCTCTACAACAATCTGAACTACTAAAAATGAAAGAAAATAAGTGAGAGTTAAGAAGGAATTCAAGGTGGGCTAGACTTAGATCTCTTGTGGGTATGCAGGGATGATGCGTTTGACTCCACCCTCAGGTTCCGTCTGGTCATCTCCTACAATGTCATTTATACCCTATGGGGAAAATTCTGATCATTGGGTCAAGGGGACACTGTGACAGTCATGTTTTTTAGCACTGTTCTAACTTCAAATGGTAGTTTAAAAAATGGTGTAAGTTGAGAATTATCTATACTTGCTAATACTTTATATCTTTATTCCATTTGTTGTCATGATTTTGGTTTCTCTTCTCACAATATTTCATTTTTATACAAAAGAACCCCCAAATTTCTTTTACATATTAGGATAAATTCATTTCTATACCTATATTCCATATCTATGGCATGGATCCAATTTCTGAGCCATGGCCATGTGATGGACTGTCCAGCATGCACGTGGAGCTCAACCTGAGCAGCCAGCGGGCCGATGGGCACCCTTGCCTGCCTGCTGCTCATGCAAGTTGAGCTGTGTGAAGGTACACTGGCCGACCATGTGTGTATATGTCCTGGTTCTGCTCTTCCCCCACAGCCAGGCTGCCAGGTCTCAAAGGTTGGAGATTGCTGATCTATGGGAAGGTTCAAGGCAATATACAAGGCTTTCTTTTCACCTCCAGGCTCCCCTTCCCCCCACCATCTTTTGTGCCACTGAGTCAGTAGTAACTTCTAGCTACTGCTTGGACAAGTACAAACAATTTTCTGGGTAATACTTTAGCAGGAGTTTACCACTGCCTATCTTCCTAGGGCTGAAACAGAGTGACTGGCTCAGTAACCTAATTGGATTAATATTAGAGAATGCCTAAAATTCACAGTCTCTTGGCCTCTCACCTGGTGCCTTTAACTATTACCTGCGGGACCGCCTCCTACCACATACCTCCCTTCGACCTGTCCGCTCCCACAGAGAGGGCCTCCTCAGGGTACCGTCTGCTGGACAATGACGGCTTGCGACCCAGGGGGAGAGCCTTTTCTGTGGCAGGCCCTGTCCTCTGAAACGACCTGCCCCCCGACCTCCGCACTATCACGGACCTTCTCGTCTTCCATCGAACTTTAAAAACACACCTATTCCATGTCGCTGGCTTAGCATAGCTTTTATGATAGTCCCAATTATAATAATTTTAACTGTTTTTAAGTATACGTTTTAGCACAGACCCATTGTATTTAATGTATTTTTAACTTTTATATTATTATTGTGTTTATTACTTTTTATCCTTTCTGTGCACTGCCCTTTTGGGAGATAGGGTGGTATAAAAATCTGATTAAATAAATAAATAAATTACACTACATTGTCCTCCTCTTTTCATCTTTATAATAACATAAAGGGGAGCTGACTAATCCAAATATTTTAATTCCATGGTGAAACGAGAAAGTGTATCTGAGTTTCTCAACTTTTAATCCAACATCTAAATTAGTATACCACACTGACACAACATTTTGTTAATTGTTGCATTTAAAAGTTGGCATATATTACCCCAAGAAACGCACCTCCTTTGTTAATTAAAAAAAATTGGTTCATATCTCAATAATCAGCACTTCTGTTTTACTCTGACACTGATTTTGCCATGCACAGATTGTAATTGACACAGATAATCTTTGAAAAATTAAAACAAAGTAACACTGGAGCCATCCACATCCTTCCGTGAGAGTGATGTGATGCTGTCCATCTCTGAACTGCAGATGTTCAAGTCATGCTCTGGAGAATTATATAGGGCAACTTCCCTGTATCAATAATAATTCCTTGAACATCAAACCAACTGGATGCACTACTAATAGATATAAGGACATTGATCCAGCACAGTTTACAGTACCTGCCTTAACGTTTTGATGGTGTTCAGTATACAAGATGGTGAAAACAGCTGGAGAAGAAGGAATAGCTTGGTTTGTGTTTGCAATTATACTGCATTTATATAGAATTACCATGTAACCGGCCCAAAGAACAGCTTCTTAAATACAGAAGAGTGTGACTCATACAAGCAAAAGTATACGCTTAGAATACAGTTACTTTTTAGATAGCAGGAACATCCATCACTTCAAGGGCTATATCAGCTTTATATGACACAAAGATTACAATGGGAGAGAGCAAAAATCTTTCTGAGGCAGTTTGATGGGATTTTAATTATGAGAAGGATGTAAGACATTTGCCCTTTTAATCATCTCTAATTATATTATTTTTACTTTAAAAAAATATTAGGGCCTACCCACTCTGGAATAACTTCTGGGGACCACAAAAAGAAAATTAGCAAGGCCACTTTGTTGTTTTAGAGAGGTACTGGTTTACAGAAGCAATCTGATGGCATCTTTTTGATATAAGTAGCTTGCATTTGTCCATAATGCTAGGATATAACTGATCTTTATGAAGATGTACAGATAATCCTTGACTTACAACCACAATTTCTATTGCTAAGTGAGATATTTACTAAGTGAGTTTTGCTCCATTTTAACACCTTCCTTGCCACAGTTGTTTAGTGAATCCCCATTGATTTTGCTTGTCAAGCAAAAGGGACCCTGCAACTGTCATAAATATGAGTCAGTTGCCCATTGTCTGAGTTTTGATCATGTGATTGCAGGGATGCTGCAATGATCATAAATGTGGAAAACAACAATAAATCACTTTTTAAAGTGCCTCTGTAACTCCCTAATGAACTGTTATAAGTCGAGGACTATACAACAGTGAGACATTAGCCTGCATATTCTTGCTTCCTCTACCAATTAACCTCTGTGAAAATTAGAAAATGTTGACCTTCTTTAAATTTAACTTGCTTTAGGATAGAGTTAAAAAAACATTTCCATACACAAAATTGTAATTTTTAAAAATATCTGTGGAGATTCCACAGAACCAAAGACAGAACCAAATGAAGTGAAATATCTTCCTAAAAAACAAAAGTCCATTTGCTTTTTGGAAAAGCAGCTTTGAGGTAATTTTTTAAAAGATGAAAACCTAATTTAGGATTTGGTGTGGGTTATTTTGATGATAGAATGGTAGGACTGCCCAGGTCCTAATAAGAATCACATTATGACGAGATTGGTGGAAAATAAATAGATAAATAAAATATAGATGAGACAGACAGACAGGCAGTTAGATTAGATAGATAGATTAGATAATAGTAAGTTGGTTGGTTGGTTGGTTGGTTGGATGATAGATAATATGTTTTTAATTAATCTAAAAAAGCAATTAAAGATTCTGCAGCTATATTTGAGAGGAAGAGAAGGGACCTGAGACTAGGTGTTGTTTCATCTTGTCACTGAATGTTAACTATAATTTAAATATTACATATAACAAAGCTACTGTATTATGCACAACATAAGCATCATTAATTTATTATGCTCAGAGTAAAACTGCACAAGAGTCATATTCAAAAACCACCGTAAAGAAATGATAGGTTGTAGGAAAGGAATAGAAATATATATTTTAAAACTTTGTTTATGTATATAAATGGTTCATGAATAAAAGGTTACACATTTCATTTACAGGTTCTACTGCTACAATCAAACTTGAACTTTCCTTTGAATTTTACTTTTTGAAAATATACAAAATCCATCAAGGAACTTTTGACATTCTGTTTAATTCTTATTGCATTACTTAACTTTTAAAATTTACACCCGTATTAATTTAATGAATTATGAAATGAATCAAAATAATCCACGTTAGTTTTTTGCTTATACAGGTAGTCTTTGACTTGCGACCACAATTAAGCCCAACATTTCTGTTTTGCCCCATTTTACCACCTTTCTTGCCACAGTTGTTAAGTGAATCACTGCAGTTGTTAAGTTAGTAACGCTGTTAAGTAAATCTGGTTTCCCCATTGATTTGCTTGTCAAAAGGTCACAAAAGGTAACCACATGACCTTGGGACACTATAACCGTCATAAATATGGGTCTGTTGCCAAGTGTCTGAATTTTGATCCTGTGACCATTGGGATGCTGCAACAATCATAAGTGTGAAAAATAGTTATGAGTCACCTTTCTCAGTGCTGTTGTAACTTTGAACAGTAATTAACAAATTATTATAAGTCAGGGACTACCTATATAAAAAAACAACATTTTGTCCTGAAATTTAAGGTTGAAATTTCCAGTCAAGAGACCCTTCTAAGTAATTAAAGTTATAAATCAAATCAAACAAACCACTTCATGAACTCCATATTACTCAGGTTCCCAGGTCTATTTGCAAACCCATGTTTTTCAGCTTTTCAAGTTCCTTTTATAAGACATTAAACATTGAGAACCTTTGTTAGAGAAGGTTACAAGCTAAAATTAATATCAAGAAATTGTAAATATTCAATCTCAAGAAGTAGTAGCATGCATCTATTTATCACATAACAGCAAATAGATGCTTTGAAGACATAACTCAGTGAAAAATTGTTCTCTATTGCATATAAAACCTTTCTGAGAGTACATATTAAAATAAAAGTAACAATTTTAAATAACGCCATATATTTGATTTGAACAGCAACTAAATAAAATGGGCATGCAACATGTATATATTTTCCATGCTATCGTGGTTACACAAAAATACATACAACTGCAAACAAATATACAGAACTGTTTAATTTGTGCACAAAATCTACAACACTTGAATAAAACACTGTCAAGTAATTGGGCCTAAATACATTGCTTACTTAGTGTTAACAAAATGTAAACTGAGTATGTAAACTGAGTCAACCTTGAAAACTGGGAGTTTAAACTGTGGAGAAGCAATGCATAAATAAGTATGTAAATAGATAAAAATAGAACACATGAATGGAACTTTGATATTTAAGCATAGGAATGCCTTTTTCATCACTAACTAGACTCATTGAAAATGAAAATAAAGAGTGCCTATATTGATTTCAACCATCTTCTGAAAGACAGTAAAATGGAAGAGAAATCTTAAATATTATCTGGGCTGCACTATTTACATATAATGTATTTGTGTAAATCAGGGACTGAAGAATGTCGTTTCTACCCAAAGATGATCTAATAATTTGATCTGATGATTTATTTTTCTTTTTAAATATCTTCCAGAATTCAAAGGACTGTTCACTTACATGCAAAGTAAAATGATTTCCACTGATACTTTGTCTCTTTAACAACTAACATATTAGTATATAAATATCATAATGCAGCATTATAGTTTCTTTAGCATCCTCATTTCCTTTCTTGCAATCTATGTAAACATATAGACCAGGTAGTGACATTTACTTGTGAAAATTAAAAATCAAGAGTGCATCATGTGATTAAAAAAGTAAAAGTAAGAGTAGTGAAAGATGTGGAAGCAGCAGCTGAAAATTTGAGTGCAGAAAGAAGTAACACAACTGCAAACCTCTGAAGAGTAAGGCCTGCGAAGAACCAAACTTTTTGGATAAAAGAAATCAGATGTGGAATGCTGTTATAAAACACAAACAACAAGGAAAAGTGAAAAAAGAAGAAAGGTTTCCTAAACATATATATTAAAGAGAAGTTCCTCCCTTTCCATAAAAAATGTCTCCTTATAATCATTGTGCATGACAGCAGTTAGAGAAACAGTTAATCCCCACCCAAAAAAAATTGATTATGGGCCATGTTAGAAAACAATAAACATTCCCCACAGTTTTATACCTGATTGCTTTATTTCCTGCTTTTCCTGGCATCCATAACTTTCTATGGAAATCTCCCAAGAGGAACAGATCTTAAATAATTATTGTTTTTATGGACTCCACCTAAAATCTAACCCAGCAGGAACTCTTGATAATAAGGAGCTTGCAGTCCAAGATCTGCTGTAGACAAAATCCTGTATAATGTACTGATGATTGCTGAAGCTATTTCAACAAGTAATTCTGGTGATACGTATTTTGATTGTCAGGTGAAATACAATGAGGACAGTCTCTGCAGAGCTATACACTTTTTGGAACTACTGAAATAGAGTTTATACTTTAGATGCAAAACTTCTTTTATGCTGAACCTGACAAGCACTTCATGTAGGAGAGAAAAGAATGGCTGCAGTTCCTTAGAAACAGGGAATTTTGCTAAATGGTTTTGAAAGGTCAGTAACACTTAGTTGAAGAATTATGACCACAACAGATAAACAATCTGGCCAACAGCATGTTTGGATCTTCAACTTAGAGATGAACTAATCTTACAACAAATGTGTTTGTTTATTAAGCATTTATATCTGGCCCACATCCCAAAACCCTGGCAGTTAACAACCATTTTAAGAACCATACTTCTGACTTTACTACTTATCAATAGCCCAATCTTTGTGGCTACTTAAGTTAGCCTTACAAATTTTAATGATAGCCAAAAGGGGTACTTAAGGAATACTGTAGATCTATATGTTAGGAATCATTACAGACTCAAAGGTATATATACACCTACAAAATGAAGCCAAATGAAGATAATGACGCAAAACTTAGGGCGATATATTTGTGTGGAACACAAAAAACTACTGACAACTTCCCATTTAATAACATAAATAATGATTTGTCCATACAAGTAACAAGGAAAATAATTTTTCTGATGCCTGTTTTCTTTATGTTATTTCCCCTTAAAATTCAAAAAAAAATTTGTATACAGTAGTAAAAAACAATATTTTGGGAAATAAAGTTTACTCCTTCCTTTAACCAGTGGAAACATTTTCTGGATCTCATTTGTTTCAGGAATAGAACAAAAAATCCAGATCCATATATTATCAGTAAGAATGCAATATATTACCTTGAAATTTTAAAATTATGGAAGTTAATTTATGTATTTATGAAATTTATAAACTTTATAAAGGGTGTAGAAAGGAGAAAAATGTCAAAATGACATAGGTGAATTAAAGCAATAATATAATGCACAAGGTCTTCTTTGGGACACTGAAATACTACCCATTTAAAGGCTTAAACGTTTCAAATAAACATTTGTCAAAATATCATGCAATGTTACATGAATGTTTTTCAGAAACCCAAAATGCTTTTATTCTTTTTGTTTTCTTCATAGAATCTGAACAACACCCACATATGGAAGAATATTCCATAAGTATATCAGTATACTATAAGTATATCAGATTATATTGTTAGTTTACAGCATAATCATTAATTAAAATTATTCATTGCTTTGTATTTAATGGAATTCAGAATGATAAAATTCCATACATAAATTGGCAGATTTTATACATTATTCTAATTCTTTGATGAGACTTATCCTAGAGTCACATTAACTTTAAATCAATAAACAGTCTGTAAAAAAGATTTCTAATTTCTAAAGGAATCATATAAAATCAATTTTTTATTTACAGCCCAAGATTAAGAAAAAGATAAACAGTATAATTCTAAAAAGGAATTTTAAAAATTTGCAATAAGGTAATATTTTTAAGTGAAACAAATATTCGGTAGTTTTTAAAAATTCAAAAAAAGGCAAATTACTTCTTACCCTTAGCTTTTCATCTCCCTTTGTAGACAGTTTACAGTCGGGGTGCCAAACTGTAGAACCTATTGTGGAAAATAGCAAGATAAATCATATTTCATGATTCAGCTCAGAAATCAATTTAAAATAGGGCCTTTAATTCTTCCCACTTTCCTTAACTGTAGAAACTTCTGCACTAGCATCCTGACTTGAATCAGTGTCCCTTTTAAAGAAAACTTTAATTCTGTTTCATAATATTCTGTTTACGTACAATTCCCAGAAGCAAGTATACAGCACATGGTGCAATGTCAATGCATCAATGTCTCAAACAGTTAAGTCTTTCGGCAGATTTCCTTTTTCCAAGGCTCTTCCTTCCACATTGATTCAGCTGGAGAAAATTACTGTCAGAGCTCCCTGCGTCAAAATTAAAAGGTGCACTGCTTCTCCATTACTTAGCTTTAGAAAGATCAGTCTAAATCAAATGTTAGTTTTGAATAAACTTCTCAATAAACAAACGTCTTTTTTGTCATGTTGTCTCTCACCTCCATGGATCTATTAGCAGACTAGATGTCCCTTACCCAAGTGTTTTTTGGGCCAACCTAACTTGGCTCATAAGATTGAAATGTTTCCCTGAGACATATTTGGGACACCTTGGCAGATCTCGGATGCAAGGCAAAAGGACATTTGAAAAAAAAGGAAAATTCAGTTCTATGAGCAGAACTTAGATTTAGACTGGATTAAAGTAGAAGCCAAGATTCTCATTCAACATTCAACAGGAAGATATGACAAAAATTTCCATGTTATTTGGCACATAGGCAAATCTAATGTAAGTATACAATGAACACATTACCCAAACTTAAGTTTCCTCTTTAAACTTCCGGATCACATAGCTTTGCACTGCTTTGTACTATTCTTTAAGAAAAGTTTAAATTAAAAATAAAAACAACCCCTGCACTTTTTTTTGTTGCTGATAAATAATGGAAATATGTTAATATTTCTATTTTTATCAGCAACAAGAACACTGGAAGAAACTTGCTTTCCTACAGTAAATTCTGGTACTTCTTATTTTTGGTTTAAAAGAAAAGGAAAAGAAAAAGCAAATACGTTGTTTACTTATGTTTATAGTCAGGAAATTCTATGTTGATTTATATTTTAACCTTACTTCCTAATAACACACCTGGATAGGGATATGAACTGAAGCAAGGCAATATTTTTATATTTGGTCAGCATCAGAAAAAATGATGAAAGAAAATCCACAGAGATTAATGAATGACACTGAAAGCAAAACAGTTCTATTATAACCTCAGTTCCGTCTTGAAGACACTGTTAACATGTTCCTGGAAGACAGAGAAGGTGAGCTTCCTAGGTTCCATCAAAACTTGCTGTTTAATGGATGGGACCTGGAATATAATAACTTCTTATACAGGATGAAAAGAAACTATGGAAGTTTTTAAGATAACCATACCACTAAGGGCTCTATTGATAATATAAATTTTGAATTGCACCTAGAAGATGGGCATGCCCATAATCTTTCTGCATTCAGCATTAACTGCAGCTGCTTCTCTCTCTCTCTCTCTCTCTCTCTCTCTCTCTCTCTCTCTCTTTCTCTATCTATCTATCTATCTATCTATCTATCTATAATTTTTTTCACAACTTCCTGTTAGGGCCCCATTAAGGGAGGAGACATACTGTTTTCCTCTCTGCCTTTCGGCTCATCACTATCTAGACAGAAAACCATGAAATTACGGTGTGTAATTTTTTTTTTAGCTCATAAAACTAACACACACACACACACACACACACATATATATATGGATGGTATAATTTATATACCTTGCAGATACATTTCTTCTCCTTCTGTGAACATCTGGTTGCATCTGCTGCATCGTGCACAACTTGGATGGTAATGTTTGTCTCCTGCCTGCAGAAAAGATAAGTGTGGAGAATAGAATGTGATCTACATTATCTATCATCAATATTTATGCAACAATGGCACTGTTCAGGCTCAAAATCCTATATAAGATGTTATCCTAGCTTAGCCTTTCATAAGTTATGATTTTTAATGAACTGCACTTTCTAAAACCAACATACTACACATTTTGAAAAGTCATGTTTCAATCCTATGGATTGGATTAATTAGTGTGATGTATACAAATTTGTAATGTTATATTTCTTTCTTCTGTGACTTTTCATACACAATGGTTTATTTACAGCAATTTTTTTTAAAAACCCACTTTTTATTTCTAGTGCTATTAATGAATATAATTAGCACACATTTTTATTTGTAGATAAATGGACCTAGCATTTTTATTCTATTTACTCTGACCATTCACTGACTGCTATTGCTTTTGATAGTGGCAAAAGCAGACAAAATTTCTGAACTGAAGGATGGCCATCTTTAAAATATCTATAGATTGCAATTTAGGTTCTGTGTTTTTCTCATACAATTATTTTTGATTGAATTTTAATTAGAACTCTGATTTACTTGGTATGTCTCATTAATATCTTTATCACATGAATCAAGATATTGTGATACTGTTCTACTTCTGTAACCCTACTGATCAGACAGAATGGAAATCAGACAGTAAGTTCCAACTTACATCAAAATTACATAAATATAACCCTGTTTCATACTACGGTACAAAAATAAAGATAAAGGCTTTATAATGTAAGACTCTATCAGATAAAAAGGAATTGCAGGCTTAATTTTAATGATAATATGTGACTATAAATTAAGCTAAACTTTTGTCTCAAATTTACGTGTAAGGAGATTTTTCTCCTTACAGTGGTAACTGTTGAGAATTAGATTCTACTTCTAAACGATATAAGAATTTGTATGCTTTTTGAACATTTACACTATTTTAATCTTGGAAACACTATACAATACTGTGGAAGATGTTTGTCCTTTTGTCTGAGTAAGAGAACATAGTTTTCTAATGCTTCTGACTTCATTTGGCACTTCTTTCCAAAAGAGCTGCCATTGGGATGTAGAAATACACATTATGAGACATCACAAGGGCTACTTGACTGCCAATGGATCTGGAGGAGAGGCTAATTACAAACATATCTTTTCTTTTGGCCAAAAAAATACATTTTTATGGTATTACAACGGAACAGCTGGGCTCACGTCTTCTATTTTAATAACTTCTATCCAACATTTGGAAAATGATTACTTTTACTGAAACGTGAAGCTACTTAAGATTGCACTCTATTTCTTACACCATGAAATGGTTTCTTTTTGTGCAGCAGTAATTCACTACACTGACACTTGGGTCTACTAATATCTTTGATGATACCCTATTTCTTTATACCTTGCCCTTGTTTTGATATTCTCTAGGGAGGAGTACATACTTAGAAACAGCTTAGCTTTATGCTGCTTAGGAGCGTTGTGACCTGGAACGTTAACGGAACACATTATGTAACAGAGACAATGATTGTTAATGGTATGGCTTCATTTCACCTACTTCCAAAAGCTATAGATAACTTCTTTCTTTTCTTCTACTGCCTTTTTAATATGTTTTAAGTCTTAATTATGAGATGAAGATAATATACAATATCATATTATAGTGGAGATGTGGTGGCTCAGTGGCTAAGGCACTCAGTTTGTCAATCAGAAGGTCGGCAATTCAGCTGTTCCGCGTAACAGAATGAGCTCCCGTTACTTGTCTCAGGTTCTGCCAACCTAGCAGTTTGAAAACATGTAAAAATGCAAGAAGAAAAATAGGAACCACCTTTGGTGGGAAGATAACAGTGTTCTGTGTGCCTTTGGTTTTTAGTCATGCCGGCCACATGACCATGGAGATGTCTTTGGACAGCATTGGCTTTGAAACAGAGCTGAGCTGCTCCCTAGAGTCAGCAAAAATGCCCCCCCCCCTTTTTTTTCCAAAAAAAGGGCATGAATAGCCTTTAGGAGGCTTGTAGAATGCTCTTGAGGAGGGGCAAAAACGAGCAAAAAATGGCCCATTTTCCACTAAAACGGGCCCATTTTTTGTAATAAAAAAGGGCATGCATAGCCTTTAGGAGGCTTATAGAATCCTCCTGGGGGGCTCCTGCATGTATACATGCATCAGTTTTAGGTTTTAAAAAGGCCCATTTTTCACTCATTTCTGCCTTCCCCAGCCCCCAGGAGCACTGTAAAAGCCTCCTAAAGGCTCTGCACAGCCATTTTGGTGAAGGGTTGGGGATTCAGGAGGCAAATAATTCTGTATTCAGTGTATAAGACGCACCCTGATTTTCAACCTATTTTTTGAGGGAAAAAGGTGCATCTTTATACTCCAAAAAATACGGTAATTAATACCTTAAGTGAGTTTCATACGTTTTTCAATGTGTGCTCATTTTTGTGAAATATGACAGAAAAAAATATTACAATATATTCAGTAAGGAATGGAAGAAAACATTGCAAGGACTTCAGTTCCTGAAAACAGGAAGAGCCAAAATACAAAATGCTTTTCTAAAATTTGTGTTCATGTTTTGATCTTGAAACGTTCTCTCCTCCAAATGGATTGCTATTGAGCTTTTTGCTTCATTTAAAAACCAAGTAAGGACTTGACTTGAGTTGACAAAAGTTATGGCTAGCAATAATCCTATTAAGGATTACGATACATTGTATCTTTTTCTATCAATCCTGTTTGCTTTATTTGTACTGTTACAATCTTTTAATTAACCCCACTGCCAACAGACTCCAGCAAGTTTGATAAGCAATAGAAAATGATGCTAAAGAAATTTATTTCCTATTCTGATGTACAGCCAATCAACCAGCAAAAGCTGCAAGCCTCTGAGAACATTCACAAAGTGTTTCCACTTTTAGTTTTTGGGGAAAAAATCATCAGTGTCATCAGATTCTTTTTAATGATTTGCATAGCTGGAACAACTGGATCTATAAAATGTAGCATGGTATAGTTTAAAGAACCAAGGCAAATCATCCTGGTGATTTTTATATGCATATCCGATAAGTAGTTCCAGTATTTCTTATTTCTCCAGAAAAATATGGGAAAGTTCTTCCCAAAAGCCTTTCAATAAATAAACATACTGGCTTTAATATGTGCCTGGAGATTATAAAGTTCAAAAAGAAAGGACTAAATGTTTTATTAGGGAAGCCATTAAACATCCCAGAATTGATATGTGCTGGGTCTCAAGGCTGAGTCTCCAAAACTTTCATATGACCCATTAAGTAAAAAGAGAGTCTCTGAATCACCATAGCCCAATTTCAATAATAAAGTAAAATAAAATAATTCCTTTCAGTGGAAGAATACAATATTTCTGAAATAAATCAAACAGATTAAACAGGTTATATTTCAAGAGGAAAATTAAGGATGACAGTAGATTTTTAAAGTAAATACATTAGATATCAACAGTTACAAAAAAAGACAGCAGTAATACTTTAGATGCTGAAAAAGACTTTGGTTACTTCAAATAATCTTTCTTATTAGCAGTTTTAAAGAAAATGAACCCAGAAGAAAAATTTTAAACTTGTGTAGAGGATATATATACATGATGGTGAACCTGTGGCACACAGAACCAGCTGCTCTTCTAGATTCCGGCCAGGTGGTCTGGCACACATCCGCACCGGCCAGCTGGTCACATGCATGCCCCGGAGCCCAGAAGAAAGCAGCTGGCTGGTGTGATGTGTGCGATGGAACCCGGAAGAGCAGCTGGTCACCACGCACATGTGCACAGCTAGCTACTCTCTTTCAGGTTCTGGCGCTCTGGCACGTGTGCACACACTCGAGTTTCAGCACTCAGTATCGAAAAGGTTAGCCATAACTAATATATATAAATGGCAAATAGCAAAAATTAGAACAAGTGGAACACTTGGAATGAATTGTTCAGTGAGAAAAGGAACCAGCTAAGAGTGCCCACTGTGTTCCTTATTATTTCTAACTGGTGTAGATGTTTTCATAGGCAAGATTCATACAGACAAATAAATATTTGGGACTAAAATTTAATGAGAGTAATTCAAGTTGAAATGCTACATAGATAAGGAAGTACTAATCATTATGCAACTACAGAGTTTATAACAAGATTTTGATGAAATAATAGCCAGATATAAAATTAATGTGGGACACATCAAATATAACAACTAGATATTTCACCCCATTTGAATGTCCTAGTACAGGGGTCTGCAAAGTCGGCTCTTTTAAGACTGGTGGACTTCAACTCCCAGAATTCCCCAGCCAGCATAGCTGGCTGGGGAATTCTGGAAGTTGAAGTCCACCAGTCTTAAAAGAGCCGACTTTGCAGACCCCTGTCCTAGTACATCATATTGACGTGGTCATCTCCTTCCCCATATTTGAATGGTGGTCAGAAAGGATATATTATTGCAGAATATATGGTCATTTCTCTTTGTTTGTTATTCTATGAGCTTGGTTATTTTTGCTTTCCCAAAAAAGACACTGAACTGAGCAGGGTATACTTTTCCCCAAGTATATAATCTTTCTTGGATCCTTTTAAAAAAAACTGGTTTCTCACTTGCTACCCTCCAATATCCCAATGCTGAACGTCCTTATAAATTCTTGGTGGATGCCATCCTGCATACCTTTTTCTCTACTTGAGTGACAAAAATGTCATATCTAATATGTGCTTCCTGCATCTGAAAATGCCAGTGCTATGTATGCTTCAGAATAGCACTATCAGTGTAAGACAGTCCCCCTTTCAAGGAAGCTCAGAGGACTAATTTATTATGGAATTATATAACAATATTTATTTTTCCAAGGAGAGTTATGCTTAGTGTTTGTAAAAAAATACAGTGATAACACTAATCAGAAAAAAATGTGTAACTGAACTTATGCAAGTAAATTAAAGGGCTCTCAAGCAACAGACCCCCATTGATTTCCTTAATGAATGGGTAGCAGGAACAATTACAGACCTGTTTTCATGTATTCTCCCAGAATTCTGTGCTGTATAAGCAGCCAGTCAAAACTTCAAAGATGTGGAAATGATGAATACCATAAGCAACCCATCTTTGTATTTCCATTGTGGTTTGCTAAATTTTGTCATTCAGTCCCCACCCTGTCTTCTGCAGATGGATATATAGCACTATAAAGGTTGTGAGACAGTAGAATCCTTTATTCATTTATCAAAACTAAGAGGAAAGTTGAAACTAGTATGATTGTTTCAGAGTAATAAGAAAAGGACAGAGATGAGAAAGAGAAAAAAATCTTTAACATAGTTGTAAAAATTTTTAGCAAGCGATTTCAGATTTTGAAAATGGATTTTTCCTGATTTCATTTTCCTGATCATTTAAAAAAAGGACAGTATTGATATCATTTTCTCTTTGCCTTGAAAAAGTAACTAACTGCTTGTAAATTCTTTTCTTAAAGAGGGTTCTTAAAGATGTACATGACAAACTGGG
Source organism: Rhabdophis nuchalis (assembly GCA_039707465.1). Taxonomy (NCBI): domain Eukaryota; kingdom Metazoa; phylum Chordata; class Lepidosauria; order Squamata; family Natricidae; genus Rhabdophis; species Rhabdophis nuchalis. The sequence goes on from CM077645.1 coordinate 61,908,858, forward strand.
TTGGCAGCAAATGCAGTATGATACTATCTCTTGAAACCTCTACCTTTCCAATATCTCCACTTTGTAGGTGGGGTAAAGCAAGTTATTTCTGTAGGGAAATTTGCCTGACCATTACCTGTCCTTGCAAAGCAGGGAGATTTGGAGAGGATGAGATATCAAGAGAGTAAGATGTCTGCTCTTCCTCACTTCAAAAGCTATACAATCATATTAGCAGCACAAAAGTTTCAGCAGAAAAGTAAAGGGAAAGTTGCTTACAGAAATTGCTTGAATTTCCTCATCCCCTCCTTCTCAGAACAGAGAAATTGGAGAGGAAGCGATTCAAGAAAATACTGTAAGGTATTTTAATAGAACACCCATATCTTCCAGCCCCGGCCGGTTGGTGTGATTAGATTGCTTTTGATGCATGTAAGAACAAACAGCTTATTCTTTTGCAATCCCTTCCTCCCAATCTTTCTGCTCTGCAAAAGTGGGGAGGGGGCACAGAAGAAAATCACAAGATAGGTATATTGACAGTAATGATGATTATGTAACTGAGGAATGCTGCAAAGGTCATAAATGGTAATAAATTGGACATAAAGTTGTTTTTCAGCATTGTTGTAAATATTCTCTGAATGAGTGGTCAATAAGAACTACTGACATTTTCTAAAAAAAGTTGCAGATTAAGAATTTACATTAAAGCTACGCAGTATTTTGCATTCAATAAAGGAGAATATTTATAGTTCAGGGTTCAAATTGGGTATCGGTGCTCTCTGAGCTTTGTTGTTTTCTAGCAGAAAGTTCATTACCTAAGATAGGTAACATCATAAGTGCTAGTGATCATGACTAGCACTAATGATGTTACCTAGCTTGGGTAACATCCAAGCTAGGTAACAACTAGGTTCAGAGAGCACTAAGGATGCAAGAAAACAACTAGGCTCAGAGAGCACTAAGGATCTCTCCCGTTGGAATCAGTCTCCGAAAAGTACTTTGGAATATAAAAAGGAAGGATCTGTCTGTAACATGTTAAAGCAGCTACATCTTTCTTCTAGATTTCCATATTTTCCAGAAATCGACTCCAAATGCTGCACATCCATGGTAAAAAACCCTTAACTTGTTTAAATAAACTGGATTATAGATAAAATAACTACACATGTATAATGAACTTTATCTACTAGCCCAATTTTAAAGAAGAGAGAAGAGAGCAGAAAGGGGAAGGAAGGAAGGAAGGAAGGAAGGAAGGAAGGAAGGAAGGAAGGAAGGAAGGAAGGAAGGAAGGAAGGAAGGAAGGAAAGTATTATGTTAAAACCATTTTAAGTAGGAAGGAAAGAAATTTGGAGGTACACTTATTGTTCATCAGGAAATCTGGCCAGTATTTTTGGACAAGCAGTCTAACATCAGAGTCTGGTGTAATGGTTAGAAACCACACATCAGACTGGAAACCAAGAGACTTAGTCTCGCATTGGATGTGGAAGCCAGATGGGGACTTTGGGCCAGCATCCTCTCTCTAATCCAATCCATTTCACAGGGTTGTTGTTATGGAGAAAATAGAAGGAAAAGAGAGTATTATGTACTTCAAAGTCTTTAGTTACTTATAAAATAATACAAATTGGATCAAAATTTAATAAATCTCAGAAAAGAGCTCACACAGAAATGTTTCTCTCCTTAAATGCCATCAATGGTCATAAGATTCTACAAAAATATTATCTCAGTTTTATAAAATGTATGCAAGATTCTACTTCAATGTCCTCTATTGGTCCTCATTAGCAATTTGCAAATACGTTGGTTGCTGCTGATAGAAATCAGGCCACAAACTGGTACCCAAATCCTTGTCCCAAAGCCTTTTCAAAATCTTGTATTTGAAATATGGTCAACCATTAGCTTGAAATCTTTCTGCAACTGAAATATCTGTAGACATGCTGCTGGTTGCAGTAGATCAGAATCACACACTTTTATCAAAAGCAAAAAATGTTATACACATACACACACACACACACCATACAATGCCTTCTAGAGATAATTACTTAACTCAAAACATTTATATCCTACTTCTCTTTAAAAACAACAGTGCATAATAAATTAGAATAGAGTGCAAAACAATAACAGACCTACGTCTTTTAAAAGTGTGTCTTTCTAAATGAATTCATAAATCTGGACATACATTTTCAGATCCTAATGATTAAAACTAGACTGTAACCTATCTCAATATCCATCCTCAATAATGATTGTGTATGTGTGTGCATGTACACATGCATCACTTTTAGGTTTAAAAAAATCTTTTTTATCAAAGTATGCATGAATTATAACTATCTTCTCACCTTCTGTATGTTTACTTAAAGGTAGGTACATGGACTCTAATATTTCTCCCACATGAATGTATTAATTTTTTTAATTTCTCCATAAATGTATTCAGGGTTGCTTCTATATAAACTAAATAGAGAAGCATTTGCCTATGTGTCATATTTTTTAAAATGATTAGAAATAGCACTAGTTAATGAGAAATGTTAAAAGGTTTAACAAACACACATTATTTGTTCCTTGCACTGGCACAATTTGATAGCTATACTTCTCAAGACAAGAAGTCACACTAAATTCACATAAATGTAATTTGTTCTGGTTGTTTGTTTGCAGTATGGTAACACCAGTTGGATTAGTCACCCTAACCTTCCTTCCCACATTTAACTCTTCCTTTAAAGCTGCATGCTTTATTTAAATAACTGTAGTGCTGCATATTTAACAATTCTCTCAGGAAGATTAATTTACCTTCTGCTAAGACTTCTTTGATATGCTTTAAAACTTCACCATTCAATGAGCTGCATCTTCCATTTCTCTCTGACTCCCTTAAATAACTGTGAGAATCATCTTGCTGACATGAAATAACTTCCAGATCATTTTATCATAGGGAAAACTCTGGCAATATTGCTCCTAATCCAAAGCATAGTACTTTCTTCTTTCAAAATCACAACTATGTAGTCTGGTCCTGATCACTCATTCACAATGCAGAAACAGAGATTTTTCTAGCCTTTTGGTTGCAGCTAGCAATAATCGGACAAGTCCATTATGGAAAAAAGAAAAGGGGATGCCTATTGCTTAAGGTGAGGCAGTACCATTTGTCTACATTTATCTTAGTAGCATGTAGCAATTTTAGTAGAGCTGTTCAGAAGATTGCTTCTGAATGCTCCTGCTGAAGCTAGGACCTTGGACACTTGGATTTCCTACCAAACAAAGCAAAGGATCAATTCTTCTCAAAGAAACAGATATTCAATAAACTGTACTTTGTATGTTAATGAATTGATATGCATTATAACCTAAATCTAAATCTCTTCTGCTCATGTTCAAGAGTGCTTACATTTATAACTGATTTTTTTAAATTGTCTTTAATTCGATTATTTTGGTAAGATTCCTATCAAGCTATACTGCAACATTATGTGAACAGAACGTTTAACAGCAAATGCCTAATTAATGTATTCCTCTATGTATGCTGTGTATACTATATTTACTGTGTACATATAATTTGGGTTATTGCAACTGGTCATGGAAAACAACCTGAAATCAGGAATAACTTTGTATTTATTTTTATTAAGTGTTTAATGCATTCAATTTTCCCTGGAAAATATTTAGCTCAACTTCATTACCAAATCTGCAATCTAAATGGGTTAGCAACTAGGTTGAGTTAATTGCAATTTCAAATTCAGCAGCTTAATTCTTTTTCAGTGAGATTTCATTCCTTAAGGGAAAAATACTGATATAATTCTAATTAAGTAAATTCTAGTGGGAAAGACATAAATGTAGCATGTAACACCTGTCAAGTATCTTTCCTGAACTGAAAACAAGTGATATAACTCCCATGTGGTCTTAAAAAACTTGATTTTAAGTTCCAAGCTACTAAAAGAATCAGATACAGAATTCAATGTCTACAGTGGCCATAACAGCTCCAGTGACAGTTTTGTGTATTCTGTAATGTTGTCATTTGAACTCTTGTTCCCCCCTGGATGTCCATGCTATCTGTGATGGGCAATGCCCTGGGACTGCACTCTTGCAATGGCTAGGGTCTGGATTCTTCAAAATGATAATGGACACATTTAAGACTGGCATATCTATAAAGCCTTGTTCTCACCCACACACCCCAAACAGAAATGCAACCTTGCACAAGATAATCTACCTGTTGCACAAAGTTAGATTGATAGATCAAGGTTCTTTTTTGGAAAAGAAATTGGTATTTAGAAAATGTCTACTTCCCAAATTGTTAGAAGATGAGGCAGAAATAAACGGGTTGTTAAGTTATACAAAATAAATTCTCCCCCCCCCCCTCTCTCTCTCTCTCTCTCTCTCTCTCTGTGTGTGTAGAGAATATTTTAAGAAGCATTTCTCAATTTTCAATAGTGAATTTTCCATTCACTATGATGTTTGACTGCCTTGAATAAGGGTATTTTGTTTTAATCAGAATTTTCTCTACCCAAATACTTTTTTTTTTTTTGCACACACAAATAAAACTTTTGTGATGGCAGCTGCTTCCTAACCATTTTTGTAATGAAACAATGTTCTAGATAAACAAATCAGAATGTGAGCATCCTAGAGGCCCAGAATTACAATAAAATGAACTCAAGCCCTTCAGTTCCACTCCCAGGGAAAAAAAATGTTCCAAAACCTCTCTTTCCATCTTGAGATTTCACATTTGGCCAAAATTGATCCACACCCTTTGTATTTATCTTTACAATTCCTTACAAAATTACAATCCTTTAACTGGGGAAGGCATTCCCAATAGAAAAACAATTGGCTTTTTTTCAACTTCAGGTCAAAAACCTAGGCAGTTTAAACTAGTTTATTTCCATTGACTGATGTATGTTTTCTGTCTTCTTTCACTGTAATTTAAATACCCTACACTGTGTTGGCATTTTAAATCATTTTGCTAAACATTTAGAATCTATTACAATATACATTCAATTAAGTATTAGCAGTTGATAATTTTAAAAATGCAAATTGCTTTAGCTGCCTTCCTCTATTCTAAATGTACAACAAAATTGTACATTTTCTGAAGTAAAGAAGTTCTTGCTTGTATTATATTTTAAAGTACTATTATGAAAAAAAAAATTGTGGTTCAAAATTTAGTTACAGTCTCTGTCCATACAATCACTACCTTACAATATCTGGTGCTGCCCTCTGGTGCTTACTTCCTACTATTATAGTATTCCTTATTATAAGTGAAGTGAAATACTGTATGTTTACAACATACATGCAAATCTTACTATGGAGTATTGAATAAAATATACTTAGTAAAGCTGTTAAAATTAGGCAAATATTTAAAATAATAGGTAGCCATAATTTAAAAATATACAAACATCATAAAACATCACAAAATATCTCAATTTTTCTGTATTTTGATGTCATTTGTAAATTAACAGTGTAGATTGGAAGAATAGGAATAGATGCTGGATTGCCATATACAACAGTCTTCCCTCTTTGTCCTTCTGCTCTATACAGAAAGTTAAGTGTAATTATGTAGTGGTTGCTTTTGTTAATTTTAAATTTTACTGTATATATTTGTATCACATAATGCAATAATAATTCAGGAAAAGCTGAAAAGTGGTCAGATGACCACTACAAGTTAATAAAGAGTTACTTCACTGTTATCTTGTGTTACTCAAGATTCTTATGGGCTGCATATATAAAATATGCCAAAGGTATCTTCAGTGTGTAAAGGCCTTGCTGCTCAGTGCTTCTGATATCAAACAACATATAGAATGGTTTTTTTCAAAACATGAAACCTGGTATAACCTATTTACATAAAATAATATGTATCTTTATTCCTGTATAACATAAATTACACATAAATAAATACGCACATTTATATTTATGAAATACGTTATAACAAACAGCTAAATATAAAGTTGCATAGTACTTACTTCTAGGACCTTCCCAGTGATGAACTGGTGGCATGCTTCACATTTGACCCCAAAGAGAACTTGATAGTCCTTTTCACAGTAAGGGGCACCATCTCTGAATGTAATCCACAACATACAAATTAGCTTCACTAACATTATATAGAATACACATTATTTTATATCCATTTTCTTGGATGTATCCAACCCAAATGGTGCACTTAATAGCATTAAAGACAGCTCCTTAGATTTCTCATCAGCTATGTCTCACTCTGCACTTGTTACCCATTCAACATAAATACATTTTTGACAGTCAGAAAATGCAAATATTAAGTGTTTAATTGTGGCAAACAAAATCCAGCTTTAAATTTCTCTTCAGCTAGCAAACTCATTAAGTAGCCATATCTTGGCCTTTTTTAATCCCAAAGAACATTTAATAACAATATGACAGAGGAGGAACAATATCAAGTCAACCTCTACTTCTGACAAGTTCGTTCTCAGCATTTTGAAAACAGAATATCTTACTACATGTTCTGATTTGATGTCACATGGGGAGTAACATAACACACGAGTGTCCCCCACTCTTCCTCATGGCTCACATGATGCTTTGCAGATATTTTGAGTCTCAAATAATTTATTTTCCATGTGGACTTACTTGCTGATGTATTCTCCAGTTAGAACCTTCGCACAGGCTTTGCACTTGAAGCACCCAAGATGCCATTGCTTGTCCAAAGCAAGCAAGGCTTGTCCATTTTTTATATCTCTTCCACAGCCTGCACAATCTGCAAAGAAGCCAAGGCACATATATCAGGTCACTCAATTTTACTCATCCATATTTACTTACTCCCACTTGTCATCATTTTAAAACAGCTCAATAAAAGAAGCTTTCTGAATGTTATAGAAATTTTATAGAAATTTATTTATATACTTATATATCTATATACATACACATTATACATATACAAAATATGTGTGTGTGTGTGTCTTTACAGAAGGAGTCTCCATGAAAAGCAACTGCCAGTTTTCTATAACCTTTGCCTAATGATGCTTTTAATTTTATATACTGGTTTAGCAATAATATTTATTTTAATTTTATATATAATTTCTTCATTTTACTTTCGATTTTTTTGCATTTTAATTTTGCGTATAATTTCTAGATATATATTTTCCTAGGAGGTTGACAATCCTATATCCCCCCTGCCCAGTTCATTTTTATCACCATATACATGTATACAGATGAACTACTATTTCTATGTGTCATGTAATATATGTGGGTAAATACATAATTATGTATGTATGTACTTATTTATTGTGTCATGTTTGTGTAGTATATATTGGAAGTGGTGACCCTTTGAGAGCTGTATGCAATGAAATTCATTTTAATGTATGCTGATTAGTGTACAAAGTAACAATAAAGTTATTCTATGTCTGTCTAATTGATCTTTATACATTATTACATTTCAATCCTCTAGGTGGCAGCGACATTCTAAATGTTTGTATAAAAATAGGGAATCATTAAAACTATCCAACATTTTATCATGACACAATTATGATATTAAACAATTTCCTTAAATAGATTCCTTTTACATTTCAAGGCATTTCTTTTTCTCATGGATGAAGTCAATTTTTCTACCATTTCTTGTCCTATCTAATTAAAGTAAGTGAACCAGGAAAGTCAAAAATGTAAATGTGTTATCTTTTAATATTTTGTTTTTTTAATTAATTAATGTTTGCCTTTTGCATTGAGTTTTCTTGGAGGTTTCCCATAAAATCACCAGGCCCAACTCTGGATAGATTTGAAGATCACAGAAAGTTGGCAAGGTGCCTTGCTGAGATATTCCATTAAAAAAAAAAGAATGGAACCAGAACATGATGCTTAGAAGCAAATGCACCAATATCAATGAGAATTAAATTAAATATGTCTAACGTGCCTCAGAAAACCAGTGTAGTATAATGGTTAAGACACCAGGCTACAAACCAGACTATTTGTGACTTCTACTCCCACTTTAGGCATATAGTCAATTGGGTGATCTTGGGCTGCTCACCATCACACTGCCCTAGGGCAGGGGTCTGCAAAGTCGGCACTTTTAAGACTGGTGGACTTCAACTCCCAGAGTTCCCCAGCCAGCATAGCATAGCATAGCTGGCTGGGGAATTCTGGGAGTTGAAGTCCACCAGTCTTAAAAGAGCCGACTTTGCAGACCCCTGCCCTAGGGAGCAGGCAAAGGCAAGCCACTTATGAAATCTTGCCAAGAAAACTGCAGCAAGTAGTCCAGAGCAGTTACTAGATAAAACTGTCATGAAGGTGCATGCATGCACATATACACATACACACACACCTTGTCTCAGTGATTTTATTAAGTTTAATTCCAAGCATGAATGTTTCTAAATTTAATCCAGTCCAGTTATGACAATGAATGTTGCACCAGATATTGAATCTTGTTACACGCCATCTCCTATAATATCTGCCTATTGGCTATTCTGCCTGCCAAAGCTCAGCAGTACAGCATCTGTTTCGCATGCAGAAAATCCAAAATTAATTCCCTGGCATTTCTAAGGGGGGGGGGGGGTACTGGGAAAGTTTCCAATCAAAACCTTAGAGAAATATTGCCAGTTAATTAAGTCATAACGGAACCTGATAATATAGTGACATAATCCAATCAGATTCTGCTCCTACTAGAAGGGAAGCAGACTCCCTACTCGTGGACCAGATTGTAAAACTGTTTCTCTTAGGCCACAATGTTGTTGTGTTTAAATGCTATTTCCAGCAGAAAAAATGTCTGACAGAAGACAGAAAGAACAGGTTCAGTCATTTATCAGAATTGTCAATGTGTCTTACTTCCTATGCTATATTTCAAGTTCAGTTGGATGAACCCTTAATCTTCATCAAGTAGCAGATCCGGTATCCTCAATTGGTCTTGATTCACAATATAAGCTTTGAGTGGTCTATTTTTTAACTATACAACGGCTCCAAGATAATTGCAATATTCCTAGTACTTTCTTTGACATCAAATCAAGCAGTTATTCATTTGCCCCTAAGTAGTCATTCAAAATTTAAAAAAATTAAGATCTGTGGTATTTAGATATGAAGCTTCTCTGTTCTCAAAAAATAATATTATCCAAACCTTTAAAACAAGAAAAAATAATTAAATGTTAACATTTAGTCAATATTCATCTGTCCTCTTCAAAAATCCAATTTAAAAAATTGCTTAAAAAGCATAGCAATCTTTCTTTTCAAGTCCCCAGCATTATAAAATCTTTGAAAGTCACATTTATCTTGCCTCTAGAATAATAAATCTGAATGTTGTACCTCACAACAAGAAAATAAATAAACTACACAAGAAGAATAGATTATGATGCCACCTATAAATTAGTCAAGAGGTTTTGAGAAGAGCTTTCAAATGCATAATTTAATGGTATGATAAAAATAAGAAGCAGAAGCAAGAGGAAGGTCAAGGCATTAACAGAGAGGGACAAGAGAGTTATAGACCATCGTAATGATACATGAATCTTGCTGCTTTTAAAAAAGGACTGCATTATGGGTCTTTAAGAATATACTTTTTTGTTATCGAGTAAAATGTCCTGTGTGCCGCTTCAGGATGATCATGGACCATCAATCTGACTCGTAACCACTGTTTTGGGACTACCAAAGTGCAGATTACATATACTGACAGTCCCTCAATTATTATTCTCTTTGAAAATAACAACTGACTTAGAGTTCTTTTTAAAAAAATCTGGTCTTTGTTTCTATTTCTGGTGTTACATATGAACACTAAGATGCAGTTTTAAAAGCACATCGGTGACATAGTTTTAAAGTTACTAAACAACTAGAAGATTTAAATAAATCATGAAAATGTGTTAAATAACCTAAAGTGGAAAAAGTATTTTCAAGCTTTCTGCTTTTTGAGAACACTTTATTCATGAATACATCAATAACTGAGTAATATCCACAATAAGACCTTTGCATATTCTGCAGAATATGGGATCTGCTTTAGAGTGCATAGATCAGCTTCTATTAACAACTTTCTAAAAAAAATTGGGCCATTATCATCTGGAAAATGACATCTGACAAAGAAATTAGATTCTTTGTACCCTTATTTATCAGCATTGGAAAGATAAATACATGGCCCAAACTTTCCAGTATTCTGCAGAATTAATGTTATTAGAAATTTATGTGAATTATTCTTGATATTGATAGCTGTAGATCAGGGGTGGTTTCATGGCAGTTCTAACCTCTTCTATAGAAGAGGTTCCACAAATCTACAGTGCCATTTAGAACCGGTTCCAGGTCCCACCCCCCGCCCGTCCGCACATCATCAAGATGAAGAGGAATTCTAGGAATTCCACAATTCTTAAAGCTGTCAAGTTTGAATACCCCTGGGAGTTTTTTTCTAAAGGGTTAGGGGTGCAAGGGTCTTGTAACTTAACAGCTTTAAGACTTGCGTGCTTCAAATGCCAGAGTTTTGGTTGCTAAGCAAGAGCGTTGTTAAGTGAGTTTCACACATTTTAAAAGTTGGCCACGCCCACCCAGTCACATGACTGCCAAGCCACTCCCACTCAATCACATGGCTCACAAGTCACTCCCACAAAGTAGGCCACACCTTCAGAAGAGATTCTTAAAAAATTTGAAACCCACCACTGCTGTAGATGATTATAATGAAATATGACTATCCCATTAATTGACATGCTCATTTGGAATAACTCATAAAAAATTTATTCAGTGTAGGATGAGGGCTGTTTATTAAAAATTAGGGAGAACCATCTCATACCACTGCAGTAAGGATGAGATAAATGGTTTTCACTTCCCAAAGAGAGAATGACTAGTCTAAATACACACAGCTGGATTTTGTGGCTAAAGAAAGACCTGGGTCTTCCAAACTCAGTTTGACTCCTTAACAATTAAATAACACTGTTTCCATGTATGCAAATATACTATGAATATATATTATATGGCTTTTTATGTTATTGATTTATTTTTACTTATTTACATCCTGCCTTTACTACCTTTATTAACAATCAGAGGCGTAGCGTGGGGGGTGCAGGGGGGGCCGGCCGCACCGGGCGCAACATCTGGGGGGGCGCGCTCGCCCGCGGCGGAGGTCTTCTAGTCCAGCCCTCTGCTCAGGCAGGACCCCTCAGCACTGCCTTCCCCGCGGACGGACAGCAAACGCGTCGATCGCACGAACCCTCTCCGCAAGCAGAGCCAAAGACCCGGACGCCCCCGCTCCTCCCTCCCCACCTCGGGCAAAGGAAGCGCTGGAAGGGGGGGGGGAAGGGCCCTAAAGAGACGCGGAGACAAAGCGCCTCGCCCTTTTCCTGCGGGTGGGGGTCGTTTGGGGCTCTTCCCTTCAATCACGTGGTTTCCAAGCAGCGCCGCCGCCCGCAGACTTTCACTTTCGCTTTCCTGCTTTCCCTGCCCTTTGGAAGGGGGGGGGCGGAGCGTCTGGGCGGCTCCCTCCGACTCAGGTGGGTTCCCGGTGGGCTGCTTCTCCCCCTCCCCCCTCGGGGCCCGTCGGATGGTCCTGCCAATGGCGGGAGGGGGAAGCGCTTCCAGCCGCCTCGTCCTGCTTCCAGGCTGGGCAGCTTCGGAGGGCACCAGGGACTCCCTCCTTTTCTTTGGGGGGGGGGATGTTCCTGTGGGAGGGAGAAGGGTCAAGGGGGGGCTCTGCTCTGTGTCCTCAAGAGATCCAGCTGCTTTGTCCACGTTTTGTGTTCCTCTCGCGTCTGCTCCCTTAACAGCGCTTAAGAGCAGAAAGAGCATTTGTATTAAAATGCCTGCACCCCAAATGGTGAAATATCCCAAAAGAGGACGCCTAGTTTTATTTTTATTTTTGGCATAGAGGCAAAGACCTGACTGATTTCCCAATGTGTTTGTGGCTGCCATCTGTCAGAAATGTTATACGGCTTTCCTTGGGGGGAGGGCTGGACTAGATGACCTCCAAGGTCCCATCCAACTCTGTTCATCTGTATCTGATATCCCTTCCCATAATATCCCAGTTTCACTGCCAGATTTCTTCTCCAGTCGGAGAGGTGGCTATGGGGTTTTTTTTGGGGGGGGGGGAACCCAGACAGGCGAAGGACCCCCCTCCCCCTGGGCGTTCTGGACCCCCATTTTAATCCCATGGCTCCATTTCTTAGTAGAACCTAGGTTTTTCTTCCCTAAATGCTGGCAGTCCTGGACTTATGACCACCAGGGAGCCCCAAATTTCCATTGCTAAATAAGACTTTAAAAACAGCTTAACAGCTGTGGCCACAAAGGCCCTGAAATGGGGTTAGAACGCAGTTAGCGAATGTCTCACTCAACGACAGAAGCGTTGAACTCAATTGTGGTCGTATTTCTGTCTGTAAAATGGAGGTCTGTAAAAAGACAACAGGAAGACTGCAGAAAACAGCCTCCCCTCCCCTTTCTCTTCTCCTGCGCCTTCAGCTTCCCTCCTGGGACTCCCTTCCTGCCAGAAGAGGCTTCTCCAAGCAGAGGCGTAGCGTGGGGGGTGCAGGGTGGGCCGGGCGCAACATCTGGGAGGGCGCGCTCGCACTCGCAGCTCTCTGCCCCTGCCTGGCTCACTCACTCTCTGCAGTGCTGGCTGTGCGAATCTGATCCGGGCCGCCGGGTCGCCGGGTTAGGGGGCGCAAATTACTTGCCTTGCCCCGGGTGCTGACAACCCACGCTACGCCACTGTTAACAATGCAAGGTGGCAACCATGCCTAATACTTTTTTCTCTTGTTTTCCCTACAATAACAACTTTGTGAAGTAAGTTGGGCTGAGAGTGTGTGACTGGCCCAAGGTCACCCAGCTGACTTTCATGGTTAAGATAGGACTAAAACTCAATCTCCTGGTTTGTAACCTGTTATCTTAACCACTAGACTAAACTGTCTCTCCTGTTTGTTTTTGTATTCAAGTAATAAAAATGCATACATGCATAAACAATTTCTGAGAATTTCTCTGAACAATACAAGGCTGGACAATCAAATATTTTAAACAACTATCAGCCTATCAACTATAGCTGTGATGGCGAAACTGTGGCACCCGTACCACAGGTGGCACGCAGACCCCTCTCTGTGGGCATGTGAACCGTCACCCCAGCTTAGTTTTGCCATGCATAGGCGTGGGCCTCCTGCCAGCCAGCTGGCTTATGGGTCTCTGCTGTGCATATGTGCAGGGAGGCAGGAGCGCATGTGCAGGGTGGTTGTGTGCGCATGTGCGGAGGTGGGGCACCTGGGAGGTGCATTATGGGTGGGTGGGTGTGCGCACGCTTGCGCTTTCAGCACTCAGCCCCAAAAAGGTTAGTCAACACTGAACTACAGCTTGTCTATCTATACCTCAGTATTTGATAATATCCAATTTGGAAACTACTTTTAGAATGGTCTTATGTAGTCATGACCCTGTAAATGTGTCCCATTTGCAGTTACCCAAATTCCAAGTCAGCATGGTTCACATGAATCAACTTGAAAACATCACGTTGGGATAGGATGCTCTAAACAGTTTGATTTATTCATCTATTACCAAGATTTCAACGTTTGCATAACCAGAACCAGAAATAAATACTTTCAGAAGATTCCACAGAAATATTTCCCTATGGCTTATACTGGTCTCCTTTACATAATGTAAAATATAACTTTTTAAAATAAAATAGCAATTAGAAACATTAACACTGTGCTATGAAATAATAACAGGAAGGCAAGGCATGCTATATTTGAGCTCCTTCTAAGCTTTTATTCCCATTTCTGCTCTCCTCACCTTTTTTTATTTTTGTACAAGGGTGTGTGTGAGAGAGTGAGCAGAGGAATAACCTCTACACAGTTGGCAAGAAAAGAAAAGAGAATGGAACAGAAATCCTGGGTGTGTCATGTAACTGACAAAAGTAAAGTAGTAAAACCTGCAGATGTGCAATCACTTGCCAGAAATGATGTTAGTAGATGCAATCTTTTCAAAACAAACATATTAATGGACTGTTTTTGAAGAGCACTACCAAGAAATCTGAAACTTGAAGAAAATGAATATACACCTATATGCTGTAATAAAACCACCCGTATTGCCTAATTCTGGGTGTTGGCTGTACCCCATCTGCTTTATGGACATTTTATGACATAATCAGATCCTAGTGTTAAAAGTAAACTGCACAGGAAGTTAATGGCATAGCCTTCCAAATTTCATGGGATAAAACAACTGATTTATGTCAGAAGCCGGAATCTTTAGGCCCAAATTCAGGAACCATCTGCAAATGAAAAGCGGACCTGATCTCCACTAGGAATATAACATCATATTTGCTTCCAACAACTGTTATGCCCTTTAATTATGGAAAACAGCAGTTAGTGAAGAATAACGTAAGTTTCTGATAGGGATGCCCTAAGTTACAGGTTTGCATCTTCCAACGAGTAACAGGACAGCAAAGTAAATAATAATATGATAAATTTTCCCCCTGCATTTCAGGCCACAAGGAAACCAAGACTAATAAAAATTGTTGCCAGGTATTGTTTTGGACTTAATTCTTGAGACAGAGACGGGTTTGTGTGCCTGTGTACGCCTGTGCCTTTGTTAAAAGCCTTTCGATTTTCAATCAGTGAGCAAACTGGATAGTTTCCAAGTTGATCCAAGCTTTGAATTACGACAATGACTCAGTGTTCTTTCTAAAAGGACGAGGGAAAGAAAACCCCTGAATTTTCAGGCTAACGGACAGAAACAATACGAAATTTCCAAGGTTCTTTCACACTTGAGAGAAAAAAGAACAAATTGACAAAAGCCATGTCATTTGCCCAGAAGCATATACACGTCATAGCAGTTTCCAGGAGAGTCAAAACAACTTTTAGACATGTAATATATTGCAAGACTATGGGAAGGTGGTATTTAAAAGGCAACCTGATTTAATTCATTTATGCTGAACTTGAAATGATGTGCCATTCTCTAGGCTGCTTGTTGGTTGGGAAGGAAATACTGAGATTTGCTGACTCCGTATTTATTCGAGACACAGGAAATTGAACCAGTTTCCTGTGTCTCGAGTAAAAATGGCATCAACATTTCCAGAATTTTATAACAAAATGCACAATATTCAAGCACAGAACCAACTACACCAGTGAATCCCCTCCTTTTGGATGTACAGTATTTGTATGTCATTTTTGGCAAACTTTTAAGATTTCATTCATTTAAGAAAAATGAAGATGGACCTCAGCCATACAGGTAATCCTCAACTTACGATCACAAGTAATTTTCATTGCAAGGTAGGCCTGTTAAGTGAATTGTGCATAATTATACAACCTTTTTTGTAATGGTTGTTAAGCAAATCACTGTGGTTATTAAATGAAACATGTGGTTGTTAAACGAATCCAGCTGCCCCACCACATTGACTTTGCTTGTCAGAAGGGAGCTGAAAAGTTCACAAATGGTCATCACATGACCCCAGGACATGGCAAGTGTTGTCAATACATGCTGATTGTCTGGATTTTGATCATGTAACATGTTACGTGATCAAAATCATAATTGCATTTCTTGCAACTGTCCTAAGTGCAAGAATTATGCCCATTCTCCAATCCATCTTTAATGAAATACAACATGTTTGCCTTTTTCTCTTTAAGCTATCCCTTTTTTAAACTAAAAAGACATATTGATATTATAGCAATAACATCACAACAACTGTCCCCAAAATTGAATTAAGATTTCAATCTTACAAGCCTTTAGGGAATCCTACCCCATCAAAACATGAAAAAAAGTTAACATTAATTCTACTTGACCCTTCTATAACACAATGCTATATCTAAAGTTTCAGATGCTCTTTCAGTGATATTCTCCCCCAAATGAGGCTTTAGGCTCAAGACAGCTATCTAATATTTGACCATTTAAAGCCAAAATGGACAAGAGGACTCCATTAAAATAATTTCATAACAAAATCTGTTTATATTGATAACAGATATAATACATATAGCAAACCTGTCCTCATTCTGTCAAAACTGTTCTATCTAAAGTTATAACATTCTAATTTTTTTGTTTGGACACTATTAGAAGATGCTTTTTTGCCAGTACTGTGTTTTCTTAGGATTTCTGTACTGTTTTGTTAAAAGGAACTCTATGTATAATACAAACTACTGCAGACAGATTTAATAAGAATGTAATGTAATGTGAGTTATTTAATGAAAAGTTATGTAAGAACCCCAAACGTTTGGAGTTTTTAATTTTTGTTTTTTAAATTGAATGAAAGACAAAACAAACAGAATTCCATTTATTCTACTTTAGGTAATTTAATGGAGAAATATATCTGCTTGAATGTTTTCTTATAAGACATTTGATATTACATAACATTAATAACTGCAATATTAAGTTTCCCATTACCCATACCTTTGTGACACTTCTATAATACATATTTACAGTAAGTTCACCTTGTAATTTGGAATGACATACAATTATAGATAAGATAAAGGTAAAGATTCCTCTCGCATATATGTGCTAGTCATTCCCGACTCTAGGGGACGGTGTTCATATCCGTTTCAAAGTCAAAGAGCCAGCGCTGTCCGAAAACATCTCCGTGGTCATGTGGCCAGCATGACTAAACACTGAAGGTATACAGAATACTGTTACCTTCCCACCAAAGTGATTCTTATTTTTCTACTTGAATTTTTTTTACGTGCTTTCGAACTGCTAGGTTGGCTGAAGCTGGGACAAGTAACGGGAGCTCATCCCATTAGGTGGTGCTAGGTATTCGAATCTCTGAACTGCCGAACTTTCTGATTGACAAGCTCAGCATTTTAGCCACTGAGCCACCGTCCCTTACAATTATAGATAGGAAGAATTACCATATTTTTCGGAGTATAAGATGCACATAAGACACACCCAAGTTTTGAAGAGGCAATTTTTTTTAAAAAGTAGGTAGGTAGATACCTACTAGAGGGATAGAGGGAGAGTAGGTAGGTAAGTAGGTAGAGGGAGGGAGGGAGGGAGGGAGGGAGAGAGAGTGTGTAGATAGGTAGGTAGGTAGAGGGATAGAGAGAAATAGAGAGAGAAAGAAGTACAGTAGATAGATAGGGGGAGAGAGAGAGTTGGTAGATAGGTAGATAGGTAGATAGAGGGAGGAGATAGAGAAGTACAGTAGGTAGGTAGGGAAAGAAAGAGTGTAGATAGGTAGGTAGAGGGATAGAGAGATAGAAATAGAAATAGAGAAATACAATAGATATGTAGGAAGAAAGAGAGTGTAGATAGGTAGGTAGAGGGATAGAGAGAGAAAGAGAGAGAGAGAGAAATACAGTAGATAGGTAAGTAGAGAGAGAGAGAACAGATAGGTAGGTAGATAGATGTTTACAGGTGTATTTACCCATGTGCTGGAGAAGGAAATCACTGACCACCTTTGGAACAAATCTTTGTTTCTGCAGGCACAGTACTTGACCAACGTAATTCTCATCAACCACTCTAACTAAGCAGCTTTCCAAAAGAGGGAGGGGGAACCCCTTTTTGCACTTTGCAAATCTTCCCCAAACAGCCCGTTTTTCGTGAAAATGGGCCCAGTTTTTTTTTTCAAATAAAAGGCATGAATAGCCTTGGAAGGGCTTGCAGAGTGCTCCTGATGGGGTGGGGTGGGGGATCAAAAATGAGCAAAAAAACGGCACATTTATTGCGAAAACGGGCCGTTTTTTGGTCAAAAAAATTGCATGCATAGCCTTATGGAGGCTTATAGAGTGCTGCTGGGGACTGGGTGAGCAAAAACACCCTGTTTTTTGCTCATTTCTGCCTTCCCCAGCTCCCAGGAGCTCTCTGGAAGCCTCCATAAGCGTATGCACATGGCCCTTTTGGTGAAGGGGTGGGGTTTCAGGAGGCAAAAAAATGCTGTATTTGATGTATAAGACGCACCCACATTTTCAGCTTCTTTTTAGAGGAAAAAAGGTGCGTCTTATTCTCCAAAAATACGGTAGTATAGAAAACGATGAGTGCTTCTTTAGGGGGTTTCTATGTGTGCATGTGTGTATGTTCAGTATAGACACTATTTAAGGGAATAAAACACAACTAAAACAAAACACTAGTAAAAGCAGCTCCATTTTTCAGAGTACAGCTGTAAAATATGGATAGAAAATCTATTTGTTGCATCTACTGAACATGTTTAAGTCTGTGGAATGTGTATGACAAAGAATGATGTTAACTGCACACATATAGTCAAGGGATCATTAACGTTTATCAATGGAATGCTTTATTTTACAGACACTTTACATTTTAATCAGTTGCTGTTAATTTATATGTGTATGTATGTTCTGACTTTATACCTATGTATATATATAATACTTTAATGGAAAGAAAAAAATTCAGCTGCAGTTGAGTCAACTAGATTAAGAAGGTAGAGAAGTCAGTCTTTGAATGTGTCTAGAATTATTTTTGGGTGTATTCTGCCTTTATGTTGGAGACTGACTTAATTGAGTCACACCTAATATAATCCTAATCTTTTTTACTTCTCTTAAATAACCCTTATAAAAGGGTTTTACTTACTTTTACTAATGAATAGATAGGATTTTAAAGCAAGTACTTAAAACTTTGAAAATGTCGTAAATGCTATTTTAATATAAGCCTTAATGTCTCCAAACAATGTCTCCAAACATCAAAATTAAAACAATGTAATCTTTGAATATTTGTATAGAAGATAATTTGACCTCTTTTGAATAAAAATAACTACGCTGGATCTACTTAATTTTTCCAGATGCGGTTAAATTAAACAATAAATTAATAAAAAACCAGCAGGATGCAGGAATAGGTTGTCTCTAATTTCTAGAATGCAAACCCAATTCATAACCAAAGTCATCACTGCACATTAGAATAAAGCCGCTGCAGAAAATAGAAATATAGCCATCCAGACTATGGAGTATTTAGAAAAGATGCAATACTTACTACTGGAAGTGGCAAGTTCTTTTGGACTGGATGCCATTGGTTGCGCACACATTTGACAGAGACAGTCTCTTCCATTAAACGTAACCCGGTCTCCTGGTGGAAAAGGACGTCTGGAAAACAAAAGAAGCATTTTAATGCAACACCATCTCTGGGGTTACATTATCTTGCTCAGCTCCTTCCCATTGTTGCCACTGCTGTAAAAGAAGTGTCTTGAAGGAAAAAGGGCCGAAGCATGTTTAAAATGCAGTATTGGCAAAGATAGACATCTGGACAAAATCCAAACACTAAATGTATCTCAATAAGGAAAAATAATAATGATAGAAAAAACCCTGACCAATACATTTTTATTTCAAAGGTTCGTTTGTTTTAAAAAGCACAGGCCTATATTAGTGTTTTTATTAGGAAATGAAGCCTGTTCATTGATAGTTTGAATGCTGAAACGAAAATCTTTAGAAATTTCTATTATTCTTTCACTGAAAGTATATGAGATTTGATAGTTCATTTTTTTTGGCAATCAATGGAAGCAACAACTCCCAGAATTTAAGCAGTTCTTGGTGTTTTAAACAAGCAGAAAGCTCAGCTACATTTCTTTAGGAAAAGAAAGGTGAGTTGATTAAAAGTAGATACCATAGGAATGAACAAATCCTAAAACTACTATAAAAAAATTAAATCAGACATGAAGGAGTTTCAGTCTTCAACAATAGCAACAAGATACAGTTCTTCAGAAAGTAAACAACAGATAGGAATAATAATATCTGCCTTATAACACGTCAGTTCAATAGTCCATCTAGCTGTCCATTAAACAGTCTATGGACAGTCTGCTGAGGCTCTGCAGAGTTTCAAAGACTTTTTTTTCCTACAGTGCTATCCAGACTTTGTGAAAGGGTAAGGAGCATAATTGTCCTGTATACCCGATCATTCAAATAAATATAAATATATGAAAGTATCACATAAATAAAAATACATTTTCCAAGGCACTGTTTCAGAGTCAAAACATAGCACCCAAAGATACTTCAGTAATTTTTGTTATTATTTGTTTTACTGAAATTACAGATAGAGAATGTAGTGAGAAAAAAGGGGACATTTTGCCTCTACAATTCCTGATCTTAAAAGGCCTGATATCACCTGCACACTTACGGTAGATGTATTTCCTGTAAAAGACTAATGGGAATCTCATAGATCTCCATAACCTTATGAAAATTTAGAGAAAATTATATCAATTGTTTACCATGTAGGGATATCCAAATCCAATAGTCTATTTCCTGATCCTGAGCAAAGGAGAAACAGTCTCCAGAATCCAGTATTTCCAAGATGTCTTTTATTAAATACTAGCTAAAGCAAGAATTATATCACTTATAATAATAATAATAAATAATAAATTGAGATTTATTAACCGCACCCTCTCCCCACAGGGACCCGGGGCGGTGCACAGGCATAGTTAAAAACAGTATACAATAATACAAACATACTTAAAATAGAATTAAATAAAATTACCCGTGCTAAAAATATAAATTAAAAACCCATTAAAATATTTGTAGTTAAAAGACAGAGAGAACTATTCAAGGCCGGCCAGTCGAAAGAGATAGGTCTTCAATTTTACACGGAAGGAGCGGAGGTCGGTGGTCGTTCTAATATCAGGGGGAAGGTCGTTCCAGAGGGCCGGGCCCGCCACAGAGAGCGCCCTTCCCCTGGGCGTCGCCCGCTGACAAAGTCTAGTGGACGGCACCCGGAGAAGCCCCTCTCTGTGGGAGCGAATCGGTCGTGAGGATGTGTGGGGCAGGATCCGATCTCGCAGATAGCTAGGTCCCGAGCCATGGAGCGCTTTGAAGATGATAACTAACACCTTGAAGCGCACCCGGAAGACGACAGGTAGCCAGTGCAGCTCGCGCAAGAGCGGTGTTACGTGGGCAAACCTAGAGGTGCCCATAATTACTCGCGCGGCTGCATTCTGAACTAACTGAAGCCTCCGGGTGCACCTCAAGGGGAGCCCCATGTAGAGAGAGTTACAATAGTCCAGTCGGGATGTCACGAGGGCATGAGTGACTGTGCGAAGGGCGTCCCGATCCAATAGGGGGCGCAATTGGCGAACCAGGCGAACCTGGTAAAACGCCCTCCTGGCCACGGCTGTCACTTGCTCTTCCATAGACAGCCGGGTATCCAGGAGGACACCCAAATTGCGCGCCCCATCCACAGGGGCAAGATGTTCGCCCCCTATGGCCAGCGTTGGAGAAAGCTGGTTGAATCGGGCAGCCGAAAACCACAGCCACTCGGTCTTGGTCGGGTTGAGCCTAAGTCCGTTACTTCCCATCCAGATCCGCACGGCTTCCAGGCACTGGCACATCACCGCTACGGCATCGTTGGGGTGGTTTGGGGTAGATATGTACAGCTGGGTGTCATCAGCGTACAGATGGTACTCTACCCCAAAACCACGAATGATCTCACCCAGCGGCTTCATATATGCATTAAACAGGAGAGGCGAGAGGACCGACCCCTGAGGCACCCCGCATGTGAGGGGTCTCGGGGTCGACCTCTGCTCTCCTGCCCGCACAAATTGCGATCGGCCAGAGAGGTAGGAGGAGAACCACCGTAAAACGGTGCCTCCCACCCCCAACCCCCCCAGCCGATGCAATAGGATACCATGGTCGATGGTATCGAAAGCCGCCAAGAGGTCTAATAGGACCAGGATGGAGGAACATCCCCCATCTCTGGCCCTCCAGAGATCATCTACCAACGCGACCAATGCCGTCTCGGTGCTATGCCCGGGCCGAAAGCCGGACTGGCGCGGATCTAGATAGTCAACTTCCTCCAGGTGACGGGGAAACTGTTGTGCCACCACACTCTCAACAACCTTCGCCAAGAAGGGAAGGTTGGAGACTGGACGGTAGTTGTTCAAAAGAGCTGGGTCCAAAGAGGGCTTCTTGAGGAGGGGCCTCACCATAGCCTCTTTTAGGGAGGCAGGCAAGGAACCCTCACTCAAGGATGCGTTGATAACCTCTTGGAGCCAGCCTCGTGTCACCTCCCAGGATGCCAGTACAAGCCAGGAGGGGCACGGGTCCAATGAACATGTGGTGGCTCGCAGTCGCCCACGTAACCTGTCCATATCCTCGGAAGTAACGGGGTCAAACTCCTCCCAAACAAGATCTCTCTCGTGGCATCCCACTGGGCCATGAATGGGGGCTAGCTCACTCTGTATCTGGGCGGTTTTCTCCTGCAGAAAAATCACAAATTCCTCTGCCCTACCCTGTAACGGGGCTTCCCGCTCCCTCTGTTGAAGGAGGGAACGGGTCACCCTAAACAGGGCGGCAGGGCGGTTTTCTGCGGATGCTATGAGGGTGGCACAATGATGACGTTTGGCCACCCTCAGCGCCACAATGTAAGTCCGTAAATGGGCTCTTACCTGTGTCCGGTCAGATTCAGAGCGGCTAGCCCTCCATCTTCTCTCTAGGCATCTCTTTCGGCGTTTCATCACCCGCAGCCCCTCAGTAAACCAAGGAGCCAGGGTGGTTCGCCGCCGCGAGAGAGGCCGCAAGGGCGTGACCCGATCCAAGGCTCCCACGGCCGCACTATTCCATGCGGCCGTGAGGTCCTCCATCGGGGCGCGGGTCAGGGATACAGGAAATGGCCCAAGCGCTGTCTGGAACCCATCCGGGTCCATCAAGCGCCTGGGGCGGTACCAGATTGATAACTCTGGTTCCGCCTCCCCGCGGAGGGGAGCAGCGGTCGGAAAGTCGAGTCGGAGAAGTGAGTGGTCTGACCATGACAAGGGTATGATGTCTATGTCCCCTGTACCCAGATCACTCTTCCATTGGCCCGAGACGAAGATGAGGTCCGGCGAATGTCCACCCTCATGGGTGGGGCCTTGAATTACTTGGGTCAGGTCCATGGCCGTCATGGAAGCGATGAACTCCCGAGCTACCACGGATGATTCGCCCAACGATGGCAGGTTAAAGTCCCCCATAACTATAAGTCTGGGGGTCTCCACTGCCACCGTAGCGATCACCTCCAGGAGCTCGGGCAGGGCTGCTGCTACATAGCGGGGAGCCAGGTATACAACCAGCAAGCCCAACTGCCTCCCTAGGCCCCACTTCATGCAGAGGGACTCACAGCCGGAGGTCTGCGGCACAATGGTCTCTCTCGGCTCCAGGCCTTCCTTAATAATGACCGCTACCCCACCACCCCTGCCTAGGGCCCGCGGCTGATGAAATGCGCGGTAGCCTGGTGGGCACATTTCAACGAGGGGATGACCTCCCTCGTGGCCCAACCAGGTCTCCGCAATTCCTACCAGGTCCGGCTCCCCCTCTTAACTTCTATGATCAGGTAAGTTTAGGAATATTCAAGAATATCCAATATTTAAGCCTTTGCAAATGAGCAGCTAAAAAAATGAAACCCACAGTGAATATACTTGAATTACATACACACACAGACACACATATACAAATTTATATAACTCAACATAACAGTAAAAACAATTTTTTTTTCATTTTTTGAATATTTCTTCTTTTTCTAGTATTTATGTTCTTTCAATCTTTATTCTCCCTTGACAAAATGATAAAGGAAGAGAAAAAGGAGGGGGAAGTGGAAGGAGGAAGAGGAGGACAAGAAGGAGGAGGAAGAGGAAGAGGAGGACAAGAAGGAGAAAGAGAAGGAAAAGGAGAAGAAGAAGATGATGATCTTGTTCAGCATCAGTTGACTTACTTGCACATAGTGCACGCAAAGCAGTTGGGATGATAGGTTTTCCCCAGAGCTGTTACAACTTCTCCTTCCACAAACTCTCCACAGCCATTGCATCGGGTCCCATACATCCGCTGGTAATCCACAGTGCAAAGATAATCGCCATTCTTAATGAAAAAGCCTCCTTGAGCCAAATCACACCCGCACACTGTGAAAATATATTTTAAAAGAAACCAAGAACTAATCAGTTTGAACATAGAAAAACACAGTCATTTGTAACTGATAATGGAAAACAGGTTGTTATCTGTGTTAATTTTTGGAAGCGTTTGTAGTGGAAGAGGAAAAGAAGAAAGTTAGAAGATGGCAAAGAGGTCAAAGAAGGAATATTAATAAAAATAAATAAAAATAAACAGAGAATTTTGATAATAATAATAATAATAATTTTAATTTATAACCCGCTCTCTCTCCCCGAAGGGACTCGATAAACAGAACAGGCAGTAGGAAAGGCAACAAAATAATGGTTGGAGACAAGATACCTTTCTAAGTACAAAGTGTTCAAAAAAGGAAAATAATTGGAAGGGGGAAAATACATAAATAATGGATAAAAGAAACAGCATTCATTCTTCATCATTATCCCATAGTTTCCTAAATTATAGAATAAATCCTTATAACAGTTTAGTATTTTTCACTGATTAGTAGATCTGCATGGTTTTTTCCCTGAAATAAAAATCCATTGTATTTATTTTCTTGTTGTAAAAATTAAATTGAATGTAGATACAGTGAATCTTTCGGTCCTCAAGTGGCAGAGAAAGTTCTATCACAAGAACTTTACACTTAACAAGGCATACATGATATTACCAACTTCTAAATATTTATTTGGACTGTAACTCTTTTATGCATCAGTTGGAAAAAAATAAAATTAGCTTGGATTTATACTTTATTAGCTTTACCTACAAATAGCTTATGATAAAAATAAATAGATGTAATTGCAGAATTATATTTATTACTGATGGCAGAACAAGGTCAACAGAAAAAAATAATATTTCATGGCTTAAAATTTAATTTCAAGCACACAAAGAAGTAGCATTAGTTGAAATAAATTCATCTGGCTTTCAACCAATCCCTTTAGTTACTTACTATTAAAATGAAACAACTTTTAGATGTTAATGTGCCTACTACATTTAGATTGATTGTTAGCACAGCTTCACACAGCAAAATAAAATGTTAAAATAAAATGTTAAAATAAAATGTTTAGTAAGTTGAAATGTTGCTTGTTTACATTTGGTCTAATATGCTAAGCAAATAAGACCACTAAGATTTGGTCAGCAAGTAATGGTAGAAAATAATCCTGGTTCAGAGATGAACCAAATTATTGCTCATAGTGAATTTCTTGCTTTTTAGCCTGTTATATTTTTTGCAGTGGAATGACTGCTTTATATTCAACTCACTCCAGCACATGAGTCACAAATGCAGTATCTCAAGGTTAAAAGATCACAGGTTTTCAAGTTTAAAAAAAAACAAAACCTGATACTTGATATAATCCTTAATTTAGATGCTTCTGGAATTGTTGAATGTGAAGCCAATATTACTCCAGTCAGCAAACACATAAATAAATAAGAAAAATTAGAAATAAATAAGATTATTTTAAGTAAATGATATAGGCTTTGAAATGCTGCAAATGCTGAAATGTTGCAGGACAAGAGAGACTTCTAATTTTTTTTTCTGGAATATATTTAAACTTTCTACCTATTGTAATTCAGAAGAGAGTATCACATGGGCATGATAAAATAAATATATGCTCCAAGTGGTTTTCAAGATATAAATTTGTCTCTTAGAAGACTATGGCTTCTGGATGCACTATGCACAGACTTAGAATCATTGGGCATCTTTCTCTGGGATTTCCAACTGCTAAATAAAGCAGGGGTCCCCAACCCCCGGGCCGCGGACCGGTGCTGGTCCGTGGCTGGGTGGGAGCCGGCCCGCAGGGCTGGAGAGGAGGAGGAGGGAGTAGCCCCCTGAGCAGAGAGTGCGGGAGAAAGCAGGCGCGGCTGTTCGCGCCGTTGGAGTGTGGCTCTTCCTCCTCCCTCGTCGGCGGAGGACTCCTGGGCGCCGATTCCCTTCCCTGCTGGCATGCCAGCCACTCGTTTTTTTCCAGGGGCTGCGGAGGCTCCGCCAGCGGGGGAAGGAACTGGCTGGAGAGGAGGAGGAGGGAGCAGTCCATTGGGCAGAGCGCGCGGGAGAATGCAGGAGGATGGTGGGGGCTCTTCCTCCACCCTTGTCAGGAGGGTTGCTCCGGCGGCGCACAGGAGTCCCTCCGTCGACGAGGATAGAGGAAGAGCCCCCACCATCCTCCTGCGTTATCTCGCGCGCTCTGCCCAATGGGCTGCCCCCTCCTCCCTCCTCCTCCTCTCCAGCCCTGCAGCCACGGAGCCTGACCGAGCAAACGAGCGACCAAGCTCGGCAGGCGAGCTGAGGAGGCGGGGGACGACGACGACGACAGACACACATAGAGAGACAGAGAGAGGGAGGGAGGGAGAGAAAGATAGACAGAGACACAGAATGAGTGATTGAGTGAACGCAAGACAGAAAGACACACGCACACACACACAGAGTGACAGAGATGGGCAGATGAAGGAGAGAGACAGAGAAAGAAAGAGAAAGAAATAGCGAGAGAAAGGGAAAGAGAAAGAGAGAAAGAAAGAAATAGCGAGAGAAAGAAAGAGAGACAGAGACAAAGAAAGAGAAAGAGAAAGAGAGAGAGAGAGAGAGAGAGAGAGAGAAAGAAAGAAAGAAAGAAAGAAAGAAAGAAAGAAAGAAAGAAAGAAAGAAAGAAAGAAAGAAAGAAAGAAAGAAAGAAAGAAAGAAAGAAAGAAAGAAAACTTATGACCACAGTTGAGGCCAAAAGTTTGGTTGCTAACCAAGATCATTGTTAAGTTCACATTTTCCAAGTTGGCCCCGCCCACCCAGTCACATGACTGCTGAGCCACTCAGCCGGTCCGCAGAATTTTCTTTAAAATGAAACCGGTCCCTGGTGAAAAAAAGGTTGGGGACCCCTGAAATAAAGGATCTCCTTTTGCGATTGCAGGACCAAATCTAAGACTGTTCCAAGAATAGCATTCATAATTGTATTGCATAACTGCACAGAACATCACAAACCTGTAACAACCTAGATGCATTCCATACTTACTATCATACATACATTAACATACATAAAGCATAATCTATAAATGTATACATTTACATTCAAAAATACTTCACTCTGAAAAGTGTAATGAAAAGTTAAGTCGGTATTTGCTGCAAAATAATTTAGCAATCTAAATGGTAAGAAATTTTAAATGTCTCATGTTTCTTAAATTAGATCAATCACATGCGATTCTCACTTTTCAATCTCTGCCACACCCAGTAGCTTTTCTTTTGGGACCCAATTAGCTAGACTGTCATCATAAAGACTTTGGCCTCACAAGTCCTAAGTACTGATCAATGTTAAATTACATTTTCTACGAGGATGGAAATACAGATTATTTATGAGGTGCTTTCTTTTCATTGGTTCACAAAATGCTATGGCCCTACTGTGGAAGGTCACTCTTCTGGCTACAAAGATTAGATGGAAGTAGTCCAAATTATATGCATTCTTACATTGGTAAATTCCATTTAGCATAAGTATGAATTTCATGCTGTTAGAAAGTAATTCAGTACTATTGCTTTCTATAATGTATTTTCCAGAAAATTTACTAGCAGCTTACTGTGTAAATTTGGATAGAAACTCCACATTTATACCAGTTTGCCAACATACTACAGTATATACTATAGTGCAGTAATGGCTAACCTTTTTTGGATCACGTGCCAAAAGTGGGAGAAGTGCAGGAGGGTCGTGTGCGAGCAAGGCCACACCCATAACGCTATGCACGCAACCCCGGCACATATGCGCATGACCAGCGCTCCCGCCCACTTTTGGCATGCTTTTTTTTGCCCTCCAGAGGCTTTCTAGGAGCTAGGGGAGAGAGAAAACAGCCTCCCCCCCCCCCGCAGGCCCTCCAGAGAAACTCCTGAAGCCTCCATAGGGTGAAAAACAGCCCTATGAGCAACCAGGAAGTTCAGGAACAGTGTCTTCCAGTTTGTCCTTGGCCCATTTTCCCCCCTCTGGAGCTTTCAGGAAGCTTCCCTGAAGCTTCCGGAGTGCAAAAAACAGCCCAAGGACAAACCAAAGTCACTCCAAGGAAGCCACCAGATGGCAAAAAACGGCCTTAAAAGAAGGTCAAATACAGTTGGTCAGCACATGCATGCACGCTGCAGCTGACTGGGCAATGCCTTGCGTGCCCTAACAAATGGCTCCATGTGCCACCTGTGGGCAAAAGTCGTGTATCAAAAATTGAACAAAAGTCGTGTATCAAATATGACTCAAAATGGTGAAGGAGAGTTTTAACGAAGAGTGAAATATGGTTATACACTGAAAAAGTAAAGGACTTTTGGTGTTATAGTATCAAAACAATTGGCAACCTATGGTTTGAATTCAAAATAATTTCAAGAACGTAAACATCTAGTTCTAATAAGCAAGTATAGTAATTTGAATCAAATTTTTGTACAAAAACATTTGACAATTTGTAGCTTAAAGTCTAATTATAGATCTTGTTCAATGATAAATCGTGTGTTTTAACTGTCTATAAACAAAGATCCCAGATACAATTATTCTATCTCTTCTTGGTAGGCATGGCACCACTCCTTTCTGATACTGTGGAAAGTTGCTGTCAGAATGATGATCTGACTAAAAACAAGGCTGTGTCCTCTAAATTCCATCTATTATTTTGAACTACATTTCCTAAAAGTAATTTGAAGGGCTTTGCATCTTTGCTCAGTTTATTATAGTAGGAAAAATAGCTATTCATACTGAAATAAGAGATGCCTAACACTTGCGATTTTGGAATATATTTTTGTCAAATCTCCTGAGTAAGCAGCAATGTTATAAATGTGATACTTATTATCATATCACTATGTTACATTATATTACCAATGGCAGCATCAATTACAAACCTATATAACAAGTAATTTGAAAAAAAATGTTAAAAACTGCAGTAAAATTAATAAAAGAACTATCCATTTATAATTTCCAATTCACCCATAACACTATTATTTTTATATAGTCATTTTTTCAATGTATGGTTTATTCTCAGTTTTATTGAGGCTATTTTTACTAACTACTATGGACCTCTTATTTAAAAAAAACAGGCCCCTAAAAAAGCTATTATTGTATAAAAATGAAAAGAAATTAAGGTTTTCATGTGCATCATTCATGGATGAAAAATAATTGTACATGAATATTTGAGATATAAACAAGTCTCTCTCATATACCTACCGTATTTATCGGCGTATAACACGCACTTTTCCCCCCTGAAAATAGGGGGCAAATTATGTATGCGTGTTATACGCCGATATGCGTGTTATACGCCGATACATGGACCCGGGAACCGTGGACCCTGGCAGGTAGAGCAAGGTCGAGGGGCTTCCCCCCTTTCCCCACTTCCCGGCTCTTTCCAAACCCCGGGAGCTCGCCGAGGGGCGGCGGCGGCAGCGGCGGCGGCAATCCCCCCCAAAAGGGCAGCACGAGGGAGGGCGCTGCTCTCCCGTTAGGGAAGGGACCGCAAGGAGGGCTAACCGTTCCCAGGGGAAGGAGGAGAAAAAAACCCCCAACCTCTCCATTAATCCCCATGGATTCGCTTGCAAGACAACCCAGCCAACGGCATCGAAACTGCCCCCCGGAGGACGGAGCCTCCTTCTCCTCCTCCGCCCGATCACCTTTTTTCCCACGCCGCGGCAAAAGCTGGCACGAAGGTAATAACGGCGGAGAGGGGAGCTAACGCCAGCTCACCGAACCGCCGAAGCTGGCTTCTTTAATCGCCGGGGCTGGAAGCCAGCCAGCCAGCGGGGCGACACAGTCCCGTCCCTTCCCTCCCTCCCTCCCGTCCTTCTTCCCTTCCCGCAAGACTGCAGCTTCCCGTACTTGCCCTCCTCCGATCATGCCCTCCGGGGGTGCCTGCAGGGCGCGGGGAAAAGTTGTATCCCGGCGGGATCGCTCCAGCGGCTGCTTTCCCACCGCGCGGGATCACCGGGATTTTGGCCGCTCCTGGCTCCGCCGGGCTTCCGTTCTCTGCGGGCAGGGAGATGGTAAGAGGAGAGGCGGTGCGATCTCCTGAGCAGCCGCCCCGTGCCGCCAGGCGCTCCTTTGGTCGCTTCCACCCGCGCCCCTCTCTCGCGGGCTCCGAATTTTGATACGAGCGCAAGGGCAGTGGTTTGCCAAGGCTCCATTAGGGGTGGAGGGATGGACCCGGGAACCGTGGACCCTGGCAGGTAGAGCAAGGTCGAGGGGCTTCCCCCCTTTCCCCACTTCCCGGCTCTTTCCAAACCCCGGGAGCTCGCCAAGGGGCGGCGGCAACGGCAACGGCCGCCGCCGCCGCTGCTTCGCATCCCTCCACCCCTAATGGAGCCTTGGCAAACCACTGCCCTTGCGCTCGTATCAAAATTCGGAGCCCGCGAGAGAGGGGCGCGGGTGGAAGCGACCAAAGGAGCGCCTGGCGGCACGGGGCGACTGCTCAGGAGATCGCACCGCCTCTCCTCTTACCATCTCCCCGCCGGCAGAGAACGGAAGCCCGGCGGAGCCAGGAGCGGCCAAAATCCCGGTGATCCCGCGCGGTGGGAAAGCAGCCGCCGGAGCGATCCCGTCCGGGCACCGGGCGCCCGCCTCCCTGTACGCACGGCTCCACAGCCCCCTGGAGCGAGCGAACGGGCGGGGGGAAGGGCCAAAGAGGGGGCATCGGGCAGGGAAGCCCCGCGCATCTCCCCCGGCTCCCTTTGACAGCCACCACAGCACACGTTTCTCCTCCCTGTCGGAGGAAGCCGGCGGAGATACGCGCGGCTTCTCTGCCTTTCGCGCGGCTTCTCTGGCCTTCCCAGAGCCTTGCGCCCGGCAGGGGCATCGAGCAGGGAAGCCCCGCGCATCTCCCCCGGCTCCCTTTGACAGCCACCACAGCACACGTTTCTCCTCCCTGTCGGAGGAAGCCGGCGGAGATACGCGCGGCTTCTCGCGGCTTCTCTGCCTGACGCCCCTGCCGGGCCACCTGGCCCGCTGTGGGAGGAGGCGTCCGTAACCTCTGGCATGCCGGCCCTTCTGCTGCTTCCCGGTTTGGGGCGGGGGGAGAGGGAAGAGAGGGAGTGACTGACATACACAGAGAGAGACAGAGGGGAAGGGAGGGAAAGACAGAGACAGAGAGAAAGAGAGGGAGGGAGAGAGACGGAGAGAGACACAGATAGAGAATGAATCGGAGACAGACAGGGGGAAAGAGGAAGAGACAGGCATACAGAGACAGAGAGAGGGAGGGAGAGAATCAGAGTGAGTGACACACACAGAGAGAGGGAGGGAGAGACAGATAGATAGAGACTGATTAAGTGAGTGAGAGACAGACAGACAGACAAACACAGAGTGAGAGAGATGGGCAGAGGAAGGAGAGAGAGACAGATAGAAAGAGAGAGACGAAGGGAAAGAAAGAGAAAGAGAGAGAAAGAAAGAGAAAAAGAGAGAAAGAAAGAGAAATGGAGAGAGGGGGGAAGGAGGAAAGAGAGAGAGAGAAAGAAAGAACTTATGACTACAATTGAGCCTAAAAGTTTGGTTGCTAACCAAGGCCGTCGTTAAGTGAGTTTCACCACATTTTCCTTTTACATTATTTACCTTATAAATGGTAATAATATTAATAAAAAAAAGTTCTGAGCTACCCTTATTTTGCTTCAAAGTTCTTTATTTGAAATTTAATTTTTTTTCCTGAAATTTCCCTCTTAAAATGAAGGTGCGTGTTATACGCCGGTGCGTGTTATACGCCGATAAATACGGTATATACAGTATACACACAATTTCTATGTTCTTTTTCTGTCCTGTCTCCCTGATGACTTCCCATGAGAAGTATTTTCTTATCAGAGCCTATTACACATGATCTTCCTTCTGGTCATAAAGCATTTACTCAAGAATGTCTTCTTGAAAGTCAGTTCTATGATGAAAATCAGCATGAAAGAATGCTATATTGGGATATATAAAGTAGGTAGGTCATGTTACACTGAGGACAAGCAACTTTTTGCAAACTGAAAAACCACATTCAGTCTTTTGAAATCATGCAAGTAGAAAACCTAAAGCCAATAAGCAATATCCTAGGGCTCACAATGTTAGAAATAGTGGGTGCATCAAAAAAGAAGAGCAAATTTTTGCTCAGCATTTTCTTTCTTCATGACACCAACCCAATAGCTTGAGTGATAACCAAAACCAACAGCAGTAGCAAATGTTGTTATTCAGGAGCAAAGGAGTGAAAAATGTAGAGTGAAACTATGATGTAGTGATTAAGTGTGCTGGACTATAACTGGGAAGTTCATTTTCAGCAATGAAAAAATCATGGACTATGTGGATGACCTTGGGGGACAAGGGAAGAGATGTTGCCTAGGAAACAGTCAGACAAGAGAGACAGTAGTTGCCAATAATAATCAAATTACTAACAATTCAGTGTCTTCTTCTGATACGTTAATTAAACTAACTGTCCTTAAAATAAATGTTCTTTTATAATTATTCATCATTATTCGTTGTTATTGAAATTCAGTCACTCAGAGAATTTTTTGTAACAAATGAACAGTTTTGAGGGGAAGAAAACAATTTGAAAACAGATACAATTTTAAATTATGGAAGTAACAGCAAGGAACAAAAAGGCTAATGCTGAAAACTGATATGAAATGATCATTTGTCAAGCCCCATTGCATAATTCTATATATTCAATTTTAAGATATTATTCAAAACAACAAAAAGTTGTATATACTTCAACATATAAACAGAATCATGAGGACAAGACTTTAGGTAACAGAAAGAAGTAATGGAAATGAATAAATAATTTCTTAACTACTGATGGACCAAATGTTAAGAAAGCCGCTTAAAACATTCTCTAAAACATTTCAGTATTGGGTAACTTTCAGTTTGAGATCTACAGAGATTGGATGTAAGGACATAGTCATAACGGCAACTAGTTTATATAAATTCCAACATAATAATTCTCAGAGCATTTAAAAAAACCAACCTCCATACCAGGAACTGTGAACCATGTCAATTTTCATCTTTATACCTGCCTGTTCTGCAACTTTTATGCCAAACAGACCAGAAGCCAAAACAGATGGAAGAGTCCAGAGGCAATACTGCAAAAACTCTTGTCTGTTAAATAAGCTTCAGTAAAACTTGAATGGAAGAACAGGTGCTTCCATTCTATCTGACAGTAAGTTGAGATCTTAGAGTTGTGGAGAAGAATAGTAATTATACATAATTCATGATAGATAAAACTAATGGAAAAAGAATGCAATAGATGATATATTTTGCAGAAGCTTTCTCACCTTGAACCAAAAAACCCCTCTCACAATTAAATTATCAAAGTTGATTTACTAATGGGCAGGAGGAGAAAAATATGAAGCACTGATCGCTGCCTCCATTAATAAGGCAGCAAAGGTCGTATAGTCACAGAACCTACACTAAATTGTAGGTTTCTGAATTTTTATTCAATGCAATCAAGTAAGTCACTTAGAACAGTGGTCGACAAACCGCGGCTCGCGAGCCACAAGCAGCTCTTTGGCCCCTTGGGTGTGGCTCTTCCACCACCATTGTGCCACCTCACGTTCCTTGTCTTCCGTCCTTGGCCCCACTCTGTAGAAAACATAGGCGTGCGTGCACTGAATAATTACAGACCGGAGCAGACCAAAGCCCCTCTCCCAACTGACCCTTCCTTGCTCGGAGGGCTTTGGAGGAAAGCTTCTGCAGAAGCACAGGCAAGTGAGAACAAGTTCCCGCCGTTTATGAAGTCTCCGAGGCTGTAATTATATGGGCTGTGTGCACGTGCCTATGTTTTCCACAGAGTGAGGCCACGGCCAGAAGATGAGAGGCACAGAGAGAGAGACTTGACTTTTTTTCCTATTTGCTAAAATGGGGGTGGATGTGGCTGGCATGTGACGCATCTGGCCTGCGGGCCGTGAGTTTGACACCCCTCCTTTAAAGCAGCTGTGCCTTCCTGGCATCATGTGGGTGCTTTCTGTAGCTGGAGTACAATTGAGTACACTGTGTGTGTTGGGGGACCTACACAATTTGAAGTTTTAGACAGGTGTTATATGTATATCTACAAAAAATAGAAAATGTGTTCTTGTTTTTGAACCTGAAGTGCCACATAGTTATATTATTTGTATCAACAATGCATGCTAGACATCTGAATACAACTATCTGGTGAAAGTACATTAAGAACTGTTGAACTGAAATAGCAAACTTCATGTACAAGACAACAATTGAATATCTTTCAGATTCAGTTTTGTACTCCCCACATTGTTCACCTTACAGATAAAATATTACTGTTGTGTTTCAAGTTCAAATGTTAAATCACTATTTCTGATCTTTTCTTCATTCAGAATTTGAAAAGAATTCATTGAACAAAAGAATCACCAGCAAGGTTAGTGTCATAAACATATCAACATGTCTCTTGTCATAAACATGTCAGCAATCTGATTTCAATCATTTGTCAAGCAGTGTTACTATAACACTATAAAGTGGAATTTTATGCTTTTTTTTCCAACTCCTGTACTAATGTATTCTGAAACATCTCTTGTTTTTCATCAACATATCTAGTAACAGGTTACTTTTAAGCAAGTTTTCCTTTTGATCTGAAGCAGACACACTCAGTAACAATTTTAAATTTAATTTCCCTAACATTTTGCAGGCAAAAGTAAGGGTAAGCCACTGCTGGTTTCCTAGACATTGGAGCTTCATTAGTTTTTGAGCTAAGACGGAAGCTGAGGATTTTCTAAGACCTATCAGCATTGCTTATTATTTATCTTTGCATTTATTTTTTGGGTGTTGATGCTTTATTGAGTCTACAGTAGTCAACAACACAGAGTTGTTGAAAATCAGGCGGCATATAAATTTAATAAATTATTATTATTACATATTGAAGCTGCTGGGAACTCTAGTTCAACATTTGAACTTTACTAACTTTGAATATAGTAAAACAGATTATTTATAGCCTGAAACAAAACAAAAAGAGTTCATTCACATGTCCCAAAGACTTACAATTGATTGCACATCTTGCCTTTGTGATTCTTTTTTCCTCTATAATAAAATAATAATAATAGTGAGGCATTTGCTCCTATACAATATGACATGAATCACAGAGATTGTTAACACAGAAAACTGGTTCGTCATCACAGTCCTAGGGTGATACCACTGCTTACAAAACACAATCTATTTCATTGTAATGGTCTCTGGTTCTTCCATATTTTCATGTCTCATTACAGCA
This sequence comes from Rhabdophis nuchalis, assembly GCA_039707465.1. Classification (NCBI taxonomy): domain Eukaryota; kingdom Metazoa; phylum Chordata; class Lepidosauria; order Squamata; family Natricidae; genus Rhabdophis; species Rhabdophis nuchalis. The sequence goes on from CM077645.1 coordinate 61,943,579, forward strand.
CAGGGCTCTTCACTAGCATCTTGTTTGATCCAAATATAAAGTTTAAGCTGCATGTGGTTGTGTTAGAACCTCCACTCACAAACTTTTCAGGATCTGTCTACCTTTATTATTCCCTACAATCCAGTTCATTCTTTGTGCTCTTCTAAGCAGGATCTCACTCCGAGGTCCTGACCTTCAATTTCTGGGCCTTTAAGAATCTTAGCCTCACAACTATAAACTCAGTTCCCTTCTTTCCTTTTTCTCTATAGATATATGATGGCTTTTTAAAGGTATTTCAGGGGTTTTTAAACAAATAATAATAATCTGGTTGTCCCATACTAATACTACTTTATAGTTTTAGGTCAATAATTGATGTTACAAAGAAAGCCGAAAAAATTGTAAAATATTAAGACTTTAAACAATGAAATCATCATCATCAAATATAAATAAATAATGCACTTGTCACATGAAAAAAACTAATCCTAAAAGATAAAAGATTAGGCAAAAGACAGAACAGTTACTTAAGAGAACAGCGTAGCAGCTTTCTTACCTTCCCTGGAAGATTTTCTACATCCTATATATTCCATCCCCTGAATTTAATTATGGTCATCTAATACAGCAATGCGCTAAATCAGATAATGCATACCCTTATAAAATTATTGTTCTATTGTGTTCCTAAATTCTCCTATAACACGATTGAGTCATGGTGGTGCCAGACAGTCTGCCCACAGAATAATTTATTTAACAGGAAATCACAGTATTGGATATAGAAAGGTAAACTTCTTCTGATAAATACACCAATATAGAAATATTTGTGTATGTGCTTACGTACACCTATATATAGACAAGTATAAAGAGTATTGAATTGATTTAATGCCTGGCTGGAAGCTGTCTTCACACAATTTCCAATATAAAAAGCAGCTGAGTTTAAGGTCACTTCATACTAATGCTTTGAGGTATAGATGGGAAAGCTAAAATACTACTCTTAATTCTAATCTGCAAATCTATTTACTTTTGCTCGTAAGTACAAAATAATTTAACTGAGAACACAATCTGAAAAGGAAAATGAAGTGTCCATTGATTTTAATGGATCTTCTCAAACTAAATATGGTGATAAATTAGTGGTCTCCACCTGCAAACTATTTGTGCTTAAATCATAAGTAACGTTTATAAATAGAATAAAATTGTTAGTTGACTTAGCAAATGGTGCAGCCCCCAGGTCCATTTTGCAGTTGGACACTATACATAACTGACTGAAGGTCAGTGACAAGTTTAAAATGCTATATAACAGGGAGGTCGTCCCATAAATCAGGGGTCCCCAACCTTTGCAACTTTAAGTCTGAAGGACTTCAGCTGGGAGGAATTCTGAGAGCTGAAGTCCTTCAGACTTAAAGTTGCAAAGGTTGGAGACCCCTGCCATAAATGAAAAACTGCACTTGTGGGCTTTATAAATGACCTATTCCATATTATTCTCTCATATATTATTCTCTATATATAGATATATAGATACATATACATACATGATAGATAGATAGATAGATAGATAGATAGATAGATAGATAGATAGATAGATAGATAGATAGATAGATAGATAGATAGATAGATAGATAGATAGATAGATATACATACACTCTTTGTGTGTACGTGCGTGTGTGCATGTGCACGTGCGTGTCCTCGTATTTATACTTGGGCCATTGTACACAGCCACACAATGGTGCCAAGCACCTGAAAAGTTGCCAAAATAATTTATTTTTAAACAGCCACAAAAAGTAGGACAGTATTAGCAAACATTGCAAAATGTCTATTAACCTGAAAAGTTACCAAGTTAAGCCAGTTAAGCCAGTGAATTAGTTAAGCCAGTGAATTATCATGAAGTGGTAAGATAAATTAGTTTATCCTGATAAAGTCTTTTGAAATCCAAATTTAATGCTTGTAGATTTTATGGATACACAAATATACTTTTCTTGATGGGAACACTGAAATGCTACTTTCTTCCAAGATATTTTTTTTCAATTTCCTTACCTAGCATAAAGTCCTATCGGGATGGAGAATAATAAAACACTTTCCCCACTAATCAAAGTTTTATTAGTCTTCTTCATAAATATAAAATGTACTAGGTATAGTTTCTTCATATAGTATTAGAATAAAATGTACATTTTTTCCTTACAAAATAAATTGTATCATAGCTGTTCCCCACGCTAAACAGAGTTTAATATTCCTACATTTTTGACTATTCTTGAATATTCTTACTATAGTCAATTTTATCTCATACTTCTTTCTACACATGTTGTTCATTTTGTTTTGAAGCCATCAGTACAGATGTGAGCTGCTACTTGGATTAGTATCAGTCACAATCAACAGTTTATTTAATTTGAAATAAAAATAAAAATATAACACTTAATTACGATAGTTATCCTCACTTCGCTGAATATGCAAAAATTGTGGCTTTCTTCTGGGAGAGGAAAATAGACAGAGGATTTTGTTTCCTCATAAGGTACTAGGTTATAATGTCTTTCTAAAGGGAGAAAGCATTTTGTTCAGTGTATTCATTAACAGAAATTAATAATATGAACCTCTAAATACTAAAATATATAGCTGTAGTATTTAACAACCCCACCCTACTTTGGATAGTGCCTTGGATTCATTTGCATTCCATTCCTCACCAAAGGCAATAATTACACAATGCAGCAGGCATATTTTAATCTTGATAATGGTCTCTGCTTGGCTTCCTTAATCTCAGTACTGTTATTTGCAATTATAGACTCCTGGACTATTTTTATTTCAGGGAAACAGAGGAATATGGGTATTTGGATGACGAACTACAAGACAGTGTTATTTGAGAGCTCAAACTGGAAATGTAACTTTGCCTTGAATTTTTCCACTGAGATTACCTTGGTATTTTTATTCAAGATGAGCAGTTGGCAGATTTCTAAGGATGAGTATAATTCTTTCAATGTCTGTGAAGAGGGTAGAACCTGCTACTTCTGCAGATTTTGTTCAATTACTTTTAAAAAGTATGCATGTTTTCATCAATGGAGAATGTCCAATACATTCAACTGCTTCAAGCTGCCAGAATAAATACCCAATTCATATAAAGGAATTGGCTCTTCTGCAAATGAGGTGTGTGGGGCATAGGGAAATAGCTCAATTTTGCAATTTTCTCAGCTCAAACACTTCCATACCTCATGTTCTTACATCTCTTCACTGACCTGTAACATAACTTTTCAGTTTATGCAACTGGTTTAAAAGAATGCGTTTTCCCTTATTACCGTATTTTTCAGAGTATAAGACGCTCCAAAGTTAAAGATGCACCTAGCTTTTGAGGAGGAAAAGGGGGGGGATCTGCCTTCTGCCTCCCAGCAATTTGCCTTCTTGCACCAAACAACAAACAGTACAGAAGATATACTGTTTGTAGTGTTACATTTCGGACTATACTTGTACAGATGCTGTTAAAATTGATGTGGCTTTCTGGAAGTATACATTATTCTCGGCTATTTAAAAGAAGAAGCAATGGCACTGGCCCTATTCAGATCGACTATTTATTTTAAAAAGCTTCTTCATTTTGTTAAGTTGTCTAGAACAATAATAAAGCAGTCTTTAAAAAATAAGTGTAATATACTTCTCAAATTAGGGGAGTAGATATATCCCTGGTCTGTTTCCCAACCTTTACCTTTCCCCTTTTCCCCTCCCTCCCTACCCTTGTTCGTCCTCACCATCACCCCCCACCCTATAATTGTTAAATGTTTAATTTTATATTTTTATTAATAAAGATTTTTTTAAAAAAGTGTAATAATTTGATCATTCTATTTATAATTATTGACTTACCTCCTTGCAGCAAACAGCAAACAGGCTGTTTCAGTTTAGCCATATTAGAAGACAAAAAAAAATCTTCCTCTGCCTCCCAGAAATTTGCCTCATTGCAGCAAACAGCAAGTTTCACTTTCAATTTCAGCACCGGCTTCCCAATTGCCACCTCCGCAAGCCACATTTTCTTCATTTGCTGCCAAGGAGGTAAATTGCTAAGAAACAGAGGCCAAAGGGGGCAGGGGGGGGGAGGCGGTGGAGGGAGCAGGGCTACATTTGGTGTATAAGACGCACTCAAATATTCACCATCTTTTAGGGGAGAAAAAGGTGCATCTTATACTCTGAAAAATATGGTACTTCCAGAATATACTATTGATTCTTTTGTTATTATTCATTTTCAGCCAACTTGAAAGCCAGGATATAAGTATTGGAAAAATAAAATTGGTAATTGGACTGAAATATTTTAATTTATTATTATCATTTTAGAAAGTGTTACTACCCAATTTGTAGAAGCAGAACATAGATAAACTACATACATATCTCTTGAAAAACTCTTTTCTTCTGTCGTGCATTGGTACATGCATTCACCAATGTATATATTTGAATGAAGGATAGATGAAAACTGAAGCTAAAATACAATTTCTCAAAGCAATGTCCATTTTTTTATATAAGATATTTTGTGTGATTTTTAGAAAAAGAATTCCGACACGGGAACTTACACTTAAAAGAGTTGCTATCAAATGTATACAAAAGCTAGATTTTATAAACAATTCTTATAAAATTATTTCAAATAAAGTTAAGCCATTATTGTTGTTTATGTAACATCAAACAATACTCTTTGGTACTCAAAATATATGTGTATATAACCTCAAACAAAAACCCACGCACTTTCCTTCAATATATTTTAGGTGACTGAAGAATAACTGAGATGCTTCACATTTTATTATGAAGACTTCATTTCCTGGATAGTGATATTTATAGCTGACTGGGACTTTATCAGCCTTCAGCAAGTCCTAGAAATACTCAAAGTTTCTGTGTTCATGTACGACTAGAACACAAAAACAAAAGTATAAAGATTATTTTTAAAAGGTACAAAGGTAGTAAAGGTTGCTCCCTGTTGCAAAAAACTTAAAGGTAAAAATTGCTACACAGGAACTTACACACAGCTATTTCTTAAGTAATTATTATAATGTATATTTCAAATATGAGCTTAAATAAGAAGAAACTATCTTTAAGGCTTAGCAAAAGCAATTTTCTAAAAAAAATAATCAGTATTATTCCTTTCATCTTTTTTTAATGAAAATTGTTTGACATTTCAAATTTTTAAAATTAAGGAGATACGTACATATACACATACATACGTATAGCATTTATGATGCTTAAACTGAGCATCATAAAAAAATCAAGTTTGAAACGAGATGTTTTAAAAAGCTAGTTGAAAATTGTAAGATAAACTGAGACAATGAGAGAGAAATGGCTAATCGACAGCCTTAAATCTAAACAATTACCCAGTTTAATCTAAATATCTCTTTAGCTTCCTCTTAAACTCATCTTCACTTGATTAATTCAGCCCCTTAGTAAAGTAATCTATCTTTCTCTTACCACTACTGTATTAAAAAGGGAAGAAAAAAAGGGAGATGCAAGAGGTTGAAGAGAAAAGAATATAAGGTGGGAACGGAGATGGACATTTCTCCAAATTTCCCTAACAAGGATTGAAATCTAGATTTTCAAAAATCTAGAATCACTAGAAGACAATTACTATTAAGTGAAGTTCAACATTCCCGTCAGAGAATTTGCAATTATCTTTTTTTTTATTCTCCTCATGCTGATATTTTTTTGGGAGACCAGAAAGCAGAATATCCTCAGAGGTCAGCAGATTTTAATAGCAAAAGTGGTTTTTTTTACTGGCCCCAGTAGGTGTAGTGGTTGAAGAAGAGTAATGTGCCCATTTTCCAGAAAATCAAAGATAGTAGAAGAATAGAAATTATGATTGCATTCAATGTCACATCCACAGATCCAAAATTAGCAAATGAATCCATATTACACAACACACTCAACCTACCCAAATACACTAAGATTGAAATACCCTAAATCATGAGTGTCATCACTTCTGTCTCATTACCTACTTTCAGACTGATGGACAAATATTTCAACAAATCAAAGGAACATCCATGGGTTCACCTCTCTCAGGATTCTCAGCAGAGACTGCAAATGCAGCGTTTAGAACTATGGCGCTCCCATTCATACAACCAAATGTATGTATCTGATATGGAGATGAAACCTTTGTTGGAATAAAAAAGGAACATGAAGAAAAAACACACAAACAGTCAACATCATCTTCAAAGGAATAAAATTCATAAGGAAAGAAAAAACAACTACACACGGTATCCTAGGTATCCTAATCAGCCAAGAAAATGAAGGCAAATTAGAATTAAAAGACTATCAAAAATCCACCCACACAGAATGCTCCTCTATCAAGGTAACACCCAACCTTTTACCACCCAACCTTTTACCTTTAAACTTGTGTAAAAACATTATTAGGGCAAGTGCAAACACACTGCAGCAACCCTGGACACCAGAAAAAAGAAACAGGCAGTTCATGCATCTTTCAATAAAATAGATACCCTCACAATTTTATCAAAAAGTTCCTGACTGCTCAACCCACTCCATCACAACCAAGCTATGAAAATGATAACACTGCCATTCATAAAAAGTATCTTGGAACAACCAACTATTATAACCACACCACACCACACCATCACGGCACAAAAACCAACTAAAGCCCTTCACAACATCTTAAGTAAACTAAAAAAATCAAGAGGCCCAGGAAGAACTACACCAACACTCACAGGGCAAATGACTGTATCTAAACAGATAGTAAAGCCCATTTCTTTCTAGCACTGAAGATGTTACCCACTCAGGTAACAAAACTTCTGCAAATCTAGAACCAGGTTCAGACAGCACAAAGGACTCCACAAGTTCAACCCTGACCTATTTAATAGACAATTCAAATATTGCAAGCATGCAAATATGAATTAAGATTTTTTTGTATAAAAATTGCAGGGCAGCATTGCATCAGCGGGAGGACCATGACACACTTTGGGCATTTATTTATTACATTTCTAAACTGCTATAACCAAACAGCTCTCTATGTTACTTTTCACACAATAAAGGAATGTATGGTATGAATTCATAGGATTAGCTAATGATTCGTTAGTAGTTATAATCCTAAACATAATGCTCAGAAACCTATCAGTTACTTAATAAGAAAAATGGGGTTTTATGTAATGAGATTATGGATTAGGATTTAATTTATTTACTAGTCCAAATAAAAACTGCAGTCCAACAATATGATGTCTTCACACATGCAGCAAACTGGTCAGTTTGAGTGTCTAGTTACCTGTTAATGATGAACCAATTCCTTAAGTTCATATGCAATTCTAGTACATGGATCTCGATCACAAATAATGTCATTTTATAATATTCAGTAGAGATGCAAACATAAAATCTGATGAAATTTAATATGGCTAAATATATTTATGTAATTGTGGTGCATAATACAGAGACACCTGTCTTTCTCTTTATCCTTGGGGAGGTTATTCACTTACTCATGTGATTCTGATTTGGCAACTCACTGGAAATGATTAATATATTACCAGCCTTTAAATATCTTCATCTACAACAATATCCCAAAATTAACCCAAAAGTGGAAAGAACATATCTTCTATTAAACTGCATCAGAGGTGCTCACTTTATGTCAAGCAGAAATGGAATTTTATGGGATGCAATACAACTGGAGAGCAAATATAAGCCTGCTGATCAGACCTCAAAGAGGAGGTTGTCATTATTCTCAGATCGAGGGAAAATCCAACAAAGATTGATTCATTGAAACTATTCAATAATTGGATGAATTGGATAAACAAGGCAAAGCAGCTACCTAACCCTGGTTCTTTCCCATTCAATAGGAAAACTTGTATTAGCAAGTGAAACCATCTTGAGTTATTTACCACTGCCATAGTTTGTTCTTTTATTTAAAACTAGCTGTACCCGGCCACGTGTTGCTGTGGCCCAGTCTGGTTAAATGGCCAACCAATCTGTGTGCAGATCTACATCTGCACACAAAAACATGTACACACAACCACCGTATAACCCCCCAATCTACCTATCTACTGTATTTCTTCCTCTCTCCCTCTATCTACCTACCTACTGTATTTCTCCCTCTCTCTATCCCTCTACCTACCTACCTACCTACCTACTGTATTTCTCCCTCTCTCTCTCTCTATCCCCCTACCTACCTACCTACTGTATTTTTCCCTATCTCTCTCTATCCCGCTACTTACCTACCTACTGTATTTTTCCCTGTCTCTATATCCTTCTACCTACCTACCTACTGCATTTTACCTCTCTCTCGCTCTCTATCCCTCTACCTACCTACCTACATACATACATACATACTGTATTTCCCTCTCTCTCTTTATTCCTCTACCTACCTACCTACCTACCTACCTACCTACCTACCTACTGTATTCTTCCCTCTCTCTCTTTATCCCTCTACCTACCTACCTACTATATTTTTCCCTCTCTCTCTATCCCTACCTACCTACCTACTGTATTTTTCCCTGTCTCTATATCCCTCTACCTACCTACGCATCTACCTACCTACTGTATTTCTCCCTCTATCTCTATCCCTCTACTTACCTACCTACCTACTGTATTTTTCTCTCTGTCTCTCTCTATCCCTCTACATACCTATCTACCTGGAATGTGCCAACCCTTGCATCTTGTTTTTGGCCTAGTAGGCCTGCCTGGGCCACCTGGGAGTGTGCCACCCCCTGCATCTTGTTTTGGGCCTAGAAGGAATGCCTGGGCCACATGGGAGTGTGCCATGTGTGAGGGAACGTTGGAGACTTATTCGATTGCTGAGGAAACGACCGTTGGAAATGTGAGGGGCGTGTGCGTGACGCATCATAAGAAGCAGCCGGGTGGGAGGAGCTACAGGGAGGTGAAAACCTGAGAAGTGCATACCTTTTAGTCCTTGGGAACATTATGTGAAAATTTGGTGCCGATCAGTGCAGTACTTTCTGAGATTAGCGACTTTGCACAAACTATTTTACATTTTTATTTATATAGATGCATACACTAGATAAGAGAGGATATCTTCTATTTTATGTATCTTGTAAATTCTATTGAAAACAGTGGAAAGCAGTTAGGGAAAATATTTATATTTGGTTTGTAATACTCAACTTGAAATGTTACATATTTTTACACACATTTATGCTCCATAGTTACACTACATGCCACATAGAAAAACAGTGATAGGTGGGTTTGTGGGGGATATTATTCAGTTAAACACTTTATTTTCTGCATAGTGATTACTTAAATTAATCAATATCTGCATGGCAATTTTACAGGAATTCCAAATGAAATGACTAAGACATTCACTAAAAGAGAACATTATTCTTGTAATCTTCATAAGAGCTATATAAATAATGTGCATTATAATTAAAGCAGCTGCTTTTCCTAATATTTCTGGTATCTAGCATTTTAAAAGATCTGGTAGAACACTATACTGCACATTAGGCTTAAAAATACAGCCAATATTTATAATGAATAAATGTAAAAATAAAATAACATGACACTTTATTTGCATTTTGCGCAAAGGGACCAAAAGCAAAACAAAGACTTTTCTTAACCAAGTTATTTTTTAGTGAGGAAAAATTTATAGCACTTTTTGAGGAGCTACAGAAATATTCCTCAGGCAACCTATCACCTTGTGGAATGACAAATTAAAAGTGTTCTTCTAATAAGAGAAGTAATGCTAATGAAACTGAGGGGGTAAGACATTTGAATCTTAATTAATGCACAGCATATAAAGCAGTAGATGAAATAAACATATATTCTGTTACGAATTTGGACATATTAAATCTATGTAATACTAAAACTTTAATATCTGTTTGTAAGCTTCGGTTAGGCTAAAAGCTGCATAATAGGGTAACAATTTTTGAACCAAGGTATTCCAGATGGGCTAATTTACAGAATGCTTTCATACTGTGTGATCCATTACTCTCAGGACATTGAAATTTGGAAAAGCTATAGCCACTTCAATTCTGTCATGTTTCCTTAGTCAGCCACGGTCACATGATTTTCATTTCTAAGACTCCCTAGCAGCTTTGCACAAGGAAAACCAACTGGTAATCTGGGAGAAAGTCAGAAATCTTAGGCTGGCAGGTAGGCAGGTAGCTATTGCTGAATGGGGAGAGAGTGTTGGATGCATGGAGTTGCAGAGTCCATAGGAGAGAATGTCCAGGGGTAGGTGATAAGCACTGTATGGATTGCACCAGGGTGTGTGCAATGATACTTCATGGAATGAGGAATTTATGTGGAAATGTGATAGTTATGCAAGGGTGTGAAGGAAGTGCAATGAGAGTCAGGTAGGGTGAGAGTGGTAAGTAAATATTTCTAAAAAGATAATCCAATAGGTCATATAGATCAGCGTTTTTCAACCACTGTGCCGTGGCACACTAGTGTGCTATGAGATATTGTCTGGTGTGCCGTGGGAAAAATTCCAATTCCAATATCAGCTTTGTGTTCAGCGAAAAAGGCCCAGGTTTCGCACTGAGTAAGTAAACAGAAATATGAACAATTATAAAATACTTTATTATTTCATAATAAAGTAATTATAAAATAATTTCTTTGTGTTTATTTGATTCCTATTCAAGAGAATTACTTTATATATAGTCAATATAGGCACAGAGTTAAAAAATTTTAACATTTTCTAATGGTGGTGGTGTGCCTCGTGATTTTTTTCATGAAAAAAGTGTGCCTTTGCACAAAAAAGGTTGAAAAACACTGATATAGATTATCTAAATTTCTTCATAAATAGCAGTAGCACTTAAACTTATATACCAGTGATCGCGAACCTATGTCACACATGCCACAGGTGGCACACGAAGCCATTTGTCAGGGCACACGAGGCTTGCCCTGTTAGCATGCGTATGCTGGCCAGCTGACCTTGGCCTTCTTTTGAGGCCATTTTTTGCCCTCCGGAGGCCTAAAACTGACCCTACGAGCAAACCGGAAGTTAGTTCCTGAACTTCTGGTTTGCCCTTAGGGCTGTTTTTTCACGCTTTGGAGGCTTCAGGGAAGCTCCTGAAGCCTCCGGAGGGCTTCCAGGGAGACAGGGGAGCCTGGGGAGGGCGAAAAAAGCATGCCAAAAATGGAGGGGAGTGCTGGTCATGCGCGCATGTGCACTGTGATTGTGCACATAGCATAATGAGTGTGGCACGCCCACGCACGACACCCCTGTGCTCCCCCCCACTTTTGGCACGCGAGCCAAAAAAGGTTCGCCATCACTGTTATATGCCATTTTGCAGCCCTCTCTAACTTGTTTACAGAATCAGCATTTTGCCCTACGAATCTGGGTCCTCATTTTACTGACCTCAGAAGGATGGAAGGCTGAATCAACCTTGAGCCGGTTAGAATCAAACTTCTGACAGTCGGTAGAATTAGACTATAATACTGCATTCTAACCACTGTGCCACCAGGGTATGGGCAAACATATATTTGATCTTATAGCAAATGTGTAAAAATGCATATATGTCTGTTTTATTACAGTTCTGTTTGTCCATAGTACTAACATTCTGGTAGAAGCGAGATACAAGCTTAATAAATTAATCTTTAAGCATAAGAAAACAGATACAGTATCTCAGACTGCTGGAAATCCTTGTGGATTTTATTCTTCAACTGCATCCTTCCTTCTTGGTTCACAATAATCTTAGCTTTTTATGACATCCAAATTGGAGACAGAAAAGCTTAATTATTTTAAACAAAGTTTGTTCCATTTCAAATTAGAAATTCAGGGTGCCCCAAGATACTTTGCAGTCTCAGATAAAGAACAAGTTATCTTTCCTTCATTCTATATACAGAAACTAACTGGAATAGATGAGCCAAGTGGCCATAAATGCTGAGTCTTGTATTTCATATGATTATAGAGCTGGAATCAATGATTACTCTGCATGGACATGAAGATGTCACTTTTAACCATTGCTTCCATCAATTCAAAAGCTACATGAACGCCTTAGTCATACGTAATGAAATGGGAAAAGAGAGGAAAGTTTGCTTAAATAGACTCTCATGCCAAAATACGAAATTTGTAAAGGGAAGCAAATTTTCTAAAGAATTAATCAAGGTAAAGGTTCAAAGACTGAGGAAGATACTTTTTTCATATCGCTAATACCATAATGAAAGTTATACCTGACTGGAACTTCCATGACATAAGTTAATGTATTGTGAAAGAGCTAAATTTCTCCAAAAGTGGGGTGTTCCTGGATTAAAGGGCTCATTTTAGAAAAACATATTGCAAAGAATATATTATAAACTGAGATCAACAAAAATAAAGCCCAGAGTTTTGACTTGAAGATCCTCATGAATTTCTCGCTGCATACAAAAGCATTAATTAGCAGAATTGTTTCACAATACCAAAGAAGTCTAGTCTCTGGTAAACCTGATAATCTTTCCTGAAAGCAGATGGAGCATCAGATGGCAGATTAACAGCCAATCCCAAGCATCAGAAATAGTAGTTATACATATATTAGCACACAGCTGACTATGCAATATCTTATATACTGCATTGAATTGCTGACATGTGCTCTTTGCCATTTTTTTAATTAACCATTTTTCAAAAGGAGGCAAATAAGACGTTTGATAAATTTGGATAAATTTGCTTCTTCTATCTATTAGTTATATTTTCAGACATACACACACGGGTGCGAGTGTGTTTTGGGGCTTATTAAAGCTATTTTTGAAAAAGATGTTTCATAACATGGAGGGAGCACATACAAACCAGCTACATTCAAACCACAACTTTTCCAATTGCCAGCCTGGAAAATATGCTTTATGCTTAAATATGCTTTTAATTTATTTTTTATTTTATTTTATTTACATTTATACCCCGCCCTTCTCCAAAAAGGACCCAGGGCAGCACACAGGAAATTAAAACATACAAGTGTAAACAAAAATATAAAATTTAAAAAGATATTAAATTTCCCCCTGTGCTAAAATCAATTTAAAATCTCCAAATTTAAAACTACCTAAAAATAGTCCCCAACGGAGGTTACGCTAGGCCGGCTTGATGGAAAAGGTGTGTCTTTAGACATTGGCGGAAGAGGCGGAGGTCAGAGATAGTTCGTAGTTCCGGGGGTAGGTCGTTCCAAAGGGTGGGGCCCGCCACAGAGAAGGCCCTTCCCCTGGGTGTCGCCAACCGGCATTGCCCGGCCAACGGCACCCTGAGAAGGCCCTCTCTGTGGGAGCGGATCGAACGAAGAGATGTATGGGGCAGGAGGCGGTCTTGCATATAACTAGGTCCCGAGCCATGGAGCGCTTTAAAGATGGTCCAAGCAGTATTTTATGTAAACTCCCATGCACTATAAAATCTTTTTTGAAGGCTTGGATAACACTTATATTTGTTAACCAGTTAATGCAAACTCTAAAATTTCAAAAGTAGAAATACTTTTATATACTGCTGAAATTAACATTTGTATTAATATTATTATTAGTAAAATATAACATATAGTATATGGCTGCCCAATCAACACCATGTGACTGTGGGTGGCCGTTCATTCATTCATTCATTCATTAATACACATATACGTCAAATACATATATAGATATCAAAGACAAATATAGGAATATTTTTATTTGTACATTTAAGTAATGTTCATTCTCTATATCTTCCTTCATGGGTTTAAACCCAATCACAGGTCCATAATAGGAATTCAGTCCAACTCTTCAGAGTAAAGCAATACAAACAATTTGATTGCCGGAGTGACTAGTGATAAAAGAGAATTACAATACCTTTGCAGGTAAAGCATTTAATGTGAAAATGCTTGGCCTGAACTCGAAGTACTTCTCCTTTACACTGCTCCCCACATTTGTGGCAGTGGATGACAGGCTTCTCGGTGGGATGATGAGGCTCCTGAGGATGGGCCACTGGAAAAACAAAATTTGTATATTAAATGTACACATTTTTCTACTTCTCATAAAATATTACCAAAAGAAGACATGTTTAAAAAAAAAACAAATATTCTATAACGCTCATCGTATCATATTGTGTGATATTTCAAAGTCATTTCCTCATGCCAGACCAGACCATAACATCCTATCAATTGGATTTGAAAATTACATTTTCTGGAACATTAAACCAAACTTATGTAAATTTCAATCTAATTTCAAAAGCCTCTGCATGAGATTACTTCAGAACTCTAGACAAAAAGAGGGAGAGGCAGAGATAGGTAGAAAGGGCCGCCATTATCAGTTGTCTGTAGTACAACTACAGTGCCCGCTTTCAAAGGGCAGCCACAAAGAGCTCACACTTTAGCACAGGTTTGTCCAACCAGGGACATTTTTGCAATCCTGGACAGCTGGTAATGTGGCCCCAAAAGATCATAAAGTTTTAACATTATTATGTGATTTATATACATTATAAATGCATTATTTATTTTATAAACAACCCAATTTTTCTTCACTCACGGCAACCCCAGCTAAAAGGTAGGACACCCATCTCTAGCACATCTAGCACATCCTAGCACCTTCCAATTTTTTAGAAGAGAAATCACATTATGTTGACCAAGGCATTATAGCTAGTCCTTATGAGTATTATAATTCTTTCATAAAGCACTTGGCTATGAGAGTGTTTAAATTGCTCCTTTTACTTCAATGGATGAATAATTTCAAATACTAGAAAAATTAAAATATGTTTCTACAAGATATCGTTTCAAAACTATCAGTTCAAAACAAGTCAGGATTTTTTGTTCATATGACACAATCAGCAATAACCATTGCTGAATTTATCAGCAATGTCCACTGGAAGGAATTGTGGAAAACAACTGGAATGTCCTATGAAACCTGTTTTGTTTTTGTTTTTGCTAATTTACAGGAATTCTAGAGAATTCTAATTCAGTATGCCTGTGAATAATGAATGGTTCTATTTTTTAAAGTAAATTCATTTTTATTTTCTGCTTTAAAGCATTTTATACAGAACAAGGAAAAAATAATGCCTTATTTTTTAAAACAAATGACTAGAACCTAATTGCTATGAATACAAAATGATTTCCCTCTTTTCATCGTCCAACTAGTAGTTTTTAGATTCTATTTACAGCCCTCTGTTATTTAATCCATGTAAGTACTGAAGACTCAAAAGGAATGCCTACTAATATTTTAATTAGATAATTATTTCTAAAAAAAAGACTTTGGTGCAACATAGCTTTCAACGAGCTGCCCTATATTTAAGTAAAAAAGTTCTATTTCTGAAACTTAAGCACTGAGTTATTAGCTCCCTCCCCCCCCCCAAAAAAACATGATGAGAATAACTAGTATCAGTGGTGATGCATTATTTATACAGTACAAAAGAGTAAATGGATGTATAAAAGGGCAAGCCCAAGCTATTAAAAATAACTTCATTCACTTAGAATCCATTAACATGAAAACTCCAATGTGTAGAACTTGCAGCACAACTGCCTGATGTCAGTTGCTTAGATTCTACTAAGTTTCTGTAATGTTGATGGCCTTTAATAAAATATTTTTGGAATTATTCCTACCATGCTATAACAGTGTAAGGAGTACAATTGCACAAGTATGACTCTAATCATAAATAAAACATGAGTTCTGAAGCATTAAAGGAAGGAGGGGATACTGTATGAGCACAGAATGTAGGTAGTAGTAGCTTCACTTTCAAAAGATATTAACCAGGGCCTCTTTAAGATAAATTGTTGTCTTTTCACAATCATGGTTACAAATGACGTCAGGTGCTAACATTGTAAAGAGGAAATTCTGGTTTTCTGCTGGTAATCTTCATGACTCAGTAACCATATACAAAGTTCATAACAGGTACTGATACCTTCAAAGCCAGCATGTGTGGTGCTTCTAGCCACAAACTTACATTCCTTTTCATATCAAAAATATCCAAACCAGGAAAGGTATTTTATTTATTCACTGGCTTTCATTCCAGAGCTTAGGGCAGCCTTCATACCACTACCTTATCCTATTTTAATCATAACAAATTTCTAAATTGAAATTGAAATTGAAATCCATAACAAATTTCTAAATTGTCTCTGTTCTCCATCCAACCTTATAAAAAAATCCTCATCATTAGTGGTATAAAACTACTGTAAAGTAATGACAAAACATATACAAAACCATGTGTCCTTCGTGACTCTAAAAAATCTGCTCATAAATTGGCCACTTTTACCTAAGGATAGGATTGTCCCTATTATTTCACTTGATCTGTATCACTTTCCAGTAAAACTGCAAAGGTGGATAAATAGAAGATAATACATTACGTAGCTATAAGAACAGGAAAGCTTATGATAGACTAGACCAATGAAATTAAATGGCCATATTACTAGAAACCATTATGTGAATAAACAAATAGCATATTTTCCTTCTGTATCATCCTGTTAGAAAATATTAACATCACCTGTTTCTTCTCCTTCTTTTCCTCTTATTCTACTTCTCTTCAAATCAGTCAGACTGAGAATTTAACCTAAACTTTCCCATCTGAATAAACAGTACTAAAAAAGTATTCATGCCACGAATACTTTATTACCACCTCAACAGTGATTTGGCTTCTTTTAGCACCACTTCATATACTGCAAAATGTCAACAAAAATGCATTTCTGTGTAAGAATTTACTCTGTTGTACACAATACTATAACGCAATATGCTATCCAAGAAATGTGTTCAATTTCATCACTCATAACCTTTCAGCCAGTATGATAGATGGAGTTGCAATGAAAATAGAAGGGAACCAGACTGGGAAAGGTTGTGTAAAGTGTGACCATTCCTTATAGTGTGTGCATACACTGCTGCATATATAGTGTGCTCTCCTGCTTTGATTTATACCAGAATTGTATAATGTGAAGAAACAAGGTTATACGTGTTCCCAAAGGCTTAGAGGTGCCTTTACAAACCTTTCAGCTACTCTTGGATTGAATTATAATTTTTCAATGTAATTTTTCAATGTAATGCAGAAAGGAATTTATTAAATATGAAATAAAGGGGGATGATTTCTTATCAATCACGACCACTGCTATTTCTACTTATAACATCTTAACCATAATGTGGTCTTTTTCATTCTTTCTATTTTTTACTTAAAAATGCTTCAGTATGCAATCAAAATCTTTAGATATACAGTATATAGAATATATTTTTCCAGTAGCTGGAGGACTTCAGTCGAACATTGTCTTTGTTGTCCTACTAAGTGTGCTCTGCTATCCTTGGCTGTCATTCACTCTCGGTTGTAACTAGCTCTTAGATTTTTTTTTAAATTCTTCAAGCATATCAAATGTACCATAGGTCATATTGACCTCTGAGTCAATTTAAACAGTCAAATATGCCAGGTAAGCAGTTTGTGCTTACTGTACCTGAATGGAACAGATTCCACTTTGGTAGGAATGCAAATAATCTAATGTGAATGAGGCATTTAAAATGATATCAAACAGCAATATCAGCTGTGTGAGCCAAAAAATATCTGATATCCACAACTGACGTGATGCCTTTTATTAGGCCAACTGGATAAAGAGGAAATGATTGCAACAAGTTTTAAAGCAGGGGTTCCCAAACTTGGCAACTTTAAGACTTGTGGACTTCAAGTCCCAGAATTCTCCAGCCAGCATAGCTGGCTAGATATTCTGGGAGTTGAAGTCCACAAGTCTTAAAGTTGCCAAGTTTGGGAACCCCTGCTTTAAAGTGTCATGATTTTACTAGGCAAGAGCTAGACATGATAAAGAAGGATTGGAAGAAAATGTAACTGGTGATCAGTCACCAAGAGTTGTGTGAATGCCTCTGGGGGCATGTTAAGCAGTCTGGTTTACAACCTGAGACTTTTCACTATTCCTTCTTTAATAATTTGCTGGTAAAAATCAAAGTCATATGAGAACAGATAATCATAGAATCATAGTGCTGGAAGGGGCCTTGGAAGTCTTCTAGTCCAACTCCCAAATTGGACTAGAGGAGGCAAGAATACTTATACCATCTTGGACAAATGGTTGTCCAATCTTTTCTTGAAAACCTCCAGTGACAAAGCACTCACAATTCCGAAAGGCAAGCTATTCCATTGATTAATTGTTCTCACTGTGAGGAAATCATCCTTATTTCCAGGTTGAATTTCCCTCTGATAAGGTCCCCTCCATTGCATCTTGTCCTGCAGTCCTTTACTTACTGGAACTGGAATTTTGGTGATTGAGCAAAGCAATCAGTAAATAAGATTGCAATCACATGACTGCTTCGCTCAACAACCACAATCCCAGCACTCCTGCTTGAAGTCAACAAGAGATTCCATGAAATAAGCAAAGGCAAAGGAAGTACCAGGGTGCCTCAGTGAATGTAGGGGAAGACCCTGAGAGGCTCTGCTCAGGAACTGAAAATCCTCCCTGCTGAAATCCAAGTAGGATTTTCAGCACTTGAGTAGAAAGACACTGGTAAATGTCTTATGCTGGGCTTCTTCCACCCACATGAAGCACCTCACAGTCATTCTTTTACTATGCTGCCTGAGTGAGATTCCCTGCTTGGATTTGAGCTTCCTCTCGTTGCTGGAAGCTGGTTGAAAGAGCCTGCATGCTGAAGGAGTTCAGCTCCCCTTCATGCACTGACTGGAACTCCTTCAGCAAGATGCAGAAACTGAGCTTTTTTCTACAACCTGCCAAAGAAGTTCAGCAAGCAATTCTTTCAGCCATCTCCTAGAGATGAGCTGGATTCCTCTTGGTATGAAGCAATAGCTTGAAACTATCGGCTTTTGGGGGAAACTTCGCCAGTTTCCCCCAAAAGCTGATAGTTTAGAAGATTGAAAATGGCAATGACATGATTGAGGGACACTTTGCAACTGGATGTGTCAACAGTTGAAAAGCACCCAGATCATGATCACGTGACCGTGGGAGTGATGGTGCAGTATTTTCAGTGCCTGGAAGCCGTGCGGATCTGGATGGGAAGTAACGGACTTAGGCTCAACCTGACCTGAGTGGCTGTGGTTTCCGGCTGCCCGATTCAACCAGCTCACTCCATCGCTGGCCATAGGGGGCGAACATCTTGCCCCTGTGGATGGGGCGCGCAATTTGGGTGTCCTCCTGGATTCCCGGCTGTCCATGGAAGATCAAGTGACAGCTGTGGCCAGGAGGGCGTTTTACCAGGTTCGCCTGGTTCGCCAATTGCGCCCCCTATTGAATCGGGACGCCCTGCGCACAGTCACTCATGCGCTCGTGACATCCCGACTGGACTATTGTAACTCTCTCTACATGGGGCTCCCCTTGAGGTGCACCCAGAGACTTCAGCTAGTCCAGAACGCAGCCGCGCGAGCAATTATGGGAACCGCTAGGTTTACCCATGTAACACCGCTCTTGCGCGAGCTGCACTGGCTACCTGTCGTCTTCCGGGTGCGCTTCAAGGTGTTAACTATCATCTTTAAAGCGCTCCATGGCTCGGGACCTAGCAATCTGCGGGATCGGATCCTGCCTCATACATACTCACGGCTGATTCGCTCCCACAGAGAGGGACTTCTCCGGGTGCCGTCCACTAGACATTGTCAGCGGGCGACACCCAGGGGAAGGGCTATCTCTGTGGCGGGCCCGGCCCTCTGGAACGACCTTCCCCCCGATATCAGGACGACCACGGACCTCCGCTCCTTCCGTCTTAAATTAAAAACTCACTTTTTCTGTCTGGCCGGCCTAGGATAAGTCTCTCTGTCTTTGGGGTTTTTATTGGGAAATTAGTATTGCTTAGTTTTAATGGGGAAGTTTTAGCGCAGGTTATGTTTAATTTGCTTTTAGAATTGTTTGTATGTATTTATTGTTTTTATTCTACCTGTGCACCGCCCCGAGTCTCCGCGGGGAGAGGGTGCGGTTTTATAAATATTAAATATTATTATTATTATTAAATATTATTAAATAAAATATTATTTTGTGATGGCTAAAGTACTTTATGAGACATAAAGCACCCTTTCCAAGGTTGCTGTAATTCCATACCATCATAATTAAATGAATTAAGTCAAGAACTACCTGTACCTCTGTGAACAGATAAAATATCTCTAACACATTACTTTAGGAAGCCTTATCTGCTACCAGTAGTTATCTGCTATCTTTCACCAAGGTAAAGCCATATTAGTAGAAGCATCTATAACAAGTAAAACATCTCTGCATATGATCTTTAATGACATTCTTCATTTCCAATAGGTTTATCTTGATTTCTATAAGCAATATCTTGAAAGACATCGCAAGTTCAGAGGAGGAGGAATTTAACAGGGAAGCCAGAAAACTTCTGACTGTGAAGAGTTAGTGCAACTTTCATCTCAGACATAAAAGCCTCTCAACTGCATATTCAAATGGAGGAGAAGAGATGAAGGGAGGATTTAAAAATAGATATTTTTTTAGCAATCCATCAGCAAGACGGACTACTAGATCAACATCTAGTTCTTTGTGTGCACTTGATTTTAAGATAGAGACAATGGTTATAATTATAAGCTTTTCTTCGGTAACTACTTAAACATAATGATAAATTATTTGCAATTTATCTCCAACTTGCTTTGTTTTACAAATTAGTCTACAATAATTAAAGCAGTTGATTAGCTCAGATACAGAAAAATTAATGTGACCAGGATACACTCACACACACGCTATCTAGACTGAAAAGTGAACTAGCGAGGGTCAATAAGTCATTTGTATCAGTAAAATAAACACATATTTGAGTTTTGCATGTTCATAAATCTAATTAATACACAGAGACAGCAAACAATTTGGGACTACAACTTTCATAATTCTTCATATTGCCAAAGCTAATGGTACTTATATTTCCATACATGTGTTGGTGATCAGGTTTTCTACTTTGTTCTAATAGATGTACACTTTACACTAACATTCATTTACTGAACATTTTTACTAAGCATCAACCCTATTAAGTCTGATGGGATTTTATTTTAGAGCACCTTCTAATTAAATGGATGTAATATTCTTTATGCATCAAACATTAAATGCTTGATACACAACATTCTGAAATAACTACTGAATTCTTGTTGTAATTCTAGATAATCTGGCGAAAAATAAAAGAAACCCAGAAAAAAAATAGCATTGTGGTTTTATTCATGAAAGTGACCTTATGCATTATAAATTTTAGGCATTCAACTGATAAGATCCAGTTCCTGACACCTACTTAACAGGTTGCACATTACAACACATTAGTCACTCCATATAATGATTTTGAACATCTCGTGCAGCTTTTTAGGACACAACCTATGATTGTAATACTATATAATAATTTACATTTTTCCATTTTGGAATAATGTATAACAATAACTATTGATAGCTCCAATCATGAGTTCTAGATTGTGTTTAACATGATGGAACATAACATCAGGTTAAAACACACAATTAAATACATTTTTTGGTAAATGCCCACAATTAATATCAGCCCAAACCACGTATGAATAAAAATCTGTTTAAAACATTCTGTAGAATGTAAGAAGAAAAGGCGTATTATATATACATACATACATACACACATACATACATACATTCATACTGCGTACTTACTGAACTCTTTCTGCACAGGGTCACTATCTCCCTTAGACAATGAAGTGACAAAGACAACGAGGTTACTGCTCCTAGCTTTTCCATTATTCACCCACAAAATGAGAATAAAAAATTGGATTTTAACCTTTAACAGTTTACAATAGAATATAGACTATAATATTCTTTATTGGCCAAGTGTGATTGGACAGACAAATATTAATATTGCATTCATTTTTATTTGTGCTGTAAGCAATAATCAGAGTGAGAAAATGCTGATGATCCAAACATGTCTAGAGTGCATATATCTGCTAAGAGCAGCACTTCACTTATAGGACAGCAGGCAGCTTTTTCCAGATATATGATACACCTTGAAAATGACACCAGGCAGAAGAAAAGGTGAGGCTCATATTTTACAGTAAGGAGCTGTTTTTACAAACCTCCATTTAGTGAATCATACCCACATCCAATTTATTTTCAAGGCATTCTGAAAAGGATTCTAAAAGAAGATAAACACCCTCCAGGTGTTTCAAATACAGGACTCGCCATTCCTACTAAAGAGTGACCTATAGAGAGTTGCAATCATAAGTCCATTACTGTACCAATATGTGGTAATAAAAGATTTGTTTGGAGTAAAGATTTATCCGAGATCAGAAAATGTTGCCTTCACTGCCCTAAAGCATATAACACAACCTTATATAATTACACCTGAAATTAATTTTAAATCAAATGGCATCTTCTCTAATTATCCAACTTCTGAATGCCTTAATATAGTTGTGGTGATGTAGTTGTGGTTTTCACGATGTCATATAAGGGGACACACTGGATGTACAGATCATTTATTGAAGGAACATATATACTGTATTGAGCTAAACAAATAAAGTATCAACACATAGAACACATATTAGAAATCTACTCTTTGTGGAGGGTATAATAACAGAATCTTGAATCTTGAGAGCATCTCTTGGCCTTCTCTTATATTTCTTTTTCATTCATTCCTCCCTTTAAGGGTTAAGCTGATATTATCTAATGCTGCTGAATTCTTCTTTAAGACAGTCTATATATTCTTCTGCATCATACAAATCAGTGTCACCCTTCTAACAAATGCAAATGTTTGTATTAATTGATTCAAGTGTTGAACAAATAATTTGGTAATGTCTATAATAGGTCAGAATCCAATGATGGCCACAAAGGAGGGAAAATCTGAGCTCTGCCCCTAACTTTGATCCTGTGATGTTTGTTATAGGGATGAGGATCAGCATCTTAGGGAACCTCATATTTCCTTGCTTTTCTTCTCTATGTTATTTTTTAGGTGTGATAAACATCTGAAGAATACCAGCTTTCAAGAACGTAGTCTGTATATTCCACAAACACAAAATACCTCTTAAATTTAGGTAAAGAAAGGTTTAAAAAAGTGGATGTGAAAGAAGTACTCTGCCATGTTTTTTTTTAATCCATTGTTCTTTTATGATTTTTTTTTGTTTCTGAAGTAGCTCATATCTCTTGAAAATGTACCTGAATTTAGTATGTTACCTCATTATTTACTATTTATCTTAAATTATTCTATAATTGTGGAAAAACTAGAATCAGTTATAAATACGTATTATCCTACTTTATTCACAGTAAATATTCTTTCAACAGTATTATCTGCAGTGGAGAAATTATTTGAGAGAGAAGAAATTCTGCTAAAGACATCTACATAAAAAAATTCAATCATTTCCTTAATTTTATACTGATGCATATTTTCAAAATGCTTCGTATATATGCATTAATACACATCACAGGTGCTAACCTGTGCAGTCAGGGAAATATTAGAGGCCTTGTTTGGAAATAACACATTTATTCCTAACAGGACATTGTTAAATTGTGTGTTATGTTGACAGTGCCAGAAGCAAATGCAAGAATAGCAGTATTAGGTATGGGCCAATGAACAAAGAAAAAGGAGAAAAGCCAGAGCAAGTTGCGGAACTTAATCTTAGAAGTCGACTGCATAAAATTATGTAATGACTGTTCGCCTTCATAATTCCAGTTGGGGTATAAGATACCACCATAAAAGTTGAAGTTAATTAAATTAATTTATTATACAAATGAAGAAATGTTCTCTACAAAATGCCACAGCATTGGTGACATTATGAAGCAACAAACACAAGGCTCAATGTTTTATGAAACAGGGTCTACTTATACATCATGATAACATTTGCAAGATGGATACCTTTCTAAGAAACAAAATTGCTACAGAATTTATAATTAAGGTTCACATGTGCTTTATACATTGGCTAACTGTTAGTAAAGCAATCTCAAATTATTATGACAATTTAATATTCTCTCGTCAACCAGAGAATTCAGACTGTTGACTGCCACTAAACAAGTGATGTTAATAGAGAACTGCCAATTTGAGGGAATGTCCATGAACATACTGTGTTACATAAGGTTTCTAATTCTAATTGATGGGTGGATGTTCAAAACACAGATAGAAATAGATGAGTACATATAATCTGATTCTGTTTTTCATTGCCTGTCCTTATACTTAAGGAAAAAATGTCCTTGGATACATCTAGAAAGGAGAGTTTAGAAAAATAAATTTGGAACATCAATATACATCTCAATGAATAAGATTCATGTGAAAAGAAATGAAACAAAGGTGTCAGATATACATGTATAGTATATTTTATTTCCATTTTACTATGTGAAGTATTTTATTTTATTAAAATGAAACTTGGGAATTTTATTACTGCCCACTTAATTTACATAATTAATTATTCCAGAATGTTCAGAAGGAATGGAGATCCCCTAGGCAACAGAAGCAAAAACGTAAAAATCAATCTATTCCTTAAATGAAGTTCTAATATGAAATATTAGGACATATGTTCTGAATTCTGCAGAGGCTATACCTAAGTGATTTTCCACAGCAGCATAGCCTTTGTGTGGGACAGAATGTCGGTGGGTGTAGTCTATGGTTCAAGTGTGGTATCTGCAGCTGGAAAAAGCAACTATGGAACATTCAATACTAAAGCCATTCCTAATCATCACTAATTCTTGGCAGTAAGATGAATGTTTCAGCTGCTCTTTTATTCTTCTGATATTTACAAGACTCAAATACATACCTCACAGGAAGAAAATATGCTTTGCATACAATTGCTTTCTAAATTCACTCCTGCCACCTATTTTCCATCTAGAAAAGTTTTTGGGAGAAATGTTCTGCCTAAATTTAGAAGTGCCAAGGGAAGTTTTATAGGAAACAGTCAGCAAAGACTTTTTGACACCGGCTATCAGTCAAAATCCCCTAGAGCCAAACTTAAATGTTTCCTTAAAAGTAAGGTTACTCCTCGATGAAGTTGTTTTAACCTGAATAACTAGTTATTCAGGAGGAAACCTTCTTCGTTGAGTAGGAACCTTTCTTGACACAATCAAACTAGACTGAACTGAAGTTGCCAACATTTTACTGGAATAATTCCATTACTTTTAAAGCAGGCCTGACAAACTAGAATTCTGCAACATCTTCCACAATAAAAATTCTATGCAGATATATCTCCATTTTATTTCTACCAGTTATGCACCAGAAATGCAAAATTAAATTAAATTATTTCACATTGCATGTTATGTTCAAAAATTACACTTGCTGTTTTGTTAATTTAGAATTATAGCAAACACTTCTTTTAGGAGCTCAAACAACAAACACAGAAGTTCTTCCATTTTCCCCTGCAACATCAACCTTTTAATTATTTTTGGAAACAGACAATATTTTTTTTCTAAAATGGGGGACTGAATTTTTATTCTATAAATCTACAGAGAAATCTAAAAGTCACTAAATTAAAAGAATTGCTTCAGACTAGCATCATCTATTTCAACAGCACTTCAACATGCAAAATAACTCTTAAACTGTACTTCATTAGGTAGTGAACCCTAATGTTTAACATTATTCTCCTCCACTGCTTTCCTAGTAAAATTTCAAGTTAGATATTTCAAGTTACACTTTAAAGATAGGCAACTTCTGAACTGAAACTGTACTGCATTTCAACCATTCTTAAGATCTTCGCTAAACAGATTCTTCACTTTCACAGCAACATTCGGAAAAGACCTCAGGAGTAGCACCTTTAATTAAAAACAAAAAAGATTGCCCATAAGGTATCTTTTAATTATACTGCACATAACAAGCAAGTAAGGAATAGACTAAAAGTCACCATGGACAACAAATCTGAGTGCTTCCCCCCCCCCCCTTATTTTCCCAAGGTCTTTCAGTCTAAACTTGTAGAGTACATATGAATCAAATTACCTTTTTCTTTTACCATGACAGAAAAAAAGGTCAGCAGCAGCAGCGAAAAGGCAGAAGTTCAACTGAAATGTTTTTCAAACACGGACATACATACACACATATGTATGAACACGTTTCTTCTTTTCCAGCAGCAATGAACAAAATAAATGCCCAGAAGGCTGGCTGTTCCAGAGAGCTGTGTATTATTTCTCCCACCAGATCTGATGTAATCAAAATGCTTGGTGTCGTCTTTCTCTTTTTTAACTCTCACCACTTTGCTTTTCCCTTCTGCGTCTCTTTTATTTGTTCTAACAACACTTCAATCCCAGAGCATGAACTCTGCTCCCTCTGAATGGGAGGGAACAGCAACAGCCACTGATTAAGGAAGGAGAAATTTCACCATATCTAATCCAGTCCTTGGCATTACCTTCTGACAGCTAGTAAACTAGGACTCCCTCAAGTGACAGATTTCAGAAATGTCATGGGAACTGCTTCTAGGGACAACAGGGACAGGAGAGATTTATATTAGAGTGAGCAGGCACGTGCTCTTATTGATCTTTCCTGCAGTCAAACTAAGGGAGAAGAAAATCTGTCATAAATACACAAGGCATATCAAGAATCTTTTGTACATTTTTTGCTTTCATCAAATACAAAACAGAAAAAAATACAAAAGGTTATGCAAATATAACCAAATCAGAGAGACCAGGATAGATCTATTTCGAAAACAATTACATATATATATATGTACACATACACACACACACACACACACACATACTCATGAATACATATGTGAAAATAAAAATTATGTATAAGCATTTCAATTAATGGTAGCATCTTTCACTGTAATCTTTCATAGCTAATGTAGGTCAATAAGTGATTCTTTGATAAATTATTAAAAACTTCAACTCTGTAGACTGTACTTCACCTGGAGCTGTATTCTTCAGCATCGAGAGGATACATGTACAGTATCAACTACTTGTACATGTATCCTCTCGATGCTGAAGAATACAGCTCCAGGTGAAGTACAATCTTCTTTGTCCAAATACATTACTGTATCAATTTCAATACAATGGGAAATATAGTTCAAGATAGTCTTTTTAAAGCATCTGCATCTTTGTTCATTGCTTTAAGAGATGGTTAATTTAGGGAAAGCAACTGGTGATAAAGAGCTTTCAAAGAATGTACAGAGAACTCTCATGATAGTCACAGATTTTCCCCTAAAAAGCTTGATTTCTGGCACTACAGTCATCTGGTAAGTGATCATAGCCATTTGTTTGATAGAGGGACAGATGGCTGGTACATTTCAGAAAGCTGAGAATGTACAATCATTGTTAAATTTTATTTGCTGCAAATATTTTCAAGATTGTTGTATTTCTTTAAAAAAAAACATACTACTAGGTATGACAAAGATAAAGCCATCTGGACTTTCTTCTTTCTTTAGTCATCTAATTCTGCAATTGATAAAGATGAGTCAGGAGGGAAACATGCATAAGAAAATGTTGGTATTATTTCTTAACCAGTAGTTCAGCTTCTACAGTCACTCATAGTTAAGTAGCAGAATCACAGCCCCAAAGAACTGACATTCCAGTTCTTGTGGCTGATTAAATTACTAAAAATAGTTCTAGGGCCTCACAGCATGATAATAGGTTGAACTGTTGTGCACTTAGAATGCTGACCTGCCTTAGATATAGCAATAAACAACAGCTAATTTATTATTTATTCTATTTAAAGTATTTATATGCTGCCCACCCAGAAATACAAATAAAATAAAGTGTATTGAAAAAATAAATCCTGGAATACTATTAAAAGGTTATAAAAAAATAAAAATGAAATATTAAAGCAATGAAAATTAATATAATTAAAATGCACAAATAGGCAAATAAGTTCCATCTTAGCTTACAATAAGGAATAAATTAGCTTTAATTCTGATATCTTGTTCCATAATATTGGCTCAAATAAGGAGAAAACTGGCTGTTGTGGAATGTAAATGCAACAAGACCATGAAAAGGTGCCCTTTGGTGATATATCAATGTGAAGTAGACTATATGGAAGTAGAATACCTGCAAGTTGCCTGATCCTAACCTAAAATACTTCATATCAATGTTTACACATTGATACTGAATGTAACAGACAATCAACAGAGCTAATCCAGAACAAGACAAACAAGGATCTTTCAGAAGGTGTCACTTATCTTATTACCTTGCTACTTGCATTCTAAACTAGTTATCTTCAGAAGCCACCACTGAAGAGGTCATGATTATCATCCAACTCTGAGGTACCTGTGTAGGAATCACTGAAACCAGGTCCTTCTCCTCCAAAGTAAGGGCACAGCTGGTTTGTTAACTGAAGCTGATAAAGGTTTCCTTTGAGACGATCTACCCAACTTTCTACCATCAATGCTGCATCCTGGACCCCAAAAGAGCAAAATCTTCAGGCTAGCTATCCTGTTTTTCTCTCTTTAGTAATGGTTTTAGATTTTTGTTTTCGATTTAAATTGAACGGTTTAATATTGAACCCCTAAGATTAGGTATTTTACATGAAGTTGGGTCATATTAACTAACTGCAGTTTTCTTAGTTCAATGATAGCACTGAACATTCAATGAGTCTTAACTGAAATAAAGGCTTCTAATTTATTCTAGGCATTCTATAAGGAATACATAATAATTAGCCAAAGTTTACTATGACATACAAATCGGGCCACTGTTATTTGCCATTTTTATTCTAAGCTAATGAAAGAGGTCTATTACTTGGTTTTTAACATATTTTCCCAAACTGCCATCATATTCCCTTTTATATCTCACCTCCTATTCTTGTACATTAAAAAAAAACAGCCTTGATTGCAATGTTCTTATTTGAAATGTTTCCCTCAGTAGAAATTATTTTCCATTCCAAACGTTTCTGACGTGTAACAGCAACTGCTGAAGACTGGGACATTAGGTCATCAAATGGCCATGTCCCCTTTTTGACATGTGATCAGGATTAACACTGTTGTGTTTCATCTCTTTTCCTGTTTCAGGCATTCTCTATAGCAGCCAACTGGAGAGATGAGCAAATAAGACTGTACTATCCACATAACTTACAAATGAAAAAAGATTTATTAGATTTGGGACATTAAGTTCCAAGAAAGAATCCCTTAGTACATGATAAAAGCATTGCAGAATGATAGCTTAAATAAAACTGATGAGGAAAGTCCAAGATTATTTATTTATTTATTTATTTATTTATTTGTTTGTTTGTTTGTTTATTTATTTATTTATTTATTTATTTATTTATATATATCCCGCACCTATCTCCGGATTGGACTCAGGGAAGGAATAAAATGTAAAAAACAATACAGGATATTAAAAATAAATTACATTAAATTGCACCCGTGCTAAAATTGCCAATTAAGACCCATTTCTAAAATAAGATTAAAATTTAAAGCTATGCCAGACCGGCCTCGTGAAAGAGATATGTTTTTAGAGCCCGGCGGAAGAGGCACAGGTCCGTGATCGTGCGGAAGTCGGGTGGTAGGCCATTCCAGAGGGCAGGAGCTGCTACAGAGAAGGCTCTCACTCTGGGGGCCGCCAGCCGGCATTGTCCAGCAGACGGCACCCTGATGAGGCCCACCCTGTGAGAGAGGACAGGTCTAAGTGAGGTATATGGTAGAAGGCGGTCCCGCAGATAACCAGGTCCCATGCCATGGAGCGCTTTGAAGGTGGTCACTAACACCTTGAAGCACACCCGGAAGGCCACAGGCAGCCAGTGCAGCTCACGCAGGAGAGGTGTTATATGGGAGTATCTCAGCACTCCCAAAATCCCCAGCGCGGCTGCGTTCTGGACTAGCTGGAGCCTCCGGGCGCACCTCAGGGGGAGCCCCATGTAGAGAGTGTTACAGTAGTAGATGTATGTGTGCATGGAAAATCCAGGTGCAGGGATCCGACCTGTACAGCCAGGGTGCAGTATCTTTTTCTCTAATACCAAAGGTGGGTTACTGCAGGCATGGCCTGGTACGGGCATATCAGTAGTGGCCCAGAGCAGCTGAGAGAGTACTGGTATGGTGGCTCTTTTGGCCCACCCACCCATGCTCTATACCTGTTTTTATGGAAAATGGCAAAGAGCACAGTGCGGTGCCTGCGCGAGCCCCAACAATCAGTTGAAGGTTGTCGCAAAGGAGGTGGATAGCAGATGCGCACACAGCGCACGTCAGGTGCATGCACAAACAGAACACGTGAGCACCTGATCAGTGTACCAGTAGTGACAGTAAGAGCAACCCATCACTGTCTAATACCAATGCATGTGATCCCTAAGCCATTTTTAAGAATAGTAAGGAAACCAACCAGACATAATTAAACAAGACTCTTTCCATATTTGTATTTTACAAAACAAGAGAAAGTCAGAATCTATCATTGGAAATTCTCAATCATCCAGGTTGTCCCAAAGGTGCTTTTCCAAAGGCAACTTGACTTTCTTGGTTTTTTCCTTGAAAATGTTTAGTTTCTCATACAAGAAGCTTCTTCAGTTGTGACTGAATGGTGGAGAATAGAAGGATTTATATTCTTATCATGATCTGCTGAATCCCATTAATTATGACTTCTATTTATGAGCATTCCAATACTTTTTCTATTTGTATATAGAGGCTTTTCATTCATTTCATTCATGATTCATTTGTACCGAGAAGCATGTTGTGATTTTTGTAAGGAACATCAGTGCCCAATTAAAACATGAATGCTTATATATTTTTAATTTTATGATCTGCTTCAGAAAAAGAAAAACTTTTACTAGAGCTTAACAGTTGGTATTTTTACAGACTTGCTAAGGTATTTTTGTTCTTATCAATACAGAAGTGGTTTTACCCCTTTCTTCTTCTAGAACGTTTTTCAGCTGCACTTTCTGCCCTGCAAAGTTCCCCTATCCAAGAACTGATTAGATCCAAACTTGTTAGTGCCTGAACTTCTACTGAACCCATCTCTAGCACTGTTTCTCAACTTTAAACTGATTCACAGAATTCTGGCTGGAGAATTCAGAAAACGGAGTCCACCAAGATTAAAATTGAGAAACTCTGGTTTACAGCGTTGCCAAGAGAATTGTTCCATTTGATATTTAGTTCCATTTCCCATCCTATTTAGACAATTAGTGAAATACCTTGTCCTCAAATATAGTCTTGCAATGATGTAACGAAAACTGAAGTACATCCTTATTCCTTTCTGTCTGTTGTCTCTTCAATTCTAAGTAGTTCCAGTTTCAAATGGAGAGAGGAAGGGGGGAGGGAGGGGGAGAGGGAGAGAGTTGTAAGGTTGAAATAGATTGTAGAATTAATTATGGGCCACTGACTTTTGGAAGAAGCAAGAAAAAGACATGCAACTAATCTATACAGTGTATGACAGATGATTTGTCTTTGAACTGGAAGTCTGAAATGATTAAGGAGGCTGGCTGAAAAACTGGCAGTTTATAAGTTTTAATCATCCAAAAAGGAAATCTCCCATATTGAGTTACATGCCACACTTAGTAGTGATATATTTAATCCTCTCCAATCACAGAGGAAGTATTTACTTCTGGTCATCTTCTCTTCAGAGGAGTCTTGTAACTATTATTGTAAAACTTTGGCCCACCAACAGTCTCATAACAGTTACTGAACTATATGGTGAAGTACATTCTTTCAATTAAGGAAATACATAAAAAAGGAGGGAGGTCAATATTGCCTACATTTTTAAAAATATTTTTAGTACATAGCATGGTCTGTTGGTGCCAGGGGTGGGTTCCTGCCAGTTCTAACCTCTTCTATAGAAGAGGTTCCACAAATCTACAGTGCCGTTTAGAACCGGTTCCAGCTCCCTCCCCCCGCCCCTCCATACATCATCAAGATGAAGAGCGAGAGGAGGAATTCTGGGAGTTGAAGTCCACAAGTCTTAAAGCTGTCAAAAAGCTGGGTTTTTTTTTTCTAAAGGGTTAGGAGTACAAGGGTCTTGTAACTTGACAGCTTTAAGACTTGCACACTTCAATGCCAGAGTTTCTGAGCCAACATTTTGGTCTAAGCAAGAGCGTTGTTAACTGAGTTTCACCACATTTTTCATGTTGGCCATGCCCACCCAGTCACATGGCTGGTAAGCCACTCCCACTCGGTCACATGGCTGGCAAGCCACTCTCACGTGGTCACATGGCTGGCAAAACACTCCCACTCGGTCACATGGCTGGCAAGCCACTCCCACAAAGCCGGCCACACCTACAAAAGAGGTTCTAAAATTTTTTGAAACCCGCTGGTTGGTGCATATATGAATTTCAGGACAGCCCATGTATTGCAGGATTTAGTCTACATTCTAATTCACTATATATTATATCATCATAAAAGACTACATTTTGCATTGTGGTTCAGAGCTTAAACTTGCCAAAACGATGAAATAAAAGGGCTTTCATTGAAAGACAATGATTATTATTTTCTTTGTTTCAGAGATAGTTTGTATGTCTTACAACCAGTTTGAAGAAGATAGCAAATCCATTTTATCCATCCTACACTGACTCATAAGAACATTATTTGAACCTTTATTGCATTTTCTTTTTCCCCACAGAAGACAAACTCCAGACCTGATGACAGTTGATAATATCAGAAATATTATCCTATTGCCTACTGTTCAAACTAAAATGTACACCCTTTACTTTTGGGCTGTGTATTTAAAACCAGGCTCTTTCAAATCTTTCCAAATGTGATGTGCTACTGGAATGACAGACCAAGAGGCTTCCTTGAACTGTCATGCCATAGAGCACGATTCCCAAGCTGGGAGAGATGGCAGACCAAAGAGACAGATACTCAAAGAATTGACTGGCTTTAAGGAGATTGTATAATACAGTTAAGACAGACATCGTACCTTAGAACGCCCTAACTCACTGGTATCAAACTAGCGGTGTCACATTGCCATATTGTGACATTTTTACTTTTGTGGAGGTGGGGTCACGTGGCCTACAAGTGATGCATCAGGCCTGCGGGCCGTCAGTTTGACATCCCTGCCCTAAATGATAACAGTGCAGTTGTCCTCCATGTAATTATTTTTTCTGCACCTACCAACTGTAACTTAACTTGCACATTGGAAAGTTGCACATTGTGGCTGGGGATAGATTTCTAAGCAATGTGTAACCTACAGCAAGCCTGTAATGTTATTTTATACGTGGATTTAGCATTCCTTATGAAGAGTGCTAAACCTGTTGTTTAAAAATAGCCCACCTAACCTGCTGCTTGGCATAGCCCTCATAACCTGCCTGTCAGCAGAAACTCCAAGCCGAATTGACCTAGAAATCTAGAAGTACAAGGGGAGAGCCTGCTTGAAAGATACAAACTCTCTAACTGCCAAAGCTAATGTCTCTGGAAGATACGCCATAGATCACAGTGGAAGTGACATATTGTAGATAAGATAAAAACATGGTGAAGGCACAGAAAGAGAAAGAGAAAGATTGCCTGGCACGTCTATACGTTGGTTGGATGCAAGTGAGAGAAATCTTTCTAATCATGGAAGTGAGTTTTTAGGAAAAGGAAAATACAGGTAGTCCTTGATTTTTTGACTAGAATTGAGCTCAACATTTCTGTTATTAAGTGAGACATTTGTTAAGTGAATTTTTCACCATTTGCCAATCTTCCTTGCTAAAGTTGTTAAGAGAATCACTGCAGCTTATAAATTAGTAACCCAGTTTTTAAGGGAACCTGGCTTCCCCATTGATTTTGCCTCTCAGAAAGTTGCAAAAGGTGATCACATGACCTTGAAACACAGCAACAGTCACAAGTATGAGGCAACTGCTAAGAATCAATTTTGAAGGCATGATCATGGGGACACTTCAATGGTCATAACTGTGAAAAATGATCATAAGTCACTTTTTCATTGCCGTTGTAACTTTGAACAGTCACCAAATAAACTGTTGTAAGTTGAGGGTTACCTGTAGTCTATTGATGGCACTAAGGAACTTCTAATTTACAAAACAGACTGCAAAGTTCTGAACTAAAAGTATAATAATTATGTCAAAAATGTTGTCTTTTGTAAAGGAATGTGGAGCTGACCTGGAGGATAAGGAAGGAATGAGTGAGCTCTTAGAGGAATCTACCAAAAAGATTACTTGGTCTTGAAAATGAGGAACATGCAAAAATGGAATTCAAAGTCAAACGGGGTTGCCCTGCAGCCAGAATACCAAGTTTATAAGAGAGACATTGAAAAGAATGGCACAAAAGTTAATCAGTAATAAGTTAAATTCTATTAATTTCATAGTAATTTCTGGGAGTGGGGGAATCTATGTGGATGCTACAGTTCAATTAGTTGCAAATCAAACCTAATATATTAGGACAGAATTTCTTAAAATTGGCTTAACACGTCTGCAAACTGTTATCGTTAACATCTGTGCTGTTGTGAAATCTTCAAAACAACTGAGAAATTGAAAGAGAAAGAGTCAGCTGTGGAATCTGAGAGAAGCATAAGAAAAGCAGCTGGTCACTTCACCTCATCATTCCTTTCTCCTAAAGATCAAATAAGTGCAAAAAGTTACAAAGGAAAGGAAAGAATACAGAAGGAAGGGAAAAGGATCTTCTTATGGGACTTGTGAAGAATAAATAAGACAGTAAAGTAGCCATTCTACTGTACAAAGGCATTTCTAACTCTAGCAGAAATAGGGATTGGACAATGCTGGATTTCAAAATCAAAATATTTTCAGACACTCTCTTCCATAAAAATGACTCAGAAATTATTATTACATTCAGAAAATGTAAACATAATTCCAAATTGAAACAAAGTAAGTTTAGGCTCTAAATTAGACCCATCTTTTATGAAGTAGGCCTTTCTCTTAGATGCAACACAGTATAATACAGTACAATATAGACCTTTTTTTTTTTTTTTTTTTAGAAACAGAACAGTTATTTATTGCTCCGCTGAGCAATCTCATCAATCTTCTTGGAAGAAAAATTCACAATTAACATCGGTTAATGGTTAGACTGGAGTGTCAAACACATGGCGTCACGTCATCATGTGACGTATCACAACTTTTTTTCCCTTTGCAAAAATGGGGGTGGGCATGGCTAGTGTGTGACACATTCGGCCTGTGGACTGCAAGTTTGACATCCCTGTGTTAGACGGTGCAAGAAAGGATTGCAAGTAAGTAGATTTAAAGCACTGTATTATGATCTGCATAAGCTGTTAGTACTTTTTAACCAAAAGAAACTAGTTTCTAAACCAATTTATTGAAAGTGTAATCCTATATACATTTGCCTAACAATCAATTACACAAATATATATTTGTACTATATTTACTATTGTTAAACTGAAGATATTTTAGGTTTATATTTCTGTACACTACTCTGTAACTATCTGTTTAGAAACTGAAAAGAGAAGAAAAGCAAGTTACAGAAAAACAATGTAAATTGGATATTAAAATCAAATTGCCAAGAGAAGAAACAAGAATCCAAAAGCAACAAGGACAAAAATTTGTCGACATTTGTAAATATATCAAAGATGGAAAAAGGACCAAGAAAAAAGTGTTCCAAACTCAAATTGGTATGTTAACATTTGGTAAGATATACTGTAACTAGTTTGAAAAAGATCAAACAGAAATGGAAGATATATATTGAAATTCTATACAGTAGAAACATCAACATCCAAGCAACATCACAAGATATTCCCAATTTAGAAGAATCTGTCCTACTAGAAGTTAAATCAGTACCTCAATCATTAACAAGTCAGGAAGCTACAGGAACTGGTGGATAAGTTCTTCCTTTTAGTAATATTTATCAACTAGTATTAGCAATCAAGAAATATGATGCAGATTAGTATTTTATAGAGTAGCAATGAAGTCCTGCTCTTTGTGGTTATAAACTCATTTCAGATGCTGAAATGAGTTTATAACCACAAAGAGCAGAATCGTGCAGCCAATATTTTTGTCTGTGAGAGACTTTATAGAAACAAAAGTCGCATTTTGAAGAAACGGAACAAAAAAACTATTAATGACTTTGATATTAGAAAAGACTTTTGAGAATACAATAGAAAACCAATAAAACAAAAAAGGAAGATCATTAAACATATCAACACAGAGTTCTCACTTGAAGCACAAATAAGAAGGCTGGTTATTATACTTCAGGCATTATGTAAAGACCTAACTCTTTGGAGAATGCTGGAAAAAGTGCAAGAAAAATGAAGACAATAACCAGCAGCAAGGTTGATTAATTCAATTACCGACATAAAAGGTGCACTATTGGAAGGCCTGATCAGGTTGGGGACAGATTATTATGGAAAAATCTATCCATGTGGTTGCTAAGAGTCAACACAAATTTGATAGCAAATGATGGAAGAAGTGTGAAATCAATGCAAACTAATTCAGGACAACTGTTGATAAGTATTTTGCATTTAAATTGAGGACAGTGAAAAATGATTAAATGGGATTTTATTTATACATTTGCCACCAATTTTCTTTGTATTCAACAGGTGTTTTTATCCTTTTCAATTCCTGTTTTACCATTTGGAAAACAGAGATAATGACTACTATTATAAAACACTTTAATCTTTTACAATGACAGAGATGAGTAATTTCAAGGCAAGAACTGTTCACCTGACCGCCTCCTTTATCTTGATACTGGCAGATATTACATTAATTCAAATGAGGGGAAAGCAGTGAATAAATCTTCTGCTCTAGAACAAGAATAGTTAGAGCTGATATCTACTTACCTGAAGAGGACAGGAATGTTATGTTTCTCATTATTTAAAATTATAATCATCCTGTAGTAGAAACGCAAAATATTTGAAAATCAAATTTCAACTCAGATGTTTGAAATGTATTTGATTATGCTACCCTTTCTGATCAAACTGAATGCTCAAAGCAGCTTATAATTCAAAACACTATGCACATACAAGTATAAACATACTATCTAAAGCTTGAGGAGTCCTGAAACAATTAATGGTGGACAACTAGAAATAAAGATACTACGACACAATCTTGTTTGTAATATAATTATTATATTGAAATGTATTACGCTTTTTTGTTGAACATAGTTCTCTTACTCTGTTTTCCATTTGGGAATATAGGAGGTCCTTTTCACAATATAAAATATTTAAACTAGCCTTTCCCAACAGAATTTTCCAGACATGCTAAGATAAAGATGTCAGAACTACCCACCATATACCGAGAATGCCAGTTTGGCAAAGACTAGTTTGGATGTTCTATTAATTCCACCCTTTCTATCAATAATTTGTGCTCATTCACACTCTTAACTGGTTAGCAAATGACCCCCAAATATAAAATAGAATTACATCCCCTCACTTACCTGAACTTTCCAATTGTTCAAACAACCATTCATAAAAATAGTAGCCCTCTGGTTTCAATTGATTCTTTGTCTTTTTTGGCTTAGCAATATCCCACTCCTCTATAAGAGACATATTTTGGATAGAATTTTTGTGTTTCATCTGCTTAGACACCAATTTCTGTTTTTTCCCTGTTCCACAGAGCTTCCCAAAGCCCTTTAAAATGGGAAAAGATGGCATCTATGGCATCTATATATAGTGATGAGCAAAGAAAGTCAACCTTAGTGAGAAAGAGAGAAATCATATGAACTTTTCCATCTATCCTTCTATCATGTTATACTCATACATCACTTCTTCTCTTCCTCAACCATAAAGTAGATTAAGGAAGAAGTATTTTTAGAACTGATCTTTGGAAGATTATGAGAAGCACACTGAATAAAGCGATAGCTAAAAACACTATTAAAACCACCTATGATATGCTATGCTATACATACATGTGAAGTAAAAGCTATTACTATGGTGCAATCGTTAGTATCTTCAGAAAAAAAACCTGAACATAATTAAAAGTTAGTTTTGGAAAACAAAGTTTAATAAAGATGCAATAATCTTATTGTGAAAGAAAGAATGTAAGTCTGCATATTTACATGTACATTTAGTTTATCCTAACCTACTTTAATCCAATTTACTTTCTAGTTATTTGCAGAAATATATACAGGTGAAACTTGAAAAATTAGAATATCGTGCAAAAGTTCATTTATTTCAGTAATGCAACTTAAAAAGGTGAAACTAATATATGAGATAGACTCATTACATGGAAAGCGAGATAGTTCAAGCCGTGATTTGGCATAATTGTGATAATTATGGCTTACAGCTCATGAAAACCCCAAATACACAATCTCAGAAAATTAGAATATTGTGAAAAGGTGCAATATTCTAGGCTTAAAGTGTACCACTCTAATCAGCTAATTAAGCCATAACACTTGCAAAGGGTTCCTGAGCCATTAAATGGTCTCTGAGTCTGGTTCAGTAGGAATCACAATCATGGGAAAGACTGCTGACCAGACAGTTGTGCAGAAAACCATTGTTGACACCCTCCATAAGGAGGAAAAGCCTCAAAAGGTAATTGCAAAAGAAGATGGATGTTCCCAAAGTGCTGTATCAAACACATTAATAGAAAGTTATGTGGAAGGGAAAAGTGTGGAAGAAAAAGGTGCACAAGCAGCAGGGATGACCGCAGCCTGGAGAGGATTGTCAAGAAAAGGTCATTCAAAAGTGTTGGGGACTTTCACAAGGAGTGAACTGAGGCTGGAGTCAGTGCATCAAGAGCCACCACACACAGATGGATCCTGGACATGGGCTTCAAATGTTGTATGCCTCTTGTCAAGCCCTCCTGAACAATAAACAATGTCAGAAGTGTCTTGCCTGGGCTAAAGAAAAACAGACCTGGTCTGTTGCTCAGTGGTCCAAAGTCCTCTGTTTTGATGAGAGCAACTTTTGCATTTCATTTGGAAACCAAGGACCCAGAGTATGGAGGAAGAATAGAGAGGCACACACTGCAATATGCTTGAAGTGTGAAGTTTCCACAGTCTGTGTTGATTTGGGGAGCCATGTTATCTGGTGTTGGTCCACTTTGCTTCATTAAGTCCAGGGTCAACGCAGCCATTTAGCAGGAGATTTTGGAGCACTTTATGCTTCCTTCCGCAGACAAGCTTTATGGGGATGCTGACTTAATTTTCCAGCAGGACTTGACACATGCCCACACTGCCAAAAGCACCAAAAACCTGGTTAAGTGACCATGGGATTACTGCTTGATTGGCCAGCAAACTCGCCTGACCTGAACCCCATAGAGAATCTTGCCAAGATGAGAGACATGAGAACAATGCAGAAGAACTGCCTGAAGAACAGGCTGCTATTGAAGTATCCTGGTCTTCCATAACACCTCAGCAGTGCCACAGGCCGATAGCTTACATGTCACACTGCATTGTGGCAGTAACTGCTGCAAAAGGGGACCAAACCAAGTACTTAGTACATATGCAGGCTTATACTTTTCAGAGGTCCGATATTGTTCTATGTACAATCCTTGTTTTATTGATTGCATGTAATATTCTAATTTTCTGAGATTGTGGATTTGGGGTTTTCATGAGCTGTAAGCCATAATCATCACAATTATGCCAAATCACAGCTTGAACTATCTTGCTTTGCATATAATGAGTCTATCTCATGTATTAGTTTCACATTTTAAATTGCATTACTGAAATAATTGAACTTCTGCACAATATTCTAATTTTTTAAGTTTCACCTGTATATATGAAGAGGATGAGAGCCTCTGCTACAATTTCATTTATTGCTATAACATATCAAATAATCTCTGTCTAATAGGACTGGTACATGAAATGCATTTAAGGGGAATCAGATTCAAACCTATGATTGCTCATGTGCTCCATCTATGGCAATCATTCAAACTGCTTTTAAATTGACTAAGGCCATTACATTTGGACTGCAAAAATCTTATAGTTGGCAGAAAAGAAAGGGGGGGAGGACTTCTTTGATGTCATTCAGTTACGTGAGAACTTATTCAATCAAAACATAAGGGCACTCATATTGTGAAATATATACTGCTGCATCGTGCAACAATATAATCTAATTTCAACCACATGTATCCCAGATGAACCACCTGTTTCACTTATGTATACTCCAAATGGATAGAATATAAATTGTATAGGGCAAACAGTTTTCTTTAAAAATACTTAGGTATGTTTACTAGAAATTGTAGCATGTTTTATATATTGATTTAGATCTGCAGGTAGTCCTTGACTTGCAACTATAATTCAGCTGAAAATTTCAATTATTAAGACAGTTGTTAATTGAATATAATTTACCTTTGGTAAAATGAGCGGGGTACAAGTTTGATAAATAAATACATAAAATTCTTTCCTCCTCCTATTTTCCTTGCAACAAAACCCTGTGAGGTAGTTTGGCCCAAGATAGATTGAGTGGCCCAAACTCACCCAATGCTTTCAGGCTCACAATCTCCTGGGTTCTAACCTTGTGTCTTAATCACTAAACCAGTGATGGCTAACCTTTTTTGGCTTGCGTGCCAAAAGAGGGGGGAATGCAGGGGGGTTGTGCGTGGGCGTGCCATACCCATAATGCTATGTGCGCAACCCCCTGCTTTTGGCATGCTTTTTTCACCCTCCCCAGGCTCCAGAGGCTTTCTAGGAGTCTGGGGAGGGTGAAAACAGCCTTCCCTCCCCACCTCCAG
The DNA here is from genome assembly GCA_039707465.1 of Rhabdophis nuchalis. NCBI lineage: Eukaryota > Metazoa > Chordata > Lepidosauria > Squamata > Natricidae > Rhabdophis > Rhabdophis nuchalis. The sequence goes on from CM077645.1 coordinate 61,983,662, forward strand.
AGCAATGGTGGGTATCAAATTTTTTAGAACCTACTCTGTAGGTGTGGCCTATTTTGTGGGCATGGCTTGGCAGTCATGTGACAGGGTGGGAGTGGCCACCTTTTAAAATGTGGTGAAACTCATTTAACAATGCTCTTGCTTAGCAACCAAAATTTTGGACTCAATTGTGATCATAAATTCTTTCTTTCTTTCTTTCTTTCTTTCTTTCTTTCTTTCTTTCTTTCTTTCTTTCTTTCTTTCTTTCTTTCTTCCTTCCTTCCTTCCCTTTCCGTTGGGTCACTGGCAGCGGCGGGCCAGATTTACGTCCAGGTACGCCGGTGGAACCCCCGCACCGGTTCTCTAAATTTCACCAACCGGCTCTCGCGAGTAGGTGCGAGCCTGCAGAAACCCACCACTGTTCCAGAGGCTTCAGGAGCTTCCCTGAAGTGTCCAGAGGGTGAAAAACGGCCTCAAAAGAAGGTCTAAATCAGCTGGCCAGCGCACACATGCGCAATGCAGCTGACAGGGCACTAAACCAATCTGGCTCTCAAACAGTATCCAAGCCTCTAAGCCAGTTTTCTGAATCTTATCACTCTGTTATTTGGACTATTACTTGTACACTCTAGTAAACCAATTATCAGCCCCTGATCATGACCCATTGACTGGCAATGAATCCAGGAAGTGGGACTGTGGTAGTGAGCAAGCTCCGGCCAGGCCAGCTGACTGGCAGTGCATCTGGAGGAGCTGCCATGGCCCCAATTGGATCTAAAGAGCTATATACTTGTTTCTAAAGAGCTATATAATTATTGATATTACAAATGTTTCTGATAAAATATGGGTAATGAGGAGTATTGGATTGAATATTATGGAACCTTTTCTAGAGCAATTGCCATCTTAAAAAATATCCAACATATTTAGAAGTGTAAAGTATAAATCTACATGAATATATATTGAAGATTATAGCCTTAGGCTTATTTAAAGCAGAAGTAATATTGTTCATTGTGTGACTACAGCTGTCTTCATTGCTTCAGTCATAAAAGCACAAACACTAGATTTCTCTTTCTCTACATCACTCTTGTTTAGTGCTACATACAAAAGATAAAATTTAACTGAGACCAATAAAGAAAGTACAACAGAAAAGGATAGGCAGATTAATTTAAAAATCATTTCATTTTATCCAAAGCCCTACTTACATAGAATAAAACAAATACAAAATCCTGCTATTTGATGTGTTTTTTTAAGATAAAAAATGCCAACTTTTGTAAAAGCAAAATATTTTATTCAAACATTCCTGCCTTATGAATTAGGCTGTAATAACAATAACAAACTTCAACTATTATTCCAGGAAACAGAATAGGTGGTGATTTCTATTAGGTCTAAAAAGTGATAAAAAATAATGACATTATTGTTGACTTATTCCATGAAATATAAAATAATATAAATTGATTTAGACTTAAAGAATGCTTATTCCACAATGTTGGCATTAGTGTTGCAATTAACATTTTCATTCCATGTGGCTTATTCACAGGCAAGTATAGGAAGGAATGTAACAAAAACCATAACATTAAGATGCATTAAATTTTAAAGATAAAAGTCTAAGGCTGTCATCTTAAGGAATTTCATTTGTCAAGTGTTAATTCAGTTACAGGTCATCACAATTTACAGCTACTTCTACATTAAATTGTTCAGAACAATATGCGGTAGGCTATTCACACTGACAATCCAAAGGGCATGCATGAAGAAACACAAACAGAAGAATTCACTAATGACCTGAAAGCAAACAGCTAAAAAAGATTTGCTGAGTGATTCATGTCTTTCACTAAAATGTTACTCAATTTCTCTCTCACACCAATTCTCTTACCAATCCCTCCAAAGCAAGCTGTGATCTTCTGAGCATATTGGCAAAAACCATTCTTGCAGACCAATTCTGAAGTCATTGTTTTGAATATTACCAACTCGTTCTCCTAGCTTCAATTTGATGGAGACACATACAAGCTTCCTGAGAGTTCTTCTGCATGGTTATGTTCTCTCTATTAATAATTCAAACACAACTGCAAATCCGCTTGGCTCTTGGAGTTGATTAAAGCAGCCATTTTATGCTTTATCAGTAAAAGCTTGTGTGCACATGTGGATGTGTAACATATATGATTACTGTATGACATTTCATCTTTTTATAAAAACTCCAAATTTCCATCCATGATGCACAAATAACTATTTCTGCTAATTTTCAGAAACAAAAAGATCTATAGAAAACATTTGACTGCAAACTAGTATAATCACACAAATTCATTTATTCCCTGCAATCTTCTAGACTTTGTCATTGTCAAATTTCATGCAAAAATTTTAGAATTTTATTGTGCACTTTTAAAACTTTCATGGGATCCAAAACTGTGTTTAACCTATATTTCTTATATATAGCAGTTTACATGGACGTTGATTCTTACCTGAGACTCATCTTTTCATAGTGTGGAGGCAGCATCTAGGCTGGGTAGAATCTCTTCCGCTCATTGGAGGACTGAGTCTGGGCAAAGTTTAAGCCCCGCCCTCGTCACCGGGCCTGCCCAGTTTCGACTCAGTCCCTCAATGAGGACGGCTGCGTCTAGAGTTTCTCTCCAGTCTATTTGCCTTTCACCAAGTGTTGTTGTTTTTTGGAGCCTTTGGCGCTTGGAAGAATTGGAGCCTTGTTGGTCCGATCCAAAACTGTGTTTAACCTATATTTCTTATATATAGCAGTTTACATGGACTTCTAGAATCTAGATTATGTATACTAAAAAAAACCTGGCAAAACACAAAACAAAACAAAAACCCAACTTGGTCTGATTTTTATCATGCATGAATTGTAGTGTCATATATGTGTAATGATTTATTTCTTTCCCACCCATTGAAACTTTTTATACATTATCAAACATGAGAGCAAATGAAACTATCTATTATCAAAGATATAAACTTGAATAACTAGGAATCTGGGTTTAACTCCTATTAACTTTCAGTCACCATTCAGCCCTTATCAAGTTTCGGATATGCACTTATTTTATATTCTTTAGCTAAAGTGCTCTCCTACTATATAGCTCCTATAGATGCACATACATTTGGAGTAAATAAACTATTCACTTTATTTCATCAATAAATTATCAGCACAAGAAGATATATAATAAAGGCCATTAAGGGTTCATACATTAGCTATTACTCAATACAATATTGCTCTTTATTGATTTAGCCTAAAGTTTTAATGTTTTAATAGAGCTCTAGAGTGTCTTAATATGTCATACTTGCTTCCTGTTATCTCATTACTTTCAACCACTGTGGTGGATTCTTAAGAATGACTACAGTACAGATATAACAACTATTGTCTGTATACTATTGTATTCTGTTAAATGTAAAAAAGATGCAGAAGCTCTTGGCTAGATAAACCACCTGAATTACAGTTATTAGTCCACATAATCAGTACTCTTTCAAGGCGCTTTCATAATTCCTAGTATTTGTATTTATAGATTCTACAAGGGGCTCATTATCTACCATTTTCATTTATATTTTAAATGCTACTTTTTATAAACTGATAAAACAGATAACTTCACTGCTCATTTACCCAGAGCGATTTTATTGAAATAAATAGCAATTGAGAAAATAGGCTATACTGTGTGTAGCTGATCTGTGGAATTAACCAAATTCCAAGTGGATGGAGTAAAATAATCTCAAATAGATCTAGAACAATGCTTTCCAAAGAGACAATTAAAAATGGAAAATGCTACTTTAACTAGTTTATTTGAAAACTTAATATTACATGCTTATACCTTATTAAATAATTTTTTTTCTCAAGATTACCTCTAGAAAGCCTATTTCCATTTATTCTATACAATACAATAGCAGAGTTGGAAGGGACCTTGGAGGTCTTCTAGTCCAATCCTCTGCCTAGGCAGGAAGCCCTATACCATTGACAAATGACTATCCAACATCTTCTTAAAGACTTGCAGTGTTGGGACATTCACAACTTCTGGAGGCAAGCTGTTCCACTGACTAATTGTCCTAACTGTCAGGAAATTTCTCCTCAGTCCTAAATTGCTTCTCTCCTTTCTTCTATTGTTCTAGCAATCAAAACCCATAGTAAGAGCAGTATCATACCTATGTTATGACAAATTTAATGACTTCCCAAGCACTTTTTAACATTGTTCTGAAGAGCAAATACTAAGACACTGCACTATCCGGACCAAACCTTTATATACTGAGATACCAAGAAGGCTACTAGATCATAGTAATAAGAATATAAACACCTTCTACAAATTTGTCATGTACAATGTCATGTAAATGGTCAAGAACGATCTCTCCCATTTCAGGATACAAAATAATAGATTTAGGTAGACCTTCTTTGCAGTAAATGCCATTCCTTATGAAAGTCAGGCAGTCTTGGTTGCTCTACCAACTCTTGCAGGTTGTGAGGGGATTTTTTTTGCCTTTGAACATCTCAATCAATGTTATAGGGAATTGTGATTTATGGTTTTTAGTTTGACTATTGATTATGTTTTTAATGATTTTATATTCAGCTATGTTTTAAATCCAAGATAAAGAGTTTGAGAATTGTACGTCACCCAAGGTCAGTCTGATCTGAGTGGATTATAAGCTCTGTAAATGAATGAATAAATAAACAAATATCTAGAAAGAAGATAGGTCTCCATTATTGGATGTTTTGAAGTGGAAACTATATAAAGAGCTTTAATGTGGATTTCTGCCTTGGGCAGGAGTTGGACCCAGCCTAAATGGCATCTTTCAATTTTATTATTATATAATTCTATCTAGAAAAGTTATTATTGCATAAATGGAAGTCTTTGGCACAGAGTAACAAGAGGAATTTACTGTTCTACCTAGTTGCCATCTATCCAGGAAATAGCAAGTAATAACTGAGACAAATTTCCTAATAAATTAACAGCTGCCAGGCTGGAACATAGCTTATAAGTTATGGAATTACTATTGTCATTCTGCTAATAAAAAACCTGAGGACTAAAGGTCACATAGGGATAAACAAACTTGCTTTACAGTATTATCTGTGGTAAGAAATATGAATAACTCTCCAGAATAGTTTGCTTGCTTGCTTTCTAAAACTATCTAATGAATTAGTGCCATTTCAAATACCAAGCAAAAAAGTCTTAATAAATCTGCTGTTTTCCTCTTAAAAAAACCAAAACCATACTAATCTCTCGTATTAGTTAAACATTTACTGGTTAAATACTTTCTTTAATTGGTTAAAAACACAGCTGTGTATGAATTTTGTAAACCCTGGGCATAGAGATGCATGGATCATACATATACTGTATGCTAATCAACTGAGATAGACCAGGTCAAGATACCATATGGATTCCAGGAATGCAATTTAAATTGTGGCCTGGAACAGTAACAGAAACGAACATGTACCTCAAGCTATTTAGCTGATTGATAAGATTGAAAATAGTGGAATGAGGGCTATTAAGCTGGGGAAATGTCCAAGAAACTATAGAAACACATCAAAACAACACTCTATATTTTTAAAACCACAGATTAATTTAACAGTGAACACATTTCTAGGTTTGTCTGATACACAAGCATATTGCATATTCCATGTTCAGCAGCCACGTTAAGTGTAGAAAATGACTAGATTCCCATTTTAACTCAGATTTAAATTTAGATTTAGGATGAGAGGTCTTCCTATTTAGCTATAAATATGTATGTAGCTATAAAATGAAAGGCTTAGCTATGATGCAAGAATCATTTAATTATAAAATAAGAAGGGAATGCACCATATTAAAACCCACTTTTAGCCCAGTTTTTAGTCGGTTGGTGTGACAGCAGATGATCCAATCTAAAATTATTTTGGCACCAAATTAAAGCTCTATTTTCTGAAACAAGTTGTTTTTAGTGCTGTCTCTAATATATTTTGATTAAAAGTTTTCCTCTGGCTTCCATTGACTACATGAGCCTTAAAGTCCTTTTAGGATAGTAGCATTTGAGAGTTCCTGAAATCCAGGTAATTAAGAAAAGGATTACACTGGAACTCTGGTAATTTTACACACATTCATATAGCTGACCTTGTGAAAACTGAAGAATGTTCAAGTATATTTCATTGCTAGGAATTTTCTTAATTTTTTATCAGAAGAATAAGGCTGCCCTTTCTCAGGATAAAATAACATGTGATATTAGCTAGTAGTTTTTTTTAAAAACTACTAGAAAAAAGAACTGTTTTATTTCAATACACAATGTATTCTTGAAGTATTTATAGGGTGATGTTTTCTGCTAACAAGTCAGGAGAAAGTCTTCCCTATGAATAATTTAACATTTTGTTTTGGAAACAAGACCAATGGAATGCCATTCTAGGAAGGGTCATTCAAAACTTTTAAAGTGATGGACACTTGGTTGTCCATCACTAAGGAAAGAAATTCTAACCTACACAGGTATAGCAAATACATTTCCTGTATTTCTATGCACTGAAAAACTGACGCTAACCGAACAGATCTAGGTTTGTTCTATATCTGGAACTGCTTTTTAAGCATTCTAACTATACAATCAATTAATGCATCTAGAAGTCAAATAGGTTCTGTTTAGCCTCTTGGGCAACATTTCAGATTCAGTCTCTCAAATATAGGAGCTTTGAAGCATGAGGGAGGATAAATGCAGTACAGCAACAATTTAAATATAGTTCTTCTTTTAAATTTTTCCTTTAATTGTGCAGAGTTACCTTAAGGTATTGCAAATAGATGCTACATTTGTGTTTCAAGATGCTTTCGGAAACTGAACAAAGCTACACAGCTCCATGTTTCTCTAAAATGACATACATTAGTGTTTATTCTAATTTTATTCCTTCCAACATCAATTAAACTAAAAGGTTGGTTGAGCTAAAAGACAGAGACTGGCCTAAAGTTGCCTCATTAGTTCCATGGCTTAGAAAGGATTTCAACTGGGTCACCTTGTTCTAAGACCAGCACTTAATGTCTACACATTCTCAGACCGGATTTGGAAGCCAACTTTTTATCATCAATCAGATAGCAGAGATTACATGTACAATGTGTTACTTTATCTACATTGATGGTAGAGGGGAGTTATTGTATCTATGTGCATATCTGAATATTGGCAAAAATTGACAGAATGTTTGTGAAGAAAAGTGACAATGCAATAGAATAAGTTATTTTGTGTGGATATGGGAGAAAGAAGGATTAATAGATTAAGAAGCTGCTAATTTTGCCCATGTCCACTTCTGGTATGTGGTCCATGATCCACCACCCATCACTATGTGCAAACTTCAGAGGCAAAAAAAAAAAAAGTAGCCTTCTCCTGCTTTATTTTTTAATCATTTTAGCCACAGAGCCATTCTAAAATCTACCTGATGGGAGGACGAAAAGCTAATCTCCTTGCTGGTATAAAAGTTCATTAGGGGGGAAAAAACCAAGGGGAAGGATCTTATTAAAGTAATTACTTTCATGCTGTTCAACTATGTTCATCTGGTTGATTCGACATGCCCTTTTCAGCTATATGAAAAAGGAGATTAATGTGGAATAGAATGGAGTAATTCATCTGCAAACAGCTTCTATGAGTCAAAAGCCAGTAAAACTGCTGCACATGGGATGTAAGGCTAAGCTTCTAGGTTATTTCTATTGTTGTACACTTAGTTGTTAGCTTATTTCCTATCTCATTGACTGTGAAGACAAAAGTAAACTCAAATTCAATCTGTAAATAAAACAAGAGTGCTTCCTGTGGATTTAAAATTCCAAGCAGATCAGACAGACAATGACAAGTTTAGGCAAGGAGATATCTAAGGATGGGAACATCTCAGCCTAGAATTATGAGCTGTAATTGTGTCCCAAGATGTTTATCCCTGGCAATTCCTGAATCCTAAACCCCTTATTATTGTAATGGGCTAATGTGGTCTCTGGAACTTTGCTTCTAACTTTACTATAATTAACAATCACATTAAATAATATTAAAATAGTAATAGTTAAGAATGAGAAGTTGCATGTCCTTGTTAATCTATGAATTAAAAACCAATCTTGAGAACGCAAACATCTGCCTGAAGTATTAGATATTTCTTTAATTTGCATTTCAAATATTGCACTTAGTCCAGCAAATTATGCCACGTTGCCGTTATGGAAATTCAGTACTTTCTTTCTTTCTTTCTCATATAAATAATAACAGTAATAACAATGAACTTCTCAGTGAGTAACATTATAAAATATCAATATCCGCCTATCCCAGGTCCTTGGGAAGGACTGGAAAGGTGGAAAAGAATGCCAAATCCAGTCTGAATATCTGGCTGACTATGCAACAAACCAAAATAATATTGACTCAATAGGTGGATTACAAAAAAGCCAAATCAGTCTAAACATCTAACTTGCAATGAATCACAATAAAAATATAAATATTGTGATTGGAACCATCAGAGTAATAGCTAAAGATTTCCTCAATATCTGAAAATATTGAATTAATGTTGAATTTATCAGATCTAAACACCCTAATTTTACCAAAAAATCAAACCCCTGCTTTGAACATTTGTAGACCACCTAGTTAACTGCTGCAAAATTGCACAGACTACAAACATTATCATTACAAAGTAGCAACAATGATACCTTGGAGTATCTGGAAGAAATGCCATTTATCTGCAAACCAGATTTGATAGGACTACAAAATAGACAAAGTAATGAAAAAGATGTGGCCTGGGAATTTATACAGGCAAGCATCTGCCATACAATATCCTAGATTTAATAACTGTTGATGAGAAAGACAAACAGTTCTGAATAGTGGAGCAATATCTGGAGACAGTAGCAGAGAAAAGAAAGAACTGGAAGAACACATATCACAAAATGTAAAGACCTGAAACTAGAAGCAGAACACCTGTGGCAAAAGATAGTAACAATATAAATTGGATCCCTCGGTGCAATTCTAAAACAACTGGAACACTATTGGCATTGACAAAATCACCGTCAGTCATTTGCAAAAGCTTTACTTGGAAAAGCTTACATTCTGCAAAGATTCCTTCACTATCACTAAACAATAAAATCTGCCTATCCCATGTCCTTGAGAACGACTCAATAAAAATGTCTGAACATCTGGATGATTGTGCAACCAACCATAATAATGATATACTATATAGACAGCAATACAAACGACCAAACTTATATAATTTCTTCTCCCTCTCGTGTCTTAAATCAAATATACATTAGCTATGCAATGAATATATCAGTTTGTTTTTGATTACATTCTTTCTGACGAATATGCCTTTTCAAGAACTAATAATGGGTCCATTTGGAGAAGGGCGGGGTATAAATTTAATAAATAAATTTAATAAATAAATAATATGCCCTATCTGAAAAGGAAGCAATCAGTTTGGAGGCTGGAATTATGAGAATCAATGTTTTTTCTTGTCAATCAAGATAAATTGTCGGTGTGACTGATAAAAAATCTAAATTATTCTATCTCTTGGGTACGTATGCATTAAAGAAGCAAACATACTGTATTCCGAGCATAAAAGCAAAATTATACAGAAATTTCAATAACTGCCAGCAATTAGGTTTAGGTTTAGGTTTATTAGTTAAAGAAGCTGACTAACTCCTTAGTAGTGTTACCAATCAACTCATATGTCAATAATCAAAGAGAGGGAAGGAGGGAGGGAGAGAGAGAGAGGGAGGGAGGGAGGGAGGGAGGGAGAGAGAGAAAGAAAGAGAGAAAGAAAGAGAGAAAGAAAGAGAGAATGTTACTTCTCAAAGATTGCACAGATTGACTACAAAAAATGGTGCATTGGAAGATCTGGAAGAAACACCATTTGCCTGCAAGCAAGAACTGGTGGGATCACAAAATAGACAAAGCAATTTTAAAAAATTAAGAAGCTATAAGAATGCTGGGACTTAAAATTCAAACAGGCAAGAACCTGTCACACATTGTCCCAAACTTAACAACTTTTGCAAGAAAGTTTTTTAAAAAGTCTGGCTAATGGATGCCCAGTGCTTGGAAATAGCAGGACCCCAGAAACTTTTCAATAATAGGCTAACTAACTCATATGTTGGATGTATTCATTAAAATCAGGAGGGAAAATTTCTTTTCAGTTACATATACTGTAATTATTCTTTTTCTTAAACCAATACAGGGCTCTTTCACGAAATGACAAATGTTTTAGGAGTATAGTTTAACATCTGATTAAGATTCTTAACTATAATATTTCTTCCCCAAATTGTAAGGAAAACTTACAATTTAAAGGCAGAACAAGCTCATAGTTCATTGTAACTTTCTTGGAAGTTTTATCATTGCTAATTTGTAATAATTAAGAATTATTACACCTGAGTTTAGATGTTGGTCCTGAAAGAACTTATGCAAGAAACAATAAAATGCTGAAAATAAATAGTACCACGTTCCCCCGAAAATAAGACAGGGTCTTATTTTCTTTTGACCCCCCCCCCAAAGAGCTTGACCTTATTTTTGGGGAGGTCTTATTATTTTTGATGGGCATGAGGTGGCAAGCGTGGTCATTTCATGGCTGCTGCTGGGTTGCAATATTTTGGGGGAGGGCTTATTTTCAGGGGAGGGCTTATTTTAGCACATGTGCTCAAAAGCCCAATTGGGCTTATTATCGGGGAGAGCTTATTTTAAGGGAAACGGGGTATTAGCGTTTGGACTACAACTTTAAGTTCTCCTGAAACCCAGTAAAATATAAACTGTGCCAAATACAGGCAGGCTGCTGGCCTACATAAGTATAGCTCGGGGCCTAGTTATATGCGAGACCGTCTCCTGCCCCATACATCTCTTCAACCGATCCGCTCCCATAGAGAGGGTCTTCTCTGGGTGCCGTCGGCCGGGCAATGCCGGTTGGCGATGCCCAGGGGAAGAGCCTTCTCTGTGGCGGGCCCTACCCTCTAGAGCGACCTACCTCCCGATCTCTGCACCACCTCGGACCTCTGCCTTTTCCGCCAGCGTTTAAAAACGCACCTGTTTCAACAAGCCGGCTTAGGGTAAATCCACCCGATAAATGACTGAGGGTTAGTTGCACATATTTTTAATCAGAGGGTTTTTTAAACAACATTTTTAGCGCAGGAGTATTAAGTTTAATAGGGTTTTAGGATGTTTGATATTTTGTATTGTACATTGTGTTTTTAAATGCCTGTGCACTGCCCTGGGTCCATCGGAGATAGGTGCAGGATATAAATCTAATAAAATCTAAAATCTAAATCTAAATCTAGAACTGAAAAGCAAGCTTTAAAATGGCCAGTCTGATATGGTATTAATAAGATGTATGTGTGGATTTCTATTTAAAGGCATTGGTAATGACATTATAGACAGGAAAACACAGTAGTAGGCAGTAATATTTGTCAGGTAGAATTATCTTTTATGTCTTATTATGATTTCACTTGTTAAGGCTGTCAAATAAGATCCTCCTTTTGTCTGTGTGGGATGTCCTAGTGGGACACTTAGAAGAAGTCAAGGTAACTTATTCATTTTTGTGTGACAGGAATTATGGAATCAAGCCTTCCAAGGCCTAACTAGTGTCAACGTCAGCGAATCAGAAAAGCTGAGCAGGGCGCACTCATCCTGCTCTCCCTCTGCTCTTCAAGGAGCAGGCAAAGAAACAGAGAGTCTGGAGAGGGACAGCTTGCTAGATCTTTGAAAGGTAAGTGGCAGGGTGGGGGGCAGATGGATGAGGTACCTGTGGGTTGGGGGAGGCCTGGGGTGCTCTGATGCAGGTAGCCTGTTCCATCACTATCACCTCCATGGCCATCCTCATCCTGAAATACCTCATGTGCACTTACTGACCCACGCAATCGATTAGTTAGTGCGTGGGCGAAAGGAAGAAGTGATTGCGGTCAAGTTATGAATCCTCAAATGACGAAAGTAATTCGCAGCCTGCATTACATTCATAACTTGAGGACTACATGCATTAAATTTTTATGCATCGCATCTCCCCTATGAGGGGACACTGCTGACAGGTTAGAAATACCCCCAGTGTGCAGTGTATCTCAAATGTGAAGATTACAAATTGATTGATAAGCATTGGGTAAAAATACATAACAGAAATGGAAATAGAGATGGTATGGCTACAGGGACAATAAAATTTAGAATTTGTTCACCAATGAATAATTTGCTTACTTATACAGAATCATGGTAACAGTGGGAACATGATTCTTCTGATACTATGTACCTGTGTTTCTCTGATGGTTACACCAATGAACTGAATAATTTGGAAGACCTTGAGTATGTGACAGAAAACCAAGTATCTAGATAAGGAAACATAATTATGCATTGGAAGAGATAGGTGATTATAGGTGCCATATATACTTTTAAAAATGTGTATATTTATATATAAACTCCAAACAGTAAAGCTAAAACTTGGTGCAGTGACAAAGGAATGCTCGCAGAAAATGGAAATGTGAAAATAAGTGCACTATAAGTCACATTCTGTTTTATAGGAAAAGATTTAATGGTAAATTTAGACCTCAAGAGATTCGCATTCTGGCTACATGGAGATTCCTGTCTTATCAGTTAAGAGAATAGAATCCTCACCAGTTCACACAATCTAAAACTAAAAGATTGAAAAAGTCCTCTAGCACAGGGGTCCCCAACCTTTTTGGCACCAGGGACCGGTTTCATGTAAAAAAAAATTCTGCTGGACCAGTAGGAGCCTCCAGCGGGTGAGTCGAGTCACGTGGGCCATGCGTGCATTCGGCGGTCACGTGGAACCTGAGATGGGAACCTGTATCTCATGGGAACGCGACCCAGGGAGGGCGCCTTGTGTGCAACTGGGTGGGAAAGCTGCCAGGGGTCCCGGGCGAAGGATCCTCGGCTGGGGCAGGGAAGGACGGGCTGCATCCCGGGCAGGAGGGCCTGGTAGCCCTTCCCCCTGCACAGGGTTGGGTGGTGCCCTGAACACCCCCAATTAAGGCCGTTGCCGCTGTCCTGCCCCAGGGGAGTGCCCTGGCCAGCCGCCAGGATAGCGGAGCGTTTGCTACACTTTCCTAAGAGTTGCGCTACTCTCTCCGCTGCTCACTCCGGTCCGGTTACTATCAAGCCACGGACCGGCACCGGTCCGCGGCCCGGGGGTTGGGGACCCCTGCTCTAGCAAACTGAGAGACAGACTAGATTCTAAAATAAAAGCAATCCGGTTCTGTAATCCTAGCCTATTCTCTTTCACTACGTCTTATTTAAAAATTGCTTTCTGCTGATTGAATCTTTGTTGTTGCTATTGAAATGAACTGCCAAGAACTTAAGCGGGAAGAACTGACATTATCCTGATAAGAGTCTCAAAAAATAATTAAGGCAATGAAGGTAGAGTATAAATCTCAACATCCTTCAGGGGTTTAACTAGCACTCTATGTCAACATCTGGGATAATAGTCTGGCTACCAGTGACTTTCTGAATATCATCAGGATGGGAGTTGCAAGGATCTTCTGGAGGATGCTTTTCCAGAGGGTGGTCTGTGTGGGATTAAAACAGTATTCAATAGGACAATTTTGAAGGTGTTAATTAGTCATAAAAGGCCTTGCACTTTGAAAATGGGACTATGTTTTATATGAATGTTTTATAGTATTCAAGTCAGGATAGCTGCTAAGATCTTTGAGGCTCATAATGATTACTTTGCTAAGACAATATGAAGATACTGCCAATGCCCAGCAAAGAAATCCTAGGCATAAGTTAGTACAGGGGTCTGCAAAGTCGGCTCTTTTAAGACTGGTGGACTTCAACTCCCAGAATTCCCCAGCCAGCTATGCTGGCTGGGGAATTCTGGGAGTTGAAGTCCACCAGTCTTAAAAGAGCCGACTTTGCAGACCTCTGGGTTAGTACATTCTCTGTCTTTTGTTGAATCATAAACTGGAGCATAAATATGAATTGGAAGTAATTAAGTTTGGTTGCTGCAGAAGCAGAGCCCATTTGTAAGATGCTATACAAATATTTTGAACGATATCCAGAATATCTCCAGCCTTATAAAAGAATAGATCAGCCTTGCCAAAGAGAACATATACTGTATTTTACATCCAATGAGAGATCAGCAGAGCAGGATCAGGGACGATGTTGCAAAGCAATGGAAAATATCACACCACTGACTACCAAGGCACTTACATGTTGAATCATGTTTAGTGTAGTGGAATGAAGTGCAGAGTTGCAAGAGGGGATGAGCCTCTTCACCGAGACCAAGAAACAACTTAGCTTGGAATCTTTGGTATTCAGGAAGAGGGTGAACGTGAACAGCCCCCTTCCAACAGTATACTGGGATCTGTCTAGCAGTTATTCAGAAAAGTGTTTTACTCTGGTAAGATTTTTGGCTTATAGGTTAACAATAAAGAAGCTACACAGAAATAACTCCTTCTATTGTTCTTGTTTCCTTAAGCCAAACATTAGAAATTTAGAACCTCAATAAACACAGAATTGAAGGACAAGCATGCTATTGCTGTATTTTCTATAAAATCTAAAAGGTTCTGAGCAGCGTTCTACATAGTCACATAAACCAGTATGTGAAATTCACAGAACACAATGAAAAGGTTTTCAGATCAAATCATTGAAACTGTATGCACAGATCATTGAAACTTTTCAATAAGTACCAAACCAAGCACAGCTGTGTGGTTCTGAGACTTCAACAAAAAACCCCAACTTTTCAAATATCATGCATATTCATTTAATAATAATAATAATAATAATAATAATAATAATAATAATAATAATAATAATAATAATAATAATAATATTTTATTTTTATATACCGCGTCCTCTCCCCAAGGGGACTCGGAGCGGTGAGTCAACACACAGCAAAGACATTTGGAACACACAAAACCCTGTTTACAATGCCAGTAAATCAGTACTAGATTCAGTATCTATTTAATACTGAAGTCTCATTCACATCCCATTCACAATTCCTTAACACTTTGGATATAAAAAAAATGATATGGCAGAAAGAAAAGAATAATTCAGAACAGAACAACAGAAAACAAATAGCTAAAAAACTCAATGTAAACAACAGCCTAGTTTACCAGTTCATATTTTAATAATACTCTCTCTCTCTCCCTCTCTCTCTGTGTTCGCACAGGCGTGTGTGTACATATGACAACCAGTAGCTGATGTCAAAAGATTTTCTGTCTTTCCATCTGGTGGCTGCCTAATTATAAGTTACAAGATATTTTCATATGTGATTTATTCAAGTTACCCACATTTTTATTTACAAAGAAGAATTCCTGATATTATTTTCTGTGGATACAATTAATTTGAAGAGCACATTATTTGCAAGGCAGCTGCATTATAGCAAATTTGGTGATTTGCAGTTGAAAAGCCATTCAGCTGGTGAGAGCTTGTAACTATGTCAGTTATATAATTCTATTCAATAATACAAAGCACAACAAAGCTTTATTATTTAAGCACTTTAAAATACAACACTGCCAAATGAGATCTAAATATCTCTAGGTCTTAGATGTAGAGTTCAAGACAAGTAAATTGATCTGTTCCTTGTATTTTATCACAAACCTGTGTTCGACTCAAAACAGGGATTCATCTTCCAATGTATTAATCCAGGCTTTCTTAAATCTTGTAAATGTAGCTTGCAGAAAAACTAACTTTCAATAAACACTATTCTAAGTGATTATGGGTAACTAATGCTGGGCAGAACATAGTTGCACTAGTCATTATAAAGTGTAATTAAGAGAATCTGTGAGAGCTAGTTCTGGCAAGGACAACAGCAAACAGTCTAAGATAGGGATCTCCAATTTCTGGGCTATAGCCTACTAGTGGGTCATGAGCTGTTTCAACCAGGCTATGGAAACACTGGGCAAACATGCATGAGAATGGATCTGTGTGTGTGTATACGTACACACTTGCAGGTCATTGGTATGAAACCATCCCCTCTACCCCCTCACTGGTCCACAAAGCCAGAAAGGTTTGGGAACTCTGATCTAAGAACAAAGAATAAAATAAAAAAAGAATAAAGTTTCTGTTTGGAACTATTCACAAATCGTTCTGGTTACTTTCCCCTGACATCTATCAACAGTAAAGGAAAAAGCAGTAAAGAAATATGCCACAGACTAGCACTTGGTTAGAGCAGCCATGAAGGCCTTGAAAAAAATATTCAAATGTCATAATATATACTTACAAAGTTCGGAATCATATGAGCATGGCATTCCCTAAGACAATCTATGGGAAAAAGTTAGTCTCTAAAGAAGCAGGATAGGAAGAATACTGATTTCTTTGACTTTTTGATATTGGAAAAGACTTCCCACTATATCATAGGCAGTCAAGAAAACAAACTGATGGATAACTAAAAAAATGAAGCCAGTGTTCTCACTTGAGACACAAATGACAAACTCAAATGATCTGACTTCAGATACATTATGCAAATACTCTGCATAATCAGGGAAAAGATCTAATGCCTGGAAAAGTAGGAGGAAAGTGGGAGGAAAAGGAAAAAAGGACAACCAGCAGCAAGATGAATGGTTGATGAGTGTATCGTTAGGAAGATTGCAAGAATAATTTAAGAATATACCATCATGGAAAACAACTGACTACATCTATTTAGTTGCTAATTTAAAATGATTTGATGCACATCATCTTTTTTCATTATCTATTGGTTGAAAAAAAATCCTCATATTATTTTAACAACTACCAAACACAAAGTGGAGCTTATTTTAAAGCTTATCTACTTTAAAGATGGACAGTTAGTAGCACTGTCCTGTGCTCAAAATATTTCATTCTAAACTAATAATTAAGATTTACATAGGGCTGATTTGAAGCAGGTGAGTAATCAAATATCCCTGCAGGTATCTCCCTTGCAAACTCCCTTCTGACTAATTTTAGCTTTTAATGTCTTATAGTTTATCTCCACTTTTAATGAATATTTAAATAGGACATTTACATGCTGGAAAGTATTGCATAAAGCTCCAAAACAATCCTTATTTCTAATCATGCTATTAGATTCCAGGTAGCCAAGGTGGAGATACTTTGTAAAGGATTATGCTGGGCTTCTTAACTACCAACTCAACTTCTCAATTTCACTGAAGTCCACAGAAGGCCATTTAGATACCCATTATGCATATGGCAGACTTTTTCAGCTGTATATTTGTGACTTTTGTTGAGGGATGGGGTGGAATAAGAGTACTCCAGTCCAATTTACAATCTTAAAACTTTCTCTCTCTCTCTTTTGTCTTTTTTATTATCTTTTGGCATTATACCTTGGTTTTAAGGTAGAAATGGGGACAAAAGATTTCTGATAAACTATTCCCTCATTACAATCATAAAACCAACTCATCTCACAGTAGGCTGAAACTACACACTCAAAATTCAGTCATTATCATCCTATGAAGTCAGTGTTGAAATCATTTGTTGCTTTCCTTTGACATGGCCCCTAGAATGTTCTTAATTTTTTTAACGGATGTCTGGATGCAGAGTTGTATGTCTTTTTTATTAGTTTAATTAACTAAGTGTCTTGCACCAATTTCACATTTATGAAGATGTAATATAATGAAATTCTCCTAGTTAGTTTTTTAAACTATCAGTAAGCATTACCTAAAAAAGTATAATGCAGTAATAACCTGTCTTCAGTCGTGTTGAGAAAGATCTTACCAAGCTTATAGAAAAAGTATTCTTTCCTAAGACAACCTTCTAATTTAAGAAATATAGATGTAACTATCTTTTCCACAAAGAAGAGAAAATAAAGCCTGAACTACATTTCACCTGTATATTAATATAATATTTTTAGGATATTTCAGTCAAAAGCAACCAAATTTTGGACGCTGTAATTAAAGTTATGAAGCCTATTTGTAATGTCATAACATTCTAGCACACATGTATCCACTCATTCCGGTATATCCATAAGAACATGTATCACTAAAGGTAGGAGGAGGAAGGTAAGAAAAAGACAACATATCAAGGACTGCTTGTAGTGCATGTGTTAGCACTTATCTATACTGCAACACATTACTGATGTGCATTGTAGATAATAAATAAAAGATTAATGTTTTTAAGGACAATGCAACAAAAAAATACAAGAGAATCCTCAATTAAAAGCAATTATTGTGTCAATGGTATGGACCAACCTCCATCAGATGTGACAACACAAGGTGAGTTTATATAAGAGTTGCCAATAATTATTTTAATAATATTGCATTAAAGGCAGTCTATGGATAATGAGATCCAACACACTGGTTTGGCTAGTTCTGTTTCAATAAATACCTTTTAATTGAATTAATATGATCCTGTGTGTGGTTTAGATCTTGTCAAAGGTATCCCAGTTACACAATTTACCTGTAAAGACTCTTTCAAAACTTGCCACTTATAAAAGGCTGCTGTAGGCATTTCTCTAACAAGCATATACATGTCAAGTGATTGTCATCATCAACATCATGCCTAAACAAATGCATTTCTCAATAGGACATTAAAGAGAAAAAATGAACAGGTTGGACACACCTGTTCCTCAAAAACAATCTGTCCAAGGATCATCATACAACACTACTAAGGCAAGAATTCTTATCTCTGGGGATAAACATTTCATTTCTATTTTTATTATCCTTGTCTCTCTAAACTCACACATTTTAAAAAAGCATTCCTGGAAACTCATATTTTAAACTGAGTGCTGGTTAATTTATAAATTCATAAGCAAAGTGAAACTATATACAGAGCCAATACACAGCCTGCAAAATATATGCAATTTGTACTACCTTTATACTACAGTAAGTGTAAAACATTCTTCCTAGTTTTACTGAACAAATTGATTAGTGCATTAAAGCAAACAAGACATGCCAATCTCTTTATGTAGGTAATCCATATTTAAATAAACAGAGTGATTCCTTTTTCAACTATAGATTCAATATGTCCTGAAAAAGTACACAATTCTTTCAGCAACAAGTTAGTGCAAAAGAAAATTTATCAAGCTAATTGTTTGTCTTTCTTAGTT
This sequence comes from Rhabdophis nuchalis, assembly GCA_039707465.1. NCBI lineage: Eukaryota > Metazoa > Chordata > Lepidosauria > Squamata > Natricidae > Rhabdophis > Rhabdophis nuchalis. The sequence goes on from CM077645.1 coordinate 62,002,506, forward strand.
ATCCCAACAGCATAATTTTTTGAAAATTGAATCAAATGCATGTATGAGCTCTATCAATTTCAATCCATCTCTCTCTGTATTTCTATCTCCTTATCTTTTCTGATCCCTGACAAAGCTATACCATATGGAACCCAGATCTCCATTTTTAAACAACAGCATTTTCTTTCTGCACAGTCTGACTGGATACTAATAGTTTAGTGACAGAACAACTCATATGCTCTCCTCAGTCTAGCAAAACTTTCCTAATCAGCTTCCTCTTTGAAAAACAACATCCTGGATATAATACAAATAATATGCCAGATTGCAAGCCGTTTACATAGCAGAGCTGCTCAGGACAGACCTTGGTTGCTTGCAGAACTGTGGTGTATTTGTAACGCCATTTGTTTTCTCCAGCTGCAATATTTCCCCAACATAAAAAAGCTACAATTTTCTCCAAATGCAGAAAGGAACAACTAGTCCCTTGAAGTGGCTGTTCTCCTTCTGGCTCTTCTCTCTCAACCACTTGGCAAGTGTTCAGAATAAGGGAGGAGTGGCCATGTCAAGCAGGGTGTGCTGCTGCTCCCATATACTGCAATGCTAAAAGAATAGAAAGCATTTTACTCTTTACAAATCTTACCTTAGTCATCCTGCATTCTGACTCAGAGCACCTGTAGAAGGAGGGAGCTTTTTGCAGGTTGCAACATAAGCATTAGGAAGGCCAGTTGATCCTGGACAATGGTAAGGGGATTTGTGAAGGATAGATCAGGCAAGTTTGGAAGAAAGGTACCCAAGACCTGATTGGTCCATCACAATAACAATTCACAAGGGTCAATTGTTTGCCGCCCAAAAGTGGGACTCTCTTAAGTTCACTGCAAAACTCACATAAGAGAAAGAAATTTAAGATTTAAGGTTTGTATCTTAAACCCTCTGTTGAATTTCTTCATTAACAGGGCTTGCAATAAAATTAGCATATGAAGAACTACCTCCTTGAATCATTGTTTGTGAAGCTTCTAATTTTAGTACTGGTTTGGACAAAGCTTGACTGTTGATTTTGGAAAGTTGCAGATTATTTTTATTTATTATTAAATTTATATGCTGCCCATCTCATAATTAAACAACTAAGGATCCAAAAAGATCTGAAATAAGAGTTTGAAATTAATTATATTTCCTGAGGGAAAATGCTTTGTTTTGAACTCTTTAAAAATATGATAGAATGGGGCTTTGAAGGCTGGACACTAGAGAAAAAACTAAATATTACAATTAAAGGTGACAAATATTTAAAATTGATATACTAATACAGAATGGAACATAATATTTTAACATTGAATATATTTAAGGATATTTTTAACAATTCATAAGGCCTAAATTACGTACATTCATGGTCTTTATTTGGTTTACGAACAAGGCAAAAATATTCATATCTGATTTAGAGTCTCTTCTGGGGTTGATATATATTTATACACAGACATACATACTGATAAACATAGACACAGCCAGTCTGATGCAGTAGCTAAGATACCAGGTTAGAAGGTGGGAGACAGTGAGTACTAGCCCCTCCTGAATCCAGCTGAACACCCTGGGCCAGTCACTCTGTCTTAGGAAGGAGACAATGGTGAACCACTTCTGAAAAGCCTTGCTTTTCAATGGCAGCGATTGGTCCAAGCAATCACCAGTAATCAACATTGACTATAAAGCACGTGCATACACACACACACACACACACACACACGCACGCAATGTCTGAACACTTATTTCTGCAAATGAATATAAAGCAGATGACTCATAAAGAGAACAAACTTTACACAAAAAAGCATGACATGTATGTTATTCAAAGTTATTCAGTATTCCAAATATATAAATAGTAAGAATCATCAATCCAGATTTGCCATGTAGCTAAGTCAGAAGCAGTGGAAGAAGCAGCCAATAGAATTTTAATAGTGTCAATCATAAATGGAAAAGATATTATATGAAAGCACAAGGGCATACATTTGAAGGTCAATATTAGATGCATAAACTAAAGGAGATTACTTACATTGCAATGGAACTGCACATATAGACGCTACAGAATGAATGAAAAGTAGAAAACAAAATAAATAAAATAGATAAGAACAAAGACTACGCAGGTAGACTGAACATATTTTAGATAACTTTTGTTTCAAATGAATCATGAGAAATTCTTCGTGGAAAAAAAAGAAAATATTTAAATTTGATCAGTTAATCTGCAGCAATTAAAATGGAACAATATATATTTACAAACTAAAAAGTAATTTATAAACTTTTAGTAGAAATGGTAAGCAGTATCAAGGCAGTTGCAATCTCTTATTCAAAAGTAACCATGGAACTGGGGAGCTAGATGGCAGAGCAACCTATTGTAAAAGAAGCCTGTGAAACCAGAACTGGGGTGATAATAAGTAGAAGTAATAACATGTAAAACAAAAGATACAATAGACAAATAATTTCAAATCGAAGTAACTTCAAAATCATTACTATAAAGCAGAAAGTTAGAGGAAACCTCAACCCCAAACAAACAAACAAAAGAAGGATACTGACCACTGGATATGTGGAAGATGAAGAAGAAAGATGGCACCGTGCCAGCTATTCTAATTAATACTATCTGAAGGGTATTATGGAAATATCAGTCAAATGCATCTAACATCAACTGCAAGAATCCAAATATGGGCTGCAAATTAAGAATATCCTTGATCAAAAAAGGATTCATAGGATAAGAAATGAGATGAAACTGAATATGAATTTATAGCTCAAATTAAAGATGACCACAACATTTACTTTATACAAAGCAACTCTTTTAGAAAATTCTAGTTCAGAGATGCTATCTTTTAAACTAAGAAGACATCCTGATTCATCTGAAGAAAACACCAAATAACAAGAGTGGAAAGAATCTTGGAGAGTTTCTATGACCTTGAGCAGGAGACCAATGGCTGTCTAATTTCTAATTGCTGTGATTTGAGCTTCCATAATGTAATATTGATTACATCTACAAATACTCTTATTATTAACTATTATTAACTATTAACTGTAGACTAAAGTTCTCTTACTTATGCATGCAGTTTACTCACAATATTCTCTTCATCAAAACATTTAATACAGCTGGATGCAATGGGAGCACAGAGGTCATGAAAGCAAACCAAGACATTAAAAAAATTCAGAGATTTAAAATTCAGCACTTATTCATTCATTCAAATTTTATAGCCACCCAACTCAACTAAGTGGGCAGTTACAATTCCAAATATTAAGTGCCCAAATCAAGCCTGTGAGACCTCATGACAAATTAGACAAGAGCTTAAGTTTGTCAAACTCACTTCTACCTCTGTTCCCAGTTGCAGTGTACTACGGCTGAGAAATCATCACCAGGAAACTTGAAGCATTTAAATCAGTTATACTAGCCAAGGATGGACAATTCATGGGTCACAGACCACACATAGCTGCAAACATCTTTTTTATTCAGTCCCAGAATTTAGCCAAAAAATGATGCTGAACATACACTCTAACGTACAAATATAAGTTAAACATAGCATTGATTGTAATACTTCTATTTTACCTAACGAATCCCAAAATATGTGTTTGTACATATGCATATGTGTGTTTAGGTGTGTGTGTGTGTGTGTGTGTGTGTGTGTGTAATCCTGAATTTAATTTAAGGCCATTTCCCCCTACATTTTTAGTGCAATAGAAAGGCTTTGGCCATTCTTTCCTAGTCACATCTACACACTAGTTTCAGTGAATGTTAAGTTTCTTCCTTACAAGCTTCAAATCTTATACCTGCCAACATTGTGATTGAATCTTTCAGTTCTTTTACTAGAACTGTATCAATAAAGTTGAGAACTTGAGTTCAAGTATTTCTTGTTGAGTGCCTTTTCTGATCTGTTGTAAATCAAAGGATTGCCAGTATTGGACTCTTATCAAAATCTAATTCCATACATTTCATTAAAAAAAAAGATAGAGAAAGAACTAAATGATTTCTTACACATGATATATTGTACCTAAAACTTTAAGGCCAACCTGCTGTTCCTTTAATAAAAAACACACTACTGTTTATTATTTAGTTATAGTATGTAAGACAAAGTAGTAATTCAATCTTTATTGGGAACACACAGTACACAGAGAGAAAAAAGATAAGGGGCATGAAAAAAGCTACCAACAACTTTCTTCTTTACATATAATCAATTGTAACTAGGGAGCAACTATAGAATTTGGATCTAGACATGAGGTACAAGTTAAATAATTATTTTGGTAAAATTAATTTTACAACATTGTCTTCTGGGAAATTTAAGTAGGCTCTAATTACTTTTAAATTTGTATCTATCTAGAATCTTTTAATTATCTAGTTACACTCTTGAGGATATGTTTTAAAAAAAATGCTGGCTTAACAACGACTCCGAAGAAGAAAACAGGTCAAACTGGTGCATCACTTCTACATTCCAATTAAAAATTAAAAGGCTGAAGAAACAAGGGTTTTGCACCACGAGGAAAGCAAGAGGTGATGGTAAAATAATTTATCCAAAATAGTAAAGAAAAAAATAACTTAATTCTTGCAACAATATATAATTTGTTGGATTAAAAATTAAGTGCTAAATATGAACCACTGTAAAATAGGACTTACAAACTATGAACAGGAAAGAGGAAATAACTTTTGCCATAAGCTACTTGTTCCACTTGGTTTCCAAATCAATGTACATTTTTAATCTACATCTTTACAACTTTATTTAGTGTGCACGCTGTGTGCAAATACTTTCCCCAATTATGCTTTTTTGTAAATTTATTTACTCTACTAGCTTTCATGCAGAATTTGATCCGGCAACATTATCCTGGGACACATATATTTGCCTTCATTTGTGAGTGTATATATTCTATTATTTAGCTCTACGGTCCAACCAACATGATGGATACTTTTTGACCCTTGCTACAAATAGGTTTAAACAAAATCATATTAATAACAAACTTGAATGACCCATCCAGTAGGCCTGGAAGAAACAATGCCTAATTACATCTCAAAAGTATGCTTGAATATATATCAATAACTTACAATATTCTCCCCGAAACAGCACCTATCCACAGATCACATATTGAAAAGAATAAAGTGAGTTACAGTTTTCTCTCTATTATACAAGATCATGATGTGTAATGCTTGTGCTAAATTTAAAAGTAATACTTGGTCTGATTAACACAGAACAGACTTCGTGATTAAGAGGGCACACTGACCCAAGGAAGGCATTAAAAGTTTTCACTTCTTATTTAAGAAACAGTTAGAATGCTACAAGAAACTATGGGAAAATACAGAAGCATATCTATGTTCTAAAGATAAAGAAAGGAGCAGTAAAGCATGAAAAGAGATATAGAATGTAGTCCTTCACTTAGAACAGTTCATTTAATGACTGTTCAAAGTTACAAAGGCACTGAAAAGAGTGACTATGGCCATTTTTCAAACCTATATCTGTTGCAGCATCCACATGTCATGCGACAAACTCAGGCAATTGGCAACTGACTTATATTTATGACGGTTGCAGTGTCCTGGAATCATGTGATCCCCTTTTGCAATCTTCTGACAAGAAAGTCAATGGGGAAACTAGATTCACTTAACAGCCGTGTTTCTAACATAACAACTGCAGTGATTCTTGTCATCTATGAGAAGTTCATAAAATGGGGCAAAACTAACTTTAAAATGACTCAGTTAGCAACAGAAATTTTGGGCTCAATTTTAGTCATAGGTTGAGGACTACCTTGTAAAATGTAAAACTTATCTTTAGTTAGATAAGAGTACAACCTTGTATGAATATTGGATAAAATCCGAACAGAGCAAGAAACCAAGCTTAAAATACAAGAATACAAAATATGATTTTATAATCTACAAAAAGAAATGTCATGGTTCTCAAGCACAATCAGGATATGCTCACAGCATGAGCCTTCACCACAAGAACATTTATCACAAACTGTAAACCTTAAACATTAGGTCCGTGGATTGCAAAAACCACAAGAAATAAAGGAAAACAAAACTTTCCTAAATTAAAAGTACCATGCCAGAAAAGACAAAGTGGACATAAGTTTAACCACAAAACCCTCAAAAATGATAGCTTAGCAATTAGAAATGTAGAACTGACTAAAAATCACCTGCTTTAATTAAAGAAAAGAACATATCCAACTTTATTTCTGCTTGGGAACCATTTCTGGATTTTGTGCTTGAAATGGAAAAAAAAACTAAACAATGATTTTGGGTTTTGCTGATTAGGTAAGTTTGTTGTTATAAAAGTGACTGGTACATATTAAGTATCTAAAAGTAAAAAGTTGATGCTATAATATTACTATCTTATTCTATTGTACTAAAAGAGTCAGAAGCTGATGCTTTTCTTTTTCCCCCCTTTACCCTAAACTTTTATTCCCCCCCCCTTTTCCTCCCTCAGTTTCCCATTATTTTTATTTTTATTTGCATTTTATACTTTGATCAGTTTACTAAAAAAAAGTATTGATTGGGATATGGGGGCAAAGGGTGAAGACAGCCCTGAACAAAAGCAGAATTGAGCAATGTAACAAAGACAGACAGCATAAGGCTGAGGTCACCTGATTTTGGTATCCAGGATAATTCTGTCAACAGCACTCTAATATGGTGTGTCATCTTGGATAGAAATCAAAATAAGGGTATGTAAGGAAAGAGTGTTCTTTCACAAAATACCGTTTCAAAATGTTATAGGAAATAGTTCTTGAGGTTTGGCCAAGAGTTTGGAACACAGTTTCTTAAATACTGGACAGATGACTGCACATTATTTATAATACATTAAATAAATCCATTTTATAGATGCATTATCTGATCAAGTATACTGAATATAACAAAACCTCAAATATAGGGTAGCATAATATTAACTAAAGCATAGTATTAGCTCAAATTGCATATTAACGGTCTGATAAGTATGCATTGGCACCAAATGGGAAGGGCCAGAAAGAATGTTTACTTAGAGACTTGGTAGGTTAGCATTCACTAAGTGTAATTAATGTAAATGTTCTTAAGCTCACAGACTGGATCAAAGAACAGATACAGGTAGTTCTTAATTAATGACCATGTGTTCACAGTTACAAGGGCACTGAACAAATAATATTTGTGATCAGTCTTCAAAGTTATGGCTGTAGGCACATGATTGCACAGGATGTTTCCTCCACCACCACCCTCCCGGCTATTTCCTCCCCATCTCTTCTCGCCACTGTGACCTTCACTGCCCTTCAGGGGTGGGTTTCAAAATTTTTGGAACAGGTTCTGTGGGTGTGGCCTGCTTTGTGGGAGTGGCTTGCCGGCCATGTGACCGGGTGGGAGTGGCTTGCCAGCCATGTGACCGGGTGGAAGTGGCCAATTTGTATATATGTGTATATATACATATTTCAGTTAATGGTACAGAAAGAGGGGAGGGGGGGGTTGCTGGCTTGTGAAACCAGCCTCAGGTAGGTCAGCGACAGGGAAGGGACTTGACGGCTGCCGGTCTGTTTTCTAAGCCTCACACCTAAACTCCGTTCAAGGAAATTCCGATTTAAATAAACAGATCGCTTCTCCCCCACATCCAGTCTTCCCCGTCCCCTCCATTTGGCAAGGCGCAGAGCCAGAAGCCTCCCCGCTCTTCCAGCACCGACCTTCTACCTGAGAAGACGGGGGGAGGGGAATGGCGGCCTATCTCAATCGGGAGACTTTCCCAAGCGCAGCCGAAGGATCCCTCCATCAGCCAGGCCGGCTCTCTGAAGGGGTCCCCCTTTCCCCTTCTCCATGGGGGTGGGTGGTGGGGGTGGGCCGCTCACCTCGTCGCCCCACTTGAGCACGTCCTTGTGCCTCTCCCCGACGGCCCGGTAGATGTGCAGGAACTGCTGGATGCCGTGTTTGCGCACGTGCTCCGCGTGCCGCTGCGTCTTCTCCCAGCTGAGTGGAGAGCCTTGCGACAGAAGCCCCATGGCTCTGCCGGGGAGGAAGAAGAGGAGGCGCGCGGAAAAGGCAACCTGCGGCCGCTGCTGCCGTGACAACTCCGAAGAGCAGCGCTCGGGCCAGGAGCCGCCGGCCCAAAAAAAAAGAAAGCACACACACACACACAACCTACTTCAGGCGGCGGGAAACACGCAAGGAGAATCCACTCGTGGCTAGGCGTAGGGGGGAAGAGGTGGCTGAGCAAAGGGAAGGGGGGGAAAGGCGCTCCCGCCGCCTTCCCGAGCCTCCCGCTTTGCCAGCGGCCAGTACCCTTCGCAGAGGGAAAAAGAAGACAGCGCAGTCGCCTTGCTTGCTTTCCTGCCGGCCGGCCCAGCCCCTGCTGCTGCCGCCGCCGCCGCTAACTACTGCTCCCAGCTGTCTTCTTTTTCCCTCTGCGAAGGGTACTGGCCGCTGGCAAAGCGGGAGGCTCGGGAAGGCGGCGGGAGCGCCTTTCCCCCCCTTCCCTTTGCTCAGCCACCTCTTCCCCCCTACGCCTAGCCGCGAGTGGATTCTCCTTGCGTGTTTCCCGCCGCCTGAAGTAGGTTGTGTGTGTGTGTGTGCTTTCTTTTTTTTTGGCCGGCGGCTCCTGGCCCGAGCGCTGCTCTTCGGAGTTGTCACGGCAGCAGCGGCCGCATGTTGCCTTTTCCGCGCACCTCCTCTTCTTCCTCCCCGACAGAGCCATGGGGCTTCTGTCGCAAGGCTCTCCACTCAGCTGGGAGAAGACGCAGCGGCACGCGGAGCACGCGCGCAAACACGGCATCCAGCAGTTCCTGCACATCTACCGGGCCGTCAGGGAGAGGCACAAGGACGTGCTCAAGTGGGGCGACGAGGTGAGCGGCCCACCCCCACCACCCACCCCCATGGAGAAGGGGAAAGGGGGACCCCTTCGGAGAGCCGGCCTGGCTGTCTTCTTTTTCCCTCAGCGAAGCATGGGCGAGGAGGAGGCGGCGCTTCGCTGAGGGAAAAAGAAGACAGCGCAGTCGCCTTGCTTGCTTTCCTGCCTGCCCGCCCCAGCTGGGAGCAGCAGTTAGCAGCGGCGACTTACCTCCGGGTCCACGATCCAAAGGGATCGCTCGGGATCCGGAAATTTTACGAAAGGGCTCGCGCGATCCCGGGCGAACCCTCAGAAACCCACCCCTGCTGCCCTTGATGTCCTGCTGTCTATCTCCCACTGTTGTCAGGGCATGCCCAGCCTTCACAAGGCAGCTGCTGGCCATGTGACATCTTTGTGAGGACACAAAACCTGGCAAAGCACCAAGCCAGGCATACCTAAGGAGCAGCAGGAAGAGAAATAAAATGGAGGACAGCTGGGCAAGGGTAGGAGAGTGCAGGACACTGAGGGTTGCCCAGCAGCAGGCAGGCAGCAGGATGGTCCAACACAGTGAGTTGAAACAGAGGCAATTGAAGCAGGGCAGAAGAAATATGAGATTCTGGCCTAACAATAAACTGCTGTTGCTAAGTGATGCAGTCACATGACCTCTTTGCTTAGCGACAGAAATTCTAATGTCAATTTAGGGTAATTAAGTGAGGACTACCTCTAATGTAACGCTTGTGCATAAATACTTATGTGTGCCAGAATAAAAGAATGGAGTCTATGTATGAAAACACTGTCAGAAACAATATATTTTCCTCACAGCAGCTACTATAGGAGTTACAGTTCAGTGGCAGAATACAGAAGATCCAAATGCAGGAAGTAGAGCTGGAAGAAGTCCAGCCTGAAAACTAATCACTGTCAACAGAGCTGAGCTAAATAGATCCACGGTCTGACTCACTGGCTATGTTCTCACAATACATTTGCCAACTACAATTCAGTTTAGCACATTGTGTAAATCCAGCATAAAGTTCATGATGCAATGCATAAACATTGTGTTAAAAAATCTCACACAAACACAGAAAATTTAATATTTCAATAAACTGTGATTAAGAAAATTGTCTGTGAACATATTCTAGGAAATTCTGTTTCCTGGTGATTATTTCTAATTAAGAATGCATAAAATTGTTGTCCTAAACCTATTATAATCTTGATTCATGATATGAATCCTCCAATCTATTTTTCTCTTAGTTTTGATTCAACTGATGTTTAAAAGAGATATACTTTAAAAAGCAAAAGCTTAATAATGGTTGTTAAAAAAAGGATTTTTTAAATTGAACATTGCATGATGAATTAAATCAACAGCAACAAAAGCTGGAACTAGGCACTAGACTTTGGCAACAGAATAATCCTACAAAGAACCAGGCCAAATAGAAAGTACTTATTCTGGGGAGTGGGGGGGGGGGGGAGAGATTGGGGACAGGAGAAAAAGGATTGAACTTCAGGTTTGGTATTTGCCTTTTCAAGCAGCTATTTGGAATAATTCTGGCGCTTTTACAGGAACAAGCTGTTAATATGAGTTTGCCCAACTGCAAGAATGAGATGCCACATAGCAATTGCAGCTGTCATTGAGCGTAGAAAAACAAACATTCCCAAGAAATAATATACTCCACTAAAAGCGTGACATAAGGGGTTTATCAAAAAGCTCATTTAATAGGATTTTGACTATTACAACTTCAGGTCACTTGCTGAATGTCAGTTTACAACGTCAGATCTATGTTCTTGAATTTCAGTTTAATTTAGGAACTATCATGTTAGCAGCATCTGAATGATAAGCCATTATTTTAAAACATTTGCAGAAAAAACAATTTCCCTGGTCTGATATATAGGTTTTAGCCATACTGACATTTATTCAGTGCCACTATAGCTTCTACAATATGGCTTTGTAACTTTCTTCAACAAATTGTTAATAATTCTTTTTTAAAGGCTAATCTTTTCATTCAACCCAGAATTGAGGCACAAATGACCTGTCTCAAATTTTGGATTGTTATGAGAAGACCGAAATCTCTGGAGAAGATTCTAAGGCTAGGAAAGAGGAAAGGAAGGAAAAGAAAAGAAGAGATGACAAGCAGCAAGGTACGGTAGAGGGAATGCAAGACATGAAAGAGCAGGTTGGGTATAAATCATCATTGATAAAATCTATATGCACACTAATAGCTGACACTCAATCAATCAAAAAGTCTTTTCATACTATGTATGTATAGTGTGTACACAAAAGAATTTACTAGAAGCAGTATCATTTCCATCAAGTCCACCAAAGTACAAAAATGTCACATTGTGTTTCCTTTAGCTTCTTACAACTTTGTCTCATGTACATTTGCTATGTCCTTATCTAAGCTACTTTTTGGTTTCCGCATCTAATTTTCCTTAGGAGAAAGGGGAATGAAAGAAGAATAGAAAAAACAATCCCACAAGTATACATGACCACTATAAGTATTACTGAGATAGGGAGTGTAAAAATACTTGCTAATAAATAGTGATTTGTAAATGGTTTCTGTTTCTCGTTGCTAGCTAAGTAAAGGAGGGAAGCTGTTAATGGCCAGAATCAAATGGAAAATTTCCCTCTCATCATCATCACAATGTAGCTGAATATCCCTTTGGGAAATAATTAACACAAATTACTATTATTCAAGAGTCTAAGAAAAGAAAGTAATCTTTAATTCATTTTGCCCTCAGGAAAAACTGAGATCTGTTTGAATTTCATCCAATATTCCAGCGCATTGAATTATTCCACACCTATTTCTATCCCTTTTACAAGTAATCCTTCACTGATGAATCACAATTATGGCTAAAATTTCCACTGCTAAGCAAGGCAGTTGTTCAGAGAGTTTTGCCCCATTTTACAAATCTTTCTTGCCACAGTTGTTAAGTGAATCATTGCAATGCTAAGTTAGTAATATGGTTGTTCAGTGAATCTGTCTTCCCCATTGATTTTGTTTGTCAGAAGGTTGCACAAGAGTTACATGATCCTAGGACACTGCAAGCATCATAAATAATATGCTAATTGACAAGCATCTGAAGTTTGGTCAAGTGAATGCTGCAATGGCTGTTAAGTGTGAAAAAAGGTCATAAGTTTTTTTTCAATGTTGTTGTAACTTTGAAACAGTCACTAAAACAATGGTTGTAAGTCAAGGACTACCTGTATAGCTTATCTGCAAGAAAACGAGTATATTAAATTTTTTGGCAAAAAACAAAAACAGAAGAAAACAAATAAGGATAAAAAAGAAAAAATATCCAATGTAGCTTGGAAAATGCTTGCAAAGCCATTCTTTTTGATAACTGTATTCATTCAGCTCTTGACAGTTCCTTCTTGAATATGGAGGCTTCCAGAGAGCTCATGGGGGCTGTGGACAGCAGAAATGAGCAAAAAACAGGGCGTTTTTGCCCGGCCCCCAGCAGCACTCTATAAGCCTCCATAAGGCTAAGAAATTGCATGAAAGATATTGGCCTGGCCTTAGCTGAATGTAGTTACTCTAGTAAGTAACTAAGGTGAGCATTCACATTTATGAATATAAATTTCATACTTGTAGAAACAAATATTGTTATGAATTCAGATATGAGAAAACCATTTCTACATTTAATTAAAAATAGAAACATAAGCTGGCTTTAACACAAACAAGTTTCAGGCGTACTATATATATATATATATATATTATTAGATGCCAATCTGTGCTACCCTAAATAGAAGGAATGGCTCCCAGGTCGCACTGTCTGCTTCTCCAAATAGAGATAACGTCTTAGTACCAATTTGAAACACTGTGCAGAAATTTCCAAGCTCAGCAACATGATTACTGTCAAGAAGCACTAGAGGATTTCCTCCCGTCACCAAAAATGAATAACTTACTTTGTGTTTGAAGTATACAGTACAATATCTGGAAAGCAAAGACATTCTCAGAAATATAAGAATTATAAAACAGACACCAAACCCTATGGGCTGGTGATCTTTTTAATGTAATTATCCAAGGAACTAGGCATGATCAAATTACTATATAACCGAGGGAAGGTTATTTAAAATAGGATCATTTTTAAAAGAAAGAGTGATAATATGAATCAAAACAGTCCGCCAGACTACAGAAATAATCATATATATTTTTGCTTTCTATACCATTTATTTCATCATAGCATAAATCCGATTTGTGGACTGACTGCAGACATGAAAGAAGAGCCATCCTATTCTGTCTAGGACTGTGACAAGCCATTTCATAAAGCATTATGTGCAAACCTGGGAGCAGATAAGAATTTCCATGGCAATCCCTAAACTGAACTATAAGTAATAGGAAAGCTACCATAACTAAAGAAGCTGTCAGCAAGCTCTATTTTATCCTCCTGTCCATCTGTCTCCCAGTCTGAGCTGACAAAGAAAGTCTGAGATTTGCATTAGGTGTTTCACTGATGTCACTATTTTTATTTTGGGGAGATATCTGAAAATGGCATAAAAACATTTCACTCCCATTGATTATGGGAGCCTGTTTAAACCTGGCCTTGGTTTAAGGATTTCCATTAGAATCAAAGAAATGGCTCCCAGACTTGCATAGGGATATAACTAGCACATAAATCTACTTGAAAGAGTGCAATTGACACTCAGAATATGCAGGTCTCCATGGAGATTGCATATAAAATACTCCGATCAGCTCACAAAGTATTGCTGATTTCCTTTGTTTTTCATAGACTGTGCAACTGCTAAAAGCTTTAGTTAGCATTTCTCTAGTAAGCAGCCGTATTGAAGTATTTTGTGTATATAATTATCATCTAGTTTCCACTCCCTTATGAATTATTTGTGTGGAAGAGGTGGGGCTTGGAGGAAAAGAAGAAGAAAAAAGCTTTCTTCTTTAGATGAAGTATGTACTGGTAGAGTAATAAAAACTTAATTGGTCCTAATTCTATAACTCTTTGTTCCTCAAGATGCTAGATTTAAGAAAATAATTTAAATTTTAATCATTGCAGAAAGGTCAACCCAAACTCTTTAGTCACACGACTGAAGAAGACTAAAGAAAGGACACTTATAGTACCAACTATTGTATACTATCCTTAACTTCACATGCCAGTCACATAATTTTAGGATCAACAATAGAGTAAAGGCCTATGAGAAAAAAAGGAATGTCAGATGTTCAAGCTAATTTGAGGAAATGCTAGGGAAATATGTTTAAGAAAGTCAAAGAATACCAAAAGAACGCAATACAGTGGTACCTCGGTTCACGAACGCCTCTGTTCACGACCAATTCGGATTACGACCAAAAAATTTCCAAAAAATGTGCCCCGGTTCACGAACACGAACGGAACGGAAAAGTTCACGAACGGAAAAGTTCGTAAAAATACGCTCCGCTTCACGAACTCCGCCTCGCTTCACGAACTCCGCCTCGCTTCACGAACGGAACGGAAAAGTTCACGAACGGAAAAGTTCGTAAAAATACACTCCGCTTCACGAACTCCGCCTCGCTTCACGAACTCCGCCTCGCTTCACGAACTCCGCCTCGCTTCACGAACTCCGCCCTCGCATCACGAACAAAAAAGTTCGTAAAAATGCTCGGATTCACGAACCCCGCCTCGCTTCACGAACCGGAGCCGCGGACATTTTAAAAACAAGGTCAGAACGGATTAACCGGATTTACATTGAACCCTATGGGAAACTGTGCCTCTGTTCACGACCAATTCTGTTCGCGAACAGAGTCAGTTCAAGAATCACGACCAAAAAACAAGGTCGGAACGGATTAACCGGATTTACATTGAACCCTATGGGAAATTGTGCCTCGCTTCACGACCAATTCGGATCGCGAACAGAGTCAGTTCACGAATTAAGTTCGTGAACCGAGGTACCACTGTATACTGTTCATCGATAATAGTTAAAGGAAGCCTTCAGTTGTGTCAACTACGTTAAGCTATGGAATGTGCTTAGAAAAATGAGAATCCCACAATCTGAAAGACACATAATCCAGATACAGCATAGTGAAATAAGAGTGACTGAAGCTTTGGCAAGAGAAATTGAAAAGTGTATACATTTTTTCCTTATTTATTTATCCTGTTTGCTGAATTTATTTTGAAGGAAACTAAATTGGAAGAATATTAAGCATATTTTAGTATTAATTAAAACTAAGAGAAGAAAACATCAATAATCTGCACTATGTTGATGCTACTCTGATAGCTGAAAATGTGAGTATTCTGCAAGCTTTAGTAATACAAGTCAAGAACCACAATGGAAAAAATAGGTTCTATATTTAAATATAAAGGAGAACAAATTAATAGCAGCAGGAATAGAAACTACTCTTGACAATGGCCAACTAATAAAAAACATTTGCTTTTTAAGATCGATCACCCATCAACAATAAAAGAGGTAGCAATCAAGAAATATGCTGCAGAACAGTATTTAATAGAATAGCAATGCATTCTTTTGAAAAGATATACAGTGGTACCTCGGTTCACGAACTTAATTCGTGAACTGACTCTGTTCGCGATCCGAATTGGTCGTGAAGCGAGGCACAATTTCCCATAGGGTTCAATGTAAATCCGGTTAATCCGTTCTGACCTTGTTTTTTGGTCGTGATTCTTGAACTGACTCTGTTCGCGAACAGAATTGGTCGTGAACAGAGGCACAGTTTCCCATAGGGTTCAATGTAAAGCAGCTGAGGGGCAATGGAGCAAGCCAGCATGACTTTCGCCCGTCTCTTTCTGGGCTCGGCGCTTCTGCTTGTCGGGACGCTTCCCGAAGCCAGCAGCCCCGCGGCCAGCTTCGGGAAGCGTCCCGAGAAGCAGAAGTGCCGAGCCCAGAAAGAGACAGGGGAAAGTCATGCTGGCAGCCGCGCGCGGTGTGTGTGTGGAAGCGAAGGCAGGGGGGAAGGAGCTGCCTTCCCGGCCGGGCTCCACAGCTGAGGGGAGGCCGCGCGTGGTTTGCTCCATCGCCCCTCAGCTGCGGAGCCCGGCCAGAAAGGCAGCTCCTTCCCCCCTGCCTTCGCTTCCACACACACACCGCGCGCGGCTGCCAGCATGACTTTCGCCCGTCTCTTTCTGGGCTCGGCGCTTCTGGGAAGCGTCCCGACAAGCAGAAGCGAAGGCAGGCCGGGAAGGCAGCTCCTTCCACCCTGCCTTCACTTCCACACACACACCGCGAGCGGCTGCCAGCATGACTTTCGCCCGTCTCTTTCTGGGCTCGGCGCTTCTGGGAAGCGTCCCGACAAGCAGAAGCGCCGAGCCCAGAAAGAGACGGGCGAAAGTCATGCTGGCAGCCGCGCGCGGGGTGTGTGTGGAAGCGAAGGCAGGGGGGAAGGAGGTGCCTTCCCAGCCGGGCTCCGCAGCTGAGGGGCGATGGAGCAAACCACGCGCGGCCGCCCCTCAGCTGCGGAGCCCGGCCGGGAAGGCAGCTCCTCCCCCCCCACCTTCGCTTCCACACACACACCCGTTCCCCTCACTCACAACAACCGCGGCAGGGTGCAGCCCAGAAAAGGCGCAGTGCGAAGTCACAATTCGCCTGCGCCCTCAATGGACCGGCCACCACTGCGTCAGCCCACCCCAGCCAGCCCTCGTTTATAACGCGGAGTTCGTGAACTGGGGCACATTTTTTGGGAAATTTTTGGTCATACACCGAATTGGTCGTGAAGAGAGGCGTTCGTGAACCGAGGTACCACTGTACCTTCAAAGATTACATCATGCATTTTCCTTGCGACTGCCAAGGAAAGTGAAAGTTAAACATTGAAAAAACATGAAAAAAGAATATTAATACTTTTGAATTCTGATACCGGAAATGACTTCATTGATAGCCAGGGAAAGAAATGAATCATAGAACAAATAAATCCATAGTTCTTGAGATAAAAATGACCAGCCTCAAAATATAATATTTGGGAAACATTACCCAAAAACCTAGATCCCTTGAAATGTTCATAATGTTTGGAAAAGTAGAAGGATAGGAAGGGATGTCAGCAGCAAGAAGGATATAATCAAAACAATTGAATGTCCCATTGAAAGATCTAAAAGGCTGGACAGATAATCTTAGAGAAAGTCTATATGACTGCAAAGAGTTGTAACAGACTAGAGGCACACAATCAATGAAGCTGAAGACCAACCTGAAATGGTGTATTTTCCTTCATTGTAACTAACCAGCAATTTTGGCAGTCATTTTGCAAGAATATCCAGAGTATGCTGTCATCTTTACAAAAAATGAGACCATCTGTGCCATATCTCAGTTGACATATAATCCTGGATTGATTTCAAGTAAAATATTATAATGGAATTTGTGGTTTCATATTTGAGACCTCTACCCACAAGCTATAGAGGTATAAGCAAGTCACAGATTTTAAATTTCATGTGAATTAATCATATCATTACCTAAAGCAGAAGTAGATCTTCGGAAGAATAATAGGAGATAGATTTGTATTCATTAGATTTATTTCATTATATATTCAGTATATCTATTTAACCTTTATTGTGAGATTAAAAGTGTTTTAGGACGAGGAGTTGATAATTCCTTAATCGCACAAAAATATCCATTAAGTATTCCATATTCACTTACATCCTGGGGAAAAAAACTTGCTAAAATTTAGTTTCAGAAATGCTTATTTGGGCATTAAAAGGAAGCATATTAATCCCCCTACCTTTTTAAAAATTACTTCTACCAGCTCTAACTTCTGTATAGTGAGACTTTCATACCAGAGAGATTATGCCTATTTGCAGTTTTAGAGGTCACTGCTTACAGATGTAGTTATTTTGTCTGCTGCAGGAAAAACAAGGAACCCTGGCTAGCCATATAAATCATGCCACCAAACATTAACAATAGCAATCAATAGTTAACCAGGCAAAAGAACATTCCAACAGATTCTCTGAAAAGGGAGAACACTGTAGAAAAGAAACACAGACAACAAAAAGAGTTTGGCTGCCAGGATGCTGACTTCATGTACTCTGGAGTCTACACATGACTGTTCACCCATTATATTTACCCACTAACAACTAGGTTTATTCATATAGATTTCAAAGCAAGCATTTACTTCTATAGTGCAGTCCTTATAACCACTTGATTAACTTAGAAAAAAATGTATCCGTCAAGGCTGAGGCATATTTCAATAGTCTCTGTGTGTGCCGTTTAATGAAGCTAGAAGGGGGTCATTCTCAAGGCCTCGCTCTCAGTGTCTATTTTGTGCTGATTTAGGGCAGAATCAACTCTTCTTCATTCTTCAGAACATTTCACATCTGCTAAACTCCAGGAAAGTATATTTGACTGGTAGAATGAAAGCAATATATTCTTCTATTTAGAATCAATTATATTTGAATTAGCAGTTATTTCCATTTAAGCATTTCATCCTGAAATACTGCTTCAGAAATGCATTTTAATTTATAAAGCAGAAATTAATAACCTGAACCTGATATCTCTATGCATCCATCTGCTTAATTCTATTAGTTCTTGGCCTAATTTGAACCCATCTCTTGTTTCAGAACTATGATAAGCACCAGAAATTTCCAGCATTCTACTGTTTGAGGAAGGCAAAGGGAATATCAGAAAAAGAAAGAAGAATTTTCAAAGAGAAAATGGATAGTACCACTCACTGCTGGCTTGAGTACCAATGATTTGCTTTAACATTCTTCATCACATAAACTTCTACCCCTTCCCCCAAAATCACAGATCTGTGTAAAGGAATGTAGCCCACTGTGAAAACAAGCTTCCCACACTTGTTACAGAGGATCTGCTATTAAATAAGATAATCGGTTTTGTCTTAAACTGTCAAGAACCATTAAGATCTTCCCTTCCTCATCAGTTAAGTACTAGAAATTAACTTCTTTCATTTGGAAACCCAACACTGTGAAAGGCCACTTGAAATCTATGTTAATATGGAAGTATGGACAGTGTTTTTTTACTTGGTCTTTTAACCCAGGGATCCCCAACCTTTTTTTCACCAGGGACCGGTTTCATTTTAAAGAAAATTCTGCGGACCGGCTGAGGGGCTCAGCAGTCATGTGACTGGGTGGGCGTGGCCAACTTTGAAAATGTGAAACTCACTTAATGATCTTGGTTAGCAACCAAACTTTTGGCCTCAACTGTGGTCATAAGTTCTTTCTTTCTCTCTCTCTCTCTCTTTCTTTCTCTTACTTTGTCTCTGTCTCTCTTTTTCTCTCTCGCTATTTCTTTCTCTCTCTCTTTCCCTTTCTCTCTATTTCTTTCTCTTTCCCTCTTTCTGTATCTTTTCCTGTCTCTTTCTTTCCTTTCTGTCTCTTTCTCTCTGTCTGTCTTTCTCTCTCCCACTTTTTTCTTTCTCTCTCTCTTTGTGTCTCTCCTTCATCCGCCCATTTCTGTCACTCTGTGTGTGTGTGTGTGTGTGCGTGTGTCTGTCTGTCTTGCATTCATTCAATCACTCCTTCTGTGTCTCTGTCTATCTTTCTCTCCCTCCCTCCCTCTGTCTCTCTATGTGTGTCTGTCGTCGTCATCGTCGTCCCGTCCCCCCGCCCCCAGCCTCCTCATCCCGCCTGCCAGGCTTGGTCGCTCGTTCGCTCGTTCAGGCTCCGTGGCTGGATAGGTGCCGGGCTGGAGAGGAGGAGGAGGGAGGGGAGCAGCCCATTGGGCAGAGCGCACGGGAGAACGCAGGAGGATGGTGGGGGCTCTTCCTCCACCCTCGTCGACGGAGGGACTCCTGTGCGCCGCCGGAGCAACCCGCCAGTTCCCTTCCCAGCCCGCAGAGCCTCCGCAGTCCCTGGAAGAAAATGAGTGGCCGGCATGCCAGCAGGGGAGGGAATCGGTGGCCGGTCCGGCGGCGTCCAGGAATCCTTCCGTCGACGAGGGTGGAGGAAGAGGCACACTCCAACGGCGCGAACAGCCGCGCCTGCGTTCTCCCGCGCGCTGTGCTCAGGGGGCTGCCTCTTCCTCCCTCCTCCTCCTCTCTAGCCCTGTGGCCCGGCTCCCATCCAGCCACAGACCGGCACCGGTCCGCGGACCGGGGGTTGGGGACCCCTGTTTTAACCGGATAGTATACCCATCTTCTGAAACAAGGAGTTAGATTTACCTCCCTCAACCCCCCAATTATCTACAGAAAGATATTGCAATATCTCTTGTAAAGGGCCATTTATTCTTATACATCAATTGTTTCAAACAAACATTTCTTATATATTACACACTTTTTATTATAGCCTTCTCCTTTTTTTACTTCTTGAGTTTAGTTATCTGAAAATACCATTGTGAAATATGGTACTGTTATTATGGCAGTTCAAAACCACAGAATCTGATACTTCAATCATGGCTACTTGGCTTCATGAATGTATAGCAATGTGATGATTCTTTGGTCTTAATCACACTAGTACAACCATCAAAAAGTGTGGCTGGCCCAAAGTCACACAGCTGATTTTCATGCCTCAGGTGGAATTTGAACCAGTGGTGGGTTTCTGCAGGCTCGCACCTACTCGCAAGAGCCGGATGGTGAAATTTAGAGAGCCGGTGAGAGGGGGTTCCACCGGCGGACTCAGAAGTCTGGCCTGCCACTGCCGGTAACCCAATGGGAAGGAGAGGAAAGGAAGGCAGAAAGTAAGAAAGGAAAGGAAAGGAAAGGGAAGGGGAAGGGGAAGGGGAAGGGGAAGGAAGGGAATTTATCATCACAATTGAGCCCAAAATTTTGGTTGCTAAACAAGAGCGTTGTTAAATGAGTTTCACCACATTTTACAAGTTGGACACTCCCACCCTGTCACATGACTGCCAAGCCATGCCCACAAAATAGGCCACACCTAGAGAGTAGGTTCTAAAAAAATTTGAAACCCACCACTGATTAGAACTCACAGTCTCCTGGTTTCTTGCCTGATGCCTTAAACACTAAACTGGTACTCATTTCACAGTCTAGCTTTTATATTGTAACACATATTCTGAAGCAGTATGCAAGCAGTGTCTTGTACATATCTAATATTTATGTCCATTTAATATCAGAATGCCCATTCTCAGTCCACAATGTCATGCTCAGGCAACACAAGAATTCATCAGTTTCCACTGCAACCAAAGGATCAACATTTAGTTGATCTGAAAAAAAGTAGATACTGCTTTGGGAAAACGTGATCAAGAAGAAAAAAGGCTAGACTATGAAACAATTTCATCGTGATGGGTCTCTTGAATGATGGCTCAGATGAGGAAGAGCCTTTCAAGGATGCTGATGAGTCCAAGGGGGATATGGGGACTAACTCATAGGAGCCAAAGCCTGTAACAATGTGGATGGGTGAGCATGGTGAAACGTGCAGAAGGCACTGGACACACCCAGGTCAGCACCACTAGATTAACAGCAGTCTGCACAAACTGGAAAAAAGACATAGCTGCAGCTGGACAGTGCTGACGAGAATTCAAAGATTACACACCTTTACTTGTTTTATTTATCTTCTTATGGAAATTGACCATAAGACAAAACAGGTTGTAATGCTTAGTAATTCTCACTCACTTTTTGGTATAATCTGTAATACCTTTCTGAAAATCAAATGTGAATGAGATCATAGCATCTTAACCAACCACAATAAATAAAAATTTCTACACGTAGACGTTTAAAATTTATTTCCGTTATGAAAGTGAGCATAAATATTTAGAATCATCTGGGTAGTTTAAATATTTTAATAAATACTTACTTGATTTTATTGTATATGTTTTTGTCCAAATTGTATTTTTATTGTATTTTACTGCAAATCATCCAGCGAGCACTGCAGCTTAACATTTTTAATAAAACAAGAACATTCAGTGTTTCTGTGGTCATTATCAGCATGAGAATGGAGACATATCTTTGCTTAGCAATGACCTACCATCTATGCTTTCAATCAGCCATCTGCTCTTTACGGCCAACCAGAACTAGGCAAGTAAATCACATATAGATTTTAAAGAGAAAATTAGGTGAAATAATTCAAAATGCAATTCCAATTATAATAGAATGGATTTCTAGGAGTAATTGTTAATATAATCTGGGAATAGCCCATTGGTTACATGTTATTTGGTAAAGATTTAAGAAGTAACTGAATATTTACGTTGACCCAGGAGTATTTTGCTCACAATTAGCATAATCCACAAGGAGACCTGCTGTTGTGTATTTCTGATCTTTCCTAAGCTACAATGTTCTCTATGATATTTGTTAGCAGGGCTATCCTAAGCATAAATCAAAGAGAGCTTGCTGGGAACCAGCATCCTTACACTGTATCCAACTTCACAAATCCCCCTGATACTGACAGAGGAATATGATCATTTGTTAACAAATGACAAAATGCAGTATGGACTTCATATCACAGTCTTGTTCAAGTTGAGCAAATGCCTGGGCCAAAACTGAAACTTACTGGCATTAAGTGAAACTGCAAAGACATTCTCATTCCGCTTTGAAATAGGAAACTTTATATCACTCCAGATCCAAACACTAATCCTTTGTGATGATTGCAAATGAAAACAAAGGTATGAACCTCGTATATTTTTGTCTAATGCTTATTTTTCCCAGTGACATGATAAACAAAGCAAAGCTTTTTACCTTTTCAGAGAAAAAGAACATTATGGACACAGAAGTTTTCGGGGGACTGGGATTTCCCCTTCTTGCAACAAAGGCAGCTGCTTCTTCCTTTGATTCAGGCCATATAATTAATTACACTGAAGAAATAGAACAGCAGCTATGGCTGCCAAGAGACTCGGTAATTAACATGGGGGGCTATGTGTGAATCAGTATTCTTTGCAGTTGTAAACTGAACGGCTGGGCAACTTTACCAACATGTCCTTTCTATGTCAGAGAGCTCTCATGCCTAGACATTGGACAATATACCTGGGACTCGCAATGTCCCAGCTGATGAAACATGCATACTAGAATCAATTATGAGCCCGTGATAAAACTAAAGAACAAAATTAAGCCGTATTTCAGATTATCAATTGTTTCATCAGTTTTCCATCTCTAAAAAGTGTACCAACAATGCATGTAATCATAAAAGTGACATAAGAAATGCTTATTTTAATAAAAGTTGTTTGTAGAATGAAATGCAGATGATTGTGTTTTAATACATGCTGATTGGACAGAATGGGCTTATCCCTAATACAATTTAATATTAGATTAAATAACTCATTCCTGGAATATTTTTGTATAGCTAATTTTGATATTTGTATCCTACGTAGTGGTCAAAATCAAAAAGATCCTCTGCCTCAAAGAAAATCTGTTCATTGGATAATGGCCAGATGACATTCCTAGTCAACTGGGCCATGTATTTTTGCAATTCAACTAACACTCTTTTATAATCAATGTACTACAAATATTATGGGACAAAGGGGGAATTGTGTGATTATACAAGACTGACTGTCCTCGGTTTTTCCAGGCAAACTGTTACATTATTTTGGACCCAACTGCTTTTATTTGTCCCTATTCAAGGCAACTAACTCACGTATAAATCAAAATTATGTTTTATTTATGAATGTATTTGCTATTATTAACAATTGTAAACAATTTTGTTGATAACCAATAACCCTGTCATAAATACTTAGTTTTTTTCTTGTCATTTTGCTATTTCAAAACAGTATTTTTTCACAGTTCTTCAATGTCTTAGATTTATTTATCATAGTTGTCTTAATAACTTCATCATGCCTTACAGTTCATTCCTTTGAGGTAACCAAGTTTCAAAATGTAGAAAAGAAAAAGTGACATTTGTTGTATATATGATATTTCATAGGAAAAATACCCATATTTAATATGAAAAATGCAATGGATTGGATACAGAACATTATATATATATGCTAGTATTGTTGTCTTTGGGTGTTTTCCCGTGTAAGTATGAAATTGTTTTTGCAACGTTTCGGAAAGATCTCACTTGCCATCTTCAGGCTTCGGTCCTGTAAGTATGCACAATTTCATACTTATATGGGAAAACACCCGAAGACAACAATACCAGCATACCTACACCCGTGAAAATCTACGAAAGCAAATATATATATAAGGCAGAAAAGGAAACAGTATGTCTCCTCCCTTAATTGGGGCCCTAACAGGGTGTTGTGGAACAATTATAGATACTAATCCTCCTGTCTCAGCTGATGCAATGGGAGAGCCTGGCTTGGCTGAATGGCTAAAGGCTCTTGCGTGATATGCAATACAGCCCCGGTTCGAATCCCAGTAAGGGTATGGCTAGCTGATGAGAGCTAAAAAGATATACGTACACATACATGCATACATATATACATACATACATACATACATACATACATACATACATACATACATACATACATACAGTTAGGCAATCATACAATTCTACCAGCCAAGAAACCACAGAATTATTGGAGCAGTGACAAAATAAACAGCTTATTTTAATCTAATATTGCTGAATCTGTTCCATTTCATTTTCAAATATCAATTGCTTATGATGTAAAAGCTACATAACTTTCTTCTTATTGTCAAGGAAGACAATTTACAGTTAATTCATTCAAGCACAGTCCTTTGTGCTCACAACTTAAGTACTCCACTGGGCTCAATTGAACCTGTTCATCAGTAACAGCACATATGGTTCTTAAAAAGAACACTGATCTCCACAAAAGGATTTTTTTAAATTATTTCAGATCTAGAAAATTTAAACTTTTCAATTTATCCTGTATTCTGAACTTCTAACACAAGTTAAACTACTGCAAAGAAGGCAACCTTACATAATAAAAATCTGCTATTGGAGATTAATTTATAATACTCTCCTTGAAAAGTTAAAATTCAAATGACCATGTTTTTTCTTGTTTCAGCACTCACAAGGAGGAATATGTACATCAACATCTAGATATCTGGACATTGACAGTATTTACATTTGCTAATTCTAATGACACTACCCTGATGGTTGAAAGTGAAAATGATATGCAAGCACCAATACTAAAGGTCAAAAGCACAATGAAAAAATGGGACTAAACTTTAAAAAAAAAGCAGACCAAACTAACAAAAATGGATAAAACCACCAGCCAGAATTGACAATGAAGATATCGACGGGGTAGGTAGCTTCTGCCATATAGGATCAACCATCAATACGTAAAGGAATAAGCAATCAAGCAGAATAGATACAATTGGTGTACAAGCTGGATCTATAAGAAGTGACCCCGGGGGGAGGAGAACCATCACAATATCTTTGTGAGTCCAATGGCTACCATGTGCAGTGCAGAAGAGAGGTATAACAAACAAAATGGAAGCTTCACTCTTTTTCCTCCTTATTCTTTGAACATGACTAAGGTCAAACCCAGTTCCTCTCTATCTTATCCTATAAGACAGGGGTCCCCAACCCCTGGGCCCGCCGACCGGTGCCTGTCCCTGTCTTGATAGGAACCAGGCCGCAGTGAGCGGCGCAACACTTAGAAAGGGCTGGAGAGGAGGAGGATGGAGGAGGGGGCAGCTCCCTGGGCAGAGCGCGCGGTAGGGGTGGGAGAGCGCAGGCACAGCCGCTCATGCCGTTGCGGGCCTGAGAGGGGTGAGTGAGCAGACTCACCCTCCCGCGTGCGCATGCACCACCTGTTCCCCCTCCCCCCGCTCCCCCTCTAGGCTGGCCGAGCCATGGCCACCAGTCCGTGGAATTTTTTTAACATGAAACTGGTCCCTGGTGCCAAAAAGGTTGGGGACCTATAAGAGACAAATTGATCCTCTCTGCCATCCCACCTGAAACAAAGAACAGTTCACCACTTCACAGTACAGTCCTAGGATAACTTACCAAGGTAATTGCAACATAATATAATTAGGTAAGAAACTTCAGTGTTCCTTCCTCAGTCAGGACACCGGCCTGATTACCTCTGCATTCCATCTTAACCATTTTCCTAGAATGATTTTCCTAGTTCTGCTGCCACTCCTATAGCAGTTTTGCCTAGAAATAATCCTAGGATGTGAATATGGCTAAAGATCTGACTAGCATCCCCAAAGTTGACCAGAAAATCAGATTGATAATTTTTTCACCTCATAGCCCTCAAATTCTGAAATTTGTGTGTAGCTGTGTGTGTTTCCAGTTTCTTGCAAAAAGGCACTGAATGATATTTGAACTAGACATAGTTCTTCTTCATCAAATGTGTTTTGAAATTTCTGAAATTTCCATAATACATGATGATATTAAAGATCACTAAGAGTTAAGAAGGCTCAATAAAGATGCATTACCTCCATCCCAGACCCGCCATAGGTCATCAACAAATGCAATCATGAATCACCAAGCTATTTCAGTAGTTTGCCATGCCTGAAATCTGACTTAAAGGGTTTCAAAAGGTTCAAGATAACTATTTCTGAAAAATATTCATCAGAAAAGGAAATTTGGAGTTAGACTAGAAATTATCCAATGCCATAAGTCTAGCAATAGCTTTCTGAATTAATTATTCTCAGTATTTAACATAAAACAGCAGAATTTCTTACTGGAACATAACAGTCATCTTCAATGTGATTCTACTCTGACTTTTTGAAAATGATAATATAATTAATTTTTTTTTCAAAAACTGGACACCAGAATACACATATATATTCAACATTTTACCATCAGCAAAAAATACATATGTCAGCAAACCATGTCAATGAACAATTATTTTTTCTTTCTACAGCATCATCTTTAGCATTCATTTTGAAATTATGGGAATTAAGGAAGAGCCATATTTTCTAAGGTTTATGTGGAAGCATAAAAAGCAGCTTAATAATATTGCAAGCGCAATAGCTTGGATCCTATACCTTAACTCAGGGGTCCCCAACCTTTTTTTCACCAGGGACCGGTTTCATTTTAAAGAAAATTCTGCGGACCGGCTGAGGGGCTCAGCAGTCATGTGACTGGGTGGGCGGGGCCAACTTGGAAAATGTGAAACTCACTTAACAATGATCTTGGTTAGCAACCAAACTTTTGGCCTCAACTGTGGTCATAAGTTCTTTCTTTCTTTCTCTCTCTCTCTTTCTTTCTCTTACTTTGTCTCTGTCTCTCTTTCTCTCTCTCGCTATTTCTTTCTTTCTCTCTTTCCCTTTCTCTATTTCTTTCTCTTTCCCTCTTTCTGCATCTTTTCCTGTCTCTTTCTTTCCTTTCTGTCTCTTTCTCTCTGTCTGTCTTTCTCTCTCCCACTTTTTTCTTTCTTTCTCTCTTTGTGTCTCTCCTTCATCCGCCCATTTCTGTCACTCTGTGTGTGTGTGTGTGTGTGTCTGTCTGTCTTGCATTCATTCAATCACTCCTTCTGTGTCTCTGTCTATCTTTCTCTTCCTCCCTCCCTCTGTCTCTCTATGTGTGTCTGTCGTCGTCATCGTCGTCCCATCCCCCCGCCCCCAGCCTCCTCATCCCGCCTGCCACGCTTGGTCGCTCGTTCGCTCGTTCAGGCTCCGTGGCTGGATAGGTGCCGGGCTGGAGAGGAGGAGGAGGGAGGGGTCAGCCCATTGGGCAGAGCGCACGGGAGAACGCAGGAGGATGGTGGGGGCTCTTCCTCCACCCTCGTCGACGGAGGGACTCCTGTGCGCCGCCGGAGCAACCCGCCAGTTCCCTCCCCAGCCCGCAGAGCCTCCGCAGTCCCTGGAAGAAAATGAGTGGCCGGCATGCCAGCAGGGGAGGGAATCGGTGGCCGGTCCGGCGGCGTCCAGGAATCCTTCCATCGACGAGGGTGGAGGAAGAGGCACACTCCAACGGCGCGAACAGCCGCGCCTGCGTTCTCCCCGCGCTGTGCTCAGGGGGCTGCCTCCTCCTCCCTCCTCCTCCTCTCTAGCCCTGCGGCCCGGCTCCCATCCAGCCACGGACCGGCACCGGTCCGCGGCCCGGGGGTTGGGGACCCCTGCCTTAACTAGTTTTCTAGTTAATGAAATTTTTTTTTCCACTTAAGGTTGGTCCCCATCCAAACATCATTTCTGATCATTACTTTAGGGAATTTTGTAAACAATACTGATATATAGGAGCTAAAACAGCAAAGGAGAACAGTGGTTTTGTAGCTTTCCACAGCATGCTAGATCATAAATTAATAATAAATGCTAGCTTAATGTAATGAAGTAAACTGAAATGTGGCTAACTAGTTTGTGGTTTAATTTTCACACCAACTCCTTACTTATCTCTTATATCTGTTACTAGAAAATGACAAAAAGAAGAATTTCTAAAGATAACTATCAAAAAATGTTCACACCATTAAGGCTCTATAAATAGGAAACAAAGCCATGTGCACTGCAGCTGGCTGACAAAAATTATGCAATTGATCGTGAATCATATCTTACTGTTGAAAACAAAAAGGCAATCATAATTATAACATAAGGGGGTCATCCCTGCAGCCAGCTGGACAGACTCAGAGACAAAAGGACCCATTAGAAAAATCCATCTTGGTTTGATCAGCACAGCCTGATAAAAAATAAGAAAAGCTGGCGTAGTACAAATAAAGGAGGGAAATAGTTATAATATAAAATAATATAAAATATGGTTATAATATAAAAATCATGGTTTATGGTATTTTCATAATTTAAGCTTATATTGTTACTCAATTGCATTGCTTCACTCCAGCAAGTTATATATTTATGAAATTAGAAGTAATACAGACCTCAGAATGCAGACCTCAGTATCAGTATTAATGATCAAAGTCACAATAACAGAAAAAGTTTAGATGTACTTATATGATGTATTAAATTTATCTTATATAATTACACTATTTTTTATTTTATTTATTTATTTAATTTAAATTTATATTCCGCCCTTCTCCACAGAGGACCCAGGGCGGCGTACAGGAAATTTAAAACACACGAATACAAAGATAAATATATAATTTAAAATAAATATTAAACATTCCCATCCTGTACTAAATCCAAATTTAAAATACCCAATTTAAAACTTCCTAAAAGTCCCCACGGGAGGTTAGGCTAGGCCGGCTTGTTGGAACAAATATGTCTTTAGACATTGGCGGAAGAGGGGGAGGTCGGTGATGGTACGTAATTCAGGGGGTAAGTCATTCCAAAGGGCTGGGCCCGCCACAGAGAAGGCTCTTCCCCTGGGTGTCGCCAGTTGGCATTGTCCGGCCGACGGCACCCTGAGAAGGCCCTCTCTGTGGGAGCGTATCGGTCTAAGGGATGTATGTGGCAGGAGGCGGTCTCGCATATAACTAGGCCCCGAGCCATGGAGCGCTTTAAAGATGGTCGTCAAAACCTTGAAGCGCACCTGAAACATTTGCCACTATTGCAAAGGAAGACTTTTTCTCCAAAATAATTTATTTTTAAAATGATAAGCTTATTTTAGACTCACTGAACAAATTATATTACATTTGTCACTATTGCAAAGAAGACTTTTTCTCCAAAATAATTTATTTTTAAAATGAGAAACTTATTTTAGACTCACTGAACAAATTATTGTGGAAAGAAGTGATTATTTGTCTTCTGTTTTCAAAGAGAGCATCCTAAATTTAAACATCACACACAAAAATGGGCAACAGCTGTCTTTATGCACAGGCAACATCATAAGCAGGTAACCACATGATTAGTTGCAGCAGCACGATCATGCTGGCTTGTGTTACTGTTGTGTTATTGTCTCTACTGCTTGTGAAGCATAGCATTATGATTAGATCAGATTTGGGTAACTTCCCTCCATTTAAGGAACATATGGGAGGCTTTACACCTGCCCTAGCTGATGCTAGTGGCAGTCATACAATTCTGTATATAATTCCTAGGAGTGACACACACTTAAGTCCAAGAAACTTTCTTTCAGTAACCATGCATAGAACTGAACTGCTAATTGTTTAGCCACAAGCTAAGCTTATTTTCTCTTTTTAAAAACATACAGAAGCATGGGCACTCAAAATAGCTTAAAGCTCATTGTATAGACAGACAATCACAGGAAACTAGCAGCTCACAATCATTCTGGTGCTTATTAATGCTGACTTATTTGTAATTTTCCCCTCGGGAATTCCAATGGGCTTGTAACCAAAACAAGAGAGATTTAAAAAAGCAAAATAAAAGATGCAACTCAAGATAAATGGTTAGGTTGTTTTTTGTTAAGTCTAGCACTTCATGGCTTTTTTTTCCTCATAAAACCACATTTTAACATAACCTTCAAATTGTGAATCTAATTCATGATAAAACATTAAAAAGCAATCACATAATAAAATTAGTCTAAGTAATTTAACAAACAACCCCTCCTCCAAATACTAATCTAGGCTATGATTTTATTCTTAATAGTCTTGCATTAATCACATTATTTTACTAAGCATCCATATGTCAATATCTTACATTTGTAACATTTCCATGCCTTTCCATCATTTTTTCAGCATTTATATTTTCATGCTTTCCCCCCAAAACTATTAAAAATACAATAGCCTACTGGTTAAAAGCTATGGAAATTGGTTAAAGAATACCAAGTTTGGGGAGCCTAATCAATCATAGGAGATTGGTCCTTTGCAATATCCATAAACTCTGCTTTTTTGTAGAACTGACAAAGATATACCCCTCAAAACACATTATCAAAAGCATTAGTAATGTTAGAACCTGATTTTAATTCTGGAGCTCAAATATGTCCAGTATGTAATTCTACACATACAATTAACACAACAATTGTGGGAACGTGCAAAGTTCTTTTCTCCTCCTGATATTCTTATTGCAGTATCTCATACTTTGTTTTTAAAAGCTACACATAACCCTGATAACAGCTAAAAAAACCACAATAATTAGTTGCTTGGTTGTTGCATTTAAAATTGCAAACTTCACTATGTTTTCCAAGTATTTAATACTTTGAAAAACATGTTAAGCCACTTGGCTTTGAGGATCCTCCTCCTCCTCTTCCTGCTTCTCTTCTTTTACCACTTCAAGGGAGATACAAAGTTTCTCTCTCTCTTGCTCTTCTGGCAGCCTTAATCATTGTTAGTTGATGTTTTATAGTGTGATGATGTCTTTCCATTTAAGGAACTGTGAATTGTCAAATATAATTCCGTTCCATAACTACCAAAAATATATCCTAGGCCTATAGATATGTTGCTAACCCTTCATTGAAAGACTAAGATAAGCTTTCAGACTTCCC
Source organism: Rhabdophis nuchalis (assembly GCA_039707465.1). NCBI lineage: Eukaryota > Metazoa > Chordata > Lepidosauria > Squamata > Natricidae > Rhabdophis > Rhabdophis nuchalis. The sequence continues at coordinate 62,033,189 of CM077645.1, forward strand.
TGGAGTATAAGCCCACGGTCATTTTAAGATCGTCAATTACCACAACTAAAACAACAGATTATCTTTAATCAACAAGAAAGTGGAATACCCTTTTAATATATACTATAGGTTAATTCCAGCACTTATTTTTCCCATCATGAGATTCTTGTCTATGAAACTGTGAGATTAGTTGGCATAATTGATATGTGAACAACTACACATAGGAAGCCTTCCTGGATGTCTGGTGAAACAACTATAAAAGTGTGATCCATACTTATAGAGACACCCCAAATGAAACAATGTATAAGTAGTAGCACTACTGTGAAGAAATATAGGTCTCAATTCCTATAGTTGGCAGTTTTGCAAAGCCAATTAAAACCGTAGATGAAGCTACAAATCCAAGCCACTCGGTTGAAAAAATAACACATTTGTGGATGGCATTTTGCTGGGAATCCTCTGTCAAGCCCTGCCAACTCATTTTCTTGCTTATATATTACCTATAGGAAGCTTATGCTTAAGAAAAGTGCACAATTCCTGTTGTGCACTTTTCTTCTTTCTCTGAAAGCCTCATGGAGTTGGCTTGCAGTACTATTCATTATTTAAATTGTATATTATTCAACCTTGATCAATATTTATTTTTATGCTTACTTGGCCAGAAGGGGCAGTATGACACAGTTAAGCTTATTATAAGATGTATTTTGCACAAGTTACAGATAAGTCATTAACTTACGAGATCGCCTTCTGCCACCGGCCAGTGTGCTCCCATAGAGAGGGTCTCCTCATGGTGCCGTCGGCTAGACAATGTCGACTGGCAACACCCAGGGGCAGAGCCTTCTCCATGGGAGCACCTGTACTCTGGAATGAATTGCCCCCGGAATTAAGAACTATCCCTGATTTACGCACCTTCCGCCGTGGTCTTAAAACCTTTTTTTCCCAACAAGCCGGGCTGGCATAAAACATGGTTTTTTAAATTCATATTTTTATTAATTTTAATCAGGGTTAGTTTGGTTTTTTTCCCATGTTTCGGCCAGGTTGAATATGTTTTTAAAAGCTTTTTAACTTTTGTATATTTGTTTTTATTCTGGCTGTACACCGCCCTGAGTCCTTCGGGAGTAAGGTGGTATAAAAAAACAATAAACTAAACTAAACTAAACTAAACTAACTCAGTTTGTAGCCAGATGACATGCCAACTGCAACTGTCATATTACAGTAATGTTCATTTTTACAAACTTCCTAGCTAGTCACCTCCTTGACTTTAAAAAAAATAAAAAAATATAATTCTGTGAAATTAAAAGTGATAATATTAAGGTCATAACCATTATGGACAAAGTAGAGATTAGTAAATCTCTTCCCATATTATTTCTGCTCCCCATTTCCATATAGCAGTAGGGATAAATATAAGGGATGGGAGCCCTAGTGTAGCTGCATTATTTTGTCTTCTACAACAGCTGCTAATGGAAATACCAGATGGCAGAGTTTACCAGTATTTAATCCAGGCACCTGGTTTGGGGAAATCCAGGTTAGCTAAGTAAACCAACTGTAATTTAAAAGAGAAGGACCAGGGGAGACATGATAGCAGTGTTCCGATATCTCAAAGGGTGCCACAAAGAAGAGGGTGTCAAACTATTCTCCAAGGCACCTGGGGGCAGGACAAGAAGCAATGGGTGGAAACTAATCAAGGAGAGAAGCAGGAGATATTTCCTGACAGTTAGAACAATTAACCTCTGGAACAGCTTGCCTCCAGAAGTTGTGAATGCCCCAACTATGGAAGTCTTTTAAAACAGGGGTCCCCAACCCCCGGTCCGCGGACCGGTGCCGGTCCGTGGCTGGATGGGAGCCGGGCCGCAGGGCTAGAGAGGAGGAGGAGGGAGGAGGAGGCAGCCCCCTGAGCACAGCGCACGGGAGAACACAGGCGGGGCTGTTCGCGCCGTTGGAGTGTGCCTCTTCCTCCACCCTCGTCGATGGAAGGATTCCTGGACGCCACCGGACCGGCCACCGATTCCCTCCCCTGCTGGCATGCCAGCCACTCATTTTCTTCCAGGGACTGCGGAGGCTCTGCGGGCTGGGGAGGGAACTGGCGGGTTGCTCCGGCGGCGCACAGGAGTCCCTCCGTCGACGAGGGTGGAGGAAGAGCCCCCACCATCCTCCTGCGTTCTCCCGTGCGCTCTGCCCAATGGGCTGACCCCTCCCTCCTCCTCCTCTCCAGCCCGGCACCTATCCAGCCACGGAGCCTGAACGAGCGAACGAGCGACCAAGCGTGGCAGGCGGGATGAGGAGGCTGGGGGCGGGGGGATGGGACGACGATGACGATGACAGACACACATAGAGAGACAGAGGGAGGGAGGGAGAGAAAGATAGACAGAGACACAGAAGGAGTGATTGAATGAATGCAAGACAGACAGACAGACACACACACACACAGAGTGACAGAAATGGGCGGATGAAGGAGAGACACAAAGAGAGAAAGAAAGAAAAAAGTGGGAGAGAGAAAGACAGACAGAGAGAAAGAGACAGAAAGGAAAGAAAGAGACAGGAAAAGATGCAGAAAGAGGGAAAGAGAAAGAAATAGAGAGAAAGGGAAAGAGAGAAAGAAAGAAATAGCGAGAGAGAAAAAGAGAGACAGAGACAAAGTAAGAGAAAGAAAGAGAGAGAAAGAAAGAAAGAAAGAACTTATGACCACAGTTGAGGCCAAAAGTTTGGTTGCTAACCAAGATCATTGTTAAGTGAGTTTCACATTTTCCAAGTTGGCCCCGCCCACCCAGTCACATGACTGCTGAGCCCCTCAGCCGGTCCGCAGAATTTTCTTTAAAATGAAACCGGTCCCTGGTGAAAAAAAGGTTGGGGACCCCTGTTTTAAAAGATGTTAGCCATTTGTCTGAAATGGTATAAGGTTCCTGCCCACGCAGTGGGTTGGACTAGAAGACCTACAAGGTCCCTTCCAACTCTGCTATTGTATTGTATTGTATAAAATGTACAAAATCAGTTTTCCAATGATATGTCAATCTTTAAATGGTCTTTCGGTACAGTCTGTATATTGCTGGAGCTTACTGAAATTACCATTTCACTCCATCAAAGATTGCACCCCAAATAGTTCCGATATCATCTACAGGCAACTAAGAGGATTTTAATAAAATTTGATTACTCATACCAAGAGGGGTCCTGAGCATTCTGGTATATAACAAAACCCTGATTTTTGTTTCATATGATTTTTGTTCTATATTTGCAGACACCTCAGTCTTGTGGTTCTGCTAAGAGCATATAATTGGAGAATGTAAATATATATTGGCACAAAAAATGAGCATTTTAACAGATATAGTTTTAATAAAAGCAATTTCAATAATAGTCATTTATGCTTATGCACCTTGTTGGAATACCATTGAACAAAAACACCACTCTTTCTTACATCTGAATCTGAAATGCAGCCAAAGACCACAGAAGTTGGATATGCAACAGTAGTTCCACGGTTGTTATAGCCTATTATTTCTTTTTGAATGAGTGTTGTTAAAGCAAGAAGCAGCATGATCATCAGAAAGATGCATTATCAAATGTCTCATAGACTACCATATTTGCGCAATACCATAATCAGTTAGGCCTGACTAGCAAAACCACAAGGGCTCCCAATATAATTCTGCCTTGAATTTTACAGTATGCTTCCCAAAGTCCTAACAGCTATCTCCCAAACTGTGGAATATGCACTCTTCAGAGCTGCAGTTAGTCCTTGCTTTCAAAATGGTTCCAAGATGATACTTGATATTTGGCTTTCTAAACTCTTTAAAGTTTAAAGCTACCAAAGCCATTCCCTTAGCATAGGTGTCAAACTGGCGGCCCACAGGCCGGATCCCATGCAGGTCACATCCATCCCAGCTCAGTGAATGGGAAAATGTTGCAAAACGTCAAGTGACAACAACATGATGCCTCAAGTTTGACACCTGTGCCTTAAAGCTTTCAAAGTGGCTACATCCTAATGTGATGCTTTATGTTATAATCATAGTATTTTAAAGTTATTCAGTATATTGGAATCACTGATATTCAAGTTGTATAAATTAAGAGGAATTCAATGAGCATCCCAACCCAAAAATAAATTAACTAAATGTGCTTTTAAATTTTAGCTGAGTCAGTACTGTGACATCACAAAACTAGGAAGCTAAGGCAATATTAAGAAGCCTGGTCAGAATATGCAAAGTTCCTCCTATGTCTCCACCTTTTCTTTCTCCATTTCCAAGCATAGCCACACCCATGAATTTGCAGACAAATCGGTATTTGCAGATTTCTAAAAGAGTTTTGTTCTGGTCATGGTAGATTCTACCTTGTTTAATTATTATTGAAACAACAATCACAGCAGGAGTGAAATAAAGCAAATACGCAAAGTGGAAATTAGATAAACACGTCTTTGGTTTTGTTATTTCTTTACAAGTACACGCACTTAAAAGATCTTACATAAAGTGTACACAATGCAGCTAGAAATATCAAATGCACTGATTTCTCAGAATTAAAAAAAATCCTTTCTGTCCTTATAGCACAGCACATAAGACAGATCTTATGTTCCAACGTTCCAGTTCCAAAGTAGGATTTTACATCTGGGCTTCTTTACATCACAATCCGAGCAGGTGCAAGGAAAGTGTGCAAAGGACTTCTGCTGAAAAATACATTAAAATTATAATATTTTTATATCCAGATGATAAAATCTGCTCATAGACTTCAACATCAATAAATACTATATGCATTTCCATGAATAAGCCCCTTATTCAATTATATCTAACGCTTCATTAAAAGAAGTATTTACTACTGACTAAAATCACTGTACTAGCTACTTCACCTAGCTCAGAAAGGTCTTATCGTTCTGGTATTTTCCTTCACTTTCTATCAGTGCAAAATTCCACCTCCCAAATTCTTCACACACAAAAAATATTTTCTTCTTAGGAAAAAAAAAAAAGGCAGCCTGGTAACGCTCCAAAGTGATTGTGAATTTCCACCCCCGTTTCTCCATTCTCCCTCCCTCTTCCCCAAAGGGATTCGCTGCAGCTTTAAATATCTTGGTGCATCAATCCCTGAGTTTTTCCATCAACACTGTATAAAAACACCGGTCCCAAGGTAGGGTGGGGTGGAGGTAAAATCTCACCCCACCCCTAGGGAAGGTAGGTTCTCAGGCCAGGCCAGGCTTCCCCACACTCACAAAAGAGAGCTGTGCTGTTAACACAAACGTGGACTTCAAGGCTCTCTCAAGCGCAGCTCTTCTTCGCCTACCTCAAAAGATCAAGCAAATGGAAAATTAAAGGGGAGGTAGGCAGAAGCGAAGTTCTTAGGCACAGCAGGTGCATAATGCAGGGAAAGGTGGAGGTGGGAGGAAAGGGGGGGGGGGAGGAAAGGGGATACATGAATGCAACTACCGGCCCAGGGAGACGGAGATGGGAAAGAGGCGGAGAGTTGGCCTTATCTGGAAGCATTCTCTGGCTGAAAAGATGTTGATCCAATCTCCTGTCCCGACCCAGATGCTCACTCACCTCTGGCGGACATGGCTCAGATTGACCAAGAGAGACAAGGCGGCGGCGAGTGCAAGAAGCGAAACCCCTTCCCCGACATTAACCGGGCGCAGCCGAGAAGCATCTCCCCATGTGCCGCCGGGACTGCGAGCGAGAGGGCGGTACCTGTCTGCGTCTCAAAGCGAGGGAGCGCCGCGGACTAGCACAACAGCCGACCGCTGCAGCCACTGCGAGCAGCGACCGGCTGGGCCTGGGCGGGGCCATTTACCGCTTCGCCAGGCGCTGCAGCACCAGTCGGGTCTAGCTAAAAAAAAAAAAAAAACCGGCCCACCGATTCGTGGCTGGGGCCTCCTGCAGGAGAGCGGGGAGGCGGTTTGCGTGTTCGTTCCTTCATGCAATGTGAACATTCCGCAATGAATTCTGGCTTAATAGCCGGGTGAAGAAGCCAAGTCTGGTTTTTCCTTGGTTTTTTTTTATCTTGAGGGCAATTCAGGACATTTATGCCGCTTGCATCGAGCAGGCAACAGGTATTCCCGTCATCCACGGTGTTTTTGAAAGGGGAGGGGCATCTCCAGGTGTACACAATGAAGGAACCTCCGCCAGGATGAACTGATAACTATTCGAAATGATGGATACAGGAGTTTGATCAGCGTTTGGCGTTCAAAGCAGTTAGGCCAGTTAAAATATAATAGCCCAAGCGGTGTGCTACATGTACAGGTTTCCCCACACAAATATCATGGTATTGTTTTCAATGGGCATAGAATAATGGAGGAAAGAAATTTACATTGAGGGAACATGAAATGAGAAAAGCGGGGAAATACAAAATCATTATTATACAAAATCATTATGTTGTCTTCTGGACCTTTCAGGGCCTTTACAAAATCCTGTTGTCCCCCCCTCGGCGATGGTTTACAGTTTGTGATATTGTACGTGACCTCTGGTATGTGAGGATTCATCAGCTGAAACACAACGAAATTATACAATAATACAATAGCAGAGTTGGAAGGGACCTTGTAGGTCTTCTAGTCCAACCCCCTACGTGGGCAGGAACTTTATACCATTTCAGACAAATGGCTAACATTTTTTTAAAGACTTCCAGGGTTGGGGCATTCACAACTTCTGGAGGCAAGCTGTTCCAGAGGTTAATTGTTGTAACTGTCAGGAAATTTTTCCTCAGTTCTAAGTTGCTTCTCTCCTTTATTAGTTTCCACCCATTGCTTCTTGTCCTGCCCGCAGGTGCCTTGGAGAATAGTTTGACTCCCTCTTCTTTGTGGCACCCTCTGAGATATCGCAACACTGCTATCATGTCTCCCCTGGTCCTTCTCTTCATCAAACTAGACATAGTTTGCAGTTCCTGCAACCGTTCTTCATATGTTTTAGCCTCCAGTCCCCTATTGTGGTTATAAAACTAGGGAATGCTATTGATGCCTCCTGGTATGGAAAAAACAGAAACTGACCTCAAGCTTGGCTGATAGGCTGCATTTTTCAAGATGGAAATGTCATCTTGGGCTACTATTGCACAGCTTATTCTCTGGGCACAAATAGCAAAACTTTAATCTCAGAAGAGCTTTGAAGTGGATATGTTTTCTCAAAATAAATTCATGGCCAGAATACCATGATAGAGTTGATAACAACGTCAGGTGATATTAATTTAGTGTTGTGCAGTAGTTAGGATATCGAGTAAGATCAGGGACACCTACATCAAGGTCCTTTAAGCCACTGATGGCCTTGGAGACTGATCAAAGCTGAATTTGTAGACAAAGTCTCCAAGACACTGGAAAGATCTACGTTCTTTACTTTAGCATCTTTCCTGTGTCCAAAGGAGGCTTTGAAATATATATCAGCAATGCATGTCCAGTCTGCTGTACTTAAGGATAAACATAATAACAGCCATTCACATTTTCCCATGTTTATATAAGAAGTGTCATGCTGTTAGAGTAACATCAAGGAGTAATTTACTGAGCAGCTCTGGCTTTGATAAGCTATTGCCAATGTGTTGCAATTTCTCTGCAGTTGCTTCTAAAGATAACATCTTCTAGTTCAGTATCTTTCAGACTTCACTGTGATGCCAGCGATCTGGTAATAGCAGCAAAAGTGTAACTTTCAAAGCTGTCAAGAAAAAATTGATCAAGGGTCTGAATCTAATGGCTACATACTACGGGGATAACCAGCTGAAGCCAAACCAGCTGAAAACACAACTCTGAGCTTTCCATTTGAAAAAAACTGTGAGACATCAAGAACACTGCATGTATGATAGAATGGCACTAGCCTAGAACATTTCACTATCCTAAAATATTTTGGAGTAAATCTGACCTGTACACTTACCTTTAAGAACCATTATTTTAATACCAAGCATAAAGTATCTGGTAGGAACATTCTGAGAAAAATAAAGATGGCCACCCAACCACACTTCCACAGAATTTCCACATTAGACATATGTTATTCTGTTGGAGTATAGGCTAGTTCTGTTTGGTTCAGATTGAAACATGCAAAATAGGTGGATGTATCCATAAATGAAACAATGAGACTGATCATCAAGGTATCTACAACTGACCCAAATACAAAAGATGCATTATCTAGCTGGTATCTCCCCTCCAAAGTCCTGCACAGAAAGGATGAGTTAAAGCAGTAGTAGTAAACCTGGTCCTTACCGCCCACTAGTACGCATTCCAGCTTTCATGGTGGGCGGTAGGGGTTTTGTCCAATACTGAAGCACTTTCCTTTTTTTAATTTAATTGACTTCCCTACTTTATAAATCACCATTACTGTGGAACCGGTGGGCAGTTAGAAAATTTTAGTACTACATGCTATGTTAATACAATGTCCTTCAATATGTACAGGGGAAGATCTCATGCTGGCAAAAGAAAATGCTGTTAATGTGGCCTGGTACTGTGTGAATGTCATCTACCCTTAATCCTATTTATTTTACATAATTTTTATATGCACAATATCTGTACGATTTATTTTATCTACTCAGTGTTGAACATTATATGTCTATAATGTGAAGTTGCTTGTGACATACATAAAATATTTCAAACTCTTGAGCTTTGGGGCTTTCTTTAAAGATGAATTCTGCATCACAGATTGAAAACCAAGGTACATAAGCATCTCATCAACAAACAATGAAAAACACGTGAATCTCATTAAACCAGAAGAACAAGTGATAGAACATCCAAGTGCTTTGCATGTTCTTCTAACTGCAACAGCTCATGCTTCATAAACTTTTATTACTTGCTCTACCCTCAAATCCTGCCTATATCTCAGTTTAAAACTATCATTAGTTTTGATGTAGCATTTTTAAAAATTCTTTTCATACTCCTAATTAATATGGGCATGCTCCCTCCTCCCTGGTCACTGGTGGTCACTTGCCTTTCAATATCATTTTGGCTTGTGTTGACTGCACAGAAGCAAGACTGTTGTTATTAGGTCATTTTTTTATTGAAGTTGAGTTACTATTCTCTAAGCACTCCTTTCTCTTTGTGCTAAAGTCCACATACAAAATAATTTAAAAATGATTAGTTTTCAATCTTTGTCTTCCTACAAATTCCCCATGTTCAATCTTTCTTGCTGTATACCACCATCTTCTCTTTATTATCCCTTCTCTCAAAATTCTCAGGTTTAAAATCAAAATCAGCAGTCTTGTTTCAAACTCACAATCAAGCGGGTTGTATTATCATCATAGTTCACTTCTGCCATTATTTGCATCTTAGTATTATTTTGTTGAAGTCCCTCATCAATTCATCAGCGGTATTGTGACTTATTTCACTCATATGACTTAATAACAGACTTAATAACATTCAGTCCTACAACTGTTGCTTCAGAACTATAATCTATTCCATTTTTTCAACTGCTAATCTTTTCCCATCATGGTTGTCATCCTTGTCATATTTATCCTTACCAGCCACTTTAGTCATTGCCCTATTGCTCCTCCCCTTCCTCCTCCTACCCCTCCCCTTCCTGTCCCATTGTCCTGGTCTCCCATGTTGACGCTGTCACTACTTGTTGAACCAACAAAGACCAACAAAAACAGGGAAGAGTAGACCAAGCGACTCCACAAGATAAACCAGTTCAAGTCAAGTGCAGAAAAGCTAAAACTAGTTAACTGAGTTTTGTTACAACAGTCTTGCAAGTCTGATTATGCTATACAATCCCCATCTCATATTTTGGTGAATTAAAGTCTTTGTGATGCTTCAATGCTGTCTGGACATTCTAGATTTTAAAAATGTTTTACTCCATTTGCTTAGGCAATGGCTAACGACTGACTGGTATTAACCATTAAGCAGGCTAAGCTTAGGGCACTAGGCCCAAAGGGGGCACCACAAAGTTGAGAAGGAAAAAAAACCCAATGAAGATTTGTACAGTATGTGGATAGGAGGGGGGCTTGTCAGTGCTTAGGGCATCAGTCAGCCTTAATCTGCCACTGCTGGTATGAAAAACAAGTCCTATGAGCAAAATAATTTTCCTGGCATTTTTTACATATTTCTTCAATTTTTAATCATTTTTAATTGTTCATGCATAGGGTTTTTTATATGTCTATATAAATAAAAATGTAAAATAGTTTGTACGAATCCACTAATCTCAAAAACTACTGGACCGATTTACCTCAATTTTTCACACAATGTTCACAAGGACTTCCGATAATAGAATATCACTTGTTTTGTGCCTAGCACTCGTGTGTCGTGTGCAAGGTACACAAATGTAAAATGTACCCACTGATCAGGTTTTCACCTCCCTGTAACTCCTCCCACCAGGCAACCGTCATTTCCTCAGCCACGGAGGCCTCTTAGGGCCAAAAAGGCACTGAGATAGCAAACTCCCAGGTAGCCCATAGAGAGAGAGAAAGGGAGAAATACAGTTTAATAAAAGAGGGACTAGGGGAGACAGGATAGCAGCCTTCCAATATCTCAGAGGCTGCCACAAAGAAGAGGAAGTCAAGCTATTCTCCAAAGCACCTGAGGGCAGAACAAGAAGCAATGGGTGGAAACTAATCAAGGAGAGAAGCAACTTAGAACTGAGGAGAGATTTCCTGACAGAACAATTAACCAGTGGAACAGAAGTTGCCTCCAGAAGTTGTGAATGCCCCAACACTGCAGGTCTTCAAGAAGATGTTGGATAGCCATTTGTCTGAAATGGTATAGGGCTTCCTGCCTAGGCAGGGAGTTGGACTAGATGATATCCAAGGTCCCTTCCAACTCTGCTGTTGTATTATTGTATTACAGTAGGTAGGTAGATAGGGGAATATATAGATAGGGAGAAATACAGTAGGTAGGTAGGTACCACCCTGGGTCCTTTGTGGAGAAGGGCGGGATATAAATGTGATTAAAATAAAAATAAAAATAAGTACGTAGATAGAGGGATAGATAGGGAGAAATAAGGTAGGTAGGTAGGTAGGTGGGTGGGTGGATAGAGAGAGAGATAGATAGATAGATAGATAGATAGATAGATAGATAGATAGATAGATAGATAGATAGATAGATAGATAGATGATAGAAACACAGTAGGTAGGTAGATAGGGTGATAGAAAGGAAGAAATACAGTAGGAAGGTAGGTAGGTAGGTGGATAGATAGAGAGGGAGAAATACAGTAGGTAGGTAGGTAGGTAGGTAGGTAGGTAGGTAGGTAGGTAGATAGATAGGTAGATAGGTAGATAGGTAGAGGAATAGAGAGAGGAAGAAATACAGTAGGTAGGTAGAGGAATAGAGAGAGAGGAAGAAATACAGTAGGTAGGTAGGTTGGGGGTTATACGGTGGTTGTGTGTATGTGTGCAAGTGTAGATCTACACACAGATTGGTTGGCCATTTAACCAGACTGGGCCATAGCAACGCGTGGCGGGTATAGCTAGTTTTATATAAATCATGTAGCTTTGCTTTACAACACAAACACCCTCTGTAGAGATTTAATATCATCCACTTTAAAATGTGTAAACGTACTGCCATCTGCAGGGCAATATCTGATTTTTTTTCCTGATGTAAATTACCTATTTCCTCATAATTAGAGAATTCTTCAAAGACTTCATTGGAGTATATGTATATTTGACTGCATATCATAGTATATTTGACTGAATAGGCTAGGGAGGAGATATTTGGGGGGGAAATCTGTCTGAATTTATTCAGTTATTTCCTTTAAAAAGTCTTTTCAAATATTGAAAGAGCTCAACAATTATCAGCATAATTCCCTGTAGATTTATCCTTTCAATATTATATCATGTTTGCATTAGTATTTTGATACATTAAAATGCATAAATGTTGATGAATTCCAAAAATTTGGGATTTAGGCAACAATAACACATGCATCCTTAATCTTCAAATCTAATCTTTTTAAAACTATTTGTGGATTTTAAACCCAAATCCAGTGATTAAAAAATAAAATCAGGTTATATACATTGGGGTTCCAATTCTTGCTTTCCATCATCAATATAATTGTAACCAACTCTTATTAAGTATTCTCTGCAGTGTCCACTGTGGCCAAACTTTTCTGTTATGTTTAATTCATTTTAAGACAACCCCCCTATTTTACATTATTTAAAAACACCCTCCGTTGATTTATAAGAATGGGGTCATTTTTATTTGTTCTTTTAAAGTTTAGAGAATTAAAATTAATTTTATACGTTCTTGCTTTCCATCATCAATATAATTGTAACCAACAGGAAAACACAAAGCTTAGGAGCTTCAATGAACTTCTTCCAAAACATCTAATAGCATGGATCCATACAAACACTACTAGCAGTAGCAGAAATAATTCAAATAACAATACTTAATATGGATAATTTGTAAAAACTAAGATAACTCAAACTTATTTTTAAAAAATTAAAAATACTTTAGAACTCAGAACTCAGTTTGACCCAGTAAAAAGGGGCATCTAGGTATTACTATTTTAAATTATATGTATCCTAAGATATATGCATTTCATGAGTAACAAGGTCAAAGTAATTTCTATGAGCAAATGCTGATCATGTCTAACTTGTGGTACTAAAGAATCCAAATATCTATAATCACCAGTATGCAACTGGAAAAAGCATTACTTTTCAAGCTGAACTGAATTCTGAAATTTCTTAACCTATCCAGTGATTCAAATTAAGTGCCCAATGTTATATTTTACTAAAAAATCTATTTTAATCAACCTAGGCATCACACATTCTTTTAAGCGCTCCCTCAAATTGAGTTTAATTCTCTGATATCTGCTAAACACATCCATACGGATGTAAAACATGGAAATAACTTTGCTTTTGAGTGTGTGTGTGTATGTATAATTTATTATCCAATCCAGCTAACAAAATTCTGCCATGTGCTAACAAGATTCAGACCTAACAAGATTCAGATCCTACTTAGTTTTAATCAAGATTATGTAGATATTACTATCTACCATGATACAGGTAATCTTTGACTTATAACAGTTCATTTAATAAACTGGTACAATATAGGTGGTACGTTGCTCAATAGTAGCAACTGTGAGAGGGATCTTGGAATCCTAGTGGACAACCATTTAAATATGAGCCAGCAGTGTGCAGCAGCTGCCAAAAAAGCCAACACAGTTCTAGGCTGCATAAACAGAGGGATAGAATCTAGATCACGTGAAGTGTTAATGCCACTGTATAGTGCCTTGGTAAGGCCACACTTGGAATACTGCCTACAGTTTTGGTCACCACGATGTAGAAAAGACATGGAAAGAGTGCAGAGAAGAGCAACCAAGATGATTAGGGGACTGGAGACTAAAACATATGAAGAACGGTTGCAGGAGCTGGGTATGTCTAGTTTGATGAAGAGAAGGACCAGGGGAGACATGATAGCAGTGTTCCGATATCTCAGAGGGTGCCACAAAGAAGAGGGAGTCAAACTATTCTCCAAGGCACCTGGGGGCAGGACAAGAAGCAATGGGTGGAAACTAATCAAGGAGAGAAGCAACTTAGAACTAAGGAGAAATTTCCTGACAGTTAGAACAATTAACCTCTGGAACAGCTTGCCTCCAGAAGTTGTGAATGCCCCAACCCTGGAAGTCTTTAAGAAGATGTTAGATAGCCATTTGTCTGAAATGGTATAAGGTTCCTGCCCACGCAGGGAGTTGGACTAGAAGACCTACAAGGTCCCTTCCAACTCTGCTATTGTATTGTATTAATGACTCTTCAAACTTACCACACCACAGGAAAAAAGTGACTGATTACCGTTTCTTCATTCCTATGATCATGTGATCAAAAGTCAGATGCTTGGTGTCCCAGGATCATATCATTTTGTAACCTTTTGACAAGCAAAGTCAACGGAGAACCAGATTAATTTAACAACCATGTTACTAACTTAACAACTGCAAAATTCACTCTCATAGCAAGAAAAATTTGGGGCTCAATTGTGGTTGTATGTCAAGGATTACCTGTATTCTGTTTAAGGATCCTTGTCATATACAGATACAATTCATATATAGGTAAAACATACAACAGCTATTTGAAGTCAAAAGGAAAAAAAGGACAGAAAGTTGTTTCATCAGTGAAAGTACTTTCGCTTGGAAGTAGTAAGGGTAATATGAAAAAGCAAGCCACAGTTTTAAGGACTAACATAAAGGAAATACTAAATGCCTTCTATTTATAAAGGAGAAAAGCGGGTGTTGTTGGGAAAATTTCGACAAAAGCGAGTCTGAGAAGGTGCTACTAGACGCCTCCTGATTTCTGGCTTCGGCAAGAAGACTTCAAAGAAGCTGCGCTCTGTCCTTTTCGGAGCCCACGTAGTTTTCCTCTCTGCCTGCTTAGAAGCACTGCAGCAGCGACGTCCACGGAGGTAGCGGCTCTTAGAAGGCCCCTGAGAGGGGAGGGAGCAGAAGGAACGAGGCCGGGCGAAAGCGCTCGGCTTCCGGGCACCGTCGCCGAAGCCCGGCACGGGTGGGTGTCCGCCTCCGTCAGTGCCACGGTGTCTCCTTGCGGCAGGCAGAGCTGGAAGCAGTCCCGTCTTGCTTCGGTAGCCGATCCGATCCCCGCTGTCCGATCAGCCGCATGCAGCCCTCACCCTGGAGCGGAGGCGGCGGATCGAAGAGCTCTCCAGATCCTCCCGGCAGCGGCTGGCCCAGTCCAGGGACAAGATGTTCTCCAAGTTCACCTCCATCCTGCAGCACGCCGTGGAAGCGGTAAGGCCACCGGAAGCGCCCGCCACGCAAGGCCGGGGCTTACCTCGGGCCTAAGCTGGGGAACACTCGTTTTTCAGGGCCCTCTCTCGATTTCCCCCTCTTGTCCAACCGCCTTCGGTCTTTTTGTGTCAGATCACCTAATAATTTTAACTTGTTTATTTTTTCCGTTTGGGGAAGAAGCGGAGGGGGGGGGGGAAACCACCCCCACCCGGATTCAGATGGCAAAGTAGAACATAAGAACTTGACGATATAATTCTTGCTTCCTTTTTTTCTTCTAGTCCCTGATTGAACTCAGCTACGTAGCTCAGTGTCCTTTCTTTCTTTCTTTAATTTCTTTATTTACTTTATTTGTTCGTGTATTTGAAATATTTTACATTTCTCTTGAATTATGCTTCTGGGCCTGGGCTACAGAAGGGATAAACCAATAGACAAAATGTTTATGTCGAAACAAAAAGTGTAGCCAAATAAAAACTAGCTAAAAGGCTCTGGTAAATAAAAAGGTACTTGTTTTGCAATAAAAAACAATTAGACAATTAAAATGGGTGTAGTGCTATTTTTGGATCACCAGAAGCCTTCAGGACAATAGCAGAACAGATTTTACCACAAAATGCAGCTTGTGTTATATGGGACTGAGTCTTCCAATCCAGTGCTTTGAAGAGAGGATCTGATCTGCTGTCAGATCACCTGATTCTTGATTTTAAAGAAGTTTCCCTAGGGAACAAAAGTGTAGAGATGAGAGAGTTTGATGGCTCACATCTGGCTCATTATACCATCTGCTTATACAACCCTAGGAGGTTTTTTGGCAGGAATAGGATTATTTGTACTTTGACGATCGATCCATTGAAGTTCTGTGCTGGACATGGAGGAGACAAAGTCCCCTGTTGCACATTCAGCAAAAGAAATCAAAAAGATGACATCATAAGCATAGATTAGTTCAGGGCTCTACCACTACTGTGCCATGCTTGAGAACTGTATGATGACAAAGCATGACTTCTTCATATACTTTAATCATTGATAGGTTCATTATGTGCCTATCACTCCTAGTAATCACATAGATAGATTTTCTATCATCTATCCCTAATCTGTTTGTTCATTATGTACTCATCATCTCTGAAACTATCCATTTTGCTTCTGATCATCCCATTCTTTAGTTTCTTTCTAACTTTCCCAGCATAAGAGTATTTCTGGAGAGCTGGGTCTAATAATAATTGATCCTAGTTATTTGGGTTTCAAGTAAGAACTCTGGATTGATTAGTTCAATTATCCATCAATTTGTTTTCTTGGCTGTCCACAATACTCTTAAGAGTTTTCTTCAATATAAAAGTTGAAAAGCATTAATGTTCTTCCGATCTTATTTCTTTAAATTGCAACTTTTACTTCCACAGAGTGTTGCAGGGAATAACATAGCTTGCATGATTCTGATCTTTGTAGATATAGACACATAATGGTATTTTAATATTTTTTCCAAAGCATTCATTAGTTGCTCTACTGGATGCTAGTCTATGGCATATTTAATCATAAGAATCAACTAAGCTAATGGAAACTGTGGAGTGAAAGCAGCATATTACTGCAGTAGTAAAACAGTTTTTAACCACATAAGCTTATATATTTCATATAAGAGACTGGCACACGTGGAAATGCATCCTTGTCACATTGAAAAATTGACAATGGAAATTAACTAACCTTTATATGTATTTAACCAGAAAGTTGTATTAAACTTGATAGGACTTTTTGCTAACACATGCTTGATTAAGACTGTATACTAGGACTGCATACTAGGACACCAGGAACTGGTTTCATGGAAGACAGTTTTTCCACGGATGGTTTCGGTTTTGCTTGCTCACCTGCCACTGACCTGCAGCTGTGCAGCCTGGTTCCTAACAGACTATGAACCAGTATCATCTTACAAAGTATAGATTCAAGTATAGTGGGCTCTAAAGAAATATGAGTTGACATAAGGGACAGTTATGTGACACCCACATGAATTATAAACTTGTCAGTAGGATCCACACAGGTTATTCCTGCAGTTAATCTATGCTGAACACATACCATCATCGATTCCTATGCAAAGGAAATGCTTCCTTGAATGCTGTTTGATTGTGATAACTAAAGGCACATGCACAAAGCCCACATTAATATAAGCATGCTTTCTGTGAGTAGATTATATAAATCAAGGAATTATTTCTGCTACAACTAGCAGTACCTAGATTAATGCTGAAGCATGATGTTTATGTTGTAGGCAGCACTAATTCCTTTACGTATATGTGTATGTATATATAATATTTTTATATTTATAATTTTTAAAGTTTAAAAAAGATAAAACTAATTCAAATTAATAAAAAACATGGAGGAGGAAAGAAATAAATCAAAGGAAAAGGTAAAATTACAAGGATGGGAGAAAAAATATGAAAAGAAATAGCTTCTGATTATAAATTATAAATGTACCTCTTACTCTAAGGTTACAACATGACTCATTGTTCAGTACACTTAGTGCTGCAGAGTATTTTTCTTTTTGGATACCACACGTATTTAAGAATTCATTTGAGTCAATTTATGTGCTCTGAGTAATCGCAGATTACCCATGGTTTCTCATATCTGCGATTGATAGAGATGTATCAATATGTAGAATATGTAATTCTTTTAATGTATTATTGGTTTTGACCTTGTACTTAGGAAAGCAAAGAATGACAGATGAATTTTGTGGGTACATACAAACATTCACAATGTGTTTTCATGGCGGAATTTTCAGTTGTGCCAATGAATGCTAGTGCTGCAAAAGACTGCATGCAATTTAATTATTGCAATTGCAGGTAATGTCTAGTGCTATGTTTAAGAATCTCCTACTCTTAGTTCATCAAAGAACAGTAGACAGCAGAAAAAGAAATGTGATCCAGAAGTGAAAATGGGGCATTTATATCACCAGCCAACCACATTTAATTTGAAGAAGAGACCACCTGAAGCACTATTAGTCTGACCTCAGTGATATCCACAGAGGATATGACCGAGGGAAGGAGGAGAACTCAGTGAGAGATGAAGTATACAGATAATAGCTATGGAAGGAAGAGAAGTGAAGTTTTCAGGGGAAGAGGATAATTGTGGGGTCTGGAACATAACTTTTCAGTTTCCATAGATTCAGGGTCTTGCTACACACGACTTTGATATTCACAGCTTTACCATGCAACAGAAAATGCAGACCATTTATTCATGCATTTGTAATATATGTATATTTATATTACTTGAATTAATCTGTTAAGTCATACATTTTATGTATTACTTAGAAACTCTAGTGTATTCTAGAGTGTTAATACTGACAGTTAATACTATCAGTAGGCAATAGTGTTGTTGTTTATTGTACTGATCCTCACAGTTGGTACATACATATTTCAGTGAATATTAAATACAATTTATGTTCTATATATGAAAATTGGTTTTATTTTATGTTTTTGCACAGCACGTCTCAAAAACTATTGTAGAAATAATTGATTAAGAGCATCAATCCTATTAACGGGTTAAACGGGTTAAAAACTGATTTTTTAATCAGACTAGTAAGACTCAAATTATTAAATAGAATGGATTTTCGATATAAGTGTTAGCTGAATTTATAAAGTTTTGCATACTTGTATTGTTTTGTGTTAATTCAGAATCAAAGATTTTGCTCAAAATCTAATCTTGTGGCTCATTAAAATCACTTAGCTGGGTTCACATATGCTAAGCTGTTAGAGCCACAACAATTTGGACTGTTGGACATTTTTGATATTTTGGATTTTGAAAAAATGATGCTGGTACTGAATAAGTCACAAATTGACTTCTTTTTAAATTGATGGAATGGCTGCTATAGTAGTATTGCCAACCACAAAGAAAAAAACATAAAGTAGACATTGATGGGTGCAAAACGAAGTGAGAAAAACCACATGGGCATATCCCATAATGTAATGTGTATGGTTTGAGTTCCAGAAAGTAAGATCTTAACCATTGTACTTGAGAATTTGTTTCCTATTAAAGTCAAGCCAGGAAACTAATTACAAGCAGCAATTTAAGGAAAGCAGAATTTAAAGCCTTTAAATTCTGCTTTAAATATGATCTGAAATGATGATTTCAGATCATATTTATTATAGTACTTAAGAGTGGGTAAAGGAGGAAATTATACCAAATTAAACAGGGTGTTTTAGTTGAAATAAAATACAATGATATAAGCATGGGATGTGCAGACAAATGTTTGTGAAGTTTGTGTATTTTCAGTTAAGTAAATCATTTTCTTCTCAAAAACCAACTAAGAAAAGCACTAGGCAAGGTCTGTAGAAGGAAGGTGAGCTACATGATAAAATAGAGCGCTTAGCCAATCAGAAAAAGGTCTTATGACACTTGAGATTTGGTTCACCTCCTCATTGGCCAGAAAAGTTGTGCAGTGGATAGTCTTGTAAAAACTAAGGAGTTCTCGGAATATATATAGCAGAGGCAATATTAGCAGCCATGGAAGGGAAGGTGTGTTGCAGGCATAGGCTTTTAAGCTTTGATCGAGACTGGGGCAGCCCAGTTCAGGGGCCCACCTGCCACCGCCAGGGTCCTGAAGAACTGCTGGCCATGGATACCACTCTTAAATATCCCAATGCCAACAGCATTTATGGCAGTGCCTGGACTCTGTGAATGGACATCCTGGCAGGCCACTTCCAGGAATACTTGCAGCACAAGCTACATAGTATGTATTGCATAGTCCCAGAAGCCTTCATCTCTCCACTTCTTCCAGTATTGCCACCATTCCAAACAGTACTTGTCAAACAGCTTCCCAACTTTGCCTGGAGAACTGCCATCTGATCACCTGCTTTGCAAGGCTTTGGAGAAGCCATCCTGCCTTCTCCGTAGCCATGCCTAGTTAGCTCTCACTTCAACAAACAAGTTCCATTGTCCTGCTGACCTTACAGCAAGGTTTTATCCTCACCCAGCACCTGATTCCTGGCCACTAGCAGGGTGAAGAAGATAGCAAGGGGCAGTTGCAAACAGAGGGAGCGAAACGGTATATGGTGGAGTGCAGGATATCAAAAGGGCAGAGATGGTGGAGGAGAAATAAGAAGGTATGTGAAGTTGAAGCACCCCTGCAATAAGTGCAAGGGGACCCAAATTTTGATGATATTACGTACTTAAGTGCTTGCAACCCTGGGATGAGCCATAAGTCTACTTTTTTAACACTGTTGTAACTTTAAATGGTCACTGAACCAAAGGCCGTAAGTCTTGCTAGGGCCCTTCTCATATGGCTTTTATTTTGTTCTGTTATAATTTTTCCTCTTAGCTTTTTCCCCTAAATAAAATCAGAATATTTTTTTATAAATAAAAGTAAATAAGTTAAAGATAACACACATAGCTTTATTGATCATTTTTTCAGAATTATACAACCTGATTTAATGACAGCCATATTTTATATCATTCTCCTGTTGAACAATGTATCTGTCAAGTGTATTTTGTGACAACTTCATAGGTAAATTTTAAATATCATTGGAGAAATATAAAATACACATTTTGAAGAAAATGTCTTCCACTTGTTTGTATTTCTTCAGCTTGCACCTTCCCTTCCATTGCAAGAGGACTTTGTTTATCATTGGAAGGCAATTACCCATTATTACATAGAAACATCAGGTAAGATAAAATTCTTTGTTGTCATTTAGAAAGTAGTAATCTAAAAGAATCTTCTTCAATTTATTATCCTTCCTCAATTCAGTGGATGGGAATTGTAGTTCCACACATATGGCATACACAGAATCAGATCCAAGAAGTAATAACATAAAGAGGAATCTAGTTGATGGCCTCTGGATGGTGTACTTGGCAACACTTCTAAAACACATTTGTAATGTTAGAAGTCCAGAAGTTCAGCTGTTGCAAGTTGTTCCTGTGACTTTGCCTTTCTTTACCTTGAAATACCATTTATTTGTAGAAAGTTGCATAAGGGAAATGCAGTAAACATTCCATTGGTTTATTTATAATGTAACTCTTTTCTTAGATGAAATTGTGTCTCCATTGCTTTAAACATTCTGAGATAAATAAATACCACTTAGCTTCAGTTAATGTTTTTACACTTGTAGTATAAATATTTTTGTTTTATTAAGATGTTAAACATATTTCATATTGAAACTTAATGTCAGAAAATATGTGTAATTAGTAATATGGAAGATGAGGATATATAACTGACTTTTTCCAAATTGTTTTTTCAAGAGTTTTCTTGTCTTTTTTGTACCAAAATATCATCAACCATTTGCTTTAAGCTAATTGAACATTTATGCACCAATTTCAGTGGTTAGTCAAAATAATATATTTGCCCTGTCTATTTCTTTCATCGCATGAGAAAATGTAAAAGTAAATAAAAACAATATTTTCTAAAATGGTAAGTTACTGTGCCATGCTAATGAAGCTGGATCTTAATGTAAATGCTTTCTGCAGATGACAAAGCTCCTGTGACTGATACCAATATTCCATCACATCTGGAGCAGATGTTGGACATTTTGGTTCAAGAAGAAAATGAAAGGGAATTTGGAGAAACAGGTCCTTGTATGGAATATCTGCTACATCACAAAATTTTGGAAACTTTATACACTTTGGGCAAGGCTGATGTAAGTTTATCAGATTTTATCAATAAAGGCCAGATCTTATGATTGGATGTAATTGTATTTATTTAATACATGTTAAATTTTCATGTTCTTCAAGTCTTCTTGAACAAGAAATGATGTCTTGGAAATGATAATTTAGGAAGATGTTACTATTGAAAGTTAAAAACATGCATAAACAGATGGAAATGATGAGATGTGAAAGTCTCGCAAGTTGGGCAGATTGAAAACTATTGAATTCTGAATTGGTTTGTTTCTGAGTTATTCAATCCTGTTTTCTTATTGCCCAGTCTATCTGTTAGTCTTTATTGAACTTATAAATTCATGATTGAACGGATTTTTTAAATCTCATCAAAACTCCACAGACACAGCTTTAAAGGCAAATCACCATCCTTTCTGTGATGTTGTTTTCATTGTAGTCTCCCCCCCCCCCCCTTTCCCACTGTTGGGAAAGTGTCGGCATACATGGCCTCAAAATTATATTTTCAGTAAGTTATACCTAAACCATATTGGTTGCTTTTCATACAATCAATGCAACCATGCCTATGTACATGCTCAGGTATCATTGTTAGTTTAAAATGCTGGTATGACATACAAAAAAGATCTGTACAGACATCAGTTCAGGTGGGAAAATGTGATTCAGAATCCAGATGGGCAACCACATAGCACCTGCTGTATGTCTTTAAAGAATCTGCACTTCAACAATCGTAGGTAACATATATTTATTTTAAGGTATTTCCAACAAGTACTACATGTTTCACCCTGCTGTGTAAGGTGCATTAAAGATTCAGTTTTCTAAAATACTGTAATTGTATTCTATTTGTTATAAAATGTATCATTCTGTTTGTTAAAAAATTAATTTAGTATTTATTCTGTGTAGTATTTGTTACCACCTTTCAATCAACATAGGATTCAGAAAAGCTCAATACTTCAAGTTAAAAAATAAAGATCTCTATAATATCAGAAGCTTATCAACTAAAGCTATACATATACAAATAAATATTGAAAATAATTATTTTCATCAGCTTTCGTATAATTTTTAATTTTCCTTCATTTTTTTTCTAGTGTCCTCCAGGCATGAAACAGCAGGTTTTATCTTTTTATACTAAACTTCTGGGAAGAATACAGCAACCTCTTCTTCCACACATAAATGTACACAGACCTGTACAGGTATTGGATTAATTTCAAAAAATGGCACATTTGAAAATACATTGTTTGATAATTAAATACATTTTGGTTTTTTAATTTTATTTTAAGGACATCTACAGTATGATTCTACAAAAGGATCAGTAGAAATTGTTACTTTAAAAAAGAAGAAGTCTGATTTTAAAATATTCCTTAATTTTTTTTCCCAACAGAAATTAATAAGACTCTGTGGTGAAGTTCTTGCAACACCTACAGAAAATGAAGAAATCCAATTTCTCTGCACAGTATGTTCAAAGTTGAAACAAGATCCATACCTGGTTAATTTTTTTCTTGAAGTAAGTTAATCTATTGCTGAGTGTGC